>CM077153.1:113165300-113765300 GCA_039583875.1 Platanthera guangdongensis | reverse complement strand
GGCTGGAGCTTCCATCAGCTGCTACTAGGCGCAATCTTGCTGGAGGACAGCGGCCTGGGCGGAAGGGACACTGCGTCCGCCGACGTAGAGAATCTAGAGGTCCGAAGGCATGGCGGACTGGCGAACAGAGTGTTGAGTCTGCTGCTAGTGGATCATCCTTGGTGGCCGATTGCTGCTACTTTGCCGGACTAGGCGGTCTGCCTAATTGAGTCCGCGGTTAGTGAAGAGGAGGTCTTGGCATCTTGCAGGTGTTGCGGACTGAGGGGTTAACACCTGTGGATTCCTATAATTGCTTTTTGGCAATATGTTTGGTCGCCTAATTGCGTGTTTCATGATTTTAGGTTACTAGGAGTGGTGCAGAGCAGTACGAAAGTTAGCACTTCGCAGAGAGTAGTGCTCCTAATGACATGCCTGCCACCCCTCCTTCTGCTAAAAACATACGATTGGTAACTGGCGCGATGTTCACCATGATTAATACTCAGCGAGGGAAGTACATGCAACCTCCTGCCCCTGATGTGCGACAGGCGCCTCTTAGTGTGGCTGAACCTATAATGGCTGATCAAGTGGTTGTAGAGCCTTTTGTGTCAAGAAGAGCGTCTGAGAAGCAGCTCAAGTATATGATGATCTTTAACCCTCTAGTGTTTATGGGGACTGGGACACCAATGCAAGCTGAGGACTGGCTCTCTCGAATTAAGAGATTCATGTCGGTAACAGAGATGGAGGAGTGGCAGAAGGTTACCATAGCCACATTACTTTTGGATGTCGAAACAAGGTTGTGGTGGGATGAATTAGAGCTACATCACTTTACTTGGAGACAACTCACCAACATCATGTTGGATGAGTTTTCGAGATTATTTCTGGCATGATATTTCCCGTCAGGGTGGAAAATTGCTATGGAGACACAGTTTCAGAGAATAACCCATGGCGATCGTAGTGTTGACGACCACTTGCATGAATTCATGAGATTGGGTCGATATGCGGGTTCTACCTTTACTGATGAGGAACGCTGCTCTCAGGTCTAATGAAATAGGGTTTTCTGACCTTGGTCAATACAACCCGATCCCTAGAGCAAGACATGAAGCATGTACAGAATAAAAATAGCTCGGCGCTAAAGAGGACAGAGTTTAAGCTACTAAATTCATCGAAGTTTGGGAACCAAAAGTGGAACAAGAAGCCCAAATCTCCTGGACTGGATGCTTCATCTGTTACTTCTAGGGCATCGTGTCGGCGAGGAGGCCCGATCCAATTTTTTAATTGTGGCAAACCGGGACACACTGCCTGAGAGTGTTGGAATGACAACATAGAGAAAAAAGGCAGTAGCATCTTATGCTGAGAAAAGGAAGATGGTGGAGTCAACCGCGTCCCATCATGCTCCACCCTAACCTAGAGTGTAAAACCTTGGTCAGTAGGAGGCCCTCAAGCAAGGCGATGTGGTTATAAGTATTATTTAGACTTTAGCTTTATTTTTTCCATACCGTACACCTTGTGCACTGGTTGTATGACTGATTTGTATTATGATTCGTCTAAATCTTGGACTATCCGGCAGGGGCACTATTTGATACAGGTGCTCGCACGCCTTTCTTTCTGAGGACTTCATGTCACGTATCAGAATACTTTATTCTGTTGCAAAGATAGAATGGATGTGTTGATGCTTAATAGATGCTCGTTGCACGTGGATAAAGGGTGTTGCGTGAAGGTTGATGATGCTCAATTAAGTTTAAATTACTTGGGTAAATCTTTACATTTTCTTGTTTTCAAGTATAAACTACCTGAATTATGAGTTTATAATTTGTTTTTTATAAAAATTATTCTAACTTAGTTTATTTTCTACTTTTCAGGATTGTGACACTTTTTGGTCATTTTCCACTCTACATTCCCCAAGATCATGACCATGTACTCCTTACACTGGCGTGTACCTTGGACATGTAAACCAATTGGAATGAAGCAACAGTCCGAAGTTCATATCCAGAAAAATCCCCAATACACTCCTACGTGTCATGGCTGTGTACTCTTTATGCTGGCGTGTAGTCTGGGCGTGTATCCAAATCCTCAACTAATTCGCCCCGGTCAAAGTTCGAGAAGAATCCATATTACATGCCCCAGTCACGGCCGTGTAACATCTACACATCCATGTACCTGGAGCATGTCTCGCCAAATTCCAAAGATGTGCCCGCAACACAACTTTTCCCCACTCCTCTGACACACCGAACCTACACACACCCCTAACATGAGCTTGTCACTAGGGCGTGTACCCCAACTCCCGAGCCAATCGCCAACCTACCAGATTTCCATCAGCAGAAGTCAACAAACTCCACTCTCCCTCCCTACACGGGCATGTAATGGCAGCACGTACTTCCTAGAAAAAATTATATAAATACCAGCAAGCTCCAAGTATTCCTGGATGAGATCTGAGTCTTCTAGAAAGTTGTTGGGTGTTTGATTTTAGAGTGTTTTAGCTTAATGTTTTCATGTTTTAATGTTCTTGCAATCCCTTGCATCACATTTATAATCTTTTTGCAAACTTTCTTTGTAACATCTCTATGGCTTTTTTGTAACTTCATTTAAATAAGAAATAAAATAGTGTATTATTCCCCTTCTCTCTCTCTCTTTCTTATTTTGTATATTCTTAAAATGATTTTCATTTCCTAAACTATGAGTAACTAAATCCTCATTAGTACTTGATCGGGATGATCTGAGGATGAGTTGATCAAGTTATGATGTTTTAACATTCTTTCTCTTTTTAAAATATTGACCTTCAATTTACTCTTGATTTAAATATAGTGGGACTATATTATCGATATATAGCCTCCGCTTAGATTTTCATTCTGAGCTAACCGAGAAACTTGTAGTTTAAATTGATCACCCAAGAGTAAAGAGAGTTGCATGCACCTCTCTCGAGAGAATGACGTAAACCTCTCGGATTGGACTCAAATCCAATAGCAGGGTTCACCACTTAAGGCGAGTTTTAGTCATCTGAATACGGGACAAGAGTTCGGTCAGATATTCCTAAACTCAGTTGGGCACTTCTCCGAGAGGAGCGTGTTCTAACTTTGGGAACCCCCACGGTCAAGTTGCATTTTACTTTATTAAGATTCAGTTTGTTATTTTATTTTTATTAACTCATGCCGAAGTGATTCAAAATTGAGTACTAATCTTTCCTCCATAAGATTTAACCCTTTTTTATAACGTGCAACTTAGCATTTTTTTAATTAAGAAAATCAACCCAAACAATCATCTAATAAAATAATAGTAACCCTCAAAGTAAAAGTAATCAATCCTCCCTTGGAAATGCGAACTTGATGTTGAACTTCAATATCCTATAATATAAATGATAAGGTACACTTGCCTTTACCAGATATAGAATTGGAGAATATCATCTTCATCTTCTCTCTTTCATAAACCAATTCTATAAGATTATATAAAAAAGTTTTCGGAGCCATTGCCGGGGAGCTTTGTTTTGATATTTTGAAAAGAGGACAGTTATTAATTTTATCGCATCTTTTTCACTTTTTTTATTTTTTCCTTTATTTCTCTCCCCAATTCATTTTCCTTTTTAGTGTATGACTCGAGAAATCTCTTCGAATATTCCTTTTGATACTGAGATATAGGGCACCATTTTGCGTCGCCTTCGTTCTCGTGATCAGGAATTGCACTTAGGCATCAAAGAGTCGATCGGAGACACTAGAACAGAAAATATGGGTGATCCCAATCCAGGAGTTGTCCAGCAACAGATGATATCCTATTATGCTGGGACCAACATGGAGGGTATAGAAACAAGTATTGTTCTTCATGTAATTGCGAACAACAACTTTTAATTAAAGCCTGCTATTATACAGATGGTGCAATAGTACGTGCAGTTCGATGGTCTACAAGATGAGGATCCTAACCTTCATCTCACAAGTTTTATTGAGATTTGCGGTATGTTTAAAATTAATGGTGTTACTAATGATGCGATTAGGGTAAGACTTTTTCCATTTTCTTTACGCACAAAGGCTAACAAATGACTAAATTCTCTCCCCAGAGTATCTATCTATACTTGAATGAGATTTCTAAATAGTATTTTGTCAAAATATTTTCATCCTGCGAAAACTGTGAAGTTGTAAAATGTTATCTGTTCTTTTGAGCAAATCAATACTGAAACACTTCACAATACATGAGAAAGTTTTAAAAATCTTATAAATCACTGTCCACACCACACACTACCTGTTTGTCTTCAAGTCAAAATGTTTTATAATGGATTAAATGCGGTTACTAAGCAAACGATCGATGCAGCTTCCGGTGGTACTCTAAACACCCAAAACACCAGAAGCAACAATGGAAATTTTTGAAGATTTGGCTTTGAACTCTTATCAATGGAGTACAACACGGACACTTCCAAATAAGCCTTCAGGGTTGTACGAAATGGATAAGATAACCCAGCTCCCCAAATAGATCTTTTAAAAAAAAGTTGTCTACTATATCTCCTTCTTCCTCTACAAATGATAGTTTGGAAAATAATTATAATAATAATCTTTTCTTGGAAGAACAAGTGGATTTTGTTTCAAACCCACCACGACCGTCCGTAAATTTGGGCAAAACTACGTTTGGAAACACTTTGTTAACCCCTCAGTCCGCAACATCCAACAAGATGCCAAAACCCCCCTTTCAACACTCGCGGACTCAATTGGGCAGTCCGCCCAGTCCGGCAAAGGTACCAATCGGCCACCAAGGATGATACCCCAGCAGCGGACTCAAGGATCTGTTCGCTCAGTCCGCCACGACTTGGGATCTCTGGATTCTCTACAGCGGCGGACGCAATGCCTCGTCCGCCCAGGCCACCGTCCTCCAGCATGATCGCGCATACCAGCAGACGGGAGCTCCAGCCCACGAGCCCAGTCCGCCCCTTTAGCGCGGACTGACGTGTTCTTTTCTTTTTGCTTCCCGTCACCGCTGCCCGGTTCTCCTGTACCCCGGGCAGCCGGTTATTTTAGCCCAGCCCGTTTGGGCAGGCCCCCTATCCTATAAATAGGGGGGAGGTGGTGCACCCAAGGCACGCTGACTCGGACCCAGGAGCCTACTTGTTAAAGGCTGCGGACTCGAATCTTGTGCCTTGCGGACTCCTCCTCGCTCTACTCTTGTCAACCTTTTCCTTTCACTTGTAACCAAATCTTTCTTCAATCAAGGGAAAGACCGTCACAGGAGAGGCATTCAGCCCGCGAGCCCAGGCCGCCGTCCTCTAGCAGGATCGCGCCTAGCAGCAGATGGGAGCTCCAGCCTGCGAGCCTAATCTGCCCCTTTAGCACAGACTGGCGTGTTCTTTTCTTTTTGCTTCCCATCACCGCTGCCCGGTTCTCCTGTACCCCGGGCAACCGGTTATTTTAGTCCAGCCCGTGTGGGCAGGCCCCCTATCCTATAAATAGGGGGGAGGTGGTGCACCCAAGGCACGCTGACTCGGACCCAGGAGCCTACTTGTTAAAGGCTGCGGACTCGAATCTTGTGCCTTGCGGACTCCTCCTCGCTCTGCTCTTGTCAACCTTTTCCTTTCACTTGTAACCAAATCTTTCTTCAATCATGGGAAAGCCCGTCGCAAGAGAGGCATTCAGGCCGCGACGGGTGAAGTCTGTTGTTGTCGTGGCTCACGGCCCTGCTGTTCTTCCTGCCCTCATCCGCTTAGTAGATCACTACTCGCAGTCTCTCTATTCCCCGATGTTCGAACCGTTAGCTGGTGGTGCTCGACCCCCCTTTGTGTTTTCGTGCATCAACACACTTATAACCCAAATTTACGGTATCTCCCGAATTTCTCTTGGATTAATCCAGGGAATGTGGTCCGCCCTCCAAAAGTTTTTCCACCTAGTTTTCTACCTCCTATGCCTTGTGTACCCTCTTTTGAGGAAATGTTTTCAAAATATGTTGCGAATATTGATGCTACTCTGCGTAATCTAACCAGTCCTATTAATAATCTTGAAAGTTAAGTCGGGCAGCTCGCCTAATTATTAAATGAACGCCAACCTGGAACTCTGCCAGGAAACACAGACGCGAAACCTCGAGACTCAATCAATGCTATCACACTTAGGAGTGACAAGGAAGTAAGTGCACCCACCCCGTTTGAAATATTCCCTCTTCTATTGAAAATTCTAATGATGTTTCTTCTCCTACTCCTCCACTTTTTTCTCCTTTAAATTTTTCCAAAACATCTCTTCCCTATCCCTCTATTATGAAAAAATCAAAATTATCACAAATTTGGGGAACTTTTTAAGCAAATCCAAATAAATTTGACATTTTGTGAGGTCATCTGACAAATGCCAATGTTTGTAAAATATTTAAAATATTTGCTGACTAGCAAGAAGAAAATAGAAGAATTATGTCACATAACACTTAATGTCGAGTGCTCAGCAATTTTTCTTAAAACTTTATCGAAATAACTAGACGATCAGGGAAGTTTCTCTATCACGTGCCTCTTTGGTTATATTCTAGTCAAACATGCATTAGCAGACTTAAGAGTGACCATCAACCTCATGCCCTACTCATTGTGCAAAAAACTAAAATTGGGTACGCCATGTAAAACTAAGATGAGCATTCAACACGCTGATCGTTCAATCAAATATCCAATGGGCGTTATCGAAGACATTTTACTGAAGGTCGATAAGTTTATTTTTCCTATTGAATTCGTCATTTTAGATATCGAGGAAAACACTGAGGTGCCCCTTATCCTCGTTCGTCCCTTTCTAGCTACTTCTAAGGTTATTATAGATGTAACCAATGGAAAGCTTATACTTAGGGTTGATGATGAGGAGGTCACAATTTCAATAAATTCTTCTTTAAAAACTCTCTTTCAAATGACGATGCGGTTTATTTTTTAGAAACTTTTTCTGAAAAATAATCAAGTATAGATTTCCTAAACCCTTGTAACTAATCACTAGAGATATTAAACACTTTATAAAATGACACACCTATTTTAAATGCTCTGAATTTTGAAATTATTGAAAATAAAGAAATTATTTTATCTACTTCTTATGAACTTCCTCCCAAACATGAATTAAAACAATTACCCTAGCATTTAAAATATGCTTTCTTGGAACCTGATTGTCAAATTCCAGTTATTATTTCTTCTTCTCTCTCAAATTTCCCAAGCCAACAATTGATTAATGTTTTAAAAGAGCACTGCCACGCCATCGTATGGAAAATTTCGGATATCCGTGGTATTAGTCCACATTTTGAATGTATAAAATTTGTTTGGAAGAAAATTCACGTCGTTCCATTCAATCCTAATTCTGACTTAATCCAAACATGAAAGAAGTAGTTAAGGCAGAGGTTATTAAATTAATCGACACAGGAATTATATTCCTATTACCGAAAGCTCGTGGGTTAGTCTAGTTCAAGTCGTGCAAAAAAGGGCAGAGTGACGGTAGTTTTTAATGAAAATAATGAACTAATTCCTACTCAAACCATAACGTGCTGGCGTATGTTTATACACTTTAGAAAACTAAACGACGCAACTAGGAAGGATCACTTTCCTCTCCCGTTTATGGATCAAATTTTAGAATGACTTTCTGGGCACGATTTTTACTGCTTTCTCGATGCTCTATCAGGTTATTTTCAAATAACCATCGCTTCCGAAGACCAAGAGAAAGCCACTTTTACATGTTCGTGTGGCACGTTTGCTTATTATCGAATACCTTTCGGTTTATGTAATGCGCCACCTACATTCCAAAGGTGTATGCTAGCTATTTTTGATGAACTTGTAGGTGATATTATGGAAATTTTCTTGAATGACTTTTCGTTTTTTTGGAGATAATTTCGATTTTTGTTTAAAATATTTAAAAATGGTTTTAAAAAAGTGTGAAGAGACTAACCTTGTCCTAAACTTGGAAAAATGTCATTTTATGGTCAAGGAAGGGTTAGTTCTCGGCAACAAAATTTCTCATAAAGGAGTCGAAGTAGTATGCGCAAAAATCGAAATTACCAAAAAATTGTCTCCGCCAACTACGATTAAAGCGATTAGAAGTTTTCTCAGCCATGCTAGTTTTTATCGTCATTTTTTAAAGACTTTTCTAAAATCACTAAGTCGCTGACTCATTTGCTTGAATCAGATGTTCCTTTTATTTTTAATTCTGGTTGTCTTTATGTGTTTTCAACTATTAAAGATAAACTTATTAATTCGCCTATTTTAGTTGCACTAATTAGAGTTTGCCTTTCAACTTATGTGTGATGTTAGTAACTTTGTTGTTGGTTCGGTATTAGGACAGCGCATTAACAAAGCTTTTCATCCTATTTATTATGCTAGTAAAATTTTGAACTCCACTCAAGCGAATTACTCCACTACGGAGGAAGAACTTTTAGCAGTGATATTTGCTTTTGATAAATTTTGATTATATTTTACTTTATCAAAAGTAGTAGTCTTTACGGATCAATCCGCACTTCATTATTTTCTTGCCAAGCTCATCACAAAGCCATGGTTAATCAGGTGGATTTTGCTCCTCCAAGTGTTCGATGTGGAGATCAAAGATAAGAAGGGTGTAAAGAACCTAGCTGTTGATCACTTGTCCCGACTGAAGAGCCCAAATGTTGAAGCTGTTAATGGCAAAATGGATGATGCATTTCCTGAAGAGCACTTTATCTCTTTAGACAAGAATAAGAAATTCTTCTCTAATTTGAAATTTTACTTTTGGGAAGAACCTTTTCTATTTTGGATTTGTGTGGACCAAGTGGTAAGGAGGAGTGTCTCCCAAGAAGGACTATAAATTCTGAAGCACTGCCATGAAGGACCAACTGGAGGCCACTACCATGCAAGCTGCACTACAAGGAAGATTTTGGAGGCACGTTTTTATTGGCCATCAATTTTTAAGGATGCACACCAATTTGTAAGTTCTTGCGATGCTTGCCAACGAATAGGTAATATCTCTGCCACCTCTGAAATGCCTCAAACTTACTTCTTCAAATTTGAAATGTTTGATCTCTTGGGCATAGATTTTGAATCACCTTTTCCCTCTTCGTCATGCAATTACTATATTCTAGTTGCGGTAGATTATGTCTCTGGGTGGGCGAAAGCCCAAGATTTTCCTAAAAATGAAGCTAAAGTTGTCTTAGGATATTTGAAAACATAATTTTCTAGATTTGGCACTCCACGATCCTTGATTAGCGATAGATGATCGCACTTTTGTAACACCCAAATTAATAAATTACTCACACATTATGGCGTTACAAAAAAACTATCCACTGCTTATCTCCCCCAATTTAACGGTCAAGTGGAAGTCGTTAATTGGGAGTTAACAAGAATTTTGGAAAAAAATATTTCTATAAGTAGAAAAGATTGGTACGTCAAGTTAGAAGACACACTTTGGGCTTATCGTACGATGTACAAAACCGCCATTAGTTGTACGCCATATCAACTAGTTTTTGGAAAGTTTTAAACCTTGACCCAACTTTATCCGCTGATTTACAAAAATTTCAATTGAATGAGCTAGACAAGTGGCGTGCGAATGGGTATGAAAGTAATTTCCTTTATAAAGAAAAAAGTTAAGTCTTATCACGATCAACGACTAAAACACCCCAAAAGTTTTAGGCTGGGTGATCTTCTGCTTCTATTTAATTCATGTTTGCAACTTTTTCTTGGCAAACTAAATCTCGATGATCCGGCCCCTTTGAAGTCAAAGAGGTTTGGTCATATGGGACCGTTCTTATCTCCCACCCAGAAAAGGGTCGTTTAAAGTCAACGTTCATTGTTTAAAACTCTATCTTGCGAGCGATTCGGTGGGAGGGAAAATCGAGGCCTTCACACTCCACAATTTATAATCTTTTGCCGCCATGTGGGTCAGGCTCGCGACCTTTAAAAAAGCATTTGTGGGACGCACCCCATAGTTATCCTTATTATTATTATTTTGTTATATTAATAATTTTCTGCAGGATTTCAGTTGCGGCCTTCCCGTCCTTCGCTAGCCGGGAAGCCATCTCCCCCTACCCTCCAGTCCTTTTTTTTTCCTCTTCACACTTATCTTTGAACATTGGGGACACTGTTTAATTTATTTATAGGGGTGTCTGTCCTCATTTAAATCATTCCTTATTTTAAAAAATTTCAAAACATTTATAAAACCTTTAGTAATTTGAGTTAAATTTTACTTAGTCTTTAGTACCCCACGACAGTGTTTTCTTGTTTTTGATCATTTCTGCACTTATTTAGCTTGATAAATTTTTCTAATTTTCATTTTGGCTATGTTTCCCGAGTAATATGTTGACTCGTGTAGTTTTCCTAATTAGATGTAGCATGATATGTTGAAAAATCTATTGAATTTTTGCACTTTCTTATGATTTTCTTTTTTATGTTTTTCACTCATATATATCTAGCATCACTTGTTTTCTCTTTTAACAATCTTCGTCATATTGACTTGTGATTAGTGTAGTAGATGCAATCAATCTAAATGCTTATTATATTCGCTTTCTTGAAGGGTCAAGTTTCACTATTTCCTAACTAGTCTTGCACCTCTTGTATTTTTCAAAGTTTTGGTAAAAATAGACTTAGGAGCATGAAAATGATTTATGTCACCTCTTGATTCATTTGAGCTTTTGCTTTCCAAGCCATAAAATCTTAACCGTTGCTAGCCACTTTGTTCTTTTCCCCCTTTCTTCTATAGCCCCACCTATTTTTGATAAAGCCAAATAGCCTACCCAGACTGTTGCTTAAAATTTAGAGCTTTATTTATATCTTTTCATTGCTTCTTATTTGTGAAAATGGTGGAGTTCTTATGTGATTATCCTTTTGCTACAAAAAAATTTAAAAAACCAAAAACAAATAAAAAGAGAAAAATGATGAAATGTGTATGAAAAGAAAATAAAAAAATTATTAAAAAAATGCATTCTTACTAGCATACATTTTTCTGCAAAGCTCTTCTTTTTTAGTGTGTCTTAACCCTTCACATTTATATTTTGAATTCCACACCTTAAACCCAAGTATAAAGTTACACCTAATAAAGTCTTATTGATTCATACTTCTAAGTTAATTTTTAGTTATATAGCGAAAAAGTAAATTGGGTAAGCCTTTAGGTAGGAGTTTAGACTCGTGATTTGAATTGGGGTCGGTATAAATTGTCCTTAGATTTTAGTAACAACTCAACATGCCTCTTTCATTCATCTCATTACTTGGTTTTTACTTTTGCTAAAACTTGGGATGATTTATTTTTATATTAGTGAATTCTATAAAATTTCATGTCATGGTTAAGTAAAAATTTCGGTTAATTTTTCATATTTTCTCTAGTTCTAATTTTGCATCATACTCGTGCTCAGCATAGCCAAATTGATTGATTAGTCATATTTATTTTTGCTAGATTGTATGTGTTTGCTTGGGGACAAGCATAATACTTAGTGTGCTGGAATTTGATGTTGCTCATTTTAGTTTAAATTACTGTGTAAATCTTTAAATTTTCTTGTTTTAAATTAAATACTACTTGAATTTGGAGTCTATCATTAGTTTCTTTTATAAAAATTATTCTAACTTAGCTTATTTTCTATTTTTCAGGATTGTGACATTTTTTGGTCATGACCGTATACTCCTTACACGGGCATGTACCTTGGGCATGTAACCCAATTGGAATGAAGCAATGGTCTGAAGTTCTTATCCAAAAAAATCCACCTTACACTCCCACGGGTCACAACCGTGTAACCAAATCCGCCAGTGTTCTTGGAGCGTGTCCTGCCAAGTTCCAAAGATGCGCTGAAATGCGAATTTGACCCACTCATCTGATACGCCGAACCTTACCCTCCCCTACATATGTGTGTGACTTAGCATGTACCCCAACTCCCGAGCCAATCTCCATCCTGCCAGATTTCCATTAGCAGAAGTCAACAAACCCTACACGCCCCCCTACACGGGCATGTAGGGGGGGGGGTGTACTTCCCAGAAAAAATTCTATAAATACCTGCAAGATCCAAGTGTTCCGGGACGAGATTTGAACCTTCTAAAGAGTTGTTGGGAGTTTATTTTTAGAGTGTTTTAGCTTAATGTTTTCATGCTTTAATGTTCTTGCAATCTCTTTCATCGTACTTATAAATCTTTCTGCAATCTTTCTTTGTAATATCTCTATGCCATTTTTGTAACTTCATTTTAATAAGAAATAAAATAGTTTGCTATTCCCTTTCTCTCTCACACACTCTTATTTTGCTTATTCTTAACATGATTTTCATTTCCCACACTATAAGTAACTAAATCCTCATTAGTACTCGATCGCGATGATCTGAGGATGAGTTGATCAAGTTATGTTCTTTTAGCATTCTTTCTCTTTTTAAAATTTTGATCTTCGATTTACTCTTGATTTAAATATAGTGGGACTATATTATCGATATATAGCCATCACTTAGGTTTTCATTCCTATCTAGGGGAGAGGCACGCAGTTTGAATTGATCACCCAAGAGTAAAGAGAGTTGCACACACCTCTATCGAGAGAATGATGTAAATCTCCTGGATTTGAGTCAAATCCAATAGCGGGGTTCACCACGTAAGGCGAGTTTTAGGCATCCGAATACAGGACAAGTGTTCTGTAGGATCTTCGTAAGCTCAGTTGGTCACTTCTCTGAGAGGAGCTTGTTCAAACTTCGGGAAACCCTACGGTCAAGTAGGATTTTACTATATTAAGATTCAATTTGTTATTTCATTTTGATTAACGCATGCAAAAGTGATTCAAAATCGAGTACTAATCTTTCCTCCATAAGTTTTAACCCTTTTTTTATAACGTGCAACTTAACATTGTTTTAATTAAGAAATTAACCAAAATAATCATCTGATAAAATAATAGCAAACCTCAAAGTAGAAGTAATCAATACTCCCTGGGAAATACGACCTTGATGTTGAACTTCAATATCTTATACAATAAACAATAAAGTATTCTTGCCCTTATTGGATATAGAATCAGAAAATATCATCTTCATCTTCATCTTCTCTCTTTCAAAAACAAATTCTATAAGATTATCTATCAAAGGTGCGGATAGGAAGTCAAGACTTTGACTTGGAAGCATCACTACTACCGATAGTAGAGTTTGATATAATCTTTGGTCAAAGTAGGGATAAATATTGGATGTGAATCTGCCTTCTCTGGCATGAAGGGTTCAAGCAAGATGCTAATCTCTGCTCTCTAGGTAGTCAAAGCAGTACATGAAGGTCCTGAGTTATTCTTCACCCTATTAGAGGCTATGAAGCCCAAGACTGGTTTGATCAGCATCTCTGTGGTGTTAGAGTTTGATGTCGTTTTCCCCGAATATCTCCCTGGAGCTCCACCTCAGAGAGAAATCGATTTAACCATCGAGCTTGTTATAGGTGCCAAACATGTATCGTGATATCCGTACCATATTCTGAAGAGTGCAGAGACGCGGTATCCGATCCTGGAGAAGGTAGCCTTGGCACTGGTCATGTCAGCTCGCAGGCTTCGCCCATACTTCCAAGCACATTCAATTCAAGTCATCATCGATCAACCTTTGAAGGGTGTGTTGGAAAAGCCCGAGCATTCCGGCAGACTAGCTAAGTGGGCAATAGAGCTAAGTGAATTTGAAATCTCTTATGTGCCCAAGACAGCCATCAAATCTCAAGTCCTAGCAGATTTTCTGATTGACATGCCAGAGTCCAGTTCTGATCAGACAGAAAGGTCACCTTTGGCTTGGACCATCTATGTTGATGGTGCCTCAGGCAGAAGTTCTTCTGGAGCAGGAGTGGTTCTCATCAATCCAAACGGAGTCAAGTTGGAGCAAGCCATCAAGTTTTACTTTCCAGTAACAAATAACCAGGCCGAATCTGAATCTCTGCTAGCAGGTTTGAGGCTCGCAAGGGAATTAGGAATCGATCATGTCCACATCAAAACCGATTCTCTGGTAATGGCGTCGCAAGTCCTCGGCAACTTCGAAGCAAGGGAGCCAGTCTTGAAAAAATATCTAGCTCTTGTGAAAATAGAAGTCGGAAGGTTTAAAAGCTTCACCATCGAACATATCCCCAGAACAGAGAATGAGGAGGCCGATTTTCTCTCTAAGCATGGGATGCCTTCAGGAGGCACAACTTCCGAGCTCTTCCGTCCGGCAGTGGTAGAAGGAGATTTGATGCAAGTAGATCAATGCGCCTCTTGGATGGACCCATTCATCCTATATCTGTCAACAGGAAATTATCATCATACAGTTAGAGACAAGAAAAAGTTCAGAATAAAAGCAGCTCACTACTTTCTAGTGGCGGGAATCCTTTATAGAAAGACCTTCCTCTCAACCATGGCCCGGTGTGTTTCAGAAGAAGAAGCTCACACTGTTTTGCAGGAGGTTCACTCAGGAGAGTGTGGAAGCCACTCTGGAGCAAGAACTCTTGAAAAACGAGTCCTGCGACAAGGGTATTTCTAGCCCACAATGAAGAAATACTCAGAGATCTGCGCCAGAAGGTGTATTCAATGTCAGAAGTTTGCTCCACTTTAGCACCAAGCAGCTCAGTCCCTCAGGTCGATTGCAACTCCTTGGCCCTTTGCGGTTTGGGGAATGGATCTCATTGGTCCTTTTCCCTTGGCAAGCGGGCAACGACATTTTATCATCGTAATGATCGACTACTTCAGCAAGTGGATCGAAGCCAAGGCATTGGCTAAGACAACTACTCAGATCGTCAAGAACTTCATTTGGGGAGAAATTGTCTGCCGGCACGGGATACCAATGGCAATAATCACTGACAATGGGCCACAATTCAACAACTCAGAGATGATAAATTTTTGCAGGCAGATCGGAACAGAGCTGCGTTTTGCATCAGTTCATCATCCCAGAAGCAATGGCCAGGTGGAAGCTGCCAACAAGCAGATCCTCAACTTGCTGAAAAAGAAAGTGCAGAATCTCAAGGGCAGTTGGGCTGATCAGCTTCCATCAGTCCTCTGGTCCCTTAGGACAATGCCATCATCCGCAACCGGGGAGACTCCATTCAAACTCTCTCATGGCTCAGAGGCACTCATCCCGATTGAGTTTGAAGTCCCGTCACCCAGAGTGCTGCTTGCAAGAGAAGGTGTTGATGATTGGGCTGAGTTGAATAATGAGGAGATGAGGATCAGCTTGGAACACATCGAGGAGGTCAGAGATCAAGCAGCCATAAGGCAGGAAGAGGTCAAAAGGAGGATGGCCCGTTACTTCGATCAAAATGTAAGGATCAAACACTTCCAAGTGGGAGATCTAGTTCTAAAGAAGGTTGATGCTACTGCACGAGCTGGTTCAGTTGGAAAGCTTAATCCAAATTGGGCCGGCCCTTTTGTCGTCAAAGAAGCATTAAAAAGCGGCGCTTATCGCTTACAGACATACGAAGGAGAGGATATACCACACACGTGGAGTGGGGACGACCTCAAGCGGTTCTATTCTTAAACCTCCTTCTACTTTGTGTATCCTCTTCAAAAATTGTTATGAATAGAAACTGCTTGCTAACACTTCTTCGAGTGTTTTGTTGTAATCATAACAGATAAGGCGCTAAGAGAGATTTCAAAAACGGTTCTACACCCGAACTCCCTTTTTCTTTCTTATGCTTCCTTTGCAAATGCATTTTCTTAATCAAAGAATCCATACTGACATTTTTTCTAGTGTTTTCTCTCTCTCCCAAAGACCTATAACGGTTCCCTGATACCAGGAGACATCGCCGAGTTCAGCTAGACCTCCCCTAGAGCCGTTGTCATTAGCGTAACACCACGAAGACCACGTGTTGCGAGGAGATTTCGCACCGTGTAGTGGGAGCTTGCAGGCTCTAGCGCGGTTGGATTCTGGACTTCGGATCCCGGCAGGTACCTGACCCCACCTTTGCATTATGGAGGGCAAGGTGGGTGTAAAGCTCTACCACACCGCTTTAGGGATATTGTTACAACTTCGATGATCACATGAGGAAAGTATGCCGTTCCGGCTCACCTGCCCGCGGGTCATCTTAGCTTGTAACTCTCGAACACTCCATGGTACCCTGAAGCAGTGCCTGCAGGAGACCCACAGCTTAGACTGTACTCCATGCAAGAGGGCAGGGAACCGTTCCGCCAAGTGAGCATCTTGCTCTTCGCAGGGAATTATCTGCGGACTGGTCTTCTGCGTCCGCTCAGTCCGCCGGTTTGGGTTGATCTTATAGCTTGTAGCCCGGTGAGGAAAGTATGCCGCCCAGGCTCACCTGCCCACCTGGTCGCGAGTTATAGGTCATTTCTATATCTTTGGCGGACTGATTTTCTCTATCCGCAGAGTCCGCCTGCTTGGGTTGATCTTATAGCTTGTAGCCCGGTGAGGAAAGTATGCCGCGCAGGCTCACCTGCCCACCTGGTCGCAAGCTATAGATCATTTCTATCTTTGGCGGACTGGATTCGTTATCCGCACAGTTTGGAAGTTTCCTTGGGATTGCAAGCTGGTTATCTTTAGCGGACTGGTTTTCTCTATCCGATCCGTCCGCCTACTTGGGTTGATCTTATAGCTTGAAGCCCGGTGAGGAAAGTATGCCGCTCAGGCTCACCTGCCCACCTGGTCACAAGCAATAGATCATTTCTATTATGAGCGGATTGGTTTTCTGTATCCGCTCAAGTAGTCCATATTCAAGTTTATAGATTATTCCTGTTATAAGCGGATTGGTCTTCTATATCCGCACAGTTCGCAGAATGATTTTCATGTTATATAAGTTTGATCATTTCTATTATGAACGGATTGGTTTTCTGTATCCGCTCAGTCTGCAGAATGATTCTCGCATTATTTGATAAGTTAATAATCAATGTACTTTTATATTGTGTGCGGTCTGGCTTGCGGACTACAACTATAACTCAAGTACCATTGGCATTATTATCAACTGGCTGTTCTCTGAGGCGGATACTGAATGAGTACCTGTCTAATTCTTAAATCAGCAAGATTCGTTAAATGATGTGATGAGCGGACCGTAACTGAAACTCAACAGGGTCCGCCTGACAAAATTCTTCTTTATGATGTGATTAATCAACGCATCGTGCGGACTGCTAAGTATCGGTGCGGTGAGCGTGGAAAAAAGAGCATCGCAGGAAGCACACATGCCAAAAAATATCCTTTTCTATTTCATCAAAAAATTGTTTACATCGTTCTATATGTTCGGCGGACTGCAATGTTGCGTCCGCCACTTTTACAAAAAACAAAATATATATATATATATATACATTGATCAATCAGTCCTCTGTTTCTTCTCGGGAGGTGCAGGGCTGTCACCGATGATGTCGACTTCTGGAGAGTAGCCCTCCGAGCCGCTCCCGCTGCTACCTGATCCTGTACTAGTGGCGGACCTGCTATGCGAGCTCCCAGTAGCAGAGGAAGATGCAGAGGTGTCGGACTCGGCGGACAGCTCCTCTCCTCGTCGGCTCGATGCAGCATCGTCCGCATTATCCCTGGCGCCTTGCTCTTCGCCCTGCGATCCTCCTTCTTTTTCTTCTTCTTCTTCTTCGTCGTCTTCTTCTTCCTCATCTTCACCTTCCTCAATGACATCCTTTCCTTTTCTAGCTCTCTCCATCGCTGCGACCTGAGGGGCCAGCTCAGGGAAGATCTCCAGAAAAGGGACGCCGACCACTCCCTCCTTCATGAGGCCATCGCGGGCAAGTCGCTCAACAGCGACCTCGACAGTCTCCATCACAAAAGTGAGCGTGGCGGCCTGGAATTTAATGTTCTCCAAGTCGTAGGCGACCTGCGAAAGACAAAATTACAAACATCAGACAGATCGCGGCGGATAGAAATTTAAGACCGCGGCAAATTCAACTCACCCCCAGCTCCTCTCTTTGCCGAGCATTCCTCTCTCCCAGCCGCGCGTTCCTTTCCTTTAGCACTTTGTTATCCTTTTGAAGTTGTTCATTCTGCCTCAGCAGGTCCCTGGCCAAAGTAGCGACGTAGTGGTTTGTTACCGCACTGTTCGCAGAAGCCTGGGAGGCCAGCAGAGGGAGGTCGGCGGCGGACACTTTCTTGAGGTCGCTCAGATTGCGCTTTCCATACAGCGCGGAGATCGCGATATGCGCGTGGCGTGATATCCGCGGACTCTTCCACTAAGGAAGCGCGGTGGATAGGCGGACGTGTTTGTTTTTGCTGTGCCAATGGACCATGGGGTTCCCCCTGAGGTCCTTCTGGCTGATACCGAACCCGCTCATTGAGAAACTTTCTGAGGAAGAGTAGTCCGCTGCGGGATCCCCTTCCTCCTTCCTCTTTCTGGCAACTGCTTCCTTCTTCTCCCTTTGTGTAGGAGTGAAGCCGCTGGGTGTCTGCGGCAAGTTGGCGGGCACCGCCAATGTCGCTGCAAAAGAGAACCAGAGTTAAACAGCATGGTCGTGGCGGATACAAAAGCTAAGTCCGCTAAACTACTTACTGTCCTCAGGCATAACATCTGCCAAGTTTGCCAGCAGCGGAAGGTAGTATTCGATATCAAGCCTGGCGTTCGCTAAGAACTCGATGATTGCGGACTCCAGGTCGTCCAGCTGCACATTTTTAAAGACGGAGTCCGCGCGCACATGCGGATACGTGTGCGCGAACCCAAGGTCGCCCTCAAAAATTAGGAACCTTGAGGTCCAGTTGTGGATCTTGTTTGGAAGACCCACTACCTTCATCCCCCTGCAGTAGAAGTAGATTACTCCCTCATAGGGGCGGCCTCCGGAGGCGGTTATGGAGCGGACGGAGAATATTTTGCGGAAGATGTTCATTGAGAGAGCAATCTTTTCAGATCGCAAATAAGAAATGTAGCTGCAGATCGCGGCAAGGGTATTCGGCGCGAGCTGGCCAGGGACCATCCCATAGTGCTCAAAGATTGCAGCAAGCTCCCATAGGAGCGGGAACCTGAATCCGCTATCGAAATGATCAACGGGAATGGCGATCTGGGTCGCCGTCGAAAAATTCAACCTTTCTTGATGGGCGGGTAGGTGGACAAGTAGGTTTGAGTCCGCCATCTTCTTTTCAACGAAGGCAGCCAGGTCAGCCTCTGTCAAAGTACATTTTCGGTGATCGGCAGAGTGGAAGGCGACTGCAACATCAGTGCGCATGGACACCATGTTGCAGGCCACAGGATTCCGTTTACTTCAGCAATTTCCTACATAGAGAAAGCAGAAGGCAGTATTTATAGATAAATATTCTGACAGCTTTTTGGTCAGTCCGCGAAGGTCGCATATTCAATCCGCACAGACCGCAAAGAATTAAAAAGCAGCCAAACAAATAACGCGGATACAAAGGCAAATTAACATTCCAAGGGAAATTCAGAACCATGTTGTGGCCGGTGCAGTTTTCTATCCGCCCAGGTCGCGTATTTTCCCACCTGCAGGTTAACAAGAAGTGGGCACAGCGCTAGTCCGCACAGTCCGCCACAGATCATGCCAAGGATAAAGCAACATAAAATTGCGGATTTATAATCTGAGTCCGCATAGATTGCAATAAAAGTTCAATCACACATCACACAGCATTGTTCGCAGCGCAATTATACAGACGATTATACAAATTAAACATAAGAATCAGAAGCACCGCGGACTTAGAGGTTCCTATTTTCAGATCGCATAGGCTTCTCCGTCCTATCCCGGCATAGATGAGCCGCCTGATCGCTTATCTGAAGAATTTCACTATATACACGGCAGAGGTGGTGGTGGATGACATTGATGGTACGGTGCATGTGGGCGGCTTCCCGGTCTACCCGGCTGAGAGGCACCATTGGCTCCGCTGCCGGCCTCGGCTCCTCATCCGCAGCATGTGGGACACCACTTGCCGGTGCCGCGATCTCAGGAGGAACGCGATCTGATGCCCGCGGCCTCTGCTCAGCGACCTCAGCAGTCCGCTTCTCCTTTCCTTCATGAGCCGACGCCAAGTGCTTGCCTCTGTAGTATCGGACGTCATCCGCGAGCCTTTTCTTTTCACTTTCGGACCTCTCCAGCGCCCGCGAGATGCTGGCAACCTGGTCTTTGAGGGCCTTCTCGCGTTCCGCGGACGCTTTCTCGCGCGCCGCGGACGCCCTCTCGCGCTCCGCCGCTTTCTCTAACTCTGCTTTGATACATTGCATTTCAGCTTCAAATTTCTTCTCTAACTCTTTTATCGTACTCAGGCTGGGCGGCTCATATTCCGCGGACTCCACGTGTGAGACCGCGTCGGCACCAGTGTTGGGTGTGATCACGATCTCGCCACTCTCGATGGAGCCCGGCAGCGACTTTCTACCTGCAACAAATAAAGTCAACTTCGCATTCAAAGGCAGTTCGCGGCGGACTAAAAGAAAGGATAAAAGATCACTTTTAGATATAGCGGCAGCGAGTTTCCGACTATCGAAGATGATTGGCCGCCTTGCCCGCTCCGGGTCAAAGGCGCTTAACCGCTTTTTCCATTCGCGGTGAACCCTTGCTCTTCTCTCAGCAGCCGCACTTGTTGAGACCACGATATCGTCCTTCTTGGTGATGATTTTAATCGATCTTGACGTCCGCGGCGGCGACCTGTAAAGCCACTTGCGCTGAAAATATTTAGGTGCCGGTTGAAGTTTACCTGACCGCAGCAGCTCCGCGGCAACCCGCAGGTCCTCAGCGGCTTTGTCCGCCGCGGCCTGCTTCGAGGCCGCCCCAACCGCAGCAACATGAGCGACGATTTGCTTCTTTTGCTCCTCTATCTTCTCCTTCAGCCTCTCCCTCTCCTCTTCCTCCGCAGCGGACAAGGAAGGGAGTTCGTCACCCTTATCTCCAGTAGTCTCCGCCTCATTCTGCTGCAGCACAACCAGCAAGGAGTCCTGGATTAAGTCAAGTTGATCGACGTCTATGGAATCAAATATCTCATCTGTGGAAAGACTGACCGTTGAGAGGGAATTCTCTCCCTGGATTTGGGCCTCCGGAGTAACCAGATCGCCGTCTGGAACTTCTTTTTCGCGCGGCCTGTGTTGTAAGTCCGCTGCCCCAGTCCGCTTAGAGACGTTCTTCTCCTTCATTGCGCGAAGCTTCTTCTCAACCCGCTCGGCGACGGTCGCTCCGTCTCTCTTCCTCTTCTTCTTCTTGGCGGTCTTCTCAGCAGCATCCGCGGCGGACCCCCCTAAATCGGGCTGGTCAGCGCGGACAGGTTCAGGATTCACAGCAGACAATGCCTTTGAGGGCGCGTCGTCCTCTACCTCAGTCCACCGGTCTTCTTCGTCCAAGTCAATGATTTGCACCGAGGCATTGGGGGAGGATATGTCAGTCTCCATGTGTTCGCCAGCAGTGTCCGCCGAGGTTGCGGTTTTCTGAGAAGGGGCGGAGTCCGACAAGGTTGCCATCTTCTCGCTCCTCAATGGTTCGGCGTCGACTACGACATCCCCGCGAGCAAACACATCGACGTGACGGACTGCTTCCTCCGCAGGCTTCTGGCTCTGGGAACTCTCTCCTGTGGAACGGACAGGATCTTTTCTTGTCGACCTCTTTACAATCTTTTTGGTCTTCATAGGCGTTGTATGCTCCAGGTAGCCTTTTGCAGTAACGCTAGATAAGAAAGCTCCAAGCCTAGCCATGCCGGACTGGAAGGTGTAGACTGCAAGTGGTGAATAGCGCCCCGTGTCGATCGAGATTCTCAGCAGATCCAGACCCTCCAGCGATATTTATAGCGTTGGCGGCGTTTTCGAGGTTTGCGGACTCGGCGGTTAAGAGAACATTTTCGAAGTTTTCTGGAAACTTAAAAATGTGCAGGGATTATGTTAACCCCTCAGTCCGCAACATACTGCAAGATTCCAGAGCCCCCATTCAGCAGGCGCGGACAGGATTTGTCCGTCCGCCCAGTCCGGCATTGTCACCAGTCGGGCGCCAAGGGTGATACTCCAGCAGCGGACGCAAGGACCTGTCCGCTCAGTCCGCCGGCGCTTTGGGTAACAGGTTCTCCAGCGGAGGACGCAGTATCTCGTCCGCCCAGGCCGCCGCCCTCCAGTGGGCGCGCCCAGCAGCAGTGGAAGCTCCAGTTCGCGAGCCCAGTCCGCCACTTCTGTGCGGACTGGAGTGTTCTTTCTTTTTGCTTCCCGTCACCGCTGCCCGGTTCTCCTGTACCCCGGGCAGCCGGTTATTTTAGCCCTGCCCGTTTGGGCAGGCCCCCTATCCTATAAATAGGGGGGAGGTGGTGCACTCAAGGCACGCTGACTCGGACCCAGGAGCCTACTTGTTACAGGCTACGGACTCGAATCCTGTGCCTTGCGGACTCCCCCTTGCTCTGCTTCCCTCAGTCTTTTCCTTTCACTTGTAGCAATATCCTTCTTCAATCAAGGGAAAGCCCATCGCAAGAGAGGCATTCAGGCCGCGACGGGCGAAGTCTGTTGTTGCCGTGGTTCACGGCCCTGCTCTTCTTCCAGCTCTCATCCGCTTAGTAGATCGCTACTCGCAGTCTCCCTATTCCCCTGTGTTCGAACAGTTAGCTGGTTGTGCTCGACCCCCCTTGTGTTTTCGTGCATCAACATCGCAATCATTACTTCTTGGGTTCCATAAGCCAAGATTAGGTGTGCCTTTAAGGTATCTCAAAGTGCTCTTTGCTGCGACATAGTGAGATTCATTAAAGTTCACCTGAAATCTAGCGCAAACATATGTTGAAAACATTATATTTGGTCTACTGACAGTGAGATAGAGCAAGGATCCAATTATGCTCCTGTACTTGGTTTCTTCAAAAGGTTTCCCTTTCTCATCCTTGTCCAGAGAAATAGTTGAACCTATTGGTGTCCTCATAGAGGTTGCATTATCCATTTTGAATTTTTTAAGTAACTCCTTGGTGAACTTCGTTTGAGAGATGAAAATTCCATCTTCATATTGTTTCACGTGAAGTCCAAAGAAATACTTCTGCTCATCCATACTACTCATTTCAAACTTCCCAGGCTTCAAGTTAGACAACTTTTTGCAAAGACTATCGTTTGTAGAATCAAATATAATATCATCAACATATATTGTACTAGCAAAATCTTGACTTTTACTTCCTTAAGAAATAATGTATTATCTTTCTTTCCCCATGTAAACCTGATTTTAAGTAGAAATCTAAATAGCAACTCATACCGAGATCGAGGAGATTATTTTTAACCACACAATGCTTTATGGAGAAAATAAACAAAATCAGGTAGGGATAAATCGATAAAACCTGGGGGTTGTTCCATGTATACTTCTTCCTTTAAATTACCATTGAGGAAGGCTGACTTCACCTCCATTTTATAGACTTTGAATCCTTTGTGGGCAGCATACACTAGGAATAACCTGATGACTTCGAGTCTGGCCACCGGAGCAAAAGTATGATCAAAGTCGATCCCTTCTTCTTGACAGTAACCTTAAACAATAAGTTTGGATTTAATCTTTATGATAACACCATTCTCGTCCTGCTTGTTTCTGAAGACTCATTTTGTCCCTATAACATTGTGACATTTGGCCCTTGGTACCAGCTCCCACACCATGCATCTTTTAAAACAATTGAGCTCTTCTTGCATTACGATGACCCATGAAGCATCCATTTTTGATTCTTCGAACTTCTTTGGCTCAATCTTGAAAAGGAAACTCAAATATAATACTTCTTTAGTTGTACCTCTTCTTGTTCAAACTCTTTCACTATGATCTCTAATGACCACAGCAACGGGGTGAGCTCTTCTAGTGCATGTTCTTCAACTTGAAGTTCTTCATCTTCAATCAAGCTTGGAGTATTGACTTTGATGGAGCCTGAAATATCTTCTTTAAATTTTTCTTCTAATCATACCTTTTTTAGTTGCGAACCTGGATCTTCAATAAGGTTAATAGAAGAGCTATGATGATCCGTACTCGTCTCATCAAATACAACATTAACGGATTCTTTTACAACCATTGTATCGAAAATTCTATATGCCTTACTTTGTCTACTCTTTCTTACAAAAATATCTTCAAAACATTTTCACTAAACTTAGTTTTGTAATACTTATCATAATTAAGTACGAAGCATTTGCCTCTAAAGATTTTGAAGTAGGACACAGTCACTTTATTGCCTTTCAGAAGTTCATAAGGTGTCTTACGATGATTCTTGTTGATTGCTTTAGCATAGAAGTACTCTGGTAATGAAGAATCATTCAACATTGTTCTTCCTACCTTAACGAGTGTTTTGTTCTTTCACTCGACAACTCCATTTTCCTGTAGAATACTAGGAGAGGAAAACACAAGAAAGATACCTTGGCTTGCACAAAACTATGTCATGACAATAGATTCAAATTCTATTCCATGGTCACTTTTGATTTTGACCACAGAGCAGCTCAATTCATTCCGTGTCTTCCTGACAAAGCTAGTGAAAGAGTCAAATATATCTGACCTGTGTTTTAGAAAGAACACCCACGCAAAACATGAGTAGTCATCAATAATAACAAAGGTGTAAGCTTTACCTCCTAAACTACGAACTAGCAAGGGACCGGATAAGTGTATAAGGAGCAGATATAGGCATTTGGAAGAGTCGTTGGAGATGATTCTTTTAAAGGTAACACTTGTCTGCTTACCCATTTGGCATGCGTGACAAGATCTCTCTTTAACACACTTAATATCAGGTGGATATGACTCTAAGTAGTGAGAAAATAACATTTTATAGTTTTGAAATTAATATGTGCTAGTCTCTTGTGTCATTGATCACAAAGAGATGCACTATCTTTTCCCCAAAACACACTAGTGCAGAAGATTCCAAACATAGAAAATTGAGACAAAATATTTATACTCAGAGTACCTGTTAAAATAGTTTTTGATTTATTAGAAGTTTTTATTAGACACTTGTCCTTTATAACTCAACCATATACCCTTTTTCACATAATTAACTTATACTTATGAGATTATGTTGTAATCCTTTAACACAAGCCATGTCTGTGAAAGAGACTATACCATTGGTAATCATACCATATCCTTTTGTGATTCCTTTAACTTAGATGCAAAAGATAACTTTTGGACCATCTTTAAATGAGGTATACTCTTGTAGTAGGCTTCTTGTTCTGATCATATGCCGGGAACATCCACTGTCCAAGTACCAAATAAGATTTTAGTTGGCCTTTAGACATACCTGGATTCACAGATTAATTAACCTTAGGAACCCAAATAGATTTGGGTCCTTGGTTTCTTATTTGATTAACACCACTGGGAATGTTAACATTGCGAGGGGTCGTTCTAGTATTGCTAACTCGTGGTGTATAATATTCAAATGAATTGTCCCAATAATCTATGGAGAAGTGACCAATTTTGCAACACCACAAACAGTAAAACTTATTGTACCTTCTTTTCTTCTCCTTCTTTACCATTTGAGTTGGTGGTCTAGCAGGAGGTGTTGATCTAGAAGTAGAACAACAACTGGTTGTCTTTTTTCTCATGTAACTGCTTATCAACTTGCTTTCCTTTTGATGCTTTCTTCTCCTTCAGTCCATGAATGAATGGACCATAATTCTTCAGAATGATCTCTTCATAAGGTGCCTTGAGAGCAGTTGTTCTGAGATTTCTAGGATGGCTCCATCCTTTATTATTTTTGTTAAAGACATGTGGTTGTCTAGCATAATCACCATAGGATGTTTCAAAGTCATATTGAAGTGTAAAAAGGATTACCTTCTTAAATATAGATTGACTTTGAGGAGCCCTCCTTCTATTTATCTGAGCCTTATATCCAATACCACCTGTCTTAGAGACTGTAAATCCATCATTGAGAGGAAGAATAACAATTGGTTTCGAGAAGCTTTCAACAAGATTCCTTTCAATCAATAACGTTTCTTTTAGTTAATCTATGTCCTTCACCTTCAAACTTAGTAACTCAGTATAGCACTCTAGTTCCTCTTTCATGGATTGGATTTCATCCCTGAGGGGAGTCAATATCTCAATTTTGACCCTCAGTTCAGATTCCAATGCCTTGTGAGATATAATCTCTTTGGCCTGAGTTTTGACTACCTTGCAGTATCTGTAAAATCCCTTCAATAGTGATCGATACAGCATCATTAAGTCCAACTCATCCTCAGAGAGGTGATCTTCAAGACCGTCAGAGTCTGCATCAGAATCAGATAGAGGAGTGTGTGAATTTACCTTTCCATTATAATGGGAGTCATTTTTATCCCTGTTTGTGTGTGCCATAAGACAAAAGTAGGCTTCATCATCTGATCTTGACTCACATAAGTTGTTGTTGCTAAGAGTCTTGGACTTCTTTGCAATGAAGCCCTTTTCTTCTTTCTCCTTTCCTTTGAAGGATCTCTTTTCTTCTTTCTTTGATCCTTCCTTATTCTTGTGAGGACAGTCAGCGATCATGTGTCCTAGCTTATTTCAATAATAACAAAGAATGTCAGAAAAATGTATTTATTTGGTTTATACTTATACTTGTCGTTGTTATTGACGCTTTTCTTGTCATGATCACCATCACAACGTGATTTTCTATAATCAGACGAGGAGGGTGAATTTTTCAATTGCTTCTTTTTTGCTTAGCAACCTCTTAAATTGTCTAGAAAGGAAGGTGAACTCTCCACCTGGCATCTCAGAACTAGAGGAGCTTGGCTCTGAATCATCATATTCAATTGAGGCCTATGTCCATGCT
Organism: Platanthera guangdongensis; assembly: GCA_039583875.1. NCBI lineage: Eukaryota > Viridiplantae > Streptophyta > Magnoliopsida > Asparagales > Orchidaceae > Platanthera > Platanthera guangdongensis. The sequence goes on along the minus strand of CM077153.1, from coordinate 113,738,879 downwards.
GGTGAAATAGCTCTGCATTTTCTTGACCCTTCCGCCTTCACTGCTATAGACATCTCTCTAACTGAAGTGTTGCTTCCCTCTTCATCTGCCTTTTTGATATTTAGTTTTAGCTCATGGGATAGCAGCTCCCCAAACAAGATCTGTGGCTCCATTGTAGCCATTTTACAAAATTCCCTGATATCAAAAACTTTGGTATCTCTTTCTTTCGTTAGGGATCTCAAGAATTTGTCATTAAGCTCAACATTGGTAAACTCACGACCATAATTTCTTAGGCCGTTGGCAATCCTGAAAAATTTCTCGTAGCAGTCAACAATGATATCCCTCTTGTCTTGCTTGAAGGCTTCATATTCCTAATTTAGTAGAGATCACTGATCATCCCTTACTTCTTTTGTTCCTTCCATGAGAAGAATTAGAGATTGCCGAATATCATTTGCAAAGTCATAGTGGATTATGTTTTGCAATATAGAATCGTCCACCGCACTGAGAATGATGTTCTTTTCCTTCTTGTCCAGAGCAACAACAACTATCTCATATTTGTTCAAATCTATTATTCTTTTAGGAGCCATTAGATTTGGATCAATGGTTGATAAAGTCATGGGAAAATACAGGCCTTCTTCAACAATGATGAAGATTCTAGGTTCAGAAATCCATGAATAATTTTACCCTTTCCTTCCACATGGGAAAATTCTCCTTGGTGCACTCTGGTAACTTCATCGAGGACAAAGCCTTGCTCCTGTCCATTTCTCTTTTGAAAACTAAATCAAGATATGTTCAAAGTGTTAACCTTTTAACGAACAATCTCGCTTTGATACCAATTGAATGTGTCGAGTTGTCAACCTAAATCACTTAGAGTGGATAAATAGGTGAATCCTGCGGCTTATATCGAAATAAAAAACTAGTAAAAATAAAGTGTATAGAAAAAGAGAATAAGTACACCACAGACCCAAGAATTTATAGTGGTTTCGCAAACTGGGTTCATCCATTGCCCCCCATCTCATATCTAACACTTTGTGTTATACTCGACTATTTTACCAAAACTCGGATTAATAATAATCTTACAACTCAGTGGCTCCCACTCCTACAAACTCGGAGAATAACATCTCATACACTCGACCCTTTAAAAAGAATCTACAAAAACTTGGAATAACAAACTTCCTACAAAGTAATAAGAATAATAATGTTTGAAAGAAAACTCTTTTTCTCAGATTTGAAAAATTTAGTCCTTCGATGCTTGAAAACTCTAACAGAATTCTAAAAGAAGAAGAAGATTCTGAATTTACTGCACAGATCAGATCTGATAAATGACAGATCTCTGAACAAATGTAAATCTAGAATCTTGAGATCGATTGAGTCTTTTTTTCCAAGAGGAATCGTAGATCGAAAGAGTTGTCGGCGATAAATTTCTTCTTGAAATCGATTTGAATTCCCGATCATTTTTGGCAATATGTAATGGATTTGTGATTAGAGTTATCCGAAATAATCTAAGACTATTTATAAACAATTCCTCACTAACAGCTCGATTTCCAACTTAGTTCTATCATCCACCTGTACTGTATGTGGGATCCCTAGTTTGGATTTGGGCAAGGTTCACTAAATAGGATGCGTTTGACCCATGTTGTATAGTCAGGGTCAAGCATATGAGTCCTGGAGTTTAGGCTAGACATTAGGTTCAACCTTCATGGACCAGCTAGCAGAGGACCTCAGTTGACCCAAACTTAGAAGAATTCAGAGGTAAAATTATCAGTTCAAAATTCTTTGAACTCAGCTCGACGATCGTCGATCGCAGATCGAAAAACTCAGAGTTAATTCTCTGAGTTGGGCTCGATGATATTCGAGCTCAGGTCGACGATCTCTTCACTCAGACAGACTCTCTGCTCGATGAATTCTAGAGTTCAACTTCAACAGATTCTTTCCAGTTTAGTTTCTCTGAACTCTGCTCGATGAAGATAGATTCTTAGCTCAACGAACTTAGAGCGCATAATTGGCTAATTATTTCCAGAATGCAGTTCGCTGAGCTCTGGTCGACGAACAAGATTTATCAGCTCGACAAACTTGGAACTCTAGTTAATGAATTCTGTTCAGAGCTCGACGAATTCTGTCTTAAGCCAGATTTAGAAGTTTTCCTTACTCTGTCCTTATTTCTTATATTATTTAGCAGTAATTCTCCGAGTAATTAATGCTTATATTCCCCTGAATATAGCCGTTATTGGCAGCATTAATTGTGGTCTTCATCAGGGTTAATTACTTGCTTATTTTAATGGGACAGTTGCGGAAACTCTTTAATAAATATTCCAGCCTTTTCATTCTCCAGAACAATCAACAATTAATGCTTAGAATTTAAATTTTAAAAGGAGAATTTTGGACAGTAGAATATAAAAGAGATTTTCTATTTTCAGACGACAGAACAAGAAGAAGAGAACAGACTGAACATTCAACAAAAGAGAGAGCATGTAAAAAAAGATACAGAATACTCTCCCTGTGCAAAAAACATTCTATTTTCCCCTCGTACATTCTAAAGACCGAAGAAGAACAACAATCAAACATCAAGAGTCTTCTTCAACCTATACTCCAGGAACATTCAAGGACAAAAAATTTAAATCAGTCAGAAAGTCCTGGATCACTTCAAGTCAAGGCTGAAGATCTATACCTTGAGAAAGACTCCAAGGCATTTCAGAAGGAGCTTTGACACCAGCAATCCACTAGTCTTCTCTATTGTATAGAGAAAAGAGAAGACAACATCAACTCTCTCAACCTCCTATAAAAGGGTTTATTAACTCCCTTCAAAAGTTTATTCTTTATTTTTGGGCACCTGATCAAAAGCCTAAACGGTTGTGAGATCTCCCTGGAAATAGATCTTGTGATGGCAGTCACCTGATCAAAACCCTGATAGTGGATTCGTACCAGGGTGGTTGAAAAGTCGATGTACCCTGTTTTGGGAACCACTTTAAAATTCTTATATTGTCTAGTTGATCATTTTCTATTTTTGTTCTTGCTGTGCTGTGATAGTATATATTTTCTTAGGTTGCATTTCCTTTTGGACTACTTTATTATCACTTATTTTTACTCTGATAAATCTTATAAACAGCCAAAAGTTTTAAGTTACTCTATTCACCCCCCTCTAGAGTAATCAGATCTACCCCCTTATCTTTCTATTGGTATAAGTGTTATAGCATATCTTTCAATTGGTATCAGAACGGGTTCCTTTGGTTGTACAAGCTAACACTTGTACCAAAAGATCCTTGTTAGAACTGATTTCGTTTTCCTTAGTTTTTCTGTTTATTTCATATCATGGCACAACATAAAGATTATGCAAGCACCAGACCTCCAGTCTGAACCCTGAATAAGTTTGCTATCTGGAAGGCAAGATGTAACTTCTCCATTCGTCATATGGAATATAACGGTGGGTCCGACAGGGGCCCAACGCCATATTTCACAAACAAACGGCGACATCATGTATGAATATCAAAATCGCGTTCTACTCGCATCTTAACTCAGAGCATTCTAGCAAAACATTTTAAGTTGTAGAACTCATCACAATGAATGTCAACTAAATATAAAAACCACACATTTATATATATCTCCAAGAATGTATACAAATACACAAACGCTCATGGCCTTAAGGCCTTACTTGTTTCTCTTTACAAATCCATGGTTTCATACATCGGCACGCAGGCCGGCCACACATGAAATATAAGACTTCGCACGGCCTTCAAGGGCCTTAAGCAGTAAGGGATTCAATCCGCTCAATCCAATTCAGCCCGTCAGCACTTGAAGTTGGACATCCACCCCAACGGTGGTAAACAAAGCAATAGTCAGCATTAGCTGACCAATTATAACGACAATACCCCTTACCCGGGGTAGTGGTTCCTTCCCTGTTGCATTGCAGTCACAACATATATATTTATATCATAACAAGTGCTCTCAAGCACATCAGCATCACAAGCGCCTACCTCCGCCAGACGCTCTATGCACTCCGGGCACATTTATGGTTTACAAGATCCTCCTTGGAATTACAACCGATCAGAGGTTTTTAACTTGTTGTCTATGGGCATTAGTCCACCACAATACGCATGCTGGGAACATCCTCTCCCATCCCACTCAGAGGTGTTAACCTCACGACAAACTTGAGCATTTCAGATCGACCCACCCCCGTGGTGCAATAACCCGGGTCTGGCCCGCAGACCCCATTTGCATTGCCACCAATCGATCTCTCACAACACAGTTCAGGTCAGCCTTTTCCCGTTGATCAATTCGTTAATAGCGCAGATCTTGACGTGGGTCTACCTTCCCTTTCCTGCTCAGAACACAGCTCTTGCAGAGCCGCTTTCCGGTTCAGCACACACAATACAAGGGCTCATCCAGAGCTTCCTAGGTACTCACAATTATAGGCATCCACACAATACAAGGAGTCTTCTCTGGTTCACAACATAAACATCACCAATCCAGAGAATCCGTCCGGCTGGGCTTCACACAGCATGCCTATGCTGTACTACACATTTTCAGCTCTATATGTAGACTCAACCAGGGATATCAACTATCAACCAACTGGAATCATTTACGCTTTCCCCCGATTGGTGGAGAATTCCATGCTCGGTGGAGGATTCCATGTTCATGCATAAGGAAGGACTTCACTTGTCCAAGAAGGAGATCGTTACCATTGACGATCACTTTGGAGCAATGAAAATCTAGCCAGATGGAAATCACTGCCACAACCTTGCATCCACGTATCTGAACTCGGCTCTCGATTCGGCACGCTGAAGCTCCTCAGGCAGCCAGATTCCTTCTCCTCCTTCCTTCCTTGCTCTCCTCTCTCCATATTTCTTTAGAAAGAGAAAAGCCAAAGATGAATGAAAGGTTATTCTTCCACTCTCGGCTTTATAACAGCAGGGAAGGGCCTGAATCAGAAGATCCAATTTGAAGGATATGAACAGCCATGATTTGCCCAGAAAAGCATTTTCTTGGGTGACACGTCTTGTGACATGCCCGTGTCACAAGACATGTTTCTTAAGAGGGAAAGGAACTGATTTAACCCGACCAAGACACGGCCATGTGACACACCCGTGTCACAAGCCGTGTGCCCTGACATGGTTTTGGACACGCCCGTATCCAGCTTGTGTTCATAGCCCTGGCCACAAACAGAGATGGACACGACTTCTGACATGCCCGTGTCATAGGCCGTGTACCCTCTCGAGAATCGTCGAGTGGACTTCGTCAACCCAAAGGAGGACACGACCTCGGACACGACCGTGTCCTAGGCCATGTGCCTCACTCGATACACTCGAGACCCACTCGAGTGCATAGAGCAGGACACATCTTGGGACACGCCCGTGTCCCAGGCCGTGTTGCCCAGCCTGAACCCAATTTTGGGATTTGCGGTTACAAGAAATTTCGTCCCGAAATTTAGCTCAACTGTAGACACCAACATAACCACGCCTTTGTTGCACCTTAATAAAACGATCTGAGTTTCAGCTCAGAGTCCGCAGCTTATCTTGCCCTACGGTATTGCACAAAATAAGTCGTTAACAAACATAGTGTCACACATACATAAAACATATATTTTACATCACGAAAGGAACAAAGTTCAGTTATTTCCACTCATCCGCATTTCTCATAATCCATTTTATGCCCTCTTGTACTTCCAGACTAAACACTCGAGGCTACTGTACTTCACCGGTTGAGATTTACGGCTCCTGTAATTCGAGATTGTACACTCGAGGTTGCGTCCGGGATGCAGATGACTCTGTCACTGCCTTACCCTTTTCCTCAAAAGACGCACCTGTCTTTTTCTCACCCCTTGAAGGGCCACTCCAACAATCACGGACGATATGTCCCTGCTTCCCACATTTAAAACATGTACGTGTCTCAACACATTCTTGTCCATATGTTGCTCTCGACGCAACATTCGAAGAAGTTTGTTCAGCAAGCCTGAACCTCTTCTTGTCTCGTTTCCTAAACTCCGATTATTCCGACTGTGGAACTTTGAATTCCGACTTTTCCATTGCCAAGTTCCTCTAGTCCTGCACCCGTTTCAAATCTTCCTCCAGTGCACGGGCTGTATCTACTAATGCTTGGAAGCCTTGGTTCACCGAACTCAGTAGTGCCAACCTCAGCTCATCACGAAGTCCCTTATAGAACCTATTCGTCTTCCGCGCCTCCTTAGTGAAAGTAGACCCTGCATAGCGCCTCAGCCTAGTAAACTTATGCAGGTAAGTATAAACACTACTCTCACCCTGCACCAGACGTTGGGACCTATTGTCCATGGCAATTTGCCGCGACAATGGCAAATACTTGGCCAGAAATAATCTTGAGAATACTTCTATCGAGATCTCCTCTAATCCTCGACCTGCCAAGTGATGCAATTACACTTCATCCCACCAAATCCTCGCGTCTCCTTCCAGCAGAAAAGTGGCTAAGGTAACTTTCTGCCCCTCCTCAGTCCTGATTGCTGTCAGGATCCTCTTCACTCTTGAGAGCCAATCTTCTTTCTGCGTTGGGGAACCTGCCCCCACCAAACGTAGGTGGATAAAAATACATAAATCATTTCAGTTGCTCATCAGCTGCTTGCTCGTCAATCAGAGCCTCAATATGCTCTTGCATTGCACCAAGCCGTACTAGCACCCCTGCAGGCCTTGCCTGCCCAATAGGCTGTGCATGTAATACTGCGAGCACCGTATCAGTAACCAAACGTATGGTCTCCGCCGAGGGAGGAGGTGTAGGCATCTCAGTTGGTGCCGCACTCTCATCAAAACGTTGGGGCTCAGAATACCCAGCACCACCGCTCATCACCTATCAATGCATAAAACACCAGTAACATCCATTCCATAATGACAAATATACATTTTCTACCCGCTCACGCTCCTCAAATGCATGTATTACATTTCTAGTGGATATTTGTGAGTTCAAATATGTTCTTCCTATCACAAACTTAGCTCTGATACCACTTTGTAACTCCTCCATTCGTCATATGGAATATAACGGTGGGTCCGGCCGGTGCCCCACGCCATATTTCACAAACAAACAACGGCATCACGTATGAATATAAAAATCACGTTCTACGCGCATCTTAACTCAGAGCATTCTAGCGAAAGCATTTTAAGTTGTAGAAATCATCACAATGAATGTCCCCTAAATATATAAACCACACATTTATATATATCTCCAGGAATGTATACAAATACACAAACGCTCATGGCCTTAAGTATTTACATGTTTCTCTTTACAAATATGGCTTCATATATCGGCACGCAGGCCAGCCACACATGAAATATAAGACTTTGCACGGCCTTCAAGGGTCTTTAAGCAGCAAGGGCTTCAATCCTCTCAAATCAATTCAGCCCGTCAACACCTGCAGTGGGACATCCACCCTAAGGGTGGTAAACAAATCATCGGTCAGCATTAGATGAACAATTATAACGACCCTACCCCTTACCCGGGGTAGTGGTTCCTTCCCTGTATGCATTACAGTCACAACATATATATCAATATCACAACAAGTGATCTAAAGCACATCAGCATCAAAAGTGCCCACCTCCGTCAGACGCTCCGTGCACTCAGGTCACATTTACGGTGTACTGAATCCTCCTTGGTATCACCACCGATCAGAGGTTTTTAACTTGTTAGCTATGGGCCTTAGTCCACCACAACACGCATGCTGGGGACATTCTCGCCCATCCCACTCAGAGGTGCTAACCTCACTGCAAACTTGATCATTTCAGATCGACACACCACCGTGATGCAGTAACCCGGGTCTGGCCCGCAGCCCCACATTTGCATTGCCACCAATCGATCTCTCACAACACATGTATAGGTCAGCCTTTTCCCATTGTTCAATTCGTCAATAGCGTAGATCTTGATGCGGGTCGGCCTTCCCTTTCCTGCTCAGCATACAGCTCTCGCAGAGCCACTTTCTAGTTCATTACACACAATACAAGGGCTCATACAGAGCTTTTTAGGTACTCATAATTATAGGCATCCACACAATACACGAAGTCTTCTCCGGTTCACAACATAAACATCACCAATCCAGACTACCCATCCGGATGGGGTTCACACAGCATGCCTATGCCGTACTACACATTTCTGGCTCTAGATGCAGACTCAACCTGGGATATCAACGATCAACCCACTGGAATCACTTACGCTTTCCACCGCTTGGTGGAGGATTCCATGCTCATGCATAAAGGAGGACTTCACTTTTCCAAGAAGGAGATCGTTACCCTTGACGATCGCTTTGGAGCCATGAAAATCTAGCCGGATGGAAATCGCCGCCACGGCCTTGAATCCACGAATCTGAACTCGGTTCTCGATTCGGCATGCTGAACCTCCTCCGGCAGCCGAATTCCTTCTCCTCCTTCCTTCCTTACTCTCCTCTCTCCATATCTCTTTAGAAAGAGAAAAACCGAAGATGAATGGAAGGTTATAATTCCACTCTCGGCTTTATAACAGCAGGGAAGTGCCTAGACCACTAGATCCAAGTTAAAGGAAATGAACGGCCACGATTTGCCCAGAAAAGTATTTTCTTGGGCTGACACGGCTTGTGACATGCCCGTGTCACAGGCTGTGTTCCTTAAGAGGCAAAGGAACCAACTTAACATGAGCAGGACACGGCCATGTGATACGCCCGTGACACAGGCCGTGTTCCCCGACACGGCTTTGGACATGCCTGTATCCAGCCCGTGTTCACAGCCCTGGCCACAAACAGAGAAGGACACAACCTCTGATACACCCATGTCATAGGTTGTGTACCGTCTCGAGAATCGTCGAGTGCATTTCATCGAGTGGAGTTCGTCGACTTAGAGGAGGACACGGCCTCAGACACGCCCGTGTCTGAGGCCGTGTGCCTCACTCGAGACACTCGAGACCCACTCGAGATCTACTCGAGACCCACTCGAGATCCACTCGAGACCCACTCGAGTGCACAGAGCAGGATACGGCTTTGGACATGTCGGTGTCCCAGGCCGTATTGCCCAGCCTGAACCCAATTTTGGGATTTGCGGTATTATACCAGAATTATGCTTTGTATGAACTCTATTGATGAAGACATACACAACTCTATTTTGACAGGACCACCAGCTCTAGTGGCCATATGCTCAGAAGAAGGCTAAGATAGTAGATGCCAAGGCCATGAATATCTTAGTACAGACTGTGTCAGATGACATATTCCAGAAAGTGGCTGAGTGCACATCAACCAAAGCTATCTGGGATTCTCTCAACCAGATGGTTGCTGGATCAGCAGATGAGAGAAAGGATAGGAGATCAAATCTCATCTCCTAGTATGAAAATTTCAAGAAAGAAGAATCTGAGTCTGTGAGTGATATGTATAATAGACTAAGCTCAATCATCAATGAGCTGAAGACTCTGGACAAGGACATCACCCTCACAGAGGTTAATGACAAGATTCTCATGCGCTTCCCTAGCTCATGGGATTCTCATGTGTATCTCCCTGGAAATAGATCTTGTGGTGGCAGTCAACTGATGAAAAACCTGATAGTGGATTCCTACCAAGGTGGTAGAAGAGTGGATATACCTAGTTTGGGGAACCACTATAAAATTCTTCTGTTGTTTGGTTGATCATTTTCTGTTTTTGTTCTTGCTGTGCTGTGATAATATAAATTTTCTTAGTTTGCATTTCCTTTTGGAATACTTTATTATTTCCTATTTTTACTCTCATAAATCTTAAAAAAACCAAAAGTTTTAAGTTACTTTATTCACCCCCCCCCCCTCTAGAGTAATCAGATCTATCCTCTTATCTTTCTATTGGTATCAGAGCTATACCATATCTTTCACTGTACATTACAGCAGCCCTAACTTTAAAAAGCTGTGAAAATGAGAATGACACTGAACAAAAAATCATTTAAGTACAATTAATTAAGACATCACGTGTACTCTTTAGACTACTCGACGAACCAGTCAAAATAACTTGGAGAGAGCATGCGTGAGATGTTTAGACTACACGAGATGTTTCGACAAATTAATTGAATGCTCTCGAGAGTACTCAATGAATTTACTTGTCATCTCAATGAATTTGCCTTAGAACGGACTAACCTTAACTTTTTCTTGAGTTTTAAGGTAATTCACTTACCTTCTAGAGAGGAGTCAACAAATTTCACAGATACTCAAGTAAGTACTCGATGAATTAACTTGAGTACTCGACGAATTTCACTTATCCGTTCTGATTGGTAGTTCTAGTGATCTCTCAAGTACTCCTGAGATTACTCGACGAATTCCATGAATGCTTATAAGAGTACTCGATGAATTTAATGAGGCCTCATGTGATCGTGCGACAAATTTGCCATAGCCAAAATCGACAATTCAGAACAACTTCCTCTGCGATGCTAGATGAAGTACATCTCATTAGATATATTATATATGGTCAACACGATGTTCTATAAAATAAAGGATTTCATTGCATAGAACTGTGTTTGAAGACCCATTGTAACTTGATAATGGTTTGTTCTTAGCAATGAAAATCTGCACCACACATAATTACAACGAACATAAAATATAACCTCAATTCAACTTAGTTCAAGAGACACATATTCAAATCAAGGCTATTGTCGATACAATACACAACATTTGTTTCGACCGTGTGCGAGTTAAAATTACACGGATGGATCCTTTGTAACGCCCCCGATTTTATCCGACATTATTATTTGGTTTGTCGACGTCATAATTATGACGTCAGGGCGTTACGCTTTTTCATTTTAATGTCGGCGCTGCACCGTTTGTGCATTTTTGTGTCCGTTGTGTCTATTTGACCAGATTTTGGGATTCTGATGGGATTAAATGTTTTCCTTAATATAAGGGACGAGGTTTTGAGGCCTTAGACTTATCCAGCTTTTATGCATTTCGAGCATTTTGGAGTCTCGGCCCGTGTTTGTACCCTTATGGTGATCTCTTTTGCTTGTGAGAGCATTTGATGTTGTGTCTCAAGAATCATCAGATTCTGGGTTGTCTTCGCTGTTTAATTCATTTAATTCGGCGTGTTTGGGCCTCTGTTTTGAACTCATATTTAATTTTTCAACTATTTGATTATGATAATTATTATGTCAAAGCCTTAGGCTTGTTTTGATTCTCGGGAAGCCCTCCTAAAGGGGTAGGTTTTGGTCAAACTCAATTTTTATTATGCGAAATTTTTGGGTGTTGTATGGAGGTCGACGATCGTCGATTGGAGCTAGATGAATGTCGTGTTGAGCTCGACAAAGGGTCGAGCTGATCTGGGTTGGACGAACTTGGAGCAGAATTCGTTGAACGGGGTTTTTCCTTTGTGTTCGATGAACTTCGAGCGGAGCTCGACGAACGTAGAGCTGAGCTCGACCAAGCGTCGAATGGATTTGTCTTTCCTGCTTGTTTCCAAGAAGTCTTTTTTGTACTCGAGTTCTGCGTGGCCGTTCTCGAGTTGTGCCTTTCTGTTCTCGGGAATTTGTTGGCGTGTTCTCAAGAATGCCTTTCTGTTCTCGAGAATGCCTTTTTGTTCTCGAGAATGGCTTTTTGATCTTGAGAATGCCTTTTTGTTCTCGAGGATTTTCTGCTTGTTCTCGAGATACCTTTACCTTCTATTCTCGAGAAGCCCTTGCTTGTTCTCGAGAATTCTATTTTCATCTCTCGAGAAATTTATTCTTAGTTATTGATTTGTGCTTCTCTATTCTCGGAAATAGCAGTCTTATTCTCGAGAAAGACTTCTTGTTCTCGAGAATTGCCTTTGTGTACTCGAGAAGTCTCTTCTAGTACTCGAGATCAGTATTGTTCTCGAGAATTGTCTGGTTGTTCTCGAGTTAACCTTGCCTTCATCTCGAGATGCCTGTTTCAACCGATCCCAGTTCTTTTCTTAAGTGTTGTTATCATAATATTACCCTTAGTATATATATACCCACTTCTTCTTTCTCCTTCATTTAGACTGAATTTCATGTTCATCTCCCGAACCAGAGCGGTGTGAGCGAGAGAGAGAAAGTTTTTCCACTATCCTTCCGGTGGCCGCCGACGGTGCTCCGTTGCTCGAAATTTCCAACCGATCATAGATCTGGAAGACTCTCAATGAGAGCTTCATCATCGTGGTAAAATCTTACCCATTTCTTGTGTTTTTTTTTCTCGTTATGGTTTTTGGCCCTAACCTCTATTTTGGCTATTTCTTGTTAGATTTCGACTTCTCTCGTCTTATTTAGCCCTGATCTACGCCGTGGTGCGATTTGGACATCTTTCTCCGGTAAAATCAAGGCAAGTGATGGTTTTCTCTTTCTCTTCCCTTCTTTAACCAATTTGCAGGAATTTCTAACTGCTTATTATCTTGATTATTAAATATTTTGCTGATTATAGCGCTGTTAAGAACTCCTGTCTAATTCCATTCGTGATTTTCATGTTCTTGATTTTGCTATCATGCCCTGTTAAATGTTATATGTTTTGATGATGGGGTTAATTCCACTCTTTTTACCATTCCTCAACTCTCATATAGAACGTGTTAGAGTTTATTTAGGATTGTAAATTTTTCCTAAAGGTTGATCAACCGTTTTAAATCTAGAATTGTCTAGTAGAATCCAATGTTCCATGGTTGTCTTGAGATTTTTATCATGGTTTTTCTTTGTGGCGATGCCGTCGGGCGAGACAAGCCGTCAGGCCCAGGTAGGGTTGTGGTGGGCCTCTGAGCTCTAAACCCGCGTCGTTACGGGGTTTTCCTTCCGGGTTTTCTTCGTTGTGGGTGTTGTTAGTGGGCGAATCCACCACCACAACGTTTTTTCTTCATATTAGTACTTTGTGGGGACTACCGGGTTTTTTGAGCATTTGCGGTGTTTGGTGGAGTATCCAGTCTCCCCCGTAATTAGACGGATAAATTGTCTTCGGGGTTGTCCACCACGTCCTTTTTTGTTTTTTTTGGTGGAGTTGACCACAAGTGGCTAATAGGGGTTTGTTTCTCTTCCGGATGATTAAATCTTGACCGTTTTCCCCTTATAGTCTTGTGCATTTGGGGTGATTTTGTTGTACGTGATGCTTCACGTAAGTGTTTCCTCTTGGCTTTTGTACCTTACTGCTGTACTTTATTTAAGTATTTTTCCTTTGGTCTTGGGTTGGTAACCCTTGACTTTTTTTACCTTTTGGATTACTTTCTGGCATCACTTGTACTTTCTTGCTGAGGTGTTCTATCTTTGGAATGCCTCAGGTTCAGGACTGCAGCTGATTGAGGTGCTTATTTTGGAGTTCTTGGGCAGCAGAGTTGGCTGTGGTTTTTGTCTCATTGTAGCGAGGTAGTCTATTGTTTTAGCTTGCTTTACTAGTTGAGACATACTTTAGTTTATGTGGGTTCGTGTCAGTTTGTTGACGCCCACGGGATTGCTAATTTTGGATACTTGGTAGCTGCTTAGTTTTCTTTCTGTGTGTCTGTATTACTTGCTCTCTGGGATGTTTTATGTTAGGATTGCATGGTAGGTATTTTCAAGTACAAACGCTACTATTTTTACCTCATGCATTGCACACTTTTAAAATGCTAAATCACTATATTTAACGACCCTAAAAAAAATCTACTTTTAGTGCTATTATAAACTTATAACTTGCATACCATGAGGTGTCCTCTAGAAACCACTATCTCTTATAGGATGTCTAATCTGATAAAAGAAGTATTTTTCACAGCATTTAACTACTTTTCTTGTGGACTAGATGAGCCACTAAGCCCAGGAATACGGCTAACTACTATACTTAAACTGATTTTACCTCTAAATAACCCAAAGAATCTTTCTTCATGATTAAGTAGGAGTTTGCCTGAGTGTCCGGAGCTATCCCCTGCTGACGTGGCATCATAATGCTCATTTTTCCCTTACTCTGAAACACCTTTATTGGAGGTGACAAATGCGGGTTGTGACAGTTGGTATCAGAGGGAGGTTGGTTTGACAAGTTGGTCAAACCAGCCAATCTCGTTTAGTTGTTTTCCTTCTTTCATCTGCATACACATACTGATGTGTCATCAGTATGTCTTAATCGAAGCATAGTCACTACACACATACATGATAAGAAGTATACGGGGCATATTATGTAGTATGAGATGCATAATATATTTTTGTATATGGATCCACCATAGGAGGCGGGCGACATGTGACAGTTATGTAGTATGAGATGCATAACCATCATCACGTCGGTGTCCATTAGCACGTTTTCATTTCTCATTGCATGCGATGTTATGTAGTATGAGATTCATAACATTTCATGTGTATGCCGCTCATGCGTGCATTAAGGCCTTTTTAGAATACATACCACAACATACATAACATTTCATCACATAAGCACACGTGCTAAGTTAATGTTTACATAATGACACTTGTACACATGATTTTAAAGAAGAATAAAGAATTCTTGCATTTATATCATGGGCATATAAGTAAATAGGATGAGAGGATATCATCCTAAGAAGGACATAACATCATTATAAAATACCAGAGCAAGTTGTAGCATAAGCAAGTGTCTTAAGTATGGTCTGAACTAGTTGTGTGGCCTAGTTGTATTCTAGGATTTTTGACGAGTCATTCGTTACCATTTTTAGAAATGATGCCAAAGCATCCTGAGACGAGGTAGACTCCCTAGTTAGCAGTTTAGTCATCGGGTGTGTAGAGTGATGCGTTGATCGGGAGTCTGCGTCAGAGCAATGAGGCTCTATCGAGGCAGTTAGTTGCAATGCAGTCCCAAATTCAGCCCATGTTGTCTTCCGCTCCAGCACAGCAACCTTTAGTGCAAGATTCTGTCGCGGTTCAAGCCGTACCTGCTAATCCTGCTCCTCTGGTACCCCCAATGACGTTACCACCGGAGATGAACCTTATATCGCATTTCCAGCGATTGCGACCTCCCACTTATGATGGGAGTGCCGACTTTATGGTTTTGTATGATTAGATAATCACTATCAATGATATGTTCACGTATTCAAGGATTGCTAAAGCCCAGAAGGTAATGATTGCGGCCTACCAGCTCAAAGGCCTGGCAAAGACTTGGTGGATTCGGGAAAAGGAAAGTTTGAAGGAAGGATGCTCTTGGGAGTCCCTCAAGAAGATGCTGCTGAAGAAGTTCTTACCCTCGGTCGAGTAGGACCGACTGGTGAATAATTTCCAGCATTTGAAGCAGAGACAGCTCACAATGAGCGAATATGAGATTGAGTTTAGTTAGTTGAGCAGATTTCCTCCTGATATGGTAGCTTTGGAGGAAGGAAGAATAAAGCACTCTCTCGGAGTGTTAAGAAGCGATGTCCAACAATTGGCATGCTCTTATAGAGCTGAAAGCTATGCTGAGGTAGTGGAAGCTACTCTGAAGGTTGAGACGATCAAGAACGCCAAAAACCGAGGTGCCGCGGCGAGAAAAGAGAAGAGGAAAGGTGATGACGATGGAAGCTACAGGGAATCTGGCCCTTCTTCGAAGAAGAAAAGTAAGGGAGTATGTATCTTCTGTGGTCGATCCGGCCACCCTTATGAAAGGTGTTTCAAGAGGACTGCCACCTTGAAGCATCAGCAGGTGTTCTCCATCCAAGGTGCACCTAATAGAGATCTGGTGTGCACACACTATGCAGGGAAGGGACATGACGTGAGTCGTTGCTGGTTGAAGGATAAGGTTTGCTTGCAGTGCTGGTAGAAGGGGCACCTGAAGTCTTCATGCCCCCAGGCTCAGTCCCCATTGCAGCCTGCCCCGCTTCGGGCTCTATCGCCGCCACCAAACCAGGATAGAGGAAAAGGAATGCTGAATGTGGTTACCATGGAGGAAGCTCAGACATCTACGCACGTGATATCAGATTAGACCCTAGTTTAATTTTATTCTCTAATGTTGCCCTAATTTTCGTTCGTTTAGTTATGTATGCTATGGTTTTAGGGGAGTTTAAGGTGCAAAATAGGTGGGTGAACGTTCTTTTTGATTCGGGTGCCACCCATTCCTTTGTGGCACGGAGGTTCGTAGATAAATATCATTTGAACGTTGATCTGTTAGGATACTCCTTCAATGTCAAGCTTCCCTTTTGTGAATCACTGATATCTAATCAAGGAGTTCTGAGATGCCCTATTTATCTAGGCGATTTCCTAGCCTTTGCAGATCTGATGGTGTTGGATCTGGCAGACTTTGATGTGATTTTGGGTATGGACTTGCTATCCAAGTATGATGCGGTCATCCAGTGCAAGGCAAAGCAACTGAATTTTAGGATGGACAATGGCGGACCTATGAGAATCTATGGTTTTCAGGACAAGGTTTCCCTTATTATTTCTACGATACGTGCTTGTCATGCTATAGAGTCTGGTTCTGAGGCATTTTTGGTTTATATTTCTGCTTTGGAAACTGCTTTTGTTACACCACATCTTGAGGATGTCTCAGTGGTGAAAGAGATTCCAGATGTTTTTCCCGATTGTCTTCCAGGGCTTCCTCCGGTGAGGGAGATAGAGTTTGTGATAAACCTCGAGCCTGGTACTCGTCCTATTTCCAAAGCACCGTACCGAATGGCTCTGCATTAGTTGGATGAGTTTTGTACTAAGCTTGATGAATTGCTACAATGTGGTTTTATTAGACCAAGTTCTTCTCCGTGTGGTGCTCCTGTATTATTTGTAAAGAAAAATCATGGATCGATGAGCCTTTGCATCGATTATAGAGAATTGAATAAGGTGACCATTAAGAATAGATATCCCTTGCCGATGATTGATGATCTGTTCGATCAGTTGCGTGGTAGCTCGGTATTTTCAAAGATCGATCTTCGTTCAGGCTATCACCAGTTGAGAATTCGCGAGGTAGATATTCCACAGACCACTTTCCATTCGCGGCATGGACATTTTGAGTTTTTGGTGATGTCCTTTGGTTTGACCAATGCACCCTCTACATTCATGAATTTAATGAATAGAGTGTTCAATGATTTCTTGGATCGTTTCGTGATCGTATTCATAGATGACGTCCTTGTGTATTCCCGCAGTGTTGAGGAGCATACTTAACATTTGTGATTGGTTTTGTCGACCCTGAGGGAGCATAAGCTTTATGCGAAGTTGAGCAAGTGTGAGTTCTGGCTATCTCAGGTGTCCTTTCTGGGTCATGTTGTAAGCAAAGACGGTATTTTCGTAGACCCGACCAAGTTTTCTACTGTGATGGAATGGGAGAGACCTTCTACACCTAAGGATATTAGGAGCTTCTTAGTCTTGGCTGGCTATTATAGAAGATTTGTGGAAGGGTTTTCAGTATTGTCTGCTCCTTTAACTAGACTTACCCAGAAGAATACTGCATTCATTTGGAGTGATAAGTGTGAAGAAGCTTTCCAAGAGTTGAAGAAGAGATTGTGTACTGCTCCAGTTTTAGCCTTGCCTACCGAAGCGGTTGAGTACACTGTGTATGTGGATGCATCACATATTGGTCTTGGCTGTGTTTTGATGCAAGGTGGTAAGGCGATCGCTTATGGATCAAGATAATTGAAGATTCATAAAAAAACTATCCTACACATGATTTGGAGTTTGTTGCTGTAATTTATGTGCTGAAGCTTTGGAGACATTTATTGTATGGCGCGCTGTGCACGATCTATACGAATCATAAGAGTTTGAAGTATGTCTTAACTCGGAAGGAATTAAATCTGTGTCAGCGTAGATGGTTGGAATATGTGGCTGATTATGAGGTGGAGATTCTTTATCATCCAAGAAAGGCTAACGTAGTAGCTGATGCTTTGAGTAGAAAGACCGCCAAAATTTTTAATCTATCTGTTCAGTCCTTGGTGGAAGAATTTTTGCTGATGGACATTAAAGTTGGGGGTAGTGTTGTGCCTGCTATTTTGGAAGCAGAAGAGCCCTCTTGGATTTCCCTTACTAGAGCACACCAAAAGGATGATCCGGATTTGTTGCATCTCCAGAATAGAACTGAGAAGGGAGAGCTACCTGATTTCTCTTTTGATGAGTTGGATACTTTGAAGCATCGGGGTAGATTTTGCATTGCCGCCTATGGTGACATTCTGGCTAAGATTTGTACTGAAGCTCATGGTTCCAGTGTGGCCTACCACCCTGGTTCCACTAAAATTTATAAAGATCTAAAGTAAATTGTTTGTTTGTCGGGAATGAAGAATGATATCGCGAAGTTTGTGTCAAAATGTTATACGTGTCGGTGTGTTATGGTCTTCATCAGGGTTAATTACTTGCTTAATTTATTGGGACACATGGGAAACTCATTAAAGAAAATATTCTCCAGCCGTATTTCATTCTCCAGGCAATCAGCAATCAATGCAGGTATTCAAATTTCAAAGGAGAATTCGACATAGAATATAAAAGAGATTTTCTCTTTTCAGTCGACAAGAAATATACAGAAGAAGGAATACACAGAACCAGAGAATACAAAAAATACTCAGAACTCTTCTCTGTGTAAAAAACACTTTGTTTTCCCCTTGATCATTCTGAATACTGAAGAAGAACAACAAATCAACCTCAAGAGACTTCTTCAACTTCAACTCCAGGAACTTTCAAGGACAACAAACTTAAATTAGACAGAAGTCCCTGGATCTTTTCAAGACAAGGCAGAAGACCTACACCCTGAGCAAGGCTCCAAGTGATTTTAGAAGGAGCTTTTGACAAAAGCAATCCACTAAGTCTTCTCTATTGATTAGAGAAAGAGAAGACACCATCACCTCTCTCACCTCCTGTACAAAGGGTTTATTAACTCTCTTCAAAAGTTTATTATTGGTTTTTGGGCACCTGATCAAAAGCTCAAATGGTTGTGAGATCCCCCTGTAAATAGATCTTGTGGTGGCAGTCAACTGATCAAAAACCTGCTAGTGGATTCCTACCAGGGTGGTAGAATAGTGGATGTACCAATTTTGGGGAACCACTATAAAATTTCTTGTGTTGTTTGGTTGTCTTTTTCTTTTTTTTTGCTTTGCTGTGTTATATTAGTTTGATGTAATAGGTTAGCTGTGCTGTGATAGTTTAGTTCAGTTTATTTTTTTCTGTTACTACTATTGGTATCACTTATTTTAATACTCTGATAATTTTTAAAACAGCCAAAAGTTTTAATTACTCTATTCATCCCCCCCTCTAGAGTAAATCAGATCTACCCACTTTCTTTCAATTGGTTTCAGAGCAGGTTCCTTTGGTTGTACAAGCTAACACTTGAACCAAAACATCATTGATACATCTGATTTTTGTTTCCTTAGTTTTTCTGTTTAGTTCACAGCATGGCACATAACAAGGATTATGCAAGCATCAGACCTCCAGTTTGTAACTTTAAAGGTTTGTCATCTGGAAGGCAAGAATCAGGCTTTATATGAATTCTGTTGATGAATACATATATAATTCTATTTTGACAGGTCCTCCTCAACCTACAACTACTATATTTTCAAGTACACATGTTGTTCCACCACCTGAGTGGACAGATGCTCAAAAGAAGGCCAAAATAGTAGATGCAAAGGCCATGAACATCCTAGCACATACTATGTCAGATGACATATTTCACAAAGTGGCTGAGTGCATATCTGCCAAAATTATATGCGACTCTCTTAACCAGATGGTTGCTGGATCAGTAGATGAGTGGAATGACAGGAGATTTAACCTCATTTCTCAGTATGAAAACTTCAAGAAAGAAGAATCTGAGTCTGTTATTGATATGTACAACAGACTAAGCTCAATCATAAATGAGTTGAAGACTTTGGACAAAGACATCACTCTTACAAAAGTGAATGACAAGATCCTCATGTGTTTCCCTAGCTCATGGGATTCCAGAATATGGCCAATCAAGGAGACCAGAAAGCTTAAATGAGATTTCCACTGAATCTCTTCTAGGAATGCTCAAGTCTTATGAGCAGATAATAATGTCAAGAGAAGCTGCAGAGCAGAAGACTACTCCTCCAGCAAGAAAGGAGCAGAACATAGCCTTCAAAGCTATAGATGAAATAGAAGATCCAAAAACAAGTGAAGAACTTCTGAGTCTCTTAGCCAAGAGCTTCTACAAGATGGCAAAGAAGGACTTCAGAAGAAGGTCATCCAGGCAAGATGACAAACCCAGGTATAACAAGACACCCACTAAAGAGATTGTTTATTTTGGGTGCAAGAAATCAGGACACTTCATATCAGAGTGTCCAGAAAATCAAAAGAAGGAGAGAAGAAGAGAAAAGGACTCCAGAAAACAGTACTACAGCAAGCCATTCTCCAGCAAGCATAAAAGAAAGGAGAAAGGATTTGTGGCTGAAACCTGGAGTGACAATGAAGAAGAAACTTCATCCTCTAGCTCCAGTGAAGATGAAGAGGAGGCAAAGACAACAGAAGTTTGCCTTATGGCTATCAATGCCTCATGTAGTCTATCTGAGGCTGAACATTCAGACAATGAAGAATCATCTGAATCTGAGGCAGATCAGGTATTGTCTTCCTTTGATTACAATTTAGAAAATTTTAAAACTGAATTTAAATCTATATGTATAAATTTAAATAATTCTGAAAAAGAAATTAAAGCGCTTAGGGAAAAATTGTCTGATCAAGAGAACATGACTTCTGAAAACAATAAACTAAAAGATGAATTAACTCTAGCAAATGAACAAATCATCTCCCTAAAATCTGAATTAGCTGAGGCAAGACAACTTTAAGAATCCCTAAATGGGAGAAGTATTAAGTTTATGGTCATCACAAGCAGAGTGAATGCCAAACTAAATGGCAAGCTGGGCTTATGTGCTTCATCAAGCCAACCCCCACTGATCCAGAAAAATATATTGTCAACACCAATAAAATTTGTTTTTTCGAAAAAGGAAAAGAAAATATAAATAATAATAATAATGTTAAACAAACTGAGTTAAAAGCAAAAAAATAAGAAAAATCCTAATTATAACAATGTTCGACAGATTTTGTCGAACTCAGATCGACGAAATATGTATAGTTTGTCGAATTCAAGTCGATGAACTTCGGACACAAATTTCCATTATAATTATTCATTAAACTACAATCGACAAAACCAGTATGGTTCGTCGACCCGAGATCGATGATTTTGGGGCCCAGAAAATGTCTACTTTCATTCTCTGAGAGGAGTTCGACGAACTCATCCCCATTCATCGAACTAAGATCGACGAACTTAATTGAATTTGTCGAACCCAGTTCAAGTTAACAAAAACTTTAATTTTCCTAGAACTTATAATCAACCAAGATCTTCTTTTAATCAATTTAATTAATGGATTATTCCACCTACAAGATATCATCCTTTAGGTTATAAATGTCAACCAGAATACTCTTATATCTCCAGTTTTAATTATGTGAGGAAAGAAGGACCCAAGGTAACCTGGGTCAAGAATAGCTAATTTATTTTATTGCAGGTGAAAGACTATCCAACCATAGGGCAACAATTGTATCTGGATAATGGCTGTTCAAAACGCATGAATGGAAACAAGGACAACCTAATTCACTGCAAGACAAAGCTAGGACCTAATGTAATATTTGGTGATTCCAATTGTGGCCAGACTGAAGGATATGGAAGTTCAAGATTGGAGCAGTCACCTTCAGGAATGTTGCTTATGTAAGTGGACTGAAGCACAACCAGATATCCATAAGTCAGTTATGTGATGAAAGGTTTCAGGTACCCTTTAATTAAACTTCATGTATTATTACTTCAGTAGATAACCATGTAGTATTGACTGACGCTAGAGTAGGAAACATTTACATAGTTAACTTTAAGTTTGCAAAATCTGAAATATGTTTATTTAATCAAACTAGTAAAAATAATGACCTTTGGCATAGGAGATTATGACATGTTAACTTGAAAAACATTGCTAAATTCTCTAGGGACAACTTTGTTAGAGGATTGCCTTCTTTCCCCTACAAGAACGAAAGCCTTTGCAGGGCTTGTAAGTTAGGCAAGCAAACTAAAAGAAGATTTAAATCTGTAAATAAAAGTGACTCACCTAGAATATTGTACTTGATACATATGGACCTTTTTGTCCCTATTGATGTACAAAGCCTAGGAGGCAATCTTATACTTTAGTGATTGTAGATGACATCTCAAGATTCACTTGGGTATTCTTTCTGAGATCTAAGTCAGATAACTTTAAGGTTGTTATAGATTTTCTCAAGAACATACATATTGAGTACTCTAGTCCAGTTGCATTGATCAGAAGTGATCATGGTAATGAATTTGAGTCTCTCCTTATGCAAGAGTTCTGTGAGAAGGAAGGTATCAGGCATTGCTTCTCAGCTCCTAGAACTTCTCAACAAAATGGGGTTGCTGAATAGAAAAATAGAATCGTAATTGAATCTGTAGGCACATTACTTGTAGATGCTCATTTGCCCCTATCCTTTTGGGTAGAGGCTGTGAGCACAATAAATTATATACTGAATAGAAGTCTGATACACTAACTCAAGAATAAGACTACTTATGAGCTACTTAAAGGGAAGAAACCTAAAGTTGATTACTTTAAAATTATTGGTTGCATTTGTTATATTCACAACAATAATAAGAAACACATTAGAAATTTTGAAGCCAAGGCTGAAATGGGAATTTTTCTTGGATATTACCAAGTAGGCAAGACTTATAGGGTTTATAATAAATCAACCATGAAAATAGAAGAATCTATTCATATTTCATTTGATGAAACTAAAATGTTTTATAAGGAGAAAGAAGTTTCTACCAATGACATATTGCTGCTACCTCAGTTGTGTGACAGATTGGATGATCTAAACCTCACCTAAGAGGCTTCATCACATCCTTCTCCACAAGTTGAAGAAGAGAGTGAAGAAGAAAGTTTGGAAGTGGTTGAACTTCCTCCAACAGCTATTATAATTCCACAAGAGGAATTGATTCCCCAAGCTATTGCTCAACGAACTCCTCCTACTGAACTTGTCATACTTAGAGATCACCCTGTATCTCAATTGATTGGAGACATTTCAGTTGGTGTGCAGACAAGACATCAACTCCACCAGGACATGATGCATGCCTGCTTCATATCTCAAATTGAGCCCCCATTTATTAAAGATGTTGAGCAAGATCCACACTGTATTACTGCAATGCAAGAGGAGCTCAACCAATTTTAGAGATATAGAGTTTGGGATTTAATTCCAAACCAAAAGACTACCCAGTCATTGGAACTAAATGGGTATTTAGAAATAAGCTAGATGCTCAAGGTCTAATCATAAGGAACAAGGCCAGACTAATTGCTCAAGGATACAGACAAGAAGAAGGCATAGACTACGATCAAACATTTGCACCTATTGCAAAGCTGGAAGCTATCAGGATATTCTTGTCTTATGCAGCCTAAAAAAAGTTCACAGTGTACCAAATGGATGTCAAGAGAGCATTCCTTAATGGTGAACTTAAAGAAGATGTTTATGTAGAACATCCACCAGGTTTTATTTCTCCTACTCACCCTCTTATGTTTTCAAATTGCATAAGGCTCTTTATGGTCTCAAGTAAGCTCCAAGAGCTTGGTATGAAACCTTAGCTACCTTTCTCTCAGAGCATAAATTTTCTAAAGGCATAGTAGATATGACATTATTTATTAAGCATCATCATGATAAAATAATATTAGTATAAATATATGTAGATGATATTATATTTGGTTCTACAGATTCCAAACTATGCAAATGGTTCTCCAACCTTATGCATTCAAAGTTTGAAATGAGTAGCATGGGTGAGCTCTCCTACTTCCTTGTTCTCCAAGTGAAGCAGAAACCTGAAGACATTTTCTTATACCAATCTAAATATACTAAGGAGCTAATTAAAATTTTGGGATGGCTGATACTTAAGCAAAAAAAACACCTATGACTACTAATGCTGTAATTGATTCTGATGAATATGGGAAACCTATAAATCAGAAATTATATAGGGCCATTGTTGGGTCCCTTTTATATCTTACAACAAGTAGACCAGATATTATGTTTGATACATGTCTTTGTGCTAGGTTCCAGGTGAATCCTAAATAATCTCATCTTATTTTCCTAAGAATTTTAAGATATATAAAGAGTTGCCCTAATTTAGGACTCTGATATCCAACTGAGTCAGAATTTGAGTTAACTGGATACTCTGATGCTGACATTGCTGGATGTATAGAAGATAAAAAGACCCCATCAGGTACATGTCAATTCCTTGGTCATAGGCTAGTGTCATGGTTTTGCAAGAAACAAACATCTGTGTCCACTTCAACAGCAGAAGCTGAATATATAGCATCTAGCAGTTGTTGCTCATAGATGCTGTGGATTCAAAACTAACTCCTAGATTATGGTGTCAACTTAAATAATTCAACTCTATTTTGTGATAACACAAGTGCATTATCTTTTGCACAGAATCCAGTGCATCATAGTAGAACTAACCATATAGATGTAAGACATTATTTCATTAGAGAGAATGTAGAAAAAAAGAAAATTAATCTCACCTTTGACTCTACAGATTTGCAAAAGGCAGATATCTTCACCAAACCTTTGGTTGAGAAGAAATATTTGTTCTTTATGAATCAGTTAGGTATGATCAATGAAGATACATTAATTTGATTTTTTATCTGTGGTCGAAGAATTTTCCACAGTTCGTCGAACGGAGATCGATGAACTGAGGAAAGTTCTTGAGAAATTCGTCGACCTGAGATCGACAAACTCTCTGTGTGTGAAGTTTTATTCGTCGAACGTAGATCGACGATATTGCTTCAAAAAATGTTTCATCGACCTGAGATCGATGAATTGTTTTCCCTTCTTCTGACTGAGATTGACGAACTCTTTCGTCAATAAAATATTTCATCGAACACAGATCAAAGAATTTTTATTTTTAGTCGGACGTAGTCTGTCGCTTCATATTCTGAAAACCATATATCTAAGTTTTCTTCGAGATCCGTCCCGCGCTTTCTGTTCCCCTTACACTTGATCTCCCTGTTTTCCATTACAAGCGAACAATGGCTGTTCCAACAAGCTCTCTGGCGGCGATGAAGTTCAATATGTGATTCGACATCGATTTTGAATCCTTCCAACATTCACAGCAGATCTTTTTGTATATACTAAAACTCTTTGAGGAACAAAATCTGAAGAACTTCATGAACAACAAAATCAAGATCGCAGCGACAGAGATTAGAGAATGGATGTTCACTTCCACCACTCCAGACGTAGATACAATGACCAGGACTATATCCGGTAATTATATTACTTTAACCCCCACCGTATTATTTGAGATTTTCGATTTGCTGAATGGAAATGAAGATATAGAGATGGATATCACTGAATATGATAACATGCTGAAAAAAATGGGTCATAATGGAGAAAACCCAAATAAATTACTTAAGAAAAATTTATCTTCTGAGTATAAATTTTTGGCTAATGTTGTCGGGAAGGTTCTGTTGGGCAAACACACAGCCCATTACTACATTACCAGGCACCAGTTCGTGGTGATGTGGCCTTGGTAAATAAGAAAGCAGTTAACTGGGGAAAACTGCTGTTTGTTTAATAAAGAAGAAAAATAATAATAAGGAAGTTTGTTTTGGAAGAGTACTGAGAATATTCCTACAGGAAAATGCATCTGAATCTCTGGTCTCCCAGGCCATATTCATCAATGCTTCCAAAAGGCTGACATGTGCATTGTTTGGAAGGTGGGAGAGGACCATCTATATGCCATCCATGGCTTCCTCCTCTTCCACACCTTCTGAGAGCACAAGGGCTGTACAAGCTACTCCCCACCCTATTGTTGAAGAAGTCTCCATTCCTCCTCCTCCTTCAACAACTCCTCTTTCTACAACAAATCCTTTATCTCATCAGTCATCACCTCCTCCTCAATAACCACATGCCTCACCAATATATGTACCAACACCAGTCCCATCTCCAGAACACATCACACGACCTCCATTTCCACTACCACCTCATCTCAAAGGCATACATCCTGAAAAATTCATGTCATCCCCCACTTTTGATCTACTCATCTTCTTACCATCTACACCTACTTCACCTCAACATGACATTTCCACTCCAATACCATCTCCTGCTGCATCACCTTCATAGGATGGCATCATGCCAGATGTCACTCCATCTGATGTTATTGCATCTCCTCATCCATCTGTATCTACAAAAACTCCACCAGAGTTTATGAATATGGATTCTCCCTCCATTTCCACCATCCTATAGCACATCACTCCAGTGTTCTGGCAACTAATAGCAGAGGAAATCACACCTCTTGCTGCCTTCATCTCTTCTCTTGCTGCCCTCTTTGCTGCCTCCTCCGTCCATTCTTCTTCTAGGGGCCTGCTTCCAGAATCCACTAAAATCAGGCAGGGGGAGATGCTCAATGAGGAAGTAGTTCCAGCTATAGCAGTAGCAGCAGCAAAAATTTTACAGATAGTTGAGCCTGCGGATGCAGAGACAAATGTATATATAAACATAGAGGCTGAGATAGTGGCAGTTGTTATGTTGTGTATAGTTGAGCAAGTAAACTTGCTAGAAGTTTTTACTGTTGGTGATTGTATTATCAATCCCATAGTGGATTTATTTCCGTTATTAAATTCTTTTGATACAGTTCATCTGAATCATCTTCCAGAAGTCTGCTCAAAGCCTTCTATGTCTATAGTTCTCTATACTTCTCCAATACGTCCTGCAGTTGCTAAGCAACTCAAGGCCAGTTTTGCAGCTCTAGTGTTCACACATATAAGATGGATGAGAATGTTCTTGAACCATTATCAGCCTCTAAGGCTATTTATCCTCAAAAGGCTATTTCTCCTCCTACCTATAAGATGAATGATAGTCCATTACCAGACTTGGATGATATTATCCTTGCTGACATTGAAGAAGAGAGTAAATCAATTTCTGAAACTATTGCTGCTCCACCAGAAGGAATAAAACTTATAGTACAGCCTCAGGCTGTGAAACAGATTTCCAAAGATGTTCTGAAAGCACTTGATGCCTTATATGACAATCCTCAAGGATCATCTGATGATGAAAATGATGATGAAGACTCTGATGAGTCTGATGATTCAAAAGCTAAGAAGAAAGTGGCCAAGAAGAGAAAAGCTATTCCTAAGGCTGCCCCCAAGCCAAATCTAATTGCAGACACTCCCTATTATGTTCTTCATAAGATTACACCTTACCCAGGGATGCCTTCATGGATTTGGCTATCCAAGAATGAGCAAAAAGCCAGGAAGAAAAGCAGAAGGTACTCTCCTCCTCCTCCTTCCCAAAGGAATTGGAGATGTCCTCTCCTCCTCCAGCTGCTGGTGCTTCAGGAAGTATTTCTTAGAGATCTACCTCCTTTACTCAAACTTATCAAAGACAACTAGATAGATCTTCAAGATTTCATGGAAGCAGTTAGCACAGACATTCTAGCAGCAGCAGACATCAGCAAAAACAACAACAACAAGCATCTGAAATTGAAAAATATGAAAAAGATGACAGTCCAAAAAGGCCAGAATCACCACCAATTCCTTTTGTAGATCTTGAACAAGATACAACTGCAAGAATGGACAGATTTCAAGAGCTATTTGGACTCTCCTTGATCAACAAAGCTAAAGCTGAAGGCAGAGATCCTTCTCAGTATTCTACCATGTCATCCTATAGAAAAGAAGAATTGAAAAGGTATGACAAAGCTAATAAATTCTTCAATGTAGATGCTTATATGAATTTGCATCCAAAGGTTGCGGTTCCTAGAGTAACTTCTCTCAATATAATTGGAGGAGCTGACATGACAATGTCTAAGAGAGAAGCTGTCAATCCCAACAGAAAAATTAAATTCAGACAGCCCTCTGAAAGTTCTGAGAAAGCTGGTAAAGGAAAGGCAAAGAAGAACCAGTGAACATTTTGTTTAGTTTTGTACTTCTGCACTCTATTTGTTATAACTATCACAAAGTTACTGTCATGTACATATCTGCTAGATATTTTAAATTTTCTGCCAGATATATTATTTTTGCTTTGTGATCTTTTTCCTTTGTTTTTATTAGAGACCTCACCCAAATTGGGGGAGATTTTTGGATCCCTAGTTTGTTTTGGGCTAGGTTCACTAATTCGGAAGTATTTGACCCATATTGTATATACAGGGTCAAGTCTTTGAGTCTTAGAGTTTAGGCTAGTAGTTAGGTTCAACCTTCATGGACCAGCCAGCAGATTACTTCAGGAGACTCAAGACTTAGAAGAAATCAAAGTTGAAAACTATCAGTTCGAAATTCTTCGAACTCAGCTCGACGATCGTCGATCACAGATCGACGAAGTCAGAGTTGATTCTCTGAGTTGAGCTCGACAATATTCGAGCTCAGGTCGACAAAGTCTGGTGTTCAGCTTCAACATATTCCTTCCAGATTATTTTCGCTGAACTCAGCTCGACGAAGAAAGATTCTTAGCTCAACGAACTTGGACCGCAGAATTGGCACGTTATTCGTAGAATATAGTTTGCTGAGAGCAGGTCGACGAATAGGATTTCTCAGCTCGACGAACTTGGATCTCTGGTCGACGAAATCTGTTCAGAGGTCGACGATTTCTGTCTGGTGCAAGACTTAGGTTTTTTCATATTTTATGTCCTTATTTCCTATATTATTTAGCAGTAATTCTCTGATTAATTATTGTATATATTCCCCTGAATATAGTCGTTATTGGCACCATTGATTATGTCTTCATCATAGTTAATTACTTGTTTAATTTATTGTGACAGATGGGAAACTCATTAAAGAAAATATTCTCCTATTGATGCATGAAAACGGAAGGGGAGTCGGGCACCACCAGATAACGATTCGAGCACCAGGGAATAGAAGGGAAAAGCGCAGACTGCAAGCAGCTATCTACTGAGCGGATGAGAGAAAGACAACATTAGAGACGTGAACCACGACAACACCCGACTTCGACCGTCGCGGCCCGAATGCCTCTCATGCGACATGCTTTCCTTTGATTAAAAGTGAACCGGTTACAAGAGGAAAAAGAGGAAATCGAATAAGCCGGCAGGACAGCAAGCCGCAAGGCACTAGATTCGAGACTGCAGCTCTTAACAAGCGAGCTCCTGGATACAAGTCAGCGTGCTTTGGGGAGTGCACCCTCCCCCTATTTATAGGCTCGGGGCCTGCCCAAACGGGCAGGGCTAAAGTTACCGGCTGCTCGGGGTACAGGAGAATCGGGCAGAGGTGAGGGGAAGCAAATGAGAAAAAAAAGGAGAAAGGAGGGAAGCCGCGCGGCCCGGCGGATTCCTCCTGGCAAGCTGATGGCCTGGGTCCTAGGCCTTGACGTAGTGCAGGGCCGGAGCTGCTGGCGGCCTGAAATGGAGACCGCCCGATTCTTCGATGAGCAGCCAACTTGATCTGCGCGACGACTAGAAGGAACAGGCTGCCCGGTCTCTGATGACCGGCCGGCTTGTCACTCGTGGAGGCTAGAAGGAATAGGCCGCCCGGTCTCTGATGAC
The DNA here is from genome assembly GCA_039583875.1 of Platanthera guangdongensis. Classification (NCBI taxonomy): domain Eukaryota; kingdom Viridiplantae; phylum Streptophyta; class Magnoliopsida; order Asparagales; family Orchidaceae; genus Platanthera; species Platanthera guangdongensis. Next base: position 113,709,611 of record CM077153.1, on the reverse strand, counting down.
CGGCCAGCTTGTCACTTATGGCGACTAGAAGACCAGGCCCCCCGGTCTTGAATGATGTGAAAACCGGTCGTGGATTCCGAGCTTAACATAATCCCCGCACATTTTTAAGTTTCAGAAAAACTTCGAAAATGTAGAACTAAGCCGGAGACCGCATCTGCCTTTAATGCATCGGTGTATATAAAATCCCTCGACCCTTGTCATTCTTCAAGATCTCTGCCATGCCACGGGTCGCAACTCGCCACTTGCGGTAATAATTCTTCAAGCTAATGCGGTCTTTCATAAGATGGATGTCATGTCGCCGATGTTAGCCCTCGATAAGAAATCGACTGAAAAGAAGAAAAGCCAAAGCCAAAAACTGGATGACTCTGACCGACAGTCTGCGAAGAAGACTGAGAAGCCGGTGGCGACCGCACTTCCTCTTCTACAAGGGAAACATGGGTAAGTTAAGCAAATTGTTAACTTCTACAAGTCGCAATCAAGGATGAAGGGGCGAACATAATACTAAATCCGCCGGCCAGCTTTTTCCTGATGATGGCTCGACTGAAAAGTCAAGCTAAAGAAGCCAAGCGGCTATGGAAAGAAAAGCTAAAACGGATAGATCCTGAACGATTCAGGTGGCCAGTGTTTAGATACCATACCGCGGCCTCTGAAGTAGATAAATGCCAAACTGATGGTCTTATCCTACCAATTTTCTTGTAAAAAGGTCGCAATTATCTGACGGAACCTGAATGCGATTTGTCTGCTATAGGTGAACCGGAGGCCGCGATGAAGCCGGGTGACTTGACATCCTTCTTGACTATGCTGCCGCCGCCTCCGCCAAGTGTTCGCGACAAAAGGATGGACGACTTCCAGAAGGAGGTCGACACATTGCAGGCGGCTGTGAGCGCGCGCACACCGAAGCCCTGCGGATTAAGGATGAAGAACTGCTGGTTGCCTAGGAGGCCGTCGATAAAAGGATCCAAGAGTTGCAAACAACCCTAGAGCAAGAGACCACAATGCTGCAGTCCAAGCTGGAGGAAGAGACCACAAGGTTTCAGTCAGCGCTGGAGCAAGAGACCAAAAGGTTGAAGTCCGTGCTGGAGCAAGAAACCTCAAGGTTGCAGTCCGCGCTGGAGGCCGCTGAGGGGAAAATAGTAATGATGCAGGCCTCCTTGGAGTAGGAGAGGACAGAGAAGCAGGATATGTAAGCGCAAGTGCTGACGGCCGGCGGCTTGAGAGAGAGATAGAGAAGAGATTCGATGCCTTGAAGGAAAAGATCAAGGCCCGTCAGCGGAGGCCGATGGAGATCAGCGGCCTGCACCAGCGACTTCGAGGAAGTTGTCTGAAACAGGCCGCCCGGCTTCCGGTGGAGCTTCAAATCCACCGGAGGTCACGGCGGTCGGGCAGGCCGCAGCTTCTAGCGGGCTAAAAACTCGAGCTCAACTAATGGTTCCATTCGCCAGAGTAGAGAGTGACGCCGCGCGGGTTCACCTGTCTCTGCACTTACTTCATAATCTGGTTAGCCAAGTGTACACTGAGATTGTAAGGACCGGTGACCAGGTCGCGTGAATAGGGCAAGCGGGACAGGAGGGCGATAGGCACGGCTGAGCGACTTGAGAGAGATAAGCCGCACAAATAATTTGAACATTGTGTTGTAATATATTTTTTGTTGAAGTATTAGACCGGGCGGCCGTGCGGTCTTGTCTAGCAGTTTGTTGACCGAGCGGTCTGGTGGTCTCCTCTGGTGCTTGGAGACCGGGCTGTCTATCGGACTCTCAGTGCGGCCTGTTCTTATCATGCTGGAGGTGCCGTGCGGTTAATCCATCTGACTAACCGCGCGGCCTGTGCGGTCTCCTTTTTTTCTAGCCGCTCTGCCCTGTAAATGTTTAGTCCCACATTGTTTGTTTATACTCTCTCATATCTCCTCCATTCTATATAAGGGAGGTCATACCTTTGTAAATGATTTCTTTTTTGGATAATAAAATTTCAATTATTCAAAAGTCTATCTGTTTGTTCTTTCTTATTCGCAACTTTCTACATGGTATCAGAGCACACGGTCATTTCCTCCTGATTGTGTGCGCTCCCTGATTCTCGCGGCTTGTTTTCCGCTTTCCGCGACCTGTCTGCGGCTTGCCTTCTCTTATGTCCGCTGCCCTGTTCGCGCGGCTTGTTTCTGTCCGCTGCCCTGTTCGCGCGGCTTGCTTCTCCTTGGTTCTCTTCTCCTACTGCTATTCGTCGTCGCGGCCTGTTTCGTTGTCGCCGCGCTCCTGGTTCTTTCTTGACTCTCCGACTTCCTAGTCGTTGCGGCCTGTTTCTGTTCGCCCGGCCTGCGACTTGTTGTAGTCGCTGCTTCTTGCCTTCTCTTCTCTTCTGTTCGCTCGGCCTTTTCAGTCCGCGCGACCTCTTCCCCGCTGTGCCTTTGACTGCTTTCTAGCCGCTTGTGTTCGCGCGGCTTCTTCCTTTTCTATCCGCTGCGGTTTCTTGCTGTGTTCTATGACTACTTCCAGTCTCACCACTACTCCTGCAGCTCCTTCTCCACCTCCTCCTTTGGGCAATCTTGGCACCCTTTCTAAGCTTGTTGGCTCCAACTATCCCGATTGGAGCATTTCTTTCACTTTTCTCCTTCGTTCTCAACGCAAGCGTCATCACCTCACCGATGAGCCCTCCTCCTCGTACCTCTCCTGAGTTTGATGACTGGGATGCGAGTGATGCTCTTGTCCGCACTTGGCTGGCCAACAGCTTTTCTGATGAGTGCCTTCCCGTCATTCGCCATGATGAGACGTTCAAGGCCTCCTGGCTTCACCTCGCTGCTCTCTATTCGAAGGGGGGCCAGACGTCCCGCATTTATACTCTCTATGCGGACCTCTTCGCCCGCCCTTCCATGTCTCCTGCTGCGGCTTATCAGCAGGTTCAGGCTCTTGGTGCTGAAATCCTCCAGAATCGTCCCTTTTCCGCGGACTTGGCCGAACAGCACAAACACTTCCAGGAACTCCTGGTTGTTTGTTATCTTCTTTGTCTTCCCGATTCTTATGATATGATCCGCCAGCAGATCTTGGGTGAGGCGGAATCTCCTACTTTGGATGCCACTGCGGCTCGCATTGCCGCTGTTACTTCGCTTCTCCAGCTGCCTCTGTTGGCCTCCCCCCTTCCCAGGACTCCTTTGCTCACCAAGCTCAGAGGGGGGGACCTAGTGGCCGCGGCCACTCCGGCGGACGGGGTTTATCCCGGTTCCTCTACTCTCACTGTGGTCGTACCGGCCATTCTATTGACCGCTGCTGGCAGAAACATCCTCATCTTCGCCCTTCTGGTGATGCTCCTTCTTTGGCCTCCGCCTCTTCTCGGCCGTCTGCCTCTGTGGCCACGACGTCAGGTAGTGCCCACGTCGTTACCCAAGGTAAATGGCTGATTGACTCCGGTGCTAAAAACAATATGACGGGCAACCCTCATTGCTTCTCCCGTCTTGAGACACATGACCGCTTACCCTCAGTTCGTGTGGCGGATGGTTCACCGTCCCCGGTTCATGGGACGGACATGGTTCAACTCACCCCATCGCTTTGCTTGGAGGACACCCTCTATATCCCGAAGTTCCCGTGCAATTTGTTATCAGTTACTACTTTATGCCGGCAACTTCAGTGCTCTGTCTTATTTACTCCCACTACTTGTTCTTTTCAGGACCCCGAGGACACAGCGGACGATTGCTATTGGGACTGAGAGCGGCGACCTCTACTTCCTCGACGATGTTTCCGCTCTGTCCGCCTACTCCTCCTCCACAGATCTTCTTCAATGGCACCTTCGCCTTGGACATCCTCCTCCTCGGATTCTTCGCCAGCTTCTGCCCCACTTACCTCCTACCAGTTCTCCGCTCAACTGTGATGCGTGTCAACTTGGCAAACATCATCGCTCCTCCTTCCCACCGAAGCAAGGTCGTGGCTCCTCTCGCCCGTTTGATCTTATTCATTCTGATGTATGGGGTCCTGCTCCTACCCTCACTGTTGGTCGGGGCAGTTCCTATTTTGTCACTTTTATAGATGATTTTTCCCGATGTACCTGGGTGTATCTGTTAAAAGATCGCTCTGAACTCTTTTCTGTTTGGAAATCATTTTATTTTATGATTCAGACTCAATTTGCTCTTTCTATTAAAGTTTTACGTTCTGATAATGCCAAGGAATATCTGAGTCATGAGTTCTCCTCTTTCTTTCACCAACATGGCCTGCTTCATCAAACGACTTGTGTTTACACCTCCCAGCAGAATGGGGTGGCGGAGCGTAAAAACCGTCACCTGCTTGATGTTGCTCGTACTCTCATGACGCAGATGCACGTCCCTCGCTCCTACTGGGGCTACGCTGTGCTCCTCGCCTGCTATCTCACCAATCGCCTTCCCTCCACAGTTCTCCACGGCCAGACCCACTTCTCCATTCTCTACCCCCACAAGGCACCTTTTCCTCTCCCCCTCTGTGTCTTTGGCTGTACGGCATTTGTTCAAGCTCCCTCCGCTACCCGCGACAAGATTTCCCCCCGTTCCACCAAGTGTGTCTTTTTGGGGTACTCTACCACTCAAAAAGGCTATTGATGCTTTGACCCCCTTCTCCGCAAGCAGTTTGTCTCCGCGGATGTGACTTTTTTCGAGAATGCTTCATATTTCTCTCCTACCTCTCCTCCTCCTTCTGATATCTCCGTTCCTTCCACGCCTCTCGACGTGTTCCCACCTCCGTCTCTTCCTCCACCGACTCCTTCCCAATCCGTCTCCCCACCCACCCCTCCACTCTCCTCTCTACCGCCGTCTCTCTCTAGTCCCGGGCCAGCCTTCTCCGCCACGGACGCTCCGGTCGCTGACGCTCCCGTCGACCTTGATATTCCCATTGCTCTTCGCAAAGGGGTGCGGGCGTGTACTCAACACCCGCTTGCGGCAGTTGTTTCCTATGATCGACTTTCTCCCTCTTGCAAGTGTTTTGCCTTGGCTATCTCTGCTACTTCTACTGCCCGCACCTACCAGGAGGCTCTTGCTCTCCCTCATTGGAAGTCTGCCATGGATGAGGAGATGGCTACTCTTACTGAACGGGGTACCTGGACCCTTGTTCCTCCTCCCGTGGGCACTGATGTAGTTGGCTGTCGCTGGGTCTTCGTTGTGAAATTTCGCCCCGACGGCACTGTGGATCGCTACAAGGCCCGGCAGGTGGCCAAGGGCTTCACTCAGACTTACGACATTGATTACTTTGATACCTTTTCTCCGGTTGCTCGCCTCAGCACCATCCGGGTTCTCCTTTTTGTGGCTGTTAACCGGGATTGGGCTATTTCCCAGCTTGATGTGAAGAATGCCTTTTCTCTATGGCGATCTTCAGGAGGACGTCTACATGGAGCAACCTCCTGGGTATGTTGCTCAGGGGGAGACACGCGTATGTTATTTGAAGAAGGCCATTTATGGCCTAAAACAGAGCCCTCGGGCATGGTTCGACAAATTCAGTGGTATTGTGGCTACCATCGGCTTTAGAAGGAGTTTGGCCGATCACTCCTTATTCATTCGCAAAACGGCCTCGGGACTGGTGGTTTTGGCAGTATATGTGGATGATATTCTTCTTACTGGTGACGACCGAGATGGGGTGGACTTGACGAAGAAGCACCTCCGTTAGCACTTGGTCACGAAGGATATGGGCTCCCCGAAATACTTTTTGGGGATAGAAATCTCTCGGAAACCTGACTCGATGGTTATCTCACAACGGAAGTATGCCCTTGATCTTCTACAAGAAGCAGGATTGACAGGTGCCAAACCGGCTCGGTTTCCCATGGCTATTGGAGAAGACAAAATGTGGACGGATGACTCGCCTCTTCTATCTGATGTCACAAGGTACAGACGTTTGGTAGGCAAACTCATCTATCTCACGGTGACTAGACCCGACATCGCCTATGCTGTAGGCAAGATCATTCAGTTTATGCAAGCTCCCAGGGAGTGCTATCTTCAGTCTGCCCTGAAGATTTTAGAGTATATCAAAGCAACACCAGGCAAAGAGTTACTCTTTCAGAAGAATGGTCATCTAAGGGTTGAGGCCTACTCAGATTCAAGTTACGCGGATGACAAAGGCGATCATAAATCCACATCAGGTTTTTGTACCTTTGTTGGAGGTAATCTTGTGAGTTGGAAGAGCAAGAAACAGTCCGTTGTCTCCAGATCCAGTGCAGAAGCAGAATACCGGAGTATGGCGTCAACCACGTGTGAGTTAAAATGGTTGCGGGCTCTCATGCTTGACCTAGGCGAGGTATATGACTATCCTCTCCCTATGTTTTGTGACAACAAGGCTGCTATATACATATCCAGGAATCCGGTCTTCCATGAGAGAACAAAGCATATAGAGGTAGACTGTCACTTCATTCGGGAAGAGATTTTGAAGAAACAGATTTGTACTCCATTTGTCACCTCTGACAAGAAATTGGCAGATATCTTCACCAAGCCGGTCTCTACTTCCTTCTTTCACATTTGTGACAAGCTGAGCATGATTGATATCTATGCTCCAGCTTGAGGGGGAGTGTTGAAGTATTAGACCGGGCGGCCTTGCGGTCTTGTCTGGCAGTTTGTTGACCGAGCGGTCTGGCGGTCTCCTCTGGTGCTTGGAGACCGGGCGGTCTATCGGACTCTCAGTGCGGCATGTTCTTATCCTGTTGGAGGTGCCGTGCGGGTAACCCATCTGACTAACCGCGCGGCCTGTGCGGTCTCCTTTTTTTCTAGCCGCTCTGCCCTGTAAATGTTTAGTCCCACATTGTTTGTTTATACTCTCTCATATCTCCTCCATTATATATAAGGGAGGTCATACCTTTGTAAATGATATCTATTTTGGATAATAAAATTTCAATTATTCAAAAGTCTATTCGTTTGTTCTTTCTTATTCGCTACTTTCTACATTTTTTCTCCTGGATGTTGGACAATTTGGTTGCTTGTGAGCAATTGTATGTTTACTATGTTGCGAACTATTTGCGGTTTATGCGGTTTGTATTGTCTGTATTTTATGATTAGCATATATGTGCTTTGTTCTGAAATATCCAAGTACAGGCACTTAGCCGCGCGGTCTGGCGAACAGATCACCGGCTTGGAAGTATGATAACCACATGCTTTGCCACTTGGTCGCGCGGACAGGCGAACTGAACAGCGGCTTGACTGTTGACACTAATCTGTACTTCCTGCAGGTTGAGGTCACGCGACTTGATGACTAGCCGCGATTTGACGTTGATTACTATACCTCCACTGGTTTTATATAAATAGGGATGACTTCGAAGATTTCATCACAAGACAGAAAAGATGCGGGCTAAGTCCAAGTCGATGCGGTCTGACAAAGCCACCGCGGTCAGGACTGATGCGTCCTCTGCATTCCACTCAGCAGATTACAAGGAATGCCGGCTTATACAAGTCGAGCTAGATAACTTTGTGGAGAAACATATGCAGGGAGCCCGCTAGTCGCGCGGCTTCTACTGCAGCACTAGAGGATCAACACCTCCAATGCAAACCAGATCGTCATCCCCATCGATCACTTTGACTGCAGCTTCTGATTCCCGGTCCTGATGGAAGCCGTGGAGATCTTCAACAACTATGGCGTTGTGCCTGGACAACTGCCACCAAACTCAATAGCCGTCATCTATAGCTTCACCTCATACCTGAGGTCAGAGAGAGTCTGATTCTCCATGAAGCGCTTCTGAGAGTGCTTCTCGGTGCGGTCTATCCCGGACTCCGGGACTAGAATCTTCCGGGGGCAGTTATACTTCGACTGCAGGGGATTGAAAGTCGTCAATCTGGCGAACAAGATCCCCAACTGGTTGGAGTGGTTCCTCATCTTTGAGGGAAACTTGGGGTTGCTGCCGGTCAACCCGCAAATCCAGGATGAGGCCGCCTTTGGCAGTAGCGGCCAGGACGCAATGGAGAAGGAGATGCACGACTTCTTCAAGGGCGCGCAGCTTGATGTGAGTCATTACATCTCGCTGCTGCCGTCCTTGGAAGGAATTGAAGCGGAAGTCAGTAAGTTTCAAACCGGCCGAACTGATTTGCTAGTCGCACGGCCTATGAATTACTTTTTACTTTGTCTTTGCAGCTGTTGTTGCGGTCCCGCTCAACAAGCCGCTGACACTTGGCGACCTCACGCTCACATAAAGAGAGAAATGTGCCAGGCGGGCCAAGCTGCAGCGGGTTGAGGAATAGGAGTAGTCGGCCTCCTCCGATGAGTTCATGTTGCAAGGAATGGGCAGCGGCCTGAAGGACGTCCACGGCAACCCGGTTATGCTGTGGAGTCCGGACGGCGAGTCTGTGAAGGTCTCCTCCGCCCTCCCCTACGTTCCTGAAGACGACATGCCGCGCTTAGCCGCGCAGGTCTGGGAAAGGAGCTTCGTAAAGAGCCACTTCATTGGGCTTGCTAACAAGCAATTAATGAAAGAAAAAAGCGGCCTGGAGAGGCAGTTAGAGGAGAAAGAAGAAGTAAACAAACGATTGAAGGAAAGGGAAGCGGTAAGTCATCACCTGATACTCGTGCGGTTAAAAATATGAAACCGCGCGGTCTAACCTTTCACTTCTTTTGCAGGCGATGTACGACCCGGCCAACCCGACCTTCAAGATATCATCTTCCCGCAGTTCGTCCAGGGGATCGATGGAGCGCTTAAATGCCTCCGAGACCTTGGCGGCTTAGCGGTCGGATTCATCGACTCTACCTGTGCCGACATATACCCCACCTTGAAAAAGAAGGTGGCTGCTGTCTACTGGGCGATCAAAGGCAAGGGCAAGGTCGGCGAGGATGATGGCGATGAGGAGGAAGACGACGAGGAAGAGGGTGGCCAGGGAAGCCAGAGCGAAGGTGCTTCATCCGAGTCCGGCTGTCAGGCCTCGGACACCGCGCGGACAGATCCGGCGGCTTCTGGCGGCTCGACATCTAGCAGCAGTGGGTACTCTGAATCTTTTGTCGACATCGAGGGTGGCGGTGATTCAAGTTTTCCTGCGGCTAAGAAACTCAAGCCGGGCGATTAGGGAAATTTTTGTTTTTAACTTGTATTTTGGAATTTTTTGGGAAACCAGCGGTATGATTTTTGTAAACCGCGCGGTTAGCATTTTGTAACCTTTTATGAAATAGAAATGAAGGAAAACTTTACATTTGTTATGTTGGAACACCCTATTACTAATTTGGGTCAGGATCACTATGTCTCTAGGAAACAAATGCTTGACCTTCTGTATAGCTCAATAGGTCAATTAGAATTGAGTCTAAGGGTTAGAAGTCTAGGTTTGGAAGCTGCCCTCAAGACCAGGATTTTCTGTTTGGAGACTAAGTCATATCGTCGAGCTCAGCACGACGATTCGTCGAACTCCGATCGACGATCGTCTAGCTCAACTTCGACAGATCGTCGAACTCCATTCGACGATCGCTGAGCTCCACTTCATTATATCGTCGAACTCCATTCGACGATCGGTGAGCTCAGTTCGACGATCTTGACTCAGCTTTGGATTTCTATCTCTGAGCTCAGTTCGACGATCTTTGAGCTCAGATCGACGATATTTTGCTGATGTATTAGTCCATATCGCTAAGCTCAGTTCGATGATAACAGAGCTCAGTTCGACGATTTTGGATAACTTCAAGGATGTTTTTAGATTCAAATTCAAATCAGTTAAGGAGTTATTCTGCAATTAATTCTGAAGATTTCTTAGCTGTTTTCATTCATTTCTGGACCAAGTTTCAAGGGATTTTCAAGGAATATTTCTATGGACTTTCCTCCAGAAGAGATTTTGCAATTAAGGATGCAATTAATGCTGGCCAACGGCTACTCTTCTCAGAGAATGTTTTTGTTCAGTACCAGAGAATAAAAGTGAAGAATTTTTGAATCTCTAAGATAGATTACAGAGATACACAGACACACAGACAGATATCAGTATTCTTCAGAACAAGAACAAAATATACTGTCTCAAAGAATTCTCAAGAACACTCATCCAAGGAGATCAACCTTTTCTAAAATCTTCAGATCTCTCTAGTTTTCAAGTGTTCAAGGCCAACATACTTCAAGACTCTAGACATTCAACATTTCAGCTGTTGCTGAAATCATCTTTTGTTGGAGCTCAATTTCTAAAGGTCTATCACCCTCAGCAAAGCTTCTTTTCCTGAAGATCTCAAGGATTCAGGGGGAGCTTTGACATCAACAATCCACATAATCTTCTCAGTTGTTTGAGAAAGAGAAGACTGCCATCACTCTCTCACCCTCTCTCTGTAAATGGTTTCTCAAACTCCCTTCAAAAGTTTGAACTTGGTTTTTGAGCACCTTGTCAAAAGCTCATTGGTGGCAAGACACCTGATCAAAAAATCTGATTTGGTTTTTGAGCACCTTATCAAAAGCTCATTGGTGCCCAGGACACCTGATCAACTCATCCTGCAGTGGATTCCTACCTAGGGTAGTAGAAGAGTGGATGTACCCAAGTTTAGGGGAACCACTATATTTTCTTGTGTCTTCTGGTTTTGCTTGTCTTTATTTTTGTTTCTGGCCTTGATTATTCTGTGATTAGCTTTTGTTTAATTTAGTTCTGTGATTAGATTTTTAACTGCTTCTCTGCTCACTCATATTACAACAATTGTTGTAAAAAGATTCAAAGCACCATATACTCTATTCACCCCCCTCTAGAGTATATTAGATCTAGCTGCACTTTCAATTTGTATTAGAGCCAGGTTGGTTAAATATACCATACCTGATTGGTTGTACAGGCTAACACCTGAACCCAAAGATCCCAAGTTAGATCTGTTTTTCTTTTGTATTTTTTTATTAGATTTTGTTTTCACAAATCATGGCCCAAAACAAAGATTATGCTAGCACCAGACCTCTAGTGTACAATCTATCCAAGTTTGCACTTTGGAAAGCAAGGATCAGACTGTACATGAATTCTATTGACGAAGATATTTTTAACTCTGTTTTGACAGTGTGTCCAAGACCTCCAGAGAACACCAGTACAAATGCTGTTCCACCTCCATCAGGAACAGATGCTGATATCAAGAGATGGAAGTTAGCTGATGACAAGGCTATGAATATCTTGGCCCAGACAATGTCTGATGACATATTTCAAAAAGTGGCTGAATGCAATTCAGCAAAGGAAATTCAGGACAAACTCTCAAAAATAGTCTCAGGCTCAGCTGATGAGAGAAAGGATAGGAGATGCCATCTCATAACTCAATATGAGAATTTCAAGAAGGGAGAAACTAAGTCAGTGGGAGATATGTACAACAGGCTTAGTCTAATTGTCAGTGAACTCAGGACATTGGACAAAGAAATCTCACTAACTGAACTCAATGACAAGATTCTAATATGCTTCCCTAGCACTTGGGATTCAAGAATCTGGCCAATTAAGGATGCCAGAAGTCTGAATGAGATCACCACTGAAGCTCTATTGGGTAAGCTCAAATCTTATGAGCTACTCATCAAGAATAGAGAAGAAGAACAGAAGGCTGCCTCACCAGCCACAAGAAAAGAGAAGACCATAGCCTTCAAGGCAATTGAAGATCTGCCTGAAGACAAAGCTACAGGCAATGATGAACTGCTCAGTCTGTTGGCCAAAAGATTTTACAAGATGGCCAGAAAAGACTTCAGAAGGAGATCATACAAGGAACATGATAAGCCAAGGTTTGACAAGTCCATTAATAATAATAATAATAAAGACATCATTTGCTTTGTTTGCAGGAAACCAGGGCATATAGTTCCTGACTGTCCAGAAAACAAAAACAAGGACATAAGGGACATGAAAGAAAGAAGGAAGGAGAAAGTCTCCAAAAGGAATGGCAATGGCAAACCCTCATCAAGCAAAAACAAACATACAAGAAAGGGGTTTGTTGCTGAATCCTGGAGTGAGACTGAAGAAGAGTTAGAAGCATCATCCAGCTCCAGTGATGATGAAGATGATGCAAAAGAGAAAGAGTTCTGCATGATGACAATCAATGCCTCACAGCATAATTCAGAAGAAGAGGAGTCAGAGTCAGACTCAGAAACTCAACCTGAAAAAGATCAGGTAATCAGTTCTTTTGATTTTAATTCAGAGGACTTTAAATCTGAATTTAAAGCATTGTGTTTAGACCTGCTAAAGTCTGAGAAAGAAATTATCTCTCTTAGAAATCAATTATCTGAACACAATACTTTAAAGTCAGAAAACCTCAAACTCTCTCAGGAGTTGGAGTGCTGTAGGGAGCAGATAGCTTCGCTGAAAAGTGAGCTGTCTGAGGCCAAGAAGCTTGAAGAATCCCTTAATGGGAGAAGCATCAAGCTGATGGACATCACAAGCACAGTGAACTCCATATTCAATAGTACACTGGGCTTGGGTGCTTCATCTAGCCAACCCATAGTTCTAATAAATCCAATCAAATTCATTTCTGACAAAGGAAAGGGAGTTGTAGAGGTTGCTAGGAAAAATTCTGATCTGCCCCAGAAAACTAAGTCCCAGCAGAAATCGTCGAACGGAGATCGACGATCGCCAAACGGAGATCGACGATCGCCGAACGCAGCTCGACGATCTCAGCCAAAATCGTCGAACGCAGGTCGACGATCTCAAGTACCTGATCTCACCCATAGTCGACCGTCGAACGGAGCTCGACGATCTGACCCAAGATCGTCGAACGCAGCTCCAAGATCGTCGAACAGAGGTCAGAGCTCTGGAAAATTTTTTAAGGGCAAATCAAAATTCAATCCTAAGGGTCCTTCATCCCAAATCTTTAACCCTTATACTGAATGGATTATACCTCCAAGGAGATATCATCCTGAAGGATATAAGAGTCAACCTGGGATGTCTTTCATTTCAGAATTTAAAGGCTATCAACCTAGGCCCAAGGTAAACTGGGTCAAAAACAAATGAATTATCTTATGTGCAGGTGAAGACCTATCCAACATCTAACCAGCAATGGTACTTGGATAGTGGGTGCTCTAAGCACATGACAGGGAACAAAGACAACCTCACTTCCTTTAGAGCCAAGCTTGGACCCAAAGTTATCTTTGGTGATTCAAACTTTGGACAGACTAAAGGATATGGTGCAGTCCAGATTGGATCAGTAACTTTCAAGAAGGTAGCTTATGTGGAAGGACTGAAGCACAACTTAATAAGCATCAGTCAGCTGTGTGATGAAGGCTATCAGGTGACCTTCAGCAAAGCCTTATGCAAAATCAAGTCAGAAGACAACACAACTGTGTTGACAGGTAAAAGGAAAGGTAACATCTATCTAGTAGATTTTCTTTTAACTAATGTAGATATTTGCTTGTTTAATTCTGTCTGTAGACCAAATATTTTATGGCATAAGAGACTAGGACACCTAAACCTTAGAAGTATTGCTAGTCTATCCAAGGACAACCTTGTTAGAGGACTACCTTCTGGCCCCTATAAGAAGGAAGGACTCTGCAGGGCTTGTCAATTAGGCAAGCAAACTAAAAACAGCTTTAAGTCACTTAATAAGAGTGATTCACCTAGGATATTGTATCTGTTACATATGGATCTTTTTGGACCCATCACAGTACAAAGCCTAGGAGGGAAATCTTACACTTTAGTAGTTGTAGATGACTTTTCTAGATTCACTTGGGTGTTCTTTCTAAGGAAGAAGTCTGATAACTTTAAGTGTCTGACAGAGTTTCTCAAATGTATACATATTGAGTTCAATACTCACATTGCCCTGATCGGAAGTGATCATGGGACAGAGTTTGATTCTCTTCTTATGCAAGAGTTCTGTCAGAGTGAAGGGATCAGGCATACTTTCTCAGCTCCTAGAACTCCTCAACAAAATGGGGTAGCTGAAAGGAAAAATAGAACCCTTATTGAATCTGCTACTACATTTTTGTTAGATGCTCACCTTCCTCTATCCTTTTGGACAGAGGCAGTGAACACCTCCAACTATGTGCTGAATAGAAGTCTGATACATAAACTAAAGGGAAAGACTCCTTATGAATTACTCAAAGGGAAGAAACCTAAAGTTGATTATTTTAGAGTCTTTGGTTGTATTTGCTACATTCATAACAATGACAAAAAATATTTAGCAAAATTTCAAGCTAAAGCTGATGAAGGAGTGTTTCTGGGATACTCCAAGATCAGCAAGCCTTATAGGGTCTATAATAAATCATCTTTAAAAATTGAGGAATCTGTTCATATATCATTTGATGAAACTAACATGTCTTTCAAGGAGAAGATTTCTTCTACCATAGAACCTTTGCAGGAACATTCTCTAGTTGAAGACCTGAACAAGTTACAGATTACCCAAAGGGATGAAAGCAGTGAAGATGAAGATAGTGCTCAACATATTGAAGAACAACTTGAAGAGCCAGTTGTTGTACCACAAGAGGAAACAACAACACAAGTTGGTGAACAATCAACACCCCCTGTTGATTTAGTAACATCAAGAGACCATCCAATTTCCCAAATAATTGGAGACATCTCAGCTGGTGTGCAAACCAGAAATCAGGTCAATCAAAACCTGTTGCACACCTGCTTCCTATCTCAAATTGAACCTCAGTCCATTCAAGATGCAGAGCAAGATCCACACTGGATCATTGCAATGCAAGAGGAGTTGCATCAATTTGAGAGAAACAAAGTATGGGAACTAATGCCAAAGCCTAAGGATCACTCCATTGTTGGAACAAAATGGGTATTCAGAAACAAACTCGATGATCAAGGAGTAATTATAAGGAACAAGGCAAGGCTAGTTGCTCAGGGATACTCTCAAGAAGAAGGAATAGACTACGACCAGACTTTTGCACCAGTTGTAAGATTGGAAGCCATCAGAATATTCTTAGCTTATGCAGCACATAAAGGCTTCAAGGTGTATCAGATGGATGTCAAAAGTGCCTTTTTAAATGGAGACATCAAAGAGGAAGTATATGTCAGACAACCTCCAGGTTTTATCTCTCCAACTTATCCTGATCATGTTTTTATATTGAACAAAGCATTATATGGTCTCAAGCAAGCTCCTAGAGCATGGTATGAGACCCTAGCTTGCTTTCTCTTAGAAAATGGTTTTATAAGGGGTAGAGTAGACCAAACTCTTTTCATTAGAACCCATAAGTTCCATACCCTACTAGTACATATTTATGTAGACGATATTATTTTTGGTTTTACTGACTCCAAATTGTGCAGAAGCTTTTCCAACCTAATGCATTCTAAATTTGAGATGAGTAGCATGGGTGAGCTATCCTTCTTCCTAGGATTGCAAGTCAAGCAACATGCTGAAGGCATCTTCATTTCTCAAACCAAGTATGCAAATGAATTGGTTAAGAAATTTGGTATGTCTGAAGCATCTTGTATGAAAACACCCATGCCTACTAATGCTGTATTGGATGCTGATGAACATGGGAAACCTGTTGATTAGACACAATATAGAGCAATGATTGGCTCTTTACTGTATCTTACAACTAGTAGACCAGATATAATGTTTGCTACATGTATATGTGCTAGGTTCCAAGTAATCCCTTGAGAGTCACACCTAACACTAGTAAAGAGGATTCTCAGGTATGTTAAAAGTTGTCCAAATCTAGGTCTCTGGTATCCAAATGATTCAGCATTTGATTTAACTGGATTCTCTTATGCTGACTATGCTGGATGCAGAATTGATAGGAAAACCACCAGTGGAACTTGTCAGTTCCTTGGTGACAGACTTGTCACTTGGTTTTGTAAGAAACAAACATCTGTGTCAACTTCAACTGCTGAAGCTGAATATATGGCTGCAGGCAGTTGTTGTTCACAAATCTTGTGGATTCAAAACCAACTCCTAGACTATGGCTACAACTTAGAGAAGCCTAAAATCTTTTGTGATAACACCAGTGCTATTTCTATAGCTCAAAATCCAGTCCTCCATAGTAGGACAAAACACATAGAGATTAGGCATCACTTCTTAAGGGATAATGTTGAAAAGAATAAAATTGAACTACAATATATCCCAACTGATTTACAAAGGGGAGATATTTTCACCAAGCCCTTGGATGAAAAGAAACACACCTTCTTCCTAAATCAGTTAGGAATGTTAGATGGAGGAAGTCTTAAATAATATCCAAGATTTTGAAAGCTTAAAAATTGGCCAAGACTAGGCAAACATCCTGATTTCTCTTAGTGTCTAGAGTTTTTCTGATCTCTGAACTGCGCTCGACGATTTGCCCCAAGATCGTCGAACGGAGATCGACGATTTCCAAAATCATCGACCTGAGTTCAGCGTCTCTCAGATAGTATGAACTATCTCTTCCGGTCAACGATCGTCGAACGGCGCTCGACGATTTTGTTCTTTGAACGATCGTCGAACAGAGCTCGACGCTCTCCAATATCGTCGAATGGAGATCGACGATGTTGAAGACTCTTCAGATTCCTTTAGAAGCCTCGATCGTCGAACTGAGTTCAACGATCTTTCCAATTCTGCGTCGAACCCTAATATAAAATTCATTTTTCGCCGTCGTTCTCCTTTGCGCTGTCGATTTCCCTGCAAGAATTTTCTTTCCATCCAAACAATTCTGCACTTGGTCGTTTTGATTGTTGAATTTTTGCAGGTACCCATGGCTATGTCTGTTGCTGTTCTTGCCGCCATGAAGTTTGATGCTGGCTTCGACATTGACATGGAATCCTTCAGCACAACCGACCAGGTCTTTCAAGATATTTTGGGATTATTCAAAGACCAGAACCTGACAGCAATTATGACCACAAGGATCAAGATTGCATCTGATGAGATCAAAGAATGGGTCTACACTGCCCACAATCAGGACAACTCCACCATTGTTGGGTCAATATCTGGCACACAGGTACCTCTAACCCCAGCAATTCTATCAGAGGTTTTTGAGTTGAGAAATGGTGAAGATACTGCTAACCTGTCTGGAGAAGAGTATTCTGACCTGCTTGTCAGAATGGGTCATTCAGAGGCTAACCCTAGCAAGCTCTTGAAAAAGAACCTGTTTGTGGAATACAGATTCATGGCAGATGTTGTTGGGAAAGTGATACTGGCTATGCACTCTGCCCATGATACAATCTCAAGGTATCAGCTCTGCCTCATGGGAGCTCTTGTAGACAGGAAAAATCTGAATTGGGGAGAAGTCTTCTTTGACCTTATCAAGAAGAAAATCAACAAAAGTTTTGTCAACTTTGGAAGGATCATTTGGGTGTTTCTACAGCACAGGTGCCCTGCCTTGCTGGTCTCCTCTGGAATCCATATCAATGCTTCCAAGAGACTATCTTGTGCCCTCTTTGGAAAATGAGACAGACAAATCAGCAAGCCCAGCAGGCCCTCCTACAGCACTCCTTCAGGCACAAGGACTCTCATAGTCACTTCCCCACAGGTCTCTGCCCCTGCAGATGACCTACCTGCTGTTGTTGCTCCTCCTCCTCCTCCTCCTCAAATTCCATCCCTTCCCATACCATCTACCATTCCAACTCCACCCACCATCATCATCTCCAGCGCCTCTCCAACATCCACACCATCTCCAGCACCTATTCTACCAACACCAGAAGACCACTTCCATCCATTATTCTCCTACCCTCCACCAGATACCACTTCATCACCCTCCATTCCATCCTTCACCCTCATTGATGATTCCTTTATGGATGATTCACCATCCTCTCCTCCTGAGCTACCCTCATCCTCCACTTCCTATCAAGACCTTCTACAACAAATCATTGACCAACCCACATTCACCCCATCTATCTCCATCCCACTGTCCTCCATATCCACCTTACCCACATCTCAACCATCTCTTCCCCCATTCACCAGCTCTCCACTACCAGAACCCTCAGCTGCTCCTCCATCTTCTACCTCTACTCCAGTCACCCTTGAGCAAGTGGACATCCCAGCCCTTGCTGACAGGTTGTATGAACTGCTAGCCCCCAGGCTATCTCTTCTTCTGGAGACCTCCTTGTCTCCCTTACACCTGTCAGTGGCAGCCCACTCTGTCAGGCTCTCTTCTATATTCCCTCAGGCAGCCCCTACAGCAGTGTGCCTTGATCTAGCCTTGTCTGAATCTAGGCAGTGGGAGATGCCCTATGAAGTGAGTCTTCCTGCTGCTGCTGTTACTGCTGCTGTTTCTATGAGCCTGTCTGCTGCTGCTACTGTTATTGCTGCTTCTTCTGCTCCTGCTCTTGCTGCTGTTGCTGTGTCTCAAGCACAATTTCCTCCTGTTGTAGTCTTTGCAATAGACCTCAGGTCTTTGCTTTCAAATTTTGATCAGTTTTATTTCAGCTGTCTGCCAGAGACAACTGCTGTCCAGCCTCCAGAGGATCTATCCAAGGCACTTGTGTCATTCTCTTGCTGTGACCCAAGCATTATCACCTCCTTTGTCAATTCAGTGTATGTTGCTGCTTCTTCTGAAGAAAGCATTATTGTTGCTTCTGATATTGTTGCCTCTACTGCTGCTGAAAATGTTGATACTGCTGCTGAGATTTCTGTTATTACTGTTGAGCCAATTTCCAAGGAAATTCTTATGTCAGAGGCACCTGAGTTTGAGCCTTCTGTAGTTTCTGATGATTTCTCCACTGTTGATGTTGTTGTTAGTGAGACTGTTGTTGCTGCTGTGACTTCTCCAGAGCCTATAGTTGCTGCTGTTGTTGTTACTGCTTCTACTCTATCTGCTGCTGTTATTGCTTCAACACTTACTGTTGCACCCTCTGTTGCCTCATCTGCTTCTGTACAGCTCAAGAAGGATCTGATGAAGAAAATTGATGCTCTTTATGATGACCAGAGTTCTGAAAGTGATGAGTTCAGAACAGACTCTGATGACTCTTCTGCTACCATTGCTAGGAAAAGAAAGGCAAGGAGCAAAGCCATGAAGAGAGTACCTCCTGCCAAGGTCAAAGATAACAATGATATTCCATACTACATTCTTCATGACTGCCCTATCACTGAGCACTGGATGCAGTACTCTAAGAATCAGCTGAAGGCAATGAAAAAGAAGAGAAAATATGAAAAGGGCTCCTCACAATTCCAACACTCTCATCCTCCTCCACCACCTCCTCCTGATGCAGGTGCAGGTGGAAGCTTTGCAGCTCAACCCCCTGCCAGAAGTCAGGCCCCCTATCAGCCTCATGCCAGATCTTACCATAGGGGAAGCCAATCCAGGGGTTCTCAATCCAGGAGAGGAGGATACAGATGAAATCAAAGAGATCTCCAAGTCTACTCCAAAGGGTACTCAAGGCAACACCCATATTCCAGGGGAGGACAAAATTCTACTGATGCCACTTCTGGTCCTTTTCCCTACAAATTAAAAGAAACGGTGTCTTCCAGGACTCCTCAAGACAATCCCTCTAACAGATATGAGCCCCCAGTACCTTTTGAGGACCCTGAGAACAATCCAGCTGCTTGGACTGCAAGATTGAAAGAACTAGCTGCACTGGATCAGATCAAAAAGGCTAGAGAGCAAGGAAAAGATTCATCTTATATTTCAACAATGTCTGAATAGAGAAAGAAAGAGCTAGAAAGATATGCATCAAGCAAGTTCTTTGATTCTGACAGGTATATGGAACTACATCCTGAAGCTGTGGTTCCCAGGCCTAAACAGCAAACATCCTTAGGTGCAGCAGATGATACCAGATCAAAGAAGGAAGCCCTCAATTCTAACAGAGAAATCAAACATGTTTAGGGCAAGAAAAAGAAATGATAATGTAAGTTGACATTCTCTGTGATTTCTGATTATCTGGATGTTATATATCTCTGTGGTTCTGTAATGTCTAGCTTGTTGCTTTTCTGTTTTGCTGCTTGTATGTTATTTAAATTTTTCCAAAGTCTGTAAATAGTAATCCTAACCCAAATAGGGGGAGATTGTTGGAACACCCTATTACTAATTTGGGTCAGGATCACTATGTCTCTAGGAAACAAATGCTTGACCTTCTGTATAGCTCAATAGGTCAATTAGAATTGAGTCTAAGGGTTAGAAGTTTAGGTTTGGAAGCTGCCCTCAAGACCAAGATTTTCTGTTTGGAGACTAAGTCATATCGTCGAGCTCAACACGACGATTCGTCGAACTCCGATCGACGATCGTCTAGCTCAACTTCGACAGATCGTCGAACTCCATTCGATGATCGCTGAGCTCAACTTCATTATATCGTCGAACTCCATTCGACGATCGGTGAGCTCAGTTCGACGATCTTGACTCAGCTTTGGATTTCTATCTCTGAGCTCAGTTCGACGATCTTTGAGCTCAGATCAACGATATTTTGCTGCTGTATTAGCCCATATCGCTGAGCTCAGTTCGACGATAGCAGAGCTCAGTTCGACGATTTTGGATAACTTCAAGGATGTTTCTAGATTCAAATTCAAATCAGTTAATGAGTTATTCTGCAATTAATTCTGAAGATTTCCTAGCTGTTTTCATTCATTTCTGGACCAAGTTTCAAGGGATTTTCAAGGAATATTTCTATGGACTTTCCTCCAGAAGAGATTTTGCAATTAAGGATGCAATTAATAATGGCCAACTGCTATTCTTCTCAGAGAATGTTTTTGTTTAGTACCAGAGAATAAAAGTGAAGAATTTTTGAATCTCTAAGACAGATTACAGAGATATACAGACACACAGACAGATATCAGTATTCTTCAGAACAAGAACAAAATATACAGTCTCAAAGAATTCTCAAGAACACTCATCCAAGGAGATCAACCTTTTCTAAAATCTTCAGATCTCTCTAGTTTTCAAGTGTTCAAGGCCAACATACTTCAAGCCTCCAGACATTCAACATTTCAGCTGTTGCTGAAATCATCTTTTGCTGGAGCTCAATTTCTGAAGGCCTATCACCCTCAGCAAAGCTTCTTTTCCTGAAGATCTCAAGGATTCAGGGGGAGCTTTGACATCAACAATCCACATAGTCTTCTCAGTTGTTTGAGAAAGAGAAGACTGCCATCACTCTCTCACCCTCTCTCTGTAAAGGGTTTCTCAAACTCCCTTCAAAAGTTTGAACTTGGTTTTTGAGCACCTTGTCAAAAGCTCATTGGTGGCAAGACACCAGATCAAAAAATCTGATTTGGTTTTTGAGCACCTTATCAAAAGCTCATTGGTGCCCAGGACACCTGATCAACTCATCCTGCAGTGGATTCCTACCTAGGGTGGTAGAAGAGTGGATGTACCCAAGTTTAGGGGAACCACTATATTTCCTTGTGTCTTTTGGTTTTGCTTGTCTTTATTTTTGTTTCTGGCCTTGATTATTCTGTGATTAGCTTTTGTTTAATTTAGTTCTGTGATTAGATTTTTAACTGCTTCCCTGCTCACTCATATTACAACAATTGTTGTAAAAAGATTCAAAGCACCATATACTCTATTCACCCCCCTCTAGAGTATATCAGATCTAGCTGCACTTTCATGTTATGTAGCTTACTTTACTTCACATTTTTCTTACATGTATAAGTCCGCGCAGTCTCAGTGTAATTTCTGATTTAATAGATAGTTAATATGAAAACAGGTTTGAGGATATACTGCGAATTCAATGTAGTTATCCGCAATAGAGAGAGAAATTCACGCGGCTTACTTGAGAACACACATTGACAATAAACCGCGCTAACATTTTAACCGCTAAAAGTCTAAATGAAGAAATAGAATTATCTGCATGGAAGGGAGAAGTTCTCGCAGCTTATTTGAAAATACAAATTGTCAATAAGCCGGACGGCTAACATTTTAACCGCCAAAAGTCATAATGAAGAAATATATGTTTGCTGCTAGAGCGAACTCTGATGCAGATCGCACTCTTGATGCAAGACTCTTAAGGACATAGACAAAGAATCTGCAGCTTCTGATATGATCATGCAAGGCAGTAATCAAAGATACTTAAGCATGCTTAGCCGGCAAATAAGTCACACATTGACTAGAGTGGAAAACCATAAGCCGGCGGACTAAGGCCAAGAATTAACTGCCCAAAATAGGTCAGCTGACTTACCGAGCATATAAATGATAAACCAATAAGTAGGCATATAGAAGCCGAATGAGATAAACCGGCATATGAAACCGCGCGGTCTGCAACTGAGAATTATAAATCTTTCGATCTAAGAAAGATGAGTTACAGACTTAAGCGACCAAATGGGCAGGTGCGTACGAAGCCCATTACTATCCACGTAGGGTCGCGAAAACTGTAAACCACATCACCCGAGTAGGCTTGACAAACTGAATAAATCAAGCTCTACGAACTAGCTTTGCCTTCCTAAAGAAATGATTCATAACTAATGTGACTAAGCGTGCAGGTGCAAATAACGTTGCTTTCCTCACAAGGTCATAGAAGTTATGCAATCAACCCACTTCAGACTTAAGTGACCAAGCGGGAGGTGCATGTGGCATTGCTTTCCACGCAAGGTCACAAGAGCTGAGAGATCAACCTGATGAAAGCTGGCACCTTTGCTTGAAACTTCTGCTGGAGTTGCAGACTTAGATGACCATGCAGGCACGTGCATGTGGCATTTTTTTCCACGCAAGGTCACAAAAGCTGCCCACTCAAAAAGAGGGGAAGGATTCACAGCCCTCTTGCCTAGATTACAGCCCAAGTTGATCTTTCAGGCAGGTACGTGTGGCATTGCTTTCCTATAAGATCAACCCAGCTGTGGGTCTCCTGTAGGCATGGCTTGAGGGTTCCAAAGAGTATTCGAGGGTCACAAACTAAGATGATCCGTGGGCAGGTGCGTATAGCATTGCTTTTCACATGCGATCATCAAAGTTATAACGATATCCCTAAAGTGGCATGGTAGAGCTTAACACCCACCCTGTGGGGTCAGGTACTAGTCGGGATCCGAAATTCAGTATCCTACCACACTAGAACCTGCAAGCTCCCACTACACAATGTGAAATCTCCCCGCAACACGTGTTCTTTGTGGTGTTACGCCAATGACAGCGGTTCTAAGGGAGGTTTACGCTGAACTCGGCGATGTCTCTTGGGGTCAGTTATCCCTATCACTCAAGTTGTTAAGAAAAGGGAACGCTTGAAAAAGTGTTAGTAAGAGGCTTTGAGATATGAGATAGAAAAATATTCCATAAAGAATTTTAGGAAATGAATTGGCAATAAAAACAAACTGACACTTTTTCATTTATTCTCAAGGTTGAAGATGAGGCCTTTTGGGCCTATTTATTCCAAGCTGGGGAGGATGTCCAGCGTGCCTTTGCCTTTTCAGGCTCCTGAGTGGGACGTAAAGATCCTTTGGACGGCGTCACCAAATTTTCCCTACTTCATCATCCTCTTCACTAGTTGCTTAAGAGCTTTACAATCTTCTATCAAGTGACCCTTTCCTTTGTGATACTCACAGTATTGATCAGAGTCCCTGAATTTTTGCTCTAGAGGCTGAAAGGATTCTTTGGAATTTGCCTTGTTCTTCATGACATAGTCTGAATTGCCTCTTCTAGCACGAGAGTACTGATTAGCGAGACTGATATCTCCTGATATGTTTTTTCCTTTCTGAGGGTGGCTTCGAACTTGAATGGCCTTCCTTTAATCCATAAATTAGAGCAATTTTATACACTTCTGGATAGGTTCCCTCAACTTCAAGAACCTCCTTCTGAAATCGTCCGATGAAATGGGAGAGAGTCTCCTTCTCATCTTGTTTGACTTGGAATAACGCTGACACGTGCTTTTTTACTTTTCACTGAAGCAGAAGTTTCTTGTATTGTTCATATGATTAGCAGGGTAAGCGACGAACTGGGGATCGGGCTTTATAGCCCACAGAGGGGCTGCAGACAGCATAGGTGATTAGGATGCCGTGTGGTTTTGCGGGTAGACTTGCGGATAGGCCAACGCTCAAATTTGCGGACAAGCAAGCGGTTTAGCAGACGGACTATCCACTATTGGTGCTGGGTTGATAGATGAGCCCGGCGCTGGTGCGGACTACACGTCTAGATGCTTGACAATAACTCCTAAGACATCGTAAATCTCTGTGAACTGCAAACTGGTAACCTGAGAAATTTTGTTTGTTTCTTGAGCAACCGTACGAGTGCTTCCCAAAGGGTCTGACAGTCTGACATTTTATTCGCAGACTTCAAAAATCTGTTTGATCTGAAGGCCGCGTGTTACCTGTTGATGCACGAAAACGGAAGGGGAGTCGCGCACCACCAGCTAACGGTTCGAGCACCGGAGAATAGAAGGGAAAAGGGCAGGCTGCAAGTGCCTATCTACTGAGTGGACGAGAGAAAGAGAATAGTAGAGCCGTGAACCACGGCAACACCCGACTTCGTCCGTCGCGGCCTAAATGCCTCTCTTGCGACGGGCTTTTCTTTGATTAAAAGTGAAGCGGTTACAAGAGGAAAAAGAGGAAACCGAATAAGCCGGCCAGACAGCAAGCCGCAAGGCACTAGATTCGAGACCGCAGCTCTTAACAAGCGAGCTCCTGATACAACTCAGCGTGCTTTGGGGAGTGCACCCTCCCCCTATTTATAGGCTAGGGGGCCTGCCCAAACGGGCAGGGCTAAAGTTACCGGCTGCTTGGGATACAGGAGAACCGGGCAGAGGTGAGGGGAAGTAAATGAGCAAAAAAGGAGAAAGGAGGGAAGCCGCGCAGCCTAGCGGATTCCTCCTGGTGAGCTGATGGCTTGGGTCCTAGGCCTTGACGTAGAGCAGGGCCAGAGCTAACGCCGGCCTGTAATTGAGACCGCCCGGCTTCTTATACGTGCAGCCGACTTGATCTGCGTGGCAACTAGAAGGAATAGGCAGCCCAGTCTCTGATGACCGACCGGCTTGTCACTCGTGGTGGCTAGAAGGAACAAGTCGCCCGGTCTCTGATGACCGGCCGGCTTGTCACTCGCGGCGGCTAGAAGACCAGGCCGCCCGGTCGTGAAAGCTGTTCGAACTGGTCGCGAATTCCGGGCTTAACATCTCCAGGCGTATTTCATTCTCCAGGCAATCAACAATCAATGCATGGTATTCAAATTTCAAAGGTGAATTTGACATAAAATATAAAAGATATTTTCTCTTTTCAGTAAACAAGAAATATACAGAAGAAGGAATACACAGAACCAGAGAATACAGAAAATACTCAGAACTCTTCTCTGTGCAGAAAACACTTTGTCTTCCCCTTGATCTTTCTAAAGACTGAAGAAGAACAATAAATCAACATCAAGAGTTTTCTTCAACTTCAACTCCAGGAACTTTCAAGGTCAATAAACTTAAATTAGTCAGAAGTCCCTGGATCTTTTCAAGAAAAGGCTGAAGACCTACACCCTGAGAAAGGATCCAGGTGATTTTAGAAGGAGCTTTTCACAACAGCAATCCACTATGTCTTCTCTGTTGATTAGAGAAAGAGAAGACACCATCACCTCTCTCACCTCATGTACAAATGGTTTATTAACTCCGTTCAAAAGTTTATTCTTGGGTTTTGGGCACCTAATCAAAACCTCAAAGGGTTGTTAGATCTCCCTATAAATAGATCTTGTGGTGGCAGTCACCTGATAAAAAACCTGGTAGTGGATTCCTACCAGGGTGGTAGAAGAGTGGATGTACCCTGTTTGGGGAACCACTATAAAATTTCTTGTGTTGTCTGGTTGCCTTTTTCTTTTTGTTCTTGCTTTGCTGTGTTAGATTAGTTTGCTGTGTTAGGTTAGCTGTGTTGTGATAGTTTAGTTCAGTTTATTTTTTCTGTTACTACTATTGGTATCACGTATTTTAATACTATGATAAATTTTAAAACAGCCAAAAGTTTTAATTACTCTATTCACCCCCCCCCCCCCCCCCCCGCCCTTCTAGAGTAAATCAGATCTACCATTTTCTTTCACTGATGTTGGATCCACAAAAGCTGTGCATAGTTACTTCCAGCAGATAATTATTCTGACTCTGCAGTTGAGATTGCAATACTGGTTTGTTTCTTGCTGCTCCAAGACACAAGTCTTCTTCCTAGAAATTGGCCAGAGCCTGATGTGCTTATCGTGTCTTTTTTGTAGCCTACAAAGTCTGCATTTAAATACCCAGTTAGTTCAAAATCACTATTCCTAGGGTACTATAGGACAAGATAAGGTGTGCCCTTCAGATATCTCAGAATTCTTTTAGCTACAGAATTGTGAGACACCTTAGGGCAAGCCTGGTATCTAGCACAAACATATATAGTGTTGATGCACGAAAACACACGGGGGGTCGAGCACCACCAGCTAACGGTTCGATCACCGGGGAATAGGGAGACTGCGAGTAGTGATTTACTAAGCGGATGAGGGCAGGAAGAAGAGCAAGGCCGTGAACCACGGTGTTGATGCACGAAAACGGACAGGGAGTCGGGCACCACCAGCTAACGGTTCGAACACCGGGGAATAGGGGAGGAAAGGAGAAGACTGTCGACCAATCGGTTACTAGCGGTCGCGGCTAAAGGACCGGAAAAGGGGGCCGCTGGCAGCAGCAACAGCAGAGTTCGCCCGCCGCGGCTTAAATGCCACTCTTGCGGAGGGCTTTCCTTTACTTAAAAATGAGAAACAGTTACAACGAGTAAAAGAAGAAGCCGGTCGGGCTACAAGCCGCAATACACTAGACTTGAGACCGCAGCTCTTAACAGGTGAGCTCCTGGATCCCAGTCAGCGTGTCTTGGGGAGTGCACCCTCCCCCTATTTATAGGCTCGGGGGCCTGCCCAAACGGGCAGGGCTAAAGTTACCGGCTGCCCAGGATACAGGAGAACCGGGCAGAGGTGAGGGGAAGCAAAAGAGAAAGAAACAAGAAAGGAGGGAAGCCGCGCGGCCTGGCGGATTCCTCCTGGCGAGCTGACGGCTGGGTCTTGGGCCTTGTCGCTGAGCAGGGTCGGCGTTGGCAGCGGCCTGACATGGAGGCCGCCCGGCTTGGGAGGCTTGGCGGCTTGAGTAAGCAGGCTGCCCGGTCTGGAAAGCTGCGCGGGCAGGTCGCGGATTCCGGGCTTATCATAATCCCCGCACATTTTTAAGTTTCCAAAAAACTTCGAAAATGTAGAACTAAGCCGGAGACCGCGATTGCTTCATCGTCGTCTATAAAATCCCCTGACCCTTGACATTCTTCATGATTCCTGCCAAGCCACGGGTCGCTACTCGCCACTTGCGGTCAGAATTTTGCAAGCCGACGCGATTTCTCTAGCGATGGATGTGATGTCATCAATGTTAGCCCGCAACAAGAAACCGCCAGAAACGAAGCAGAGCCGGAGCGAGAACTCGAATGATTCTGCCCGCCAGACTGCCAAGAAGACTGGGAAGCCGGAGACATCAGCGGCTTCTGGAGCTGAAAAGAGGCCGACAGAGATCGTCGGCGGACCATCGCAGGCCGCAGTAGATCCCAAAGCGGTTTCGAAGGCCGCTCCACTGCAAACCGGAATTGCCAAATCCTTCGACCTGACTTTCTCTCCATCAGGAGAACCACTCCTAAAAATCGGTGGGACGGAGGAGAAGAGTGTTGAATCTGGGAAACTGTCCGAAATGCCGGGCAAGGTCGACTTAATCGTTGTGGATGACAACGAGCCGGAGAAGGCGCAGGAACCCGAGCGGACTTTGGTTGAACAGCACAAGCGGACTGAAAAGGTGTTCGGCTCCCTGAAACGGCGGAAAGAAAGGAGCGAAACCCTTGAAGAAAGGATGAAGAGAAAGATGAGGAAGCTGCACGCCAGAAACCGGAATATTTCTGAAAAGACCGGCGCGGACAGTCTGCAACACAGGCCACACGAGAAGGAGGTACCCGAGAACCCGCCTACACCGGAGTACAAGCCGAGCGAACTGGAGAGTACGCCAGCGGTTAGCGACTCGCTCAGCGAGCTCCTGAAGGGCATGGAGACTCTCCAGCGGCAAGACGCGCTATTGTCGACACAAGCGGCCTCTGAGGAGGTTGACCGCCCCGACATCCAGGTTATCGGGGAGAAGCCTGGCGAACCGGCTTCCGCGGCTTCTGAAGGAGCCGAGAAACTGAAGCTTCGCGAGAAGATGGAGGAGATGAAGAAACTGATCGCCGATAAGCCGGTGGTGACCGCACTTCCATTGCTGCAAGGTAAACACCGGGATGTTAGGCGAATTATTAAATTCTACAAGTCGCGGTCAAGGAAGAAGGGGGCGAATATTATATTAAATCCGCCGACCAGCTTTTTCCTGACCACGGCTCAACTGAAAAGCCGAGCTAAGGAAACCGAGCGGCTATGGAAAGAAAAGCTGAAGAGGATAGATCCTGAGCGGCTCAGGCGGCCAGTGATTAAAATTCATACCGCGGCCTCTGGAGGAGATAAACATCAAACCGGCGGTCTTATCCTACCGATTTCCTTACTAGAAGGTCGCAACAATCCGGCTGAACCTGACTGCGGTTTTTCTTCTGCAGGTGCACCGGAGACCGCGATGAAACCGGGCGACTTGACGTCGTTTTTGTCTATGCTGCCACCGCCTCCGCCTCCAAGTGTTCGCGAGAAGGAGATGGCCGACTTCCAGAAGGACGTCGGCGCGCTGCAGGCGGCTTTGGACGCGGCCACCGAAACCCTGCGGATTAAAGACGAACAGCAGCGGGTTGCCCAGGAGGCCGCGGAAAAAAGGATCCAAGAGCTGCAAACCAACCTGGAGCGAGAGACCGCAAGGTTGCAAACTGCGCTTGAGCAGGAGACCGCGAGGATGAAGACTGCGATGGAACAAGAGACTGCCAGGCTCCAGACCGCGATGAAGGAAGAGACCGCCAGGCTCCAGACCGCGAGGAATGAAGAGACCGCCAGGCTCCAGACCGCGATGGAAACCGCTGAGGCGAAGATTGCTGAGATGCAGGTCGCCTTGGAGCAGGAAAGGGCGGAGAAGTATTTGCTGATGGCCGCGCGGCTGGAAGGTGACAGAGAAGAGATCCCACATGCTGAAGGCGGAGAGAACCAAGACCTGCCGGCGGAGACCGGCGAAGAACAGCGGCCTGCACTACCAACTCCTGCAGAGTTGCCGGGTACTAGCCGCCCGGCCTCTGGCGAGACTTCGCATCCGTCGGTGGCCGCGGCGCCTAACCAGGTCGCAGTTCCAAGCGGTCTGGGGGTTCAGGCGATCCCCATGATACCGTTTGCGAGAGTAGAGCGCGACGCTGCGCGAGTTCATCGGTCTCTGCATGCGCTTCATAATCTGGTTAGCCAGGTGTATGTTGCGATTGTGCAGACCGGTGAGCAGGTCACGCACATAGGAAGAGACAGGCCGGAAGACGACAAACGATCCTGAGTGACTTGAGAGAACTAAGCCGCGCGGACATTCGTATATTATGTTGTAATATATATTTTTTCTCTGGATGTTGGACAATTTGATTGCTGTAAACTGTTGTATTCTATTATGATGCGAACTGAATGCGGCTTATGCGGCTTGAATTTATAATCCACATGTCTGCTGCTTTGTTCTGAGAAATTTAAAGTTTTGGATAGTAGCCGCGCGGTCTGGCGAACAGATCGCCGGCTTGAATACTTGATATCCACATGATTCGCCATAGAAATTTTCTAAGTGCAGGGAAATAACCGTGCGGACTGATGGACTAAACGGCGGCTTGGTCATTAAGCTAATCTGCACTTCGAGCGGACTTAGGCCGCGCGGCGTGACGACTAGCCGCGATTTGACGTTCGGCACTGTAGCTTCACGGATTTTCTATAAATAGAGCAGATCCCGTAGATTTCGTCACAAATCAAGAAGGATGCGGGCTAAGTCCAAGTCGTTGCGGTCTGACAAGGCCACTGCGGTTAGGACAGACGCGGCCTCCGCTTTCCACTCAGCTGACCACAAAGAATGTCGGCTTACAAAAGCCGAGCTGGATGACTTTGTCGAGAAACACATGCAAGGAAGTCCGCTGATCGCGCGGCTTCCCCGACAGGATGAGCGGATCAACTCCTCCAATGCAAATCAGATCGCGGTCCCCATCGACCACTTCGACTGCGGCTTCAGCTTCCCTGTCCTGCTAGAGGCCGTAGCGGTCTTCGACCACTACGGAGTTGTGCCCGGACAACTTCCCCCAAACTCGATAGCCGCCATCTACAGCTTCATCTCCTACCTCAGGTCGGAAAGAGTCCGCTTCTCTATGAGACTCTTCAGAGAATGCTTCTCGGTGCGCTCTATCCCGGACTCCGGGACAAAGATCTTCCGGGGGCACCTCTACTTCGGCTGCAGAGGGCTGAAGATAGTGAACCTGGCGAACAAGATCGCGAACTGGCCGGAGCGGTTTCTCATCTTTGAGGGAAACCTGGGGTTGCTGCCAGTCGACCCCCAGATCCGCGAAGAGGCCGCCTTTGGGAGCAGCGGCTTGGACGGCGTCGAGAAGGAGATTTACAACTTCTTCAAAGGCGAGCGGCTTGATGTAAACTACTACATCCCGCTGTTGCCGTCGCTAGTAGGAGTAGAGGCGGAAGACAGTAAGCTCCAAGCCGGCCGACCTGATATCTTAGCCGCACGGACTGGAAACTAACTTTGCCTTTATCTTTGCAGCTGTTGTGGCGGTCCCGCTGAACAAGCCGCAGACTCCTGGCGGCTTGACCCTCACTCAAAGAGAAAAGAGAGCGAAGCGGGCCAAGCCGGCGCGAGCTGCGGAGGAGGAGGAGTCGGACTCCTCTGGAGAGTTCATGCTGCACGGAACGGGCAGCAGCCTGAAGGACCTTCACGGCGATCCGGCCTTGCAGTGGAGTCCGGACGGCAAGTCGGTAACGATCTCCACCGCCCTCCCCTACTGGGGAGCAGAAGAAGTAAGCCGCCACGCGAGCGCGGTTGGCGGCGCGCTGTACGGCAAGCGCAACTTGAAGGCGATGCGGCGAGTTCCTCCAGACGACCTGCCGCGGCTAGCCGCGCAGGTCGGCGCGAGGAGCTTCGTGGCAAGTCACTTCATGGGCCTTACCTACAAGCAACTGATGAAAGAGAACAGCGGCCTGAAGACACAGTTAGGCGAACAACAAGAAGAGAACAAGCGGCTTAAGGAAAAGGAGGCGGTAAGTCATTACCAATACTCGTGCGGTTAGCATTATGTAACCGCGCGACCTTACCTTTACTTTTTGCTTTGCAGGAAATGTATAACCCGGCCAATCCCATCTTCCAAGACCAAGTCTTCCCCCAACTCGTCCAAGGGATTGATGGAGCGCTTAACCGCCTCCGGGACCTTGGCGGCTTGGCCACCGGCTTCACCGACTTTACATGCGCCGACATCTACCCCTCCCTGAAAGAGCAGGTGGCCGACGTCTATAGGTCGATCAAGGGCAAGGCCAAGGTCGGGGAAGAAGTCGGCGAGGTGGTCGGAGACGCCGTGGAAGAGGTCGGCCAGGGAAGCCGGATTCCATGCACATCGCCTGAGTCCGGCGGCCAAGAATCGGAGACCGCGCGGCCAGACTCGACAACTTCTGGCAGTTCAGCGAGCTCCGCAACTAGCAGCGGATACTCTCTATCATCCGTCGACATTGGCGATGGCAGTGATTTGGACCCTCCTGCGACTAAGAAGCTCAAACCGGGCGATTAGAAAATCTAAAACTTGTTTTTGTATTTTGAACTTTTTTGAAATCGGCGGTATTGTTTTTGTAACCGCGCGATTAAGACTTTGTAATACGTAATGAAATGGAAATGAAGGCATTTTTACCTTTCTCTTTGTTATATTTCACTTTTCTTACTTGACTAAGTCCGCGCGGTCTCATTTTAGCTTCCGATTTAAAATATAAGTATGTAAACCGGCTGAGTTTGCGCTGCGACTTCAACAAAGCTATCCGCAAGAGACAGATATTTTCCTGCGGTTTATACCGGAGTGCACGTCGACGATAAGCCGAGCGGCTAATAACTTAAACCGCAATTTTCCTTAATGAATTATTCAACGTTATCTGCTGGAAGGGCTGAATTGCCGCGGCTTGCTCATACATAAACCGTGACCGCTAAGCCGCGCGGCCACTTGTCGCAGTCGGTAGACATCCACAACATTGAAATATTAGATTGCGGCTAGGGCGAACTCTGAAACGAATTGCCCATTTGATTAAAGGAACAAGAATAGAGAAACAAGCTTCGGCTTCCGATAATACAGGCCGATATAGGCATATAGAAGACGGGAATTGTTGTGACGACAGTTCGCTGATTAGCTAATATAATTAATACCATAAGCCGGCAGATCAATGCCAGGAATTAAGTGCCAGACGCAGGTCGGGCGACTTCCTTTCCATATGAATAACAAACCGGCAACTGATATATTTGAGCCAAATAAGATACTGAATAGCGGATAGGCGGACGTAAGTCGGCCGAGTTCCCAAATATATTAATGATAATCCGGCAGGTAGGAACAGGAAAGTTAAAAAACTTAAGCCGGAATATGAAACCGGGCGGCTTGTGTAATAAATTATACAACCTGCACAGGCCGCTTAGTAAAGCCGCGAGATAGCGGATAGGCACGTGTTGTCCTGCAAAAATAGGTGAAGACATGCACTTATGTGTCAATGTGGGCAGGTGCGCGCGGCATTGCTTTCCACACAAAGAACACATAAGCGAGATCGGAATTCTTAAAATCCATGACCAATGTCAAGCGGGACAAGTACGCAACGTCTGCGACTGAAGTCAAGCAGGACAAGTACGCAATGTCTGCGACGAAGGTCAAGCGGGACAAGTACATAATGCCTATCTGTGACTGAAGTCATGCGTGACGGGTACGCAATGTCTGCGACTGAAGGCCAAGCGGAAAACCCACTACACATCTGCGACTGAAGTCAAGCAGGACAAGTACGCAATGTCTGCGACGAAGGTCAAGCGGGACAAGTACGTAATGTCTGTCTGTGCCTAAAGTCAAGCGGGATGTGAAGGGCTTAAGAATTCGAAAGGGGCTCTTGCCCCTACATGCATGCATATTGGCATAAAGAGTAAAGCTAAAAATAAGCTTCAAATGAAAAAGTAACATTTGCATGATGTTAAGGAAGTGATAAAGGATATATATCTGTAGCTTTATCATGCCTTATTAATACCGATTGTGAAGGAGATGTTATGTACTATTCTGAACATAAGCACTTTTCTTTATAGAAAGAAAGAGGAATCACTGCTTGAATTATTGAGCAAGAAATGAAAGATTGCCTTAGAGAGTTACTAAATAACATATTCTTGCAACTTTCCAGCTCTGACAAGTTGATTAGCCAATTCCTTGAGAGTTGTGCAATCTTCTGTTAGATGACCAATATCTTTATGATACTTGCAAAAAAGCTGCTCGTGCCGACACTTGACTTTGGATTTCATACGCCGAGGCTTCTTGAACTCAGGCATTCCCTGAATGATTATCAAAAGATCTTCCATAGGAATTTTAAACTTAACATACTTACCTGAACCTTTTCCATACTTTGGAATTTTATCCTGGAGAATATAAGGAGACTTGCAATATTCAACTTGCAAAACATCTTGTGAGGAAATAGATTGCTGTTGATCAGAAGTCCCTTGAGATTGTTTGGCCGTTTGATTCAGAAATGAAACATAACCTTTGTTTGCCTCTTCGCCTATTATGAAAGTATTAACTATATCAATAAGATCTCCGTAGCTTTTGGGATATTTTGTGGTGAGCTTGAATTTCAATGGGCCTTCTTGAAGTGCGTTTATGAAAGCATACAAGTAATAGTCTTGATGGACGCTACAAATATCTAAAACCTCCTTTTGAAACCGATCAACAAAATCTGGATTAGACTCGTCAATTCCTTGCTTGATTCGGAAGAGAGCTCCAACGTCTCTTTTCCGCTTCCTGTAAATAGCGAATCTAGAAATAAATTGACTTCGAAGATCCTTAAAGCAGGTTACTGATCTAGGTGGGAGGCTATAAAACCATTCTCTTGCAACATTGCCAAAAGATATAACGAAGAGTTTGCATTTTATTCCATTTGACACTTTTCTCAGTGAAATAGCTGATTCAAAAGCTTGCAAATGAGAAAACGGATCATCACATCCAGAATACTCCGGGAGACGCGGTACTCTAAAGTCATCGAAGACAGTATCCCACCGAATACGATTAATGAATGGAGAAGGGGCCTCTTCTTCGTCCTCACAAAGAGGTTCATTTGCAACAGATTCTAGTCCACGCTCAACACTGTTTGCAAAAATTTCTTTATGAGGGTCCACAACCTCACTATTAAAATACGAGCAATCCTGCACTTCTGAGAGATCTGTAGTCACTGAGATGCGGCTCGATCTATCCTGACCCTTTGCGGGATTCATCCTAAAAAGAAAGAATAGCCGAACTTTTTCAAGAGACCGCAGAACAGCGGCGGCTTAATGTGGCGGCTAGAGGATACTGCAAACCGATAAGAAGACCGGCTGAAAAGAGAGCGGATAGAAATGCCAAGTTCCACAGTGCTGGAGGCGGGTTGAAAACCTTAGCCGGCAAAGTTGCGGCTTGCTCGACAGGCCGCCGAACTCTAGAGGATAGAGCGGTCTAATTAGCTAGACCGCTGATTTCATCGATTAGTCGAGATCTGAAGGCCGCGTGTTAACTGTTGATGCACGAAAACGGACAGGGAGTCGGGCACCACCAGCTAACGGTTC
Source organism: Platanthera guangdongensis (assembly GCA_039583875.1). Lineage (NCBI taxonomy): Eukaryota > Viridiplantae > Streptophyta > Magnoliopsida > Asparagales > Orchidaceae > Platanthera > Platanthera guangdongensis. The sequence goes on along the minus strand of CM077153.1, from coordinate 113,675,305 downwards.
GAACACCGGGGAATAGGGGAGGAAAGGAGAAGACTGTCGACCAATCGGTTACTAGCGGTCGCGGCTAAAGGACCGGAAAAGGGGGCCGCTGGCAGCGGCAACAGTAGAGTTCGCCCGTCGCGGCTTAAATGCCACTCTTGCGGCGGGCTTTCCTTTACTTAAAAATGAGAAACAGTTACAACGAGTAAAAGAAGAAGCCGACCGGGCTACAAGCCGCAATACACTAGACTTGAGACCGCAGCTCTTAACAGGCGAGCTCCTGGATCCCAGTCAGCGTGTCTTGGGGAGTGCACCCTCCCCCTATTTATAGGCTCGGGGGCCTGCCCAAACGGGCAGGGCTAAAGTTACCGGCTGCCCGGGGTACAGGAGAACCAGGCAGAGGTGAGGGGAAGCAAAAGAGAAAGAAACAAGAAAGGAGGGAAGCCGCGCGGCCTGGCGGATTCCTCCTGGCGAGCTGACGGCTGGGTCTTGGGCCTTGTCGCTGAGCAGGGTCGGCGTTGGCAGCGGCCTGACATGGAGGCCGCCCGGCTTGGGAGGCTTGGCGGCTTGAGTAAGCAGGCCGCCCGGTCTGGAAAGCTGCGCGGGCAGGTCGCGGATTCCGGGCTTATCACACGGCAACAACAGACTTCGCCCGTCACGGCCTGAATGCCTCTCTTGCGACGGGCTTTCCCTTGATTGAAGAAGAATTTGGTTACAAGTGAAAGGAAAAGGTTGACGAGAGCATAGCAAGGGGGAGTCCGCAAGGCTCAAGATTCGAGTCCGCAGCCTGTAACAAGTAGGCTCCTGGGTCCGAGTCAGCGTGCCTTGGGTGCACCACCTCCCCCCTATTTATAGGATAGGGGGCCTGCCCAAACGGGCAGGGCTAAAATAACCGACTGCCCGGGGTACAGGAGAACCGGGCAGCGGTGACGGGAAGCAAAAAGAAAGAACACGCCAGTCCGCGCAGAAGGGGCGGACTGGGCTCGCGGACTAGAGCTTCCAGTACAGATGGGCGCGAGCCTGCTGGAGGGCGGCGGCCTGGGCGGACGAGACACTGCGTCCGCCGCTGTAGAGAACTGGATACCACAAGCGCTGGTAGACTGAGCGGACAGGTTCTTGCGTCCGCTGCTGGGGTACCATCCTTGGTGTCCGATCGGTGACATTGCCGGACTGGATGGACTGACAAATCGCGTTCACGACTGCTGAAAGGGGGGCTTTGAAATCTTGTAGGATGTTGCGGACTGAGGGGTTAACATAATCCCCGCATATTTTTAAGTTTCCAGAAAACTTCGAAAATGTTTTCTTAACCGCCGAGTCCGCAAGCCTCGAAAACGCCGTCAACGCTATAAATATCACTGGAGGCCCTGGAACTGTTGAGAATCTCGATCGACACGGGGCGCTACTCACCACTTGCAGTCTCCACTTTCCAGTCCGGCATGGCAAGGCTTGGAGCTTTCTTCTCTAGTCTCACTGCAAAAGGCGACCCAAAACTGACAACGCCTATGAAGACCAAGAAGATAGCAAAGAGGTCGACAAAAAAGGATCTTGTCCGCCCTACGGGAGAGAGGTCCCACAGCCAGAAGCCTGCGGAGAAAGCAGTCCGCCGTGCCGCCATATCTGCTCGCGAAGATATCGCAGTCGACGTCGAACCATTGAGAAGTGAAAAGATGGTGATCCTGTCGGACTCTTCCCCTTCTCAGAAAACTGCAACTTCGGCAGACACCGCTGGCGAACACATTGAGGCTGACATATCTTCACCTAATGCCCAGGTGCCTATTGTTGACTTGGAGGAAAAAGACAGGCGGACTGAGGAAGGGAACGATGCGCCCTCAAAGGCATTGACTGCTGTGAACCCTGAGCCTGCCCGCGAAAACCATCCCAATTTAGGGGGATCCGCTGCGGATTCTGCTGAGAAGACTGCTAAAAGAAAGAAGAGGAAGAGGGACGGGGCGACCGTCGCCGAGCGGGTTGAAAAGAAACTGCGCGCAATGAAGGAGAAGAACGTCTCCAAGCGAACTGGGGATGCGGACTTACAGTATAGACCGCGCGACAAAGAAGTTCCTGACAGCGATCTGGTTACACCGGAGGCCCAAATCCAGGGAGAGAATTCCATCTCAACGGTCAGTCTATCCATGGATGAGATATTCCATAGACGTTGATCGACTTGATTTAATCAACGAATCCTTGCTGGTTGTACTGCAGCAATCTGAGGCGGAGGCCACTGGGAATAAGGGTGACGAACTCCCTTCCTTGTCCGCTGCGGAGGAAGAGGAGCGAGAGAGGCTGAAGGAGAAGATAGAGGAGCAGAAGAAACAAATTGTTACTCATGTTGCTGCGGTGGGGGCGGCCTCGAAGTAGGTCGCGGCGGATAAAGCCGCTGAGGATCTGCGGATTGCTGCGGAGCTGATGCGAAACTTCAACCGGCGCCTAAATACTTTAAGCGTCAGTGGCTTTACAGGTTGCCTCCGCGGGCGTCAAGACCAATCAAAATCATCACTGAGACGGACGATATTGTGGTTTCAACAAGTTCGGCTGCTGAGAAGAGAGCGAAGGTTCATCGTGAATGGAGGAAGCGGTTAAGCGTCTTTGACCCAGAGCGGGCAAGACGGCCAATCATCTTCGATAGTCGGCAACACACTGCTGCTATGTCTAAAAGTGATCTTTCATCCTTTCTTTGCGTCCGCCGCGATCTGCCTTCAAATGTGATGTTGACTTTGTTTGTTGCAGGTAGAAAGTCGCCGCCGGGCTCCATCGAGAGTGGCGAGATCGTGTTCACACCAAATACTGGTGCTGACGCGGTCTCGCACGTGGAATCCGCGGGGGATGAGTCTCCCAGCCTGAATATGATTAAAGAGTTAGAGAAGAAATTTCAAGCTGAAATGCAGTGTGTTAAAGCAGAGTTAGAGAAGGCAGAGGAGCGCGAGAGGGCGTCCGCGGCGCGTGAGAAAGCGTCCGCAGAGCGCGAAAAGGCCCTAAAAGACCAGATCGCCAGCATATCGCGGGCGCTAGAGAGGTCTGAAAGGGAGAAGAAGAGGCTTGCGGATGACGTCCGATTCTACAAAGGCAAGCACTTGGCGTCAGTGCGCGAAGAAAGGGAGAAGCGGGCTGTTGGGGTCGCTGAGCAGAGGACGCGAGCGTCAGATCGCGCTGCTCCAGAGATCGCCGCACCGGCAGGCGGTGGCCAACAGTCTGCGGATGAGGAGCCGAGGCCGGCGGCGGAGCCAATGGTGCCTCTTAGCCGGGTAGATCGGGAAGCTGCTCACATGCACCGGACCATAAATAGGGCCTTCTGCTTTCTCTTATGCAGGAAACAGCTGAAGTACAAGGAACACTGCGGCCTGCAAAATGGTGTCCGCGCGGACTGATGCTGCTGTCGCCTTCCACTCTGCTGATCACCGGAAATGCACATTGACAGAGGCCGACCTGGACGCCTTTGTCGAAAAGAAGATGGTGAACTCAAATATCCTTGTCCGCCTTCCCGCCCATCAAGAGAGGTTAAACTTCTCAACCGCAACCCAGATCGCTATCCCAGTGGACCATTTTGACAGCGGATTCAAGTTTCCGCTTCTCTGGGAACTCGCCGCCATCTTTGAGCACTATGGAATGGTGCCTGGCCAGCTTGCGCCGAATACACTTGCTGCGATCTGCAGCTTTGTCTCTTATTTGCGATCTGAAAAGATCGCTTTTTCAATGAATGTCTTCCGCAAGATATTCTCTGTCCGCTCTATCACCGCTTCCGGAGGCCTCCACTACAAGAGGGTCATATACTTCTACTGCAAGGGAATGAAGGTTGTGGGTCTTCCCAACAAGATCCACAACTGGACCTCTAGGTTCCTGATTTTTGAGGGCGACCTAGGGTTCGCGCACACCTATCCGCAGGTGCGCGCGGACTCCGCCTTCAAAAGTGTGCAACTAGATGATTTAGAGTCCGCCATTGTCGAGTTCTTGGCCAACGCCAGGCTCGACATCGAGCATTATATTCCGCTGCTCGCGAGCTTAGCGGATGTCCTGCCTGAAGAGAGTAAGTGGCTTCCGAACTCAGCTTTTGCATCCGCCGCGGCCTTGGTGTTAACCTATTTGGTTTTTGCAGCGACCTTGGCGGTACCCGCCAACTAGCCGCAGATGCCTAGTGGCTTCATCCCTACACAGAAAGAGAAGAAAGAAGCAGTCGCAAGAAAGAGGAAGGAAGAAGGGGATCCCGCAGCGGATTACTCTTCCTCTGAAAGCTTCACCATGAGTGGCTTCGGTATTAGCCAGAAGGATCTTAGGGGGAACCCTATGGTCCACTAGCACAGCAAGAATAAACACGTCCGCCTCTCCACCGCGCTTCCTTCGTGGAAGAGTCCGCGGATAACACGCCATGCCCACATTGCGATCTCCGTGCTTTACGGAAAGCGCAACTTGAGCGACCTCAAGAAGGTGCCCTCCGCCGACCTTCCTCTGCTAGCCTCTCAGGCCGCTGCGAACAGCGTGGTGACAAACCACTATGTTGCCACCCTGGCCAGAGACCTGTTGAGGCAGAACGAACAACTTCAAAAGGATAACAAAGCGCTAAAGGAAAGGAATGTGCGGTTGGGAAAAAGGGTTGCTCAGCAAAGATAAGAGCTTGGGGTTAGTTGAATTCGCGGCGGTCTCAATTTGCTATCCGCGATGATTTGTCTGACGTTTGCTTTTGTTTTGCGCAGGTCGCCTATGACTTGGAAAACAACAAATTCCAGTCTGCCATGCTCCCTTTCGTAAAGGAGACCGTCGAGGTCGCTATTGAGCGACTTGTCCGCGACGGCTTCATAAAGGAGGGAGTGGATGGCGTCCCTTTTTTGGAGATCTTCCCTGAGCTGGCTCCTCAGGTCGCGGCGATGGAGAGGGCTAAAAAAGGAAAGGACATCATTGAGGAAGGTGAAGAAGAGGAAGAAGAAGACGAAGAAGAAGAAGAAGAAGTTGAAGAAGAAGACGGAGGGCATGGCGAAGGGCAAAGTGCCAAGGAAGACAATGCTACCTCAAGCCAACGAGTAGAGGAACTGTCCGCCGAGTCCGACACCTCTGCATCCTCCTCTGCTAGTGGGAGCTCGCATAGCGGGTCCGCCTCGAGTACAGGATCGGATAGCAGCGGGAGCGGCTCCGGGGGCTACTCTCCAGAAGTTGACATTGTTGGTGACAACCCTGTACCTCCAGAGAAGAAACAAAGGACTACAGATTGATCAATGTATTTTTTTATCTTTTTTGTTTTTTGTAAAAGTGGCGGACGCAAGATTGCAGTCCGCCGAACATATAGAATGATGTAAACAGTTTTTGATGAAATAGAAAGGATATTTTTGGCATGTGTGCTTTCTGCAATGTTCTTTTTCCACGCTCACCGCACCGACATCTAGCAGTCCGCACGTCATAAGTTTGAGCTTTTTATCTTGCTGATTAAAGCATATTATTGTCCGTTGTCGGAATAAGAAGAAATTGTCAGGAGGACTCTGTTGACTTTCAACTGCAGTCCGCACGACACATCATTTATAACGAATCTTGATGATTAGAGAATCCAACTCATCAATCCATTCAACATTCGCCTTAAAAATGACGAAAATAGCCAGCTGATAACAATGTCAGGTGGTACTTCATTGAGTTCTAGTAGAGTCCGCATTTCTCTTTATTAACTTATCAAATTATAACATATGAAAACCATTCTGCGGACTGAGCGGATACAGAAAACCGACCCGCGCATAGTAGAAATGATCTATATAGCTCGTGGTTTCAAGAAAATTGTCGGACTGAGCGGATACAGAAAACCAGTCCGCCAAAGATAGAATCTATAAAATCATCCCAAGGAAACTGGCGGACTACGCGAATAGATAAGACCAGTCCGCCAAAGATAGAAATGACCCATAGTGAAAAGAAAATCAATCCACTCATAATACAAGAAATGATTTATAGCTTGCGACCAGGTGGGCAGGTGAGCCGGAGCGGCATACTTTCCTCACCGGGCTACATGCTATAAAATCAACCCAAGCTGGCGGACTGAGCGGACACAGAAAACCAATCCGCTCACAATAGAAGAAATGATCTATAGCTTACGACCAGGTGGGCAGGTGAGCCGGAGCGGCATACATTCCTCACCGGGCTACAAGCTATAAAATAAACCAAAACAAGCGGACTGAGCGGATAGAGAAGACCAGTCCGCACACAATTCCCTGCGAAGAGCAAGATGCTCACTTGGTGGAACGGTTCCCTGCCCTCTTGCCTGGAGTACAGTCTAAGCTGTGGGTCTCCTGCAGGCATTGCTTGAGGGTACCATGGAGTGTTCGAGGGTTAGAAGCTAAGATGACCCGTGGGCAGGTGAGCCGGAATGGCATACTTTTCTCATGCGATCATCGAAGTTGTAACGATATCCCTAATGCGGCATGGTAGAGCTTTACACCCACCCAGCCCTCCATAATGCAGAGGTGGGGTCAGGTACTTGCCGGTATTTGAAGTCCAGAATCAAACCGCGCTAGAGCCTGCAAGCTCCCACTACACGGTGCGAAATCTCCTCGCAACAAGTGGTCTTTGTGGTGTTACGCTAATGACAACAGCTCTAGGGGAGGTCTTGCTGAACTCGGCGATGTCTCCTGGTATCAGGGAACCGTTATAGGTCTTTGGGAGAGAGAGAAAACACTAGAAAAAGGTGTCAGTCTGGATCCTTTGATTAATAAAATATATTAGCAAAGCAAACATAAGAAAGAAAAAGAGAGTTCAGGCACAGAACTGTTTTTGGAATCTTTCTTAGCGTTTCATCTGTTATGACTACATAGACAAAACACTTGAAGAAGTGTTAGCATGCAGTTTTTATTCATAATAACTCTTGAAGAGGATACACAAAGTAGAAAAAAGGAGGTTCAAGAATAGAACCGTTTGAGATCATCCCCGCTCCATGTGTGTGGTATATCCTCTCCTTCGTATGTCTGCAAGCAGTAAGCGCCGCTCTTTAATGTTTCTTTGATAACAAAAGGGCCGGCCCAATTTGGATTAAGCTTCCCAATTGAACCATCTCTTGCAGCAGCATCAATCTTCTTTAGAACGAGATCTCCCACTTGGAAGTGTTTGATCCTTACGTTCTGATCAAAGTAGCGGGCCATCCTCCTTTTGACCTCTTCCTATCTTATGGCTGCTTGATCTCTGATGGCCTCGACGTGTTCCAAGCTGAATCTCATCTCTTCATTATTCAACTCAAGCCAGTCCTCAACGCCTTCTCTTGCAAGCAGAACTCTGGGTGACGGGACTTCAAACTCAACTGGTATAAGTGCTTCTGAGCCGTGAGAAAGTTTGAATGGAGTCTCCCTAGTTGCGGATGATGGCGTTGTCCTAAGGGACCAGAGGACTGATGGAAGCTGATCAGCCCAGCTGCCCTTGAGATTCTGTACTTTCTTTTTGAGCAAATTGAGGATCTGCTTGTTGGCTTCTTCTACTTGGTCGTTGCTTCTGGGATGATGAACTGATGCAAACCGCAGCTCTGTTCCGATCTGCTTGCAAAAATCTATCATCTCGGAGTTGTTGAATTGTGGCCCATTATCAGTGATTATAGCCATTGGAATTCCATGCCGACAGACAATCTCCCCCCAATGTCTTGGCTTCGATCCACTTGTTGAAGTAGTCGATCATTGCGATGATGAAATGCCGCTGACTGCTTGCCACGGGAAAAGGACCGAGGAGGTCCATTCCCCAAACTGCGAAGGGCCAATGAGTTGCAATCGATCTGAGGGACTGAGCTGCTTGGTGCTGAAGTGGAGCAAACTTCTGGCACTGAACACACTTTCTGGCATAGATCTCAGAGTCTCTCTTCATAGTGGGCCAGAAATAACCCTGCCGTAGGATTCGTTTTTCAAGAGTTCTTGCTCCCGAGTGGCTTCCACACTCTCCTGAGTGAATCTCTTGCAAAACAGTGAAAGCTTCTTCTTCTGAAATACACCGGGCAATGGTAGAGAGGAAAGTTTTCTGTAAAGGACTCCCGCCAATAGGAAGTAGTGAGCTGCTTTTATTCTGAAATTTTTCTTATCCCTGACTGTATGATGATAATCTCCCGTTGACAGATAGATGATGAATGGGTCCATCCAAGAGGCACATGGGTCTATTTGCATCAAATCTCCTTCCACTACTGCCGGGCGAAAGAGCTCAGAAGTTGTTCCTCCTGAGGGCATCCCATACTTAGAGAGAAAATCGGCCTCCTCATTTTCTGTTCTGGGGATGTGCTCGATGGTAAAGCTCTTGAACTTACCGACTTCTACCTTCACAAGAGCTAGATATTTCTTCAAGATTGGCTCTCTTGTTTCGAAGTTACCGAGGACTTGTGACGCCATCACCAGAGAATCGGTTTTGATGTGAACATGATCAATTCCCAGTTCCCTTGCGAGCCTCAAGCCTGCTAGCAAAGATTCATACTCGGCCTGATTATTTGTTACTGGAAAGTAAAATTTGATGGCCTGCTCTAACTTGACTCTGTTTGGATTGATGAGAACCACTCTTGCTCCAGAAGAACTTCTGCCTGAGGCACCATCAACATAGATGGTCCAAGCCAAAGGCGACCTTTCTGCTCGATCAGAACTGTACTCTGGCATGTCGATTAGAAAATCTGCTAGGACCTGAGCTTTAATGGTTGTCTTGGGCACATAAGAGATTTCAGATTCACTCAACTCTATTGCCCACTTAGCTAGTCTGCCGGAATGTTCTGGTTTTTCTAACACACCTTTCAAAGGCTGATCGGTGACGACTTGAATTGAATGTGCTTGGAAGTACGGGCGGAGCCGGCGAGCTGACATGACCAGTGCCAAGACTAACTTCTCTAAAATTTGATATCGTGTCTCAGCACTCTTCAGGATATGGCTAACATAGTAAATTGGGAATTGCTTTCTGCTCTCTTCCCGAAGAAGAACGGAGCTGACGGCCTCAGGGCCAACCCCTAGATATAAGAAAAGAATCTCTCCTGGCCGGGGGCTCTGAAGCAGGGGTGCTGAGGTCAGTTGCATCTTCAACTGCTCAAAAGCTTTGGAGCACTCTTCCGTCCACTCAAACCTGGATGCTCCACGAAGAGTTTTGAAGAATGGAGCACTCCTATCTCCGACCCGAGAGAGAAATCTCGCAAGGCCTGCCAGCCTCCCCCCTAACTGTTGAACTTCTTTTGGCGAACGAGGGGCAGGCATATCAAGGATGGCTTTCACTTTATCAGGATTGGGGGCAAGTCCTTCTGGAGTAAGGAGATGACCAAGAAACTTCCCCTTACTTGCCCCAAACGTACATTTCAAAGGGTTGAGCTTTATTTTATACCTACGCAAAGTAGCGAACGTCTCTGCTAGGTCTCGCAAGTGCAGCGAAAACGACTTACTCTTAATCAAGAGATCGTCTACATACACTTCTAGGTTCCTCCCCTTCTGATGGTTAAACACACGGTCCATCACCCGTTGGTAGGTCGCACCTGCATTCTTAAGCCCAAAGGGCATAACAAGGTAGCAATAACAACCATCATTAGTAATGAATGACGTGTGAGGAACGTCAGACTTATGCATTCTTATCTGGTGATAACCAAAAAACGCATCTAAAAAACTCATAAAAGAGTACCCTACCGCGTAATCAACTAAAGAATCTATCTGAGGCAAGGGGTAGCAATCTTTAGGGCATGCTTTATTAAGTTTAGTAAAATCTACACGCATTCGCCATTTTCCTCCTAGTTTCTTAACCATTACAAAATTAGAAATCCAAGTAGGATATTGAATTTCTTTGATAAAATTTGCTTTGAGGAGCTTTGCGACCTCCTCCCTTATCGGCTCAGCAAGCTTTGTGGCGATGTCCCTCTTCTTTTGTTGGATAGGCTTGCAGTCGGGATCAACATTCAAGTGGTGGCATGCAACATCAGGATCCACTCCTGGCATGTCTTCTGCTGACCAGGCGAAGACATCCAGGTTATTCAGCAAGCAGGAAATCAACACAGCCTTTTGATCTTCAGGTAGCTCCGAGTTGATGGAGAGCTTCCTCTCCTCCCCCTCAGCAATGGGGACTCCTTGCGTCACCTGGGCAGGTTCCAGGTGAGCACCTTCTTTGGCAGCGGCTTCTGAACTGGGAGAGGCTTCCGCAGCTTCTGTTGGAGCAAGGGAAGGGCTGGCTTCAACCATGTTGACGGTGCGGACGTAGCACTCCCTTGCTCTTCTTGGTTTGCTCCTGACCCGGCACATCCTTCCATCGGCAAAGAACTTGATGGCAAGGTGGTAGGTGGAAATCACCGCTTGATACTTGTTTAACAGGGGCCTGCCGAAGATGGCATGGTAGCTGCTGGGGGCGTCAACCACTATGAATTGAATTTGCTTAGTCATCCCTCCAAGCTTCACGGGCAGGATGACGCTGCCCTCCACCTCTTTTCTCTCTCCCGAGAAACCATAGAGTGGCCCCTCGGTGGAAAACAGAGGCTTTCCAGTCCTCAGGGCCTCAAAGGTAGACTTGAACAGGAGGTTGACCGAGCTGCCTGTGTCAACAAGAATTCTATCAACTGTAAAGTCCCCCACTACATCCTTGATTACTACAACGTCATCAAACAGGTTGGCTGTTTGAGGTAGATCTTCTGGACCAAAGGTGACGACCTCTCTTGGAGGAGCACCAGAAGAAGAGGCCACCTTCGCCTGGGTGACCCATGAAATTGACGATTTCTGAGTGGACTCGATCCCTGCTCCACCATGGATGAAGAAGAGGCGTCCCAGGACCACTTCATCATCTGCATCGAAGCACTCCACCGGGATGTTGATCGGCCCCAGACGGCCTTCGTCCTCTACATCCACACATTCCTGGTATGCCTCAGCTACCTCTTTGCCCTTTGAGGTGGATGGCTTCGAAGAGGAAGGAGAATCCTTCTTGGCCAGGTCAATCTTGCCCTCGGCAAGCAACTTCTCTATCAGCACGCGAAGGGCCTTGCAGTCCTCAGTCAAATGACCCTTTTCTTTGTGGAACTGACAATATTGTGGATTATTCCTTGGTTTCCACATTTTCTGAGGCTCTTGCCTCTTTTCTTCTGATCTCCTTTGCAGGATCTGGATGACTTCGTCAAGGTCTAGATTTGCAGTGTCCTCCATGGGGATTTCATCAAATTGGATCGGAGTAGGCAAGGCTGTTTGCTGGAGGATGGGTAGAGCTTGCAATGGAACGGCGGGAGTGGCGGCCAACGGCAGTCTCTGCTCATGAAACTGTTGATGGCCTTGGAAAGGTTTCTTGTTGCGGAAGTTCCTGCCTCTTTGAGACGGAGGCTGGAAGTCTGGGCGAGGGGGCTTGCCATGAGAGGAAGAAGCGGAGGCATCCCTTCCTTCAGCCTTGGCTGTCAGGGATGAGACATAAGTTAGATTGGCATTTTCTCCTTCAATGAAACGGTTGACCATGGCGATCAACTCTTGATAAATCTCAGGTGCCTTGGTTGTTGCTTTAAACTTCAGAGGGCCTTCCCTTGATTGAAGAAGAATTTGGTTACAAGTGAAAGGAAAAGGTTGACGAGAGCAGAGCAAGGGGGAGTCCGCAAGACTCAAGATTCGAGTCCGCAACCTGTAACAAGTAGGCTCCTGGGTCCGAGTCAGCGTGCCTTAGGTGCACCACCTCCCCCCTATTTATAGGATAGGGGGCCTGCCCAAATGGGCAGGGCTAAAATAACCGACTGCCCGGGGTACAGGAGAACCGGGCAGCGGTGACGGGAAGCAAAAAGAAAGAACACGCCAGTCCGCGCAGAAGGGGCGGACTGGGCTTGCGGACTAGAGCTTCCACTGCTGTTGGGCGCGAGCCTGCTGGAGGGCGGCGGACTGGGCGGACGAGACACTGCGTCCGCCGCTGTAGAGAACCGGATACCCCAAGCGCTGGCGGACTGAGCGGACAGGTTCTTGTGTCCGCTGCTGGGGTACCATCCTTGGTGTCCGATCGGTGACATTGCCGGACTGGACGGACTGACAAATCGCGTCCGCGCCTGTTGAAAGGGGGGCTTTGGAATCCTGTAGGATGTTGCGGACTGAGGGGTTAACATATAGCATACATGGTGTCTGGCCTACTAATAGTAAGATAGAGGAGGGAGCCAATTCTGTCTCTATACAAGGTTTCATCAAGAGGTTTTCCTATCCTATCCTTGTTTATTAATACACCTGACCCCATAGGAGTTTCCATCAGGGAGGCACTCTCCATTCCAAATGTTTTATTAACTTCTTAGTGAAATTAGACTGAGAAATGGATAATCCATCCTCAGACTGCATTACTTGGTGGTCCAACAAGTACTTGAGCTCACTCATACTGCTCATTTTAAATTTCCCCTGCATAAGTTTAGCAAACTTCTTACAGAGGTTATCATTAGAAGACCCTAAGATTATGTCATCTACATAAATTTGGACTAGGATGATCATGTCCTTAACTTCCCTTTGGAATACTGTCTTATCTATCTTTCCCCTTAAGAATTGACAAAATCTGAGGGTTGCTCAACATAGACCTCTTCCCTTAGGTCACCATTGAGGAATGCTAACTTGATATCCATTTGGTAGAACTTAAATACCTTGTGAGCAGCATATCCAATGAATAGTGTAATGGCTTCAAATCTAGCTACTGGAGTAAAGGTTTAATCAAAATCAATACCTTCTTCTTATCTATGTCCTTTGGTTACTAGTCTAGATTTATTCTTTACTATAACACCATTTTCATCAATCTTCTTCTTATATATCCACATGGTTCCAATGATTTTATGTCCTTGTGCTCTTTCAACCAAATTACATTCCTTGCATCTCTTGAACTTATTCAGTTACTCCTGTACATTGCAATGTTCAGGCTTCTACTCCTTGTTGAAACCCCTTGGCTAGCATATCCATATATCTAATCTCTAGGATGATCCCTCAATGCCTGACTGCTGGAGGCATTCTCACTTCAGCATCAAGAACTTCATTGGCAGGATCTTGCTGATCTTCATCCATGTCAGGTGCACTTTGATCTCCTTCTAGAATGCATACTCAATAATTTTCTACTAGGGTAGTTGGAGGATTTTCATTTATGGTTTGTTTGTCTATCTTCATCTCTACACCTATAGATCTAGAGGGGCTGGGCAGCTCACTGTTATTCAATGATGACTCATCAAAGACTACATTAACAGACTCTTCTGCAACTTGATTTTTCAGGTTGTAGATCCTATAAGTTTTGCTATTATTGTTATACCCAACAAATATCCCTTCATAGGACTTGGCTGCAAACTTGTTCAAGCATGACTTCCCATTATAAAGCACAAAGCATTTACTGCCAAAAGATCCTGAGATAGGCTAGATTAGGTTTTCTGCCATTCATAGTATCATAGGGAGTCTTCTTGTGGTACTTGTTGATAAAGGACATATTTATAACATGAGATACAGTGTTCACTTCCTTAGCCCATAAATATTCTGGGAGAGAAGTGTGAATGAGAAGGGTCCTTCCAGCATCTATGAGAGTTCTATTTTTCCTCTAAACTATCCAATTTTGCTGGGGTGTTCTAGGTAAAGAAAATTCCTAGTGAATCCATTGATCTTCATAGAACTATCATGCCTTCAGAATGAAATTCAGTACCTTGGTCACTTTTGATTTTGACCACAGAGCTGTATTTTTCATTCTAAACTTGCCTAACAAAGTTCACAAAATTTTCAAGGGTTTCTGACTTTTTCTTCAAGAATAATGCCCAAGAGAACCTGGAGAAGTCATCAACTATCATAAGTGTGTAGACTTTCCTACCTATACTCTGAACTGGGATAGGACCAAATAAGTCTATATGCATAAGGTACAAGCACATCACAGAATCTTTGGCCCTAATGATCTTAAAGGCTGCTTTGGCCTGTTTTCGCTTTTGACATGCAGAACAAATGCCCTCCTTGGTGCATTTGACGTTGGGACCATTTTCGACAACCTCTTCACTAAAGATCTTTCTAATGGACTTGTAGTTCATGTGGGATAGTCTCTTGTGTCATTGCACATAGTATGAAACTTTCTCTTTAGCAACTAAACACACAGAGGTGTCAGAACTTAAGCACACAAAGTTTAAACAGTAAATATTCCACTCCTAGTTCCTGTCAACATGACCTCTTGGTAACTTGAACTTTTGATCAGACACTCATCCTTGTGTAAGACAATGACATAGCCAAGATCACAGAGTTTGCTTATGCTTATCAGTTTGTTTTGCAACCCTTCCACATAAGCCACTTTTGTGACTGTGACAATACCCCTGTTGATCATACAATAGCCCTTGGTGACCCCTTTCTCATAGCCTCTAAAGATCACCTTAGGCCCATTCTTCATAGGAGTGTATTCCTTTAAATGGCTTCTTGTGCTAGTCATGTGACTAGAACAACCATTGTCCAAGTACCATATTGGTGCAAGGGTACTTGCACTATCTTGCAACTATAATTCAGTTTACCTTAGGACCCCAAAAGAGTTTGGGTCCAAGGTTCTTATTAGTCGTCAGAGTTGGTACTAGTCTCATCAGAATTGGCACTAGTCTCATAGTACTATAATTCAGTTTATCTTCCTCAGGTTCTAAGTCATCATCATCACTGGATGAAAAAGCCTTAGAATTGGTACTAGTCTCATAGTCAGATTCAAAGGAGGAGCTAGGCAGAGAACGTACCTTATCAAGACCAGGCTAATCTTGGCTGGATTCTCCATCTTTCATGGCATTAGACCATAGCTGTTATTATCATCTTTATCCACCTCAGTGTCATTATCTAAGTATTATAGAGGGACCTTGATACCTATCCTTGCAGCAGGATATTCTTTATCTTCTTTATCAACAATAGTAGTAAACAACCTAATATAGGTTTCTTCTTCTTAAGAATCTAAAGATGCCTAGTCACTCTTACTCCAGCTCTTCTCATTCTTAGGAATGAAGGTCATTTTCTTCTTGCCCTTTAGATGGTGATGCTCCTTCGTAATTGTCTCTTTTCTCTTGAATGGGCAGTCGGCTATGCATGCCCAGGCTTGCTGCAACAATAACAAATAATTTTAGAAGAACTATGTTTACTATGTTTGGAATCATACCTGTCACTCTTAGATAAATTCTTCTCAGGTTTGTAGTGATCCCTCATGTTATTTGAAGAGGAGGAATGTTTGTTCTTCCACTGCCATCTCTTCATCATCTTCTGTAACTACCTAGAGAACACAACAAACTCCCCATCTGACATTTTGCTGTCAGATGACTTGACTTATAATTGTCTAAATCAGTAGGCCTTCGTGGGGGAGAAGAAATCCTCTCCTTGCTCTTCTTAGAGCAATCAGCCTTAAGGCCACATTCTTTTCCTTATCTTGGGATCTGATGTTGGTCTCCTCCTCCTTTCTGGCAGACAGCTTCATCTCATAGGAGAGCAGCTTTCCAAATAATGTGTGATGAGGAGTTTCAGATAGCTTGGTCAATTTTCTGATGGTACAGATCTTTGTGAACCAGTCTCTGGTTAAAGATCATAGGAACTTGTCATTAAGCTCATAATTGTTGAAGACCATCTCATAGGTTTAATTCACCACTCTGAAGAACTTTTCATAGCACTCAGCTATGATGTCCTTCTTGCTTTGCCTGAAAGACTCATATTCCTAATTTAGTTGGGATTTCATATCATCCCTAACTTTTTCAGTGGCTTCCATGTAAACAATCAAGGTGTCCCACATTTCCATGGAAGTCTTGCAATTGACAATATTCTAGAATGTAGAAACATCAATGTCACAAACAATATGTCTTGTGCCATCATATCCATAGTAGCCAGGTTGAACTCATCCTTGGTTATCTCAGAATATTTCTTAGGTGTCTGGACATTAGCATCCAGAACTTAGAACTTCATGTGGATGAAAGGTCCTTCTTGTACTGTTATGAAGATTCCTGAGTCAGATGCTTCTATGAACAATCCGAATCTTTCCTTCCAAATACCAAAGCTCCCATTCCCACAAATTGGAAGTTTCATTGAGCCTAACTCTTTATGGTTATGTCCTGAACCCTTAAAGAATATATTAAGCTACTCTTGGAGATCAACTGAGACTATCATGACCTTTTTGAGCAACCTCCCTATGATACCACTTGAAAACTTTGTTTTCAAGAGTAGCTAAACACCTATAGGGGGTGAGTAGGTTTTTGTGTCTTTTATGATAATCTTTTACTTAGGCTAGTTGTGATTTATGTTTAAATAAGCTTTCAAGATCGCACAATCAGCACACAAGATATTTATAGTGGTTTCCCAAGTTCTGGGTACATCCATTTTCCCTCCCACCTTTCTAACAGTGTGTTAGACAATGCCAACTTCTCCAACTCAGCTCAATTAGCTTACAATACAGATCCCTCAGGATTTCTCAGACTCCTCTAAGTCCTAACTCACGCCCAAGGCGCTATACTTAATAAATATTATTCCACAACTTAGTGATCTGCTATAGAATACATACCTCAGACTTTCACTCAAAGTCCAAAACTTAGGATAGGAGGATAGCCCTACACTCAGATCCAGCATTGGTTCATACCTCAGGGAGAAACTCTCCTACAACTCAAACTCAACCTGTATCCTACCACTCAGGCACAAATGCCCTACAACTCAGATCTACATAAAAGATCTTACCTCAGCCTTTAGAGTTTAGGCTTAAACTCAGATCTGTTAAGATCCTATAGAAAGAAATGTTGGTTGTTGATGTAGATTGACTCCAGAGAAATAATCTTTGAGTCTGCCTCTTCCTAAACTGAGATAACTCGGTCATATCTTCTTCAGAGCTCCAAGGATGGATTTTCAAGAATGTTCTGCTAGAGTTGTGAAGTAACTTCAGCTAGGGATTTCTTTGTTCCTGCTTCAACCTCAGAGAGTAAA
This sequence comes from Platanthera guangdongensis, assembly GCA_039583875.1. Taxonomy (NCBI): domain Eukaryota; kingdom Viridiplantae; phylum Streptophyta; class Magnoliopsida; order Asparagales; family Orchidaceae; genus Platanthera; species Platanthera guangdongensis. Next base: position 113,658,521 of record CM077153.1, on the reverse strand, counting down.
CTACCTAAACTTGTTGTTGATGGTGAGAATGAAACTACTATCAGATCAACAGTAAAAGTTGTTTCTTTAAGCTCTACAACCTTTTTTTCAAAGGAAGAAGACAAGCCATCAATTTCCAAAAGTTAATTTCTTATTCCTTGGAATACCACTTTGTATCCCTTCGTCCAATGGCTCTATGAGCAGTGGGACCACCAGCGGTGGTAGTCGCAACTTCTCTTTTGCATTAATTGATGTACAATAGGCAAGCAGCGCCATTTGTCGTCTACTATTCCGTTCCCATAACATTTGAATTCCTACTGACTTCATCATGACTCAACAAATGTGGACTTAGCCAAATTCAAACAATTCTCCATAGGCATTGAGTGAAGACTTGTCACTCAATGCCAAAACACTTAGGCAGAATTTTGCACTGCCAGGCATTGAGTGATTATTCATCACTTAACGAATATCGATGTATGCAGTGTAACTGATGACGCATTGAGTGAGCCTTCAATACTCAACAAATATGGGCTTTGTTGATTTACCCTAAATTAAAGCGTTGAATGAGTTATCTTCACTCAACACTTTATTCCTTTGTCTATTTTATTGAAGAATAGTTGAGTAAACTAAATAGTTGAGTGAACTGCCTTCACTCAATGCTTCTGTCCTTACACAGATTTTCTATTGAATAGACGTTGAGTGAGTTGTCTTCACTCAACTCATCTATCCTTAGATAGATTTTCAAGTTCCTCAACCATGCGGCGCTGACTGAATGGTGTTTTGTCAACGTTTTCTTTTTAGGGAGTTGAGTGAACTTCCTTCACTCAACACTTCTAGACTTAGCCAGAATTCTTATCAGCTTTTTTCTGACTTTGACTGTTTGAGCTTTCATCAATGCTTCTGCCTCTAGGTATTGTGTGAACTGCCTTCACTCAATGCTTCTAGACTTAACCAAATTTTTTCTTTAGAAATACTGATGCTTTGACTGACTAGACTTTACTTAATGCTTAAAGTCATCTGGCATTTAATGAACTACCTTTACTCAACACATCTAGATTTAGGCAAATTTCTTCCCTATCAGCATCCTTTCTTGTGTCAAACTGTCATTATTACTTAGATAACCTGTTGTCAACGCAACTTGCATACATAGAAATTAAAGCATGTATCAAAAACAATACTGTGTATACCATTGTCTTATAGGCCTTCCTTAAATCTGGGACATTGTGATCAATGGACCAAACAAAAACAATCAAAAAATTTAATTTGTGTTCACGGAAGTATCCGACGAATATGACTTGCTTACTAGACGAATGGTTAACTACAAGGAAATTCTAAACAACTTTGAATCTAACAGAAGGCATTCGGCGAATTAGTTGGATACACTCGGCGAATTACCTTCGCAATTCCAACGAACTTCATTTGACTCGATCAAAAAATTTCAGAAGTAAAGATGACAGTTTCAAGAGACCTACTAAGAAATAATGACAAGGAAGAACTAATGGCAAGAAGGGTGCAAGGGTGACAAACCACCAATTGCCTCAAATTTTCAGAAAACCAGCCTCCCAAGTGCTATGCTTCAAGAATCGGCGGCAATAACCCCTCGTCTATGATCTCTGAAACTTTTCAAACAAAAACGAGGGTTAGGCCAAGAATCCTAACTCCAAAAATTCATGAAATCCAAAATACTTACTGCGCAGGAATAGAGCTCGGCGAGAGCTTTCCGGATCTATGCTCCGTCAAGGATTTTGCCCACCGGAGCTCCCGATACGACGACCGGAAGCTTAACGGAGAAGGGGACGCCGACTCTTCTTTCCGGACTTAGGACCGAAGTCGGGGAAGATGAAGTATAGAGTTTCTCTCTTTTCTTTTAAGTAAATATATATAATATGCGGGCAAGCATAAGGTGTGGGCCGTACGGGCATGAGATTTTGGCTGTAAAGATGGTCTCAAAACCAAAAGTGATCAACATAAAAGTTGTAGATCACGGCGAGACGAACAACTTTCATGTTGATTACTTTTTTATTTGAAGCCGTCTTAGCCTTTGACTTGGGCCTCGAAATCGGGGGCGGCGAGAGGCTTTACTGTGTAGCACTCTCGCCGCCCCCAATTTCGAGGCCCAAATCGAAGGCCAAGACTGTTCCAAATCAAAAAGCGATCAGCATGAAAGTTGTTCGTCTCGCCGAGATCTACAACTTTCATGCTTAAAATTAACTCAAACGTTGAGAGCAACCAAATCAGCTCGGTTTTCGATGAAATTCGCACCAAAGGTAAATCTCAGTGCTATGAATCCAACGACGAGGTCAAAATCAAGATCCGACAAACCAAACTTGGGTTAAAATTTCCCGAATTTAAAACAACAATAATCCTTATAAGATTCAACGAGCCTCCAATTTAGCCCGGATTGCAACGAAACTTCACAAGCAAGTTTAAAATTAACCACTTAAATTTTCTCGAGTCAAAAACTCTAATTCTGATTAGTCTAAAAACTGGCCGACACGCCCCAACGAGAAAAATCACGCACTAATGTTGGCGCACCGTTAACTATGCGTCAACGTAACGCCCTACGTCATTATTATGCCACTAAAGAGATCAAAATAATAATTGAAAATTCAGGGGCGTTACAGCCACTCCCCCTAAAAAGAAGTTTCGTCCCATGACTTGATACCAAATCGAATCTGAAACAGAAAAGCGTAACCAAAGGTTACTGGGTAAAAATCTTACCAAAGGAAACTAGGAGAAACGGTGAGGATGAGACTCTGTCATAGCTGATTCCAACTCCAAAGTCGCACTCTCGACTCCTTGTTTCGCCAAAGAATCTTGACCATGGGAATCGTCTTCTTTCGCAACACCCGATCCTGGATCTCGAGAATACGAACAGGCTCTTCAACCTAGGAAATATTATGCTGCAACTGGGTCAACGAGGCAAGGACATGCCGATCACTAAGCACACACTTTCGCAACTGCCTCACATGAAACACACCGTGAACACCAGGGAAAGTAGTAGGAAACTTCGACCTATAAGCCGAATCCCTGATGTGCTCAATAATCTTGATAGGTCCCACATACTTGGGATCCAAATTGTGGTTCCTTCCAAATATCTTAACACCTTGCATCAAGAAACCTTCATAAATACCATGTCCCTAATTGTGAACTCCAGATCAACCCTTCACCGATTAACAACTTTACATAACGCTCTTGAGACACACAAAGCTTTTCATGAATATGCGCTACAAAAATACTCATTTTTTTCAAGGCTTCCGGACCTAACAGTGGTCTCTCAACAATCTCAGCGCAGAACAAGGGAATTCTACAACTCCTCTCATACAAAGCCTCAAAGGGGGCCATCTGCAAACTCTCCTGATAACTGGTATTATAAGTAAACTCCATGAGTCCAATATTTTCGTCTCATGATTCGCAATACTTTAAGATATATTATTTAATCATACCTTCCTAAGTCTTATTAACTCTCCCTTCGATTGACCATTGGCCTGCGTATAAAAAGAGGTTGAACACCTAAGGTCAGTACCCAAAACTTCTTACAAGCTCTACCAGAAACACGACATAAACCTGGAGTTTCGACTTGACACAATGCTTATAGGCACACTATGCAATATCACGACCTCATCCAAATATATTTCCGGTATTTTCTTCATCGAATAGCCAATCTAAAAAGGCACAAAATGGGCACACTTTATCAGTCTATCCACAATAACGCACACAGAATCGTGTCCTCGGGGAGACCTCGTCAAACCGATAACAAAATCCATAGATATACTCTTCCACTCCCAACCGGAATATCCTAAGGAGTTAATTTACCTCCAGTTCTTTTATGATATTCCCTAATACACTGACAGGTACAAACTTGGCAACATCATCCTTTATCCCATATCACCAAATAATTTGTTTCAAATCCCTATACATCTTTGTAGAATCAGGATGGCAAAGAATATCATTTTCATAATCCGCAACATATTCCATCCATCTTTTTTGGTGCAGATTCAACTCCTTCTGAGTGAAAACATACTTCAATCTCTTATGGTCCGTAAAAATCTTGCACACTGCGCCATACAACAAATGTCCTCATTGCTCTAAGACATAGATCATTGTCACAAATTCCAAGTCATGCGTAGGATAATTCTTTTTAAGAATCCTCAATTGCCTTAAACCATACTCAATCACCTTTCCTTCTTGCAGCAAGACACACCCAAGCTCGACGTGCAACACTTCTATAAAAACAATATACTTGACTCCTTCGTTAGGTAAAGTCAAAACTAGAGTAGTGCTCAATCTCTTCTTCTATTCCTTAAAGGATCCTTCACATTCATCGGCCCAAATAAATGTTGCAGTCTTCTTCATAAGCTTAGTCAGGGGTGAAAACAACACAGAGAATCCTTCCACAAACCTTCCATAATATCCTGTCATGCCTAAGAAACCCTTGTTTCCTTATGCGTTGTAAGTGTCTTCTAATCCATCTCTACAACTATCTTCATTGGGTCCGCCGAAAATCCATCCTTGCTTATAATATGACACGGGAAGGAAACTTGCGATAGCCAAAATTCGCACTTGCTCATCTTGGCAAACAAACTCGTGCTCTCTCAATGTATACCTTGCCAATCGCAAATGCTCAGCACGCTCATCTACACTCTTAGGGTATACTAAAATGTCATCTATAAGGACGTCCACAAGTGGCCCAGAATTGTTTTCTACAAGCAGAACCGTAGCACCTTAAGGCGCAAAACTGTCCTAATAGAGCCACTATGCAACAGATTGACTAACTGAGTACGCAAAAAATCCAACTCACGCGGATCCAAACGGTAAAGAGCTTTTGCTAAAGGATGTGTACCAAGCTCAAGATCAAAAACAAACTTTACCTCTCTCTCATGAGGAAAACAAGGAAATCCAACAGGGAGCAAAATGGAAAAATCTCGCACTACGGTAATATACTCAACGTACACGTGGCACAACATGAGTAGCTTCTAGAAAAGAAACAAGGTAAGCAGAACAAGCGTAATCAAAAAGTTTTCGAGCACATACCGTGGAAATAATCGGAGAATTGTGATGCGGATAACCAAACACACCCTTGGGTTGTCCATTATCCATCAGGAATTCCAGATGTTTAACCTAGCATTGGTTTATAACGATTCATTTGGACCACCATTCCATGCCCAAAGATCACATCGAAATCTCCCAAATCTAGCGCCTTCAATTGGCATTTACTATAAAGCCCACTAAAAGAAAAGGACAACTCTAGATACACTGGTTCGACACCACCGAGTTACCAGAAGAAAAACAATAACATGAAATGGATCGCAAACTTGATCGGGAGTCAAGCAAAGATGCTCTACGAAAGTCCTAGCCATGATCGAGCGGGTATCACTAGAATAAAAGGGAACGCACATCCAACTAATCTTTACCTTGAACTCGCCTATAAAATCGTATAGGTAACTACTGTGACCGAAACTATATCCACATATACTAGCTAACAACAAGATCTGGATCGAACCTGAAATTACTTGGGTTGAAGACTGAGTTTCTTCCACGGTCACCGCAATCAGTTCATCTTTTCCTTTATCCAAATGTTGCAGCTGGACCGACGACTGAGACTGCGGGCACCCAGACTTCAAATGCCCTTTCTGCCTACACTGGAAACAGACTTTATCCATTGACAAACAGTGGGCAATGTCAAGACCATTACGCTTACATGAAGCATAAATTAGTTCTCCTTTGGGTGTCCTCTACAACGCAAGCACCAGAGACTGCTTCTGAACAACCAACCTTTTAAAAAAAAATTTGAAGGGGTGGCCCGAATGTCAACGAAAGCTACATGCCTCCTTGCTTCCTCCCTTTGGAGAAGGGCCAGATGTACTAGGGATTTCACCATCCTCGGCCTTTCCCTTTTCTTTCATCAACAACATACCACGAACCTTAACATTTCGAATAGGCTCAACCCTTAAGGCAGCTTCCACTGCTTTCACATTAGTCTCAGATAAGTAAGCATTGGCAAACTGCTAGATGTCATTTTGGAGACTACCCAAGAAACTTTTAACTCTGCACTTCTCAGCAACTATCAACTCAGAAGCAAACCTATCCAATTTACTGATCTCACTCTTATGTTCATCCAATGCGGGGGTCCGTTCACCAGACTGCTGCCCCAAGGTGGCAGTCAACAATGCCCGCAACTGTGCTTGCATTCAACCATCTGCCTTGATAGAGTCTGAATGCTCTGATGCAGCTCCTCTAACATTGCTTCTCTAAGAGCACCCGAGGACTCACCCTTAGACTAAGGAGTCATTCTTAACGTAAAATTCTTTGTGGTCATTGATGCGTTTTATAGCAAGTGTACCGGTCACACAAGTAATATAAAATGGGTGAATTTCCCCAAGTATCGATCTCTCACGGAACATAGTAAGGTGGAGTTAATTTTTGAGGACTTGAGAGTGAAGTCCTTAGGTCGGCATTTACGAAGGGCTTTTTGTTTGTTTGTGGAAAAAGAAAGTAAAACACGAATAAACTACTCCTATGCAATGTCGCTATGCAATGCTTCTCCAGGCGGATGGAAAAATACAAGGGCCGCTATGCACTGAATCGCCAGGCAGATGGATGAGTATGCTTGCGGATGAGGTGGTTAGAATGGCGAAATGAGGGTCATGAGCACATCTTCGCTACGCAAGCCACTAGCCATTGCTAGTGCAACACTGTGTGGTGGAAGATGGAAAATGGTGCACCTCAAGCAAATAACGTTAATATTAAATCACATAGACATGACTGTATACAAATGTATATTACATTAAGCACACTTCATCAAATTCAAAGAGATCAAACTACACTATCAACAACAAAACAAGAAGAGAGTGTGCGAAATCGACCGGATCCGAAATCTTGCTGAGGATTCACAGAAGGAATCGTCGGGTTGTCAATCCGCGTCCTAGCTCGGTCCTCAACTGCGTCCGGGGTAGAGGAGGCTGTCACTAACTCCCAATAGACCCGTCTTCTTTGTGTCACCATCCGGTGAAGGATGACACAATCTCCTCCTAGCTTGATGATGAAAGCTAGGTCAAACCCTTCTTGAAGCTCAAGGATGAAGGAGGAGGACGAGAGGAAGCTCTGGCTTGAATTTGGCGTTGAAAGCTTGCTCTGTGCCCTCTCCACGGTGGAAAATGAATGGAAATGCGGAACCCTTCCTCGGAGACCAAAATGGCGGAAATATGTGCGGAATTGCCGAATTATGGCAGAACCTGCATATTTATAGAATGCAGAAAAAAGTAATGTGCACGATCAGTAGGTCGTGCGCACAGAATCCAATGATCGTGCGATCAGCAGTGGCAGAACTCCAGAAAAATTAGATAACACGCACAAGCAATAGCGCATGACCAGCGGTCGTGCGCACTATGTCCAGTGGTCGTGTGGTTGCCCTAGACAGGACTTGGAAAATGGAGAATATAGTGCACATGATCAGTGGAGCACGACCAGTGGTCGTGCGAAAAAGATCCACTGATCGTGCGCAGTGTTCCTGTATTGTTTGGGATTTCTGAACAATCCTGGAACACACACACGACCCTTAGACCTGCAGTAAAAACTGAAAAGCCACCAGAATGGGCACACCACATTCTCCAAGCACATAAAAACACCAAGTAGGGCAAAAGAACAATAATTATGAAATCACATAGAAAACAGGCCTAAAGTGCACTTAACATGAAATGGACAGAGAAACAAATATGAACAATTATGGCTCTCAAGTGTAGTGCAATAACGAGAAAACTGGCCCAGATGAGTCCAAAAATATGTATATAACTTGGACTCATCACACCCCCAGACTTACCTGTTTGCGCGTCCCGAGCAAATAAAATCTATGCAGATAAGGAAAATGAAGTAGCTAACATAGAAATTGAGATACGGAGTACCATGCGAAGTCGCATGCTCGCACGCGTAAAAATATAATAGAGGAAATTCCTAAGAATATAAAATATTTTATCCTTTTCACAATGCGTATCAACAATTTATTACTACTCAAAAATGGAATCACGGTGAATCTTCCTGTCACGCGTAGGGAGAAAGTAGGCAGGCAACTAAGGTGAGATTTGCCAAAGATCGGGGGTCAGGATAACCTCCAAAAGAATCCACCAATGTCAGTGAACATATGCTTGCCCGTTCGCACTTTCTCTACTGATAAGCCCGGAATCCGCGACCTGCCCGCGCAGCTTTCCAGACCGGGCGGCCTGCCTACTCAAGCCGCCAAGCCTCCCAAGCCGGGCGGTCTCCATGTCAGGCCACTGCCAACGCCGACCCTGCTCAGCGACAAGGCCCAAGGACCCAACCGTCAGCTCATCAGGAGGAATCCGCCAGGCCGCGCGGCTTCCCTCCTTTCTTGTTTCTTTCTCTTTTGCTTCCCCTCACTTCTGCCCGGTTCTCCTGTACCCCGGGCAGCCGGTAACTTTAGCCCTGCCCGTTTGGGTAGGCCCCCGAGCCTATAAATAGGGGGAGGGTGCACTCCCCAAGACACGCTGACTGGGATCCAGGAGCTCGCTTGTTAAGAGCTGCGGTCTCAAGTCTAGTGTATTGCGGCTTGTAGTCCGGCCGGCTTCTTCTTTTACTCGTTGTAACTGTTTCTTATTTGAAGTAAAGGAAAGCCCGCCGCAAGAGTGGCATTTAAGCCGCGGCGGGCGAACTCTGCTGTTGCCGCTGCCAGCGGCCCCCTTTTCCGGTCCTTTAGCCGCGACCGCTAGTAACCGATTGGTCGACAGTCTTCTCCTTTCCTCCCCTATTCCCCGGTGTTCGAACCGTTAGCTGGTGGTGCCCGACTCCCTGTCTGTTTTCGTGCATCAACAGTTAACACGCGACCTTCAGATCTCGACTAATCGATGAAATCAGCGGTCTAGCTAATTAGACCGCTCTATCCTCTAGAGTTCGGCGGCCTGTCGAGCAAGCCGCAACTTCGCCGGCTAAGGTTTTCAGCCCGCCTCCAGTGCTGTAGAACCTGGCTTTCTATCCGCTCTCTTTTCAGCCGGTCTTCTTATCGGTTTGCAGTATCGTCTAGCCGCCCCGTTAAGCCGCCGCTGTTCTGCGGTCTCTTGAAAAAGTTCGGCTATTCTTTCTTTTCAGGATGAATCCTGCAAAGGGCCATGGTAAATCAAGCCGCATCTTGGTTACTACAGATCTCTCAGAAGTGCAGGATTGCTCGTATTTTAATAGTGAGGTTGTTGACCCTCATAGAGAAATTTTTGCAAACAGTGTTGAGCGTGGCCTAGAATCTGTTGCAAATGAACCTCTTTGTGAGGAAGAAGAAGAGGCCCCTTCTCCATTCATTAATCGAATTCAGTGGGATACTGTCTCCGATAACTTTAGAGTACCGCGTCACCCGGAGTATTCTGGATGTGATGATCCATTTTCTCATTTGCAAGCTTTTGAATCAGCTATTTCACTGAGAAAAGTGTCAAATGGAGTAAAATGCAAACTCTTCGTTATATCTTTTGACAATGTTGCAAGAGAATGGTTTTATAGCCTCCCACCTCGATCAGTAACCAGCTTTAAGGATCTTTGAAGTCAACTTATTTCTAGATTCGCTATTTACAGGAAGCGGAAAAGAGACGTTGGAGCTCTCTTCCGAATCAAGTAAGGAATTGATGAGTCTTATCCAGATTTTGTTGATCGGTTTCAAAAGGAGGTTTTAGATATTTGTAGCGTCCATCAAGACTATTACTTGCATGCTTTCATAAATGCACTTCAAGAAGGCCCATTGAAATTCAAGCTCACCACAAAGTATCCCAAAAGCTATGGAGATCTTATTGATATAGTTAATACATTCATAATGGGCGAAGAGGCAAATAAAGGTTTTGTTTCGTTTCTGAATCAAATGGCTAAACAATCTCAAGGGACTTCTGGTCAACAGCAATCTATTTCCTCACAAGATGTTTTGCAAGTTGAATATTGCAAGTCTCCTTATATTCTCCAGGATAAAATTCCAAAGTATGGAAAAGGTTCAGGTAAGTATGTTAAGTTTAAAATTCCTATGGAAGATCTTTTGATAATCATTCAGGGAATGCCTGAGTTCAAGAAGCCTCGGCGTATGAAATCCAAAATCAAGTATCGTCACGAGCAACTTTTTTGCAAGTATCATAAAGATATTGGTCATCTAGCAGAAGATTGCATAGCACTCAGGGAATTGGCTAATCAACTTGTAAGAGCTGGAAAGTTGCAAGAATATGTTATTTAGTAACTCTCTAAGGCAATCTTTCATTTCTTGCTCAATAATTCAAGCAGTGATTCCTCTTTCTTTCTATAAAGAAAAGTGCTTATGTTCAGAATAGTACATAACATCTCCTTCACGGTATTAATGAGGCATGATAAAACTACAGATATATATCCTTTGTCACTTCCTTAACATCATGCAAATGTTACCTTTTCATTTGAAACTTATTTTTAGCTTTACTCTTTATGCCAATATGCATGCATGTAGGGGCAAGAGCCCCTTTCGAATTCTTAAGCCCTCCACATCCCGCTTGACTTCAGTCACAGACAGGCATTACGTACTTGTCCCGCATGACTTTCGTCGCAGACATTGCGTACTTGTCCTGCTTGACTTCAGTCGTAGATGTGTGGTGGGTTTTCCACTTGGCCTTCAGTCGCAGACATTGCGTACCCGTCACGCATGACTTCAGTCACAGACAGGCATTACGTACTTGTCCCGCTTGTCCTTCGTCGCAGACATTGCGTACTTGTCCTGCTTGACTTCAGTCGCAGACGTTGCGTACTTGTCCCGCTTGACATCGGTCATGGATTTTAAGAATTTCGATTCCCGCTTATGTGTTCTTTGTGTGGAAAGCAATGCCACACGCACCTGCCCACATTGACACATAAGTGCATGTCTTCACCTATTTTTGCAGGACAACACGCGCCTATCCACTATCTCGCGGTTTTACTAAGCGGCCTGTGCAGGTTGTATAATTAATTACACAAGCCGCCCGGTTTCATATTCCGGCTTAAGTTTTTTAACTTTCCGGTTCCTACCTGCCGGATTATCATTAATATATTTGGGAACTCGGCTGACTTACGTCCGCCTATCCGCTATTCAGTATCTTATTTGGCTCAAATATATCAATTGCCGGTTTGTTATTCATATGGAAAGGAAGTCGCCCGACCTGCGTCTGGCACTTAATTCTTGGCTTTGATCTGCCGACTTATGGTATTAATTATATTAGCTAATCAGCGAACTGTCGTCACAACAATTCCCGGTTTCCATATGCCTATATCGGCCTGTATTATCGGAAGCCGAAGCTTGTTTCTCTATTCTTGTTCCTTTAATCAAATGGGCAATTCGTTTCAGAGTTCGCCCTAGCCGCAATCTAATATTTCAATATTATGGATGTCTGCCGACTGCGACAAGTGGCCGCGCGGCTTAGCGGTCACGGTTTATGTATGAGCAAGCCGCGGCAATTCAGCTCTTCCAGCAGATAACGTTGAATAATTCAGCAAGGAAAATTGAGGTTTAAGTTATTAGCCGCTCGGCTTATCGTCGACGTTCACTCCGGTATAAACCGCGGGAGAATATCTCTCTCTCTCTTGCGGATAGCTTTGTTGAAGTCGCAGCGCAAACTCAGCCGGTTTACATACTTATATTTTAAATCGGAAGCTAAACTGAGACCGCGCGGACTTAGTCAAGTAAGAAAAGTGAAATATAACAAAGAGAAAGGTAAAAATGCCTTCATTTCCATTTCATTAAGTATTACAAAGTCTTAATCGCGCGGTTACAAAAACAATACCGCCGATTTCAAAAAAAAAAGAAAAGTTCAAAATACAAAAACAAGTTATAGATTTTCTAATCGCCCGGTTTGAGCTTCTTAGTCGCAGGAGAATCCAAATCACTGCCATCGCCAATGTCGACGGATGATAGTGAGTATCCGCTGCTAGTTGCGGAGCTCGCTGAACCGCTAGAAGTTGTCGAGTCTGGCCGCGCGGTCTCCGATTCTTGGCCGTCGGACTCAGGCGATGTGCGTGGACTCCGGCTTCCCTGGCCGACCTCTTCCACGGCATCTCCGACCACCTCGCCGACTTCTTCCCCGACCTTGGCCTTGCCCTTGATCGACCTATAGACGTCGGCCACCTGCTCTTTCAGGGAGGGGTAGATGTCGACACATGTAAAGTCGGTGAAGCCGGTGGCCAAGCCGCCAAGGTCGCGGAGGCGGTTAAGCGGTCCATCGATCCCTTGGACGAGTTGGGGGAAGACTTGGTCTTGGAAGATGGGGTTGGCCGGGTTATACATTTCCTGCAAAGCAAAAGTAAAGGTAAGGTCGCGCGGTTACATAATGCTAACCGCACCAGTATTGGTAATGACTTACCGCCTCCTTTTCCTTAAGCCGCTTGTTCTCTTCTTGTTGTTCGCCTAACTGTGTCTTCAGGCCGCTGTTCTCCTTCATCAGCTGCTTGTAGGCAAGGCCCATGAAGTGACTTGCCACGAAGCTCCTCGCGCCGACTTGCGCGGCTAGCCGCGGCAGGTCGTCTGGAGGAACTCGCCGCATCGCCTTCAAGTTGCGCTTACCGTACAGCGCACCGCCAACCGCGCTCACGTGGCGGCTTACTTCTTCTTGCCCCCAGTAGGGGAGGGCGGTGGAGATCGTCACCGACTTGCCGTCCGGACTCCACCGCAAGGCCGGATCGCCGTGGACATCCTTCAAGCTGCTGCCGGTTCCTTGCAGAATGAACTCTCCAGAGGAGTCCGACTCCTCCTCCTCCGCAACCCGTGCCGGCTTGGCACGCCTCGCTCTCTTCTCTCGTTGAGTGAGAGTCAAGCCGCCAGGAGTTTGCGGCTTGTTCAGCGGGATCGTCACAGCAGCTGCAAAGATAAAGGCAAAGTTAGTTCCCAGTCCGTGCGGCTAAGATATCAGGTCGGCCGGCTTGGAGCTTACTGTCTTCCACCTCTACTCCTACTAGCGACGACAACAGCGAGATGTAGTGGTTTACATCAATCCGCTCGCCTTTGAAGAAGTCGTAGATCTCCTTCTCCATGCCGTCCAAGCCGCTGCTGCCGAAGGCGGCTTCTTCGCGGATTTGGGGGTCGACCGGCAGTAACCCCAGGTTTCCCTCCAAGATGAGAAACCGCTCCGGCCAGTTCGCGATCTTGTTCGTCAGGTTCACTATCGTCAGCCCTCTGCAGCCGAAGTAGAGGTGCCCCCGGAAGATCTTTGTCCCGGAGTCCGGGATAGACCGCACCGAGAAGCACTCTCGGAAGAGCCTCATAGAGAAGCGGACTCTTTCCGACCTGAGGTAGGAGATGAAGCTGTAGATGGCGGCTATCGAGTTTGGGGGAAGTTGCCCGGGCACAACCCCGTAGTGGTCGAAGACCGCTACGGCCTCTAGCATGACCAGGAAGCTGAAGCCGCAGTCGAAGTGGTCGATGGGGACCGCGATCTGATTTGCATTGGAGGAGTTGATCCGCTCATCCTGTCGGGGAAGCCGCGCGATCAGCGGACTTCCTTGCATGTGTTTCTCGACAAAGTCATCCAGCTCGGCTTTTGTTAGCCGGCATTCTTTGTGGTCAGCTGAGTGGAAAGCGGAGGCCGCGTCTGTCCTAACCGCAGTGGCCTTGTCAGACCGCAACGACTTGGACTTAGCCCGCATCCTTCTTGATTTGTGATGAAATCTACGGGATCTGCTCTATTTATAGAAAATCCGTGAAGCTACAGTGCCCAACGTCAAATCGCGGCTAGTCGTCACGCCGCGCGGCCTAAGTCCGCTGGAAGTGCAGATCAGCTTAGTGACCAAGCCGCCGTCTAGTCCGTCAGTCCGCACGGCTATATTCCTGCACTTAATAAAATTCTATGGCGAATCATGTGGATATCAAGTATTCAAGCCGGCGCTCTGTTCGCCAGACCGCGCGGCTACTATCCTAATCTTTAAATTACTCAGAACAAAGCAGCAGACATGTGGATTGTAAATTCAAGCCGCATAAGCCGCATTCAGTTTCGCATCATAATAAAATACAACAGTTTACAGCAATCAAATTGTTCAACATCCAGAGAAAAAATATATATTACAACATAATATTCAAATGTCCGCGCGGCTTAGTTCTCTCAAGTCGCTCAGGATCGTTTGTCGTCTTCCGGCATGTCTCTTCCTATGTGCGCGACCTGTTCACCGGTCTGCACAATCGCAACGTACACCTGGCTAACCAGATTGTGAAGCGCATGTAGAGACCGATGAACTCGCGCAGCGTCGCGCTCTACTCTCGCAAACGGTATCATGGGGATCGCCTGAACACCCAGACCGCTTGGAACTGCGACCTGGTTAGGCGCCGCGGCCACCGGCGGATGCGAAGTCTCGCCAGAGGCCGGGCGGCTAGTACCCGGCAACTCTGCAAGAGTTGGTAGTGCAGGCCGCTGTTCTCCGCCGGCGGGTCTTGGTTCTCGCCGCCTTCAGCATGAGGGATCTCTTCTCTGTCTCCTTCTAGCCGCGCGGCCATCAGCAAATACTTCTCCGCCCTCTCCTGCTCCAAGGCGACCTGCATTTCAGCAATCTTCGCCTCAGCGGTTTCCATCTCGGTCTGGAGCCTGGCGGTCTCTTCCTTCCTCGCGGTCTGGAGCCTGGCGGTCTCTTCCTTCATCGCGGTCTGGAGCCTGGCAGTCTCTTGTTCCATCGCAGTCTTCATCCTCGCGGTCTCCTGCTCAAGCGCAGTTTGCAACCTTGCGGTCTCTCGCTCCAGGGTGGTTTGCAGCTCCTGGATCCTTTTTTCCGCGGCCTCATGGGCAACCCGCTACTGTTCGTCTTTAATCCGCAGGGTTTCGGTGGCCGCGTCCAAAGCCGCCTGCAGCGTGCCGACGTCCTTCTGGAATTCGGCCATCTCCTTCTCGCGAACACTTGGAGGCGGAGGCGGTGGCAGCATAGACAAAAACGACGTCAAGTCGCCCGGTTTCATCGCGGTCTCCGGTACGCCTACAGAAGAAAAACCGCAGTCAGGTTCAGCCGGATTGTTGCGACCTTCTAGTAAGGAAATCGGTAGGATGAGACCGCCGGTTTGATGTTTATCTCCTCCAGAGGCCGCGGTATGGATTTTAATCACTGGCCACCTGAGCCGCTCAGGATCTATCCTCTTCAGCTTTTCTTTCCATAGCCGCTCGGTTTCCTTAGCTCGGCTTTTCAGTTGAGCCGTGGTCAGGAAAAAGCTGGCCGGCGGATTGAATATAATATTCGCCCCCTTCTTCCTTGACCGCGACTTGTAGAATTTAATAATTCGCCTAACGTCCCGGTGTTTACCTTGCAGCAATGGATGTGCGGTCGCCACCGGCTTATCGGCGATCAGTTTCTTCATCTCCTCCATCTTCTCGCGAAGCTTCAGTTTCTCGGCTCCTTCAGAAGCCGCGGAAGCCGGATCGCCAGGCTTCACCCCAATAACCTGGATGTACGGGCGGTCAACCTCCTCAGAGGCCGCTGGTGTCGACAATAGCGCGTCTTGCCGCTGGAGAGTCTCCATGCCCTTCAGGAGCTCGCTGAGCGAGTCGCTAACCGCTGGCGTACTCTCCAGTTCGCTCGGCTTGTACTCCGGTGTAGGCGGGTTCTCGGGTACCTCCTTCTCGTGCAGCCTGTGTTGCAGACTGTCCGCGCTGGTCTTTTCAGAAATATTCCGGTTTCTGGCGTGCAGCTTCCTCATTTTCCTCTTCATCCTTTCTTCAAGGGTTTCGCTCCTTTCTTTCCGCCGTTTCAGGGAGCCGAACACCTTTTCAGTCCGCTTGTGCTGTTCAACCAAAGTCCGCACGGGTTCCTGCGCCTTCTCCGGCTCGTTGTCATCCACAACGATTAAGTCGACCTTGCCCGGCAATTCGGACGGTTTCCCAGATTCAACACTCTTCTCCTCCATCCCACCGATTTTTAGGAGTGGTTCCCCTGATGGAGAGAAAGTCAGGTCGAAGGATTTGGCAATTCCGGTTTGCAGTGGAGCAGCCTTCGAAACCGCTTTGGGATCTACTGCGGCCTGCGATGGTCCGCCGACGATCTCTGTCGGCCTCTTTTCAGCTCTAAAAGCCGCTGATGTCTCCGGCTTCCTAGTCTTCTTGGCAGTCTGACGGGCAGAATCATTCGAGTTCTCGCTCCGGCTCTGCTTCGTTTCTGGCGGTTTCTTGTTGCGGGCTAACATTGATGACATTACATCCACCGCTAGAGAAATCGCGTCGGCTTGCAAAATTCTGACCGCAAGTGGCGAGTAGCGACCCGTGGCTTGGCAGGAATCCTGAAGAATGTCAAGGGTTAGGGGATTCTATAGGCGACGATGAGGCAGTCGCGGTCTCCGGCTTAGTTCTACATTTTCGAAGTTTTTTTGGAATCTACGACCTGCCCGCGCAGCTTACCAGACCGGGCGGCCTGCCTACTCAAGCCGCTAAGCCTCCCAAGCCGGGCGGTCTCCATGTCAAGCCACTGCCAACGCCGACCCTGCTCAGCGACAAGGCCCAAGGACCCAGCCGTCAGCTCGCCAGGAGGAATCCGCCAGGCCGCGCGGCTTCCCTCCTTTCTTGTTTCTTTCTCTTTTGCTTCCCCTCACCTCTGCCCGGTTCTCCTGTACCCCGGGCAGCCGGTAACTTTAGCCCTGCCCGTTTGGGCAGGCCCCCGAGCCTATAAATAGGGGGAGGGTGCACTCCCCAAGACACGCTGACTGGGATCCAGGAGCTCGCTTGTTAAGAGCTGCGGTCTCAAGTCTAGTGTATTGCGGCTTGTAGTCCGGCCGGCTTCTTCTTTTACTCGTTGTAACTGTTTCTTATTTGAAGTAAAGGAAAGCCCGCCGCAAGAGTGGTATTTAAGCCACGGCGGGCGAACTCTGTTGTTGCCGCTGCCAGCGGTCCCCTTTTCTGGTCCTTTAGCCGCGACCGCTAGTAACCGATTGGTTGACAGTCTTCTCCTTTCCTCCCCTATTCCCCGGTGTTCGAACCGTTAGCTGGTGGTGCCCGACTCCCTGTCCGTTTTCGTGCATCAACATCTACGGCACTGATTAGGTTCACACACGAATCAGCAGGATTTTAGGTGAAGAGGTGGGGATTGGGTTTCGGTGAGGTAAACAAAAATAAATAAGAAGGATACACACCTAACCCAAATGAGCTAGCATAAAAAAGAAGCTATCCTCTAACCAAAATACATGCAGGTATACCACACCCCCAGACTTAATTTTTAAAATATGGGTGTGTGCACCGCCTACTCCAAATACAATCTCATCTCAAATAGAATTTTCATTTATACTTTTTTGCACTTTTCTTTTTCACAATTTTTTTTGTATATTTTTTTTTCAAATCATCTTTTTATTTTAACAAATTCAGCAAATAAAAATTTTGGATCTCATCCACATATTCACAAGAAATATCACCACATCAACACCCAAAAATGAAAATGTAAAACACTAAAGCTCGACTTGGGTGTGCGATTAGGATCGGGTATGAGGCTTCGGTGAAATAATGTTGGAGCTGAATGAAAAGGAAGGTATGCACAACGGGGCTAGCGAGGATAAGACGTTAGGAATGGTACAAACTCAATAGGGCCAAAATGATGTCCTACATCACGTTCATGCGATTGAACTAACCTATACCCATGCTTCAAGAATAGCTTGGGGCGAGTTCTAGCCAACGAGAAAGACTATACATCCTCCCGACTCGAGCAACATGAATCTAAGGTCGTCTACACACATACATAAGCTACCGTCGGATTCACACCGGATTCACTAATTTTTGAGTAGAATAAATAGTATTTACGCAATTAGAAAAATATAAAACTATAAGCATACAGAAAAATTAAATCTACTCCAATTTCTACACGAGATGAGAGAACATGACTAGGAGCATGACATGGTCAAAATTTTACTCTGTCTCACTATCCTATGCCAGCACAATAATTTTCCCAAATCATACAAAAGAAATGAGTTTAACTCGTAGCACGCTAACAGCTAAGGACGCACTCATGTCGGTGCAGTGGTGTGCGATGTGATGATCTAATCAAAATATAAACAATAAAAGCTTCTAGTATGCAAATTAAATGTGCGCGTGCAAAACAAAACAAATATTGGCTCTCCCCCAGACTTAAACTAAGCTACACCGCATATGATATGGAAATTAAAATCAGATAGAGACAAGTGAAGAGGTTACCCAATGCTCAGCTAGTGAGCATACAAGAAGACGCATAAAAAACAGAAGTAGGTCCGCCAAACAATGAATCACAACCCCGCCAATACGAATTTGCCATGAATACATGCGGGGGTGAGCTCCGCAAAAACTAAAGAAAATAGACAAAATACAAAGAAATACTAAAACTAGGATAGAAATGAAAAATAATAATGCGAAAAAAGTAAAATAACTACTGGGGTTATTGTCCACCCATCACGACCTATTCTGCTAACGAAAAAGTTCTAGCTAATTGGCCTATGAAACAAAAAATGCACAGGTAACTGGCCGAATATCCGTTGCTGTAGCGAGTACTGATACGGAGATAATGCAGTTACCCCTCTACCTAAATAATAATATCTGCCTAACACAGGTAGAGGAAATAAGAAACAAGAAGAGGAGGAGCACTGGTCCTCACTAATCTCATCAAAAGATATATCATTGCCTAGCAAGGCGCTGTCCACCGTATGTCCGCAGGAGGCGAGGGCGACAATAGGGGATTCCACTGCGAAGGAGGTAGGAATCTTCTCCAACAAGTAGATGCACTCGCCGACAGCATGAGCATAAGGCTCATCGTCATCCCAACATACTCGTGGAGACTCAGCCCGAACAGGCTCAGATAAAGAAGTGGGATCTGGTAATAAATGAGAAGAAGAACTAAAATGTACAGAATATGGGAGAGTGATCCCGTTATCACTCACAGTAGGATCCTAGCATAGATCATTGTAGGTGTCATATGAGTCGTATCGGGGGGAATTAGAGAATTCGAGGTCTAGTGGCCTGGCCTTTCTCTTAAGAAAAGAGAGCAGTCGAACTAGCAATACAAGTAGGCAAGTATACATATCAAACTGTTGCAAGGGGACACAAGTGCCGCATTTAAATCTGGGAACTGTTGAGTAAACTTACTCACACGAAGGCTATTATTTTATCGCCGGAAATCTTAAGGTTAAGGGGAAAATTAAACGCACTTAAAGATAGGAAATAAAAAGAGAGCTGATTGCACTAAAAATAAAGAGAGCATAAAAGACACGATTACACTGAAGAGTTGGAACAATGAAATAGAAATGCACTCGATCAGGAATAACGTCGGCAAGAGTCGATTAAAACACGATAAATAAACCTAAGCTTAATAGGGTAAAGGTCCTTGACCGTGAAGGTTCCTAAAGCTTGAACATGCTTCTCTCGAAGTCGTGCCCAATTGAGTTTAGGAAGGTCCGACCGACTCTCGTCTAAATCGGAGGACTAAAGCTCGCATTATGCAGTGAACCCCACTATTAGATTTTACTCCTATCCGAGAGATTTGGACGTCTGCCTCTCTCGAGGGGTACGTACAACTCTCTTAACTCTTGAATGCTAACTTCAAACTATCGGCCTCTCCGCTAGCCCAGAATGATAGCAAAGGTGGAGAATATATATCGATGATATACCTCCAACCCATGAAAAATAAAATGTAAATCGAAGGCCCAAAACCTGAAAAGAAAAGGTAAATTCAAAGCATCATAACTTAATCACTCGAACCTCGGATCATCAAGATCGAGTACAAGAAGGATTAGTTACTCATGGTGATAAAGAACACAAGGTAGTAAAGAGAGCAAACAAAACTTTTTTTATATTAATCTAAAAGAGAGCTTACAACTTGGAAATTAAAATTACAAGTGCAATGAAATAAAAGACTAAGTTATCATTAACATTAAGCTAATAAAAGAAACTAGAAACTAGTACAAGGAAAGCACTAAGCTACGGTTAAGAAAGACTTAAAATGAAAAAGGAGAGAAAGAACACTTAAGAAAATGCATGAAAAACTTCAGAAAACAAAAGGGCAGCACCTCCTTACACACTCCAGGACTCCTGTGGAAACAAGGGGGAGGGGCTGAATTTATAGAAATTCATGAGGAAATGACACGGCCGGTCGACACGACCGTGTTGGTGGTCGTATCCCATGTAGGTTGACTTCGGGCTATAGTTCTGACAGGAAATGATCATTGCAGCTTCGAATCGGTGGGCACGCCCATGCTCACACGGCCAAAATACGGTCGTGTTGGTGGCCGTGTCCTATGTTGTTGATGTGCTTTGACAGGGGCACATTAATGGCGGGTTGTATGCGTTGAGGAGGTGGCGACACGCCCGGCAACACGGCCATGTTGGTGGCCGTGTCCTTCTCTGGAAAGTCATCGGCTCCTGTTGACACGCCATCATGTTGACACAACCAGCTTGACACAGCCAGAGACACGGCCGTGTTGGAGGCCGTGTTAGAGGTCGTGTCCTGCTTGTGATGAACTTTGGACTTTCCTCTGGTGGTTGATTTCCTTGGGAACAAGTGACACGCCCCATGACACAGATGTGTTGGTGGCCGTGTCACGGCATTTAGCTGAAAATAGAGAAAACCTGATAAATAGCACAAAAACATTAGTGGCATAAATAAATACAGGAGGAGGGGACATATAAGCTAATAAGACAAGATTTGCACAATAAAGACTAAACAAAACTCTAATAGCTTAAATACAAAATGAACTATCAAATTCCACCAAGCTTAAGCTTTGCTTGTCCCTAAGAAAAAAACTACATAATCATAAAATAGGACTAATCAAAAAGTTCTAATTATGCCTACACAAGTACTATGAGAAATTCTAAGTATGGAAAAGGTGAAATGTGAATCTAAAACAATTATTTAGGTTTGGTTTAACTTTTATAAACTTTACTTGACGAAAATAAATCATCCAAAATTTTGACGAAATTCTTTAAATAGAATTAAGCAAAGCAACGAAAATGAAAAAACACATTGAGTTGTTACTAGATCCAAGCAACGCATTATAATTAAATCAATTAAATAACAAAAATCTAAGTTTAAATCTAAATCTAATATTGATTTACTTTTCTTCTTTTCTTAGTTATTAAATAAAATTCAAAAGGCGTGAATCAAAGTACTTAATAGGACCGAAGCATTTGGTTTAGGATTATGATTAGGAGTGGAATTCAAAGATAAATAGGGAAGCTTAAAATCACACTAAACCAAAACAAAGAGTTTAAAAAATTTTCATTTTAAACAAAATATTTTTCTTTCTTTTTCTTTTCCATTTTTTTTTCTTTTTTTCTTTTTCAAAACAGAGGCCATAAATATTTTTATTTTCATTTTGAATTGGCCAAACAAAAACAAACATTTCTTTTGAGCATACTTTTTTCAAAAACTTCTCCAAAAATATCACAAAATAACCTATCATAATAATGAAAATTCTTTATGAAACTCAAAAAGGCTAGTGTGATTAGATAGGCTGGAAATTTTGGCTTTGCTGAAAATGATTGAAAAGAGGAGCTATCAAATGAAATTGAAAAAAAGTCTCAAAAGCGGCTAACTAGTGGTGAACGTTTTTAGGTGGACAGGAAAGCCCAAACGAAAACAAAAACGTCCTAAATCATTTTCACGCTTTTAAATTTATTTAAAACATAGATTTGAAAATTTTCAAAAAGAAAGTCCTACATAATAAAATAAGATTGATGAAATTATCTTGAAAATAGAAATAATAGGTAACTTGGATCGTTCACATCTAATACGCTATTCAAAAGTTAACCTTTCAAAAATTATCTAAAAATGAAAAGTAAAATAGTGGATGATAATTTTTGAGAAAGTAAAGAAAATAAAGAATGAAAAACCATAATAGAAATGCGAGTTTTAGAAAAATATTTCACCTTAACATGCTACCTTGAATTAGAAACACAGCAAGACCAACATTTTACTTGTGAAATATAATTAAAAAGATTGATTAGAAAATTTATAATTAGATAAATTGTTTATATCAGATTTTGAGAAAAACAAAACAAAAATAAGGTGTACTATTGAAATACCAAAATGTCTAAACTATTAAAGTAAAAAAACAAAAAGCATATTTTTTAATTTTGAAATATTCTCTTTTTTTATTTTGAAAATATTTTCTTTTTTTTTTGAAATTTTAAGATATTCAAATTTTTTTGGATTTTTGAAAAATATTCACAAAAAGCAAAAAATATTCACAAATAGCAAAAAGAAGGCGGAAGTCCTTCCCCAAGCTTAAAATAGACATTGTCCTCAATGGAGAAGGAGGTTAGAGAGAGAGAGAAAATTAAAGTACAGAATTGAAAAATAGGATTGAAAAACAGGTACTTCCCCAGATTTATTTGCTGCGAAAGCTAAGTGATGCCGCTCCCCCATGCTTGCACTTTGGATCTTCATGAAATGTCTTCTTTGCACTTCATGATGGATTCAGCAGCGTTGGAGCAGGCGATCGCAGAAGATTCAGCTTATCGGAGCCGTCCGGGGCAAAATTTTTAAAATAAAGAAAATAGAAAAAAATAACTTGGGTTGCCTCCCAAGAGCGCCCTTTGTTTAAAACGTCGTTTGAGCTCGACGCAACAAAATAATATTGTCCAAAAATATTGTCTAAAACAATGTTCAAAGAAATAGTTCAACGTTTTAAATAAAAAAAAACAAAGTTCCAAACTAATCAAAAGTTAGATCATGAAGAATAGAGTTAACACAGTTAGGACTGACATCATCACAGAAATACAGTTTAAGACTCTGGCCATTCACTTTGAAATTACCCTTATCAGGGTGGGAAATCAAAACAGTACCATAAGGAAAAACTTCCAAAACAGTAAAGGGCCCAGACCGACGTGACTTTAATTTTCCAAGAAATAAACGTAAATGAGAATTATAAAGAAGAATCTCGTCGCCCGGCTTAAAGGTTTTTGGGTGCCTTAAGTGCTTATCGTGAAAGCGTTTCATCTGCTCTTTATAAAGTTTGTTATTTTCATAAGCGTAAGAGCGCCACTCGTCGAGTTCATTGAGTTGAAATTTTCTAAGGTCGCCGACAGAGTGAGGATCGAAGTTTAAGAATCACAAGGCCCGAAAAGCACGGTGTTCTAATTCTAAGGGTAAATGGCACGATTTTCCATAAACCAATCGATACGGTGTACATCCGAAGGCGGATTTGTACGCTGTTCGTTAGGCCCATACAGCATCGTCTAATTTGGTTGACCGGTCTTTACTAGAAGTTGAAACCGTCTTTTTTAATATTCTTTTTATTTCTCTGTTCATTACTTCGACTTGTCCGTTAGTTTGGTGGTGGTAGGCAGTTGAAAGCTTATGTGTAACGCCATATTTAGTAAAGATTTTAGAAAACTGTGCGTTACAGAAATGGGAACCCCTATCGCTAATGATGGCGCGCGGCGTACCGAATCGAGAAAATAATTTTTTTAAGAAATTAACTACAACTCGGGAGTCGTTCGTAGGAAGAGCTTTGATTTCGGCCCATCGTGAAACATAATCAACGGCAACTAAAATATACTTATATCAGAATCAAGAAGAAAGAGAGCCAACAAAATCAATTCCCTAGAGGTCGAAAATTTCGCACTCAAGGAAATAATTTTGTAGCATTTCATTTTTATTGGAAATTTTGCCCGACCGTTGACAACTATCACACCTACTCACAAAGGCTCGTGCGTCTTTAAACAGGCTAGGCCAGTAAAAACCCTCACAAAACATCTTGTCAGCGGTGCGAGCAGCTTGATAGTGGCCACCAGTCGGATCTTCATGTAAGTGTTTTAAAATATCTAATCCTTCTTCATAAAAAACACATCTCCTTATCACTTTGTCGGCACTGACTCTAAAAAGATGCGGGTCCTCCCAAAAATAGTTCTTCAACTCAGAAAAGAATTTCTTCTTTTGTTGAGAGGAAAAATCTTTTGGGAGCACACGAGCCACTAAGTAGTTGGTAATGTGTGCAAACCAAGGAGAAGGAGAAGTGCTAATTGAAAGCAGCTTCTCATTAGGAAAATAATCATTAAAAGATTTTTCATCTAGATTTTCAATAAAAGGACTATCTAGGCGCGAGAGATTGTTAGCGGCCAAATTCTCGGCTCCTCGCTTATCACAGATTTCTAAGTCAAACTCTTGGAGGAGTAAGACCCAGCGAATAAGGCGCGGCTTAATATCCGTTTTGGCAAGAAGATATTTGAGGGACGAGTGGTCCGTAAAAATGATAATTTTTGAAAGTGTAATATAAGGGCGAAATTTATCAAAAACGAATACTACAGCTAGGAGCTCCTTCTCAGTTGTGGTGTAATTTTCCTATGCAGATGTGAGCGTCTTACTTGCATAATAGATGGGGTGGAAGTTTTTAGATATGTGTTGACCTAATACTGCTCCCAACGCAAAACTACTCGCATCGCACATTATCTCAAATGGAAGATCCCACACCGGAGCTATAATAATCAGGGCATTAATTAATTTTTCTTTTATTAAATTAAAAGCAACTAGGCAAAGGTCATCAAAAATGAATGGGGCGTCTATTTCTAAGAGATGGGTAAGGGGTTTGGTGATCTTGCATAAGTCCTTTATGAAATGACGGTAAAAGTCAGCATGCCTTAGGAAACTTCTTATAGCTTTGATGTTCGTAGGCGGCGGTAGCTTCTCGATAACTTCTATCTTAGCAACGTCTACTTCAATACCTCCTGTAGAAATTATATGACCCAAAACTAACCCTTCCCTCATCATAAAATGACATTTTTCCCAATTTAGGGCAAGGTTAGTTACTTCGCATCTTTCTAGGACTTTTTCGAGGTTTTCTAAACAACGATCAAATGCATCACCGAACACAGAGAAATCATACATGAATACCTCCATAATGCTTTCTACGTATTTGTCAAAGATAACGAGCATACATCGCTGGAATGTAGCTGGCGCATTGCACAATCCAAACGGCATCCTTCGGTAAGCGAAGGTGCCGAGTGGACAAGTAAACGTAGTTTTCTCTTGGTCCTCGGGAGAGATGGGGATTTGAAAATACCCCGAGAGACCATCGATAAAACAATAAAAGCTATGGCCGGATAATCGTTCTAAAATCTGGCGATGAACGGCAAGGGAAAGTGATCCCTGCGGGTGGCGTCATTTAACTTACGATAATCTATACACATTCGCCACCCCATCACCGTCCGTGTTGGGATTAAATCATTATTTTCATTTAAAACTACAGTTATCCCTCCCTTCTTCGGCACTGCCTGAATAGGGCTAACCCATTTACTATCTGATATAGAATAGATAATTCCTGCGTCTAACAATTTCGTAACCTCACCCTTTACTATTTCTTTCATGTTCAGGTTTATACACCGCTGAGGTTGTATGGAGTTATGCAAATTATCTTTCATTATGTTTTTGTGATTGCAAAAAAGATGAGCTTATGCCCTTGATATCAGAAATTTGTCAGGCAATAGCTTGACGATGCTTACGTAAAACTAAAAGGAGTTTATCATTTTGCGTATCCGTGAGGTAAGCCGAAACTATTACTGGTAGCTTGAAGTCCTTCTCTAAGAAAGCATATTTAAGATGTTTGTTGGGTACATTGGAATAAATGTACCTGATTTGAAGAAGCCTCACCCTACTCAATGATATACATCAAAATGTATTTGATGTGTTTTGAGTTTAGTTGTGCAGGTTAAGTATTTGCAGGGAAAGCTGAAAAGTTTCTAAGTCCATGTGTCGACATCCAGAAGGAAAGTGTCGACACTTAAGAAGACTTGTGTCGACACCCAAACAAGCAGTGTCGACACTTGGAGTAATTATGTCGACACCAGGGATGCAGAGTCGACACCAGACAGGAAGTGTCGACACATGAAGGCTGTGTCGACACTCAATGAAGAAATGTCTAGTGAAGCTGTGTCGACACTTAGAAGCAGTGTCGACACCCAGAGGAACTTTTTCAACATCAGAAAGTGTCGACACTTGGAGGCTGTGTCGACACTCGGCAAATTTCAACAGAGTCTAAGTATAAGTGTCGACATAATAAAGAATGTGTCGACACACAGCAGAAGACTCAACACATGAAGAAAGTGTCGACACTAGGAGGCTGTGTCGACACTCAGCAAAGTTCAACAAATTCTAAGTACAAGTGTCGACACAAAGGAGATGTGTCGACACTCAGCAAAAGTCTCAACAAAAGAAGAATGTGTCGACACAAGGAGCTGTGTCGACACTCAGCAAGTATCAACACAGAAGGTATGTGTCGACACCAAGAAGATGTGTCGACACTGAACAAGTTCAACATAAGAAGATGTGTCGACACAAAGGAGTAGTGTCGACACTTAGCAGAATTCAACTAAGTACTGAAGAACAAGGACTTGTGTCGACACACAATATCAGTGTCGACATATGTTGAAGAAGCAGTGTCGAGAAGTAAATTCTACAACACAAGAAGTTGTGTCGACACCTTGAAGGCTAGTGTCGACACTTAGTCTACTTGTGTCGACACTTACTCTATAAGTGTCAACACTTAAAGACAGACTGTCTCAACACTTTCAGACAGTTACAGATATTTCAAGGAGAGACTGGATGACATGACAGCTGCCATTCCAACCGGTGTACTGCACCTGTCAAAGATGTCAGAAATCTGTTAGAAACCGGATCAACCGCTCACCATGAAGAAAGCCTATAAATTGGCTTATTCTGTCAACAGAAGAGGATGATTAACTGAGATTAACAACAATCAAAGAAGAAGATCTAGCAATTCATTGAAGATTCAATTCAAGTGAAGATCTAAGAAGTTGGGGAGAGAGAGCTCCTTCCAAGAAGACAGCTGTTGGAACCAGGCTGTGAAGAAGGTTTCAGATTGAGATCTGAAACTTAAGTTGCAGTGATTGAAGATCAGCTGCAGAGAGAATCAACCCTATTGTGTTCTACATTCAAGAAGCTTTGAAGAAAGCCAAGTGAGGTTGATCTCAGCAGAGTTCTTCCAAGAACTCGTCAAGAACCTGTCAACTCTTCTCTCTTATTCTGAGTTGTAGGTATATACATTGTATTCTTATTTTCTTGTAGGATCCTTAGGGATCTGAGTTGTAAGCCTGTAATTATAAAGGCTGAGTGGTAGGGCCTGTGTGCCTGAGTGTAGGAGATCTATTTCTCTGAGTGTAGGCCTGTTGTAGGCTGAGTGTGTAGGTCTTTGGAGAAGACTGAGTTGTAGGGCTGTTGAGCCTGAGTTGTAGGAGTGGGATCACTCTGAGCTGTAGGAACCATTTGGGGTTCTGAGTGTAACATCTGAGGATCTGAGGTATAGTTGAGGAGTTTGGCCGAATCTAGTACATTACTAGATAGGCGAAGGGGGAAAGTGGATGTACCCAAACCTTGGGGAACCACTATAAATCTGTGTGTTCACTGTATGCATGCTTTATTCTGTGATTGCTGATTGATTGCTGTGAAGAAGTAGTTATAAATCAGTGATATAATCTGCCTAAAAGTTTAAAAAGATTTAGTCACCTATTCACCCCCCCTCTAGGTGATTAGGTACAATTTTTTTCAAGTGGTATCAAAGCCAGGTTACTCAAATAAAGGGACATAACTGTCTGAGTAGATCCTGTTGGCAGATTCAATGAAATCAAGGACAGATTCAGCATAATCAAGAAAATAAAGAAAATGGGTTTAACAGAGAATCATAAGGAACTTGGATCCATGAAGTTGCTCATTTGCAGAAAAGAGATTTTTGGCATCTGGAAAGAAAGGGTGAGACTGTTTATGGAAGCTTCAGACCCTAGAATCTATATCACAGTTAAAGAAGGGTCATATATGCCTATGAAAGTATCAGTCCTGGATGCAAATCAGAGAACACCTAAGGACTTTTCTGAAATGACAAAAGATGAGATTATTCTGGCCACCAAGGACAAGAGGGCTCAGAATATCATTGTAAGTGCCATAGATGATGTTACATTTCAGAACTTGATACACTGTAAGACATCTAAGGAGATGTGGGATACTCTGATAGTATACATGGAGGGTTCAGAAGAAGTTAGACAGGACAGAAAGTCTTTGTTAAACCAAGAATATGAGAGATTCAGACAAGGCAGGTCTGATAGCATAACAGAATGCTATAAGAAATTCTATAGGATAGTTAATGAGTTAATGTCCTATGGAAGAGAATTCAGCAATTATGAGCTGAATGATAAGTTCTTGAGGTCCCTTACAAAGGATTGGGACACCAAGATCTGTGCCATAAGGGAAATGGCCAAGTTAGCAGATATACCTCCTCCAACATTATTTGGGAAGCTGTTATCCTATGAGATGCAGTTGCTGGTAAGGAAGGAGGAGGAGAAGACTATAAGAAGTGAGCATAAAGAAAGAGCAGTGGCATTCAAGACAGAAACCACCAAGAAATACAAAAGTAAGTCTCCATCTCCACCTCCAAAAGTGGCTGAGACTGAGTCAGATGAATCAGAAGGCAGGAATTCTGAAAGCAGTGAGAGTGATGAGGACTTTGCAGCTTTCACAAGACATTTTCAGAAGTTTCTAAAGAACAAATTGTATGCTATTGCTGTAACAGACAAGGAGATGTTGTTGTTGACTGTCCATAGAAAACAAAAAGTCATCAAATAAAGACAGGAGAAAGCCCAAGTCAAGCAAAGCAACTTTATCAAAAATTGTATGCTATTGCTGTAACAGACAAGGACATGTTGTCGTTGACTGTCCAGAGAAAAGGAGAGAGTCTACTGATAAGAAGAAGACTCAATTCAAGGGCAAGAAGGAAAGATCCTTTGTTGCCAAGAAGGACAAAATCCTGTCCGACATATCATCTTCAGAAACTGATTCGAAAGCAGAAGCTTACATAGGACTGTTTGCTGAAGAAGAGAAGAGGAGTTCATCCAGATAATGAACTCTATATATGAGCAAGAGGACAATCAGTGCCAAGGTCTGATGGCCTTAACAGAAGGTGACAAAATCCAGGATCAGCCTGGACCTAGTCAGGTACAAAATTATTCTTTAAGTTCAATTTCTAGTGCTAGTTCAGATTCAGTTACATCAGCATCTAGTGATGCCAGTGGATCTGAATCTGAAGAGGATATTCATCAGTTGATTGATGAAAATAGAGTTCTGTTGCAAGCTTTTAAGAAAAGCAAATACTTGGCCAAGAGTCAGGCAAAGGAGATTGCAAGTCTCAAAGTGGCTGCAACAGATTTTGAGAAGTTGTTTGATCAAAAATTAAATGAAATAGCCAGACTGAAAAACATAACTGTTATTCAGATGGGGACTATAACATTTAAGAATGATCAAATCAGAAATCTGGAGATTAGTTTTTAGAAGGAGAGAGATATAGTAGCAAGGTTCTCTAAACCAAAATCAGTTCTACCTCTGATAGATGAGTTTATACCTCACAAGGGTAAAACTGGATTAGGGTTTACAAAACCTGCTAGGACTGTTTAGTCCAAGTCTAAGGGTAAAGCCCCAGTACTCAACAAGCCTGCTGTAGATAGAACTGCTAGGGTTGTACCTAAGCAAAGGTACAATAGATTTGAGTGCTGGTGCTGTGGCAAGGTAGGCCATTTTGCCATAGACTGTTGGCACAATTCTAGTGCCAAGATAAGTAGCAAACTGCCTGTTGGAAGATCTACAGGTAGCTTTGTTAAGAGGCAAACTAACCAGCACCAAGGACCCAAGAATTCTTTGGGTTCTAAGGTCAACTAATCTGTTTTGCAGGTGAGTCCAAGTTGCCATGCCCCAATATGGTACTTGGACAGTGGATGTTCCAAGCACATGACTGGAACTAGAGGATTGCTAAAGGACTTCACACCAATCAAGGATGGTCCTAAAGTCACCTTTGGTGGTTCTGAAAAAAGAATCATCAAAGGTTTTGGTAACATTTCTAGCAACCTTATAACTATTACTCAAGTGGCTTATGTTAAAGGTTTGAAACATAACCTCATTAGTATAAGTCAGCTGAGTGATCTAGGGTATGACATCTCATTTGTCAAAGATGGTTGTCATATCAGGAGGTCAAATGATCAAGAGATCATTCTGACTGGTTATAGAAAGAGAAATGTCTATTGCCTAGACATTATGAGTGAGAACAATGTTTCTCCAGTGTGTCTTGTAGCTGATGAGAAAGTCTCTCATTGTGTCAAATGGCACAAGAGGCTAGCTCATCTCAACTACAAGACAATTGGCCAACTCTATAGCAAAGAGTTAGTGAGGAATGGTCCTCAGGTTAAGTGTATTAAAGATGGAATATGTTCAGCTTGTCAAAAGGGCAAACAGACTAGATCCACCTTTAATAGCATTAAGAACAAAGATACTGTGAGGTGTTTATACCTCTTGCATATGGATCTCTTTGGTCGTATGCCAGTTCACAGCCTAGGTAGGAAGGTCTACACATTTGTGGTTGTAGATGACTACTCAAGGTTTTCCTGGGTGTTCTTCCTTAGATAGAAATCTGAAACACCTAGTATCTTCTATAGTTTTGTCAAACAAATTCAGAATGAGTTAGACAGTACAATGGTCAAGATAAGAAGTGACCATGGTACTGAATTCCTGTCTGATAGTATGACAAAACTATGTGAAGAATTTTTGATATTTCAGGAATTTTCTTCACAAAGAACATCTCAGCAAAATGGCATTGTTGAGAGGAAAAATAGAACCTTGATTGAGGCTGGTAGAACCCTATTAAGTGACACATCTCTCCCAGAATATTTCTGGGCTGAGACAGTTAATACTGCATGCCATGTAATTAATAAGGCTATCATTACTAAGAGCCACAATAAGACCCCATATGAGATTGTGAAAGGCAGAAAACCAAATCTATCCTATTTTAGGATCTTTGGTTGTAAATGCTATATACTTAATAATGGAAAGTCTTACTTGACCAAGTTTGCTGCCAAATCCCAAGAGGGGATCTTTGTTGGGTACAGCAACAATAGTAAAGCTTATAGGGTCTACAACTTGTCTACTCAAGTTGCAGAAGAGTCAGTACTTGTAGTATTTGATGAAGCTAGACTTATTAACAATGAATTGTCTAGAAGTATTTGCAGCTCCACAGGTGTGACTAAGAAGATGGACAAACTCACTATTGAAGAAGGATCTACTGCCAGTCAGCATGTAGATGATAGTGGCTGTTGTCCAGGGGGAGTACTACATGCACCTGATGTAGAAGAAGATAAAGGAGTGCAGCAAGTTGAAGAAGCTGAAGGAGTTCAACCTGAAGCCAGGCTGCCTCCAGCTAATAGACATCTACGAGATCATCCAGCAGATCAAATCATTGGTGATCTAAGACAAGGGGTACAAACAAGGAGCAGAAATCTAAGTGCAGTACTCTACTCCAGTTTTCTATCCCAAGTTTAGCCAAAGAAATTTGAAGAAGCCATCTTAGACCCTTATTAGATTGAGGCAATGCAAGAAGAGCTGAATCAGTTCAAGAGATGTAAAGTCTGGGAGCTTGTTCCTAAACTAAAAGATCACAACATAATTGGAACCAAGTGGATCTTTAGGAACAAGATGGATGAACATGGAGTGATTATCAAGAACAAAGCAAGACTGGTTGCTAAGGGATATAGGCAGGAAGAAGGTATTGACTTTGATCAGACCTTTACTCCAGTAGCCAGACTGGAGGCCATAAGGATGTTCCTGGCCTATGCAACCTTTCAAGGGTTTAAAGTATACCAAATGGATGTTAAGTCAGCCTTTTTGAATGGCAATCTGAAGGAAAAGGTCTATGTGGAACAGCCATCAGGTTTTGTTGATTCAACTCAACCTAATTATGTCTATAGACTTAGGAAGGCTTTGTATGGGTTAAAACAAGCCCCTAGGGCTTGGTATGAAATCCTGTCTAGTTTCCTCATTGAGAATAAATTCACAAGGGGGAAAATAGACAAGACTCTATTCCTTAGGGAATCCAGAGGCAAGATCATACTAGTCCAAATATATGTAGATGACATCATATTTGGGTCTACTAAAAATAGTCTTTGCAGGAAGTTTGCAAAACTTATGCAAGGACAATTTGAGATGTGCAGTATGGGGGAACTTAAGTTCTTCTTGGGTCTCCAAGTTAGACAGACTGAGAATGGTTTATCCAA
The DNA here is from genome assembly GCA_039583875.1 of Platanthera guangdongensis. Taxonomy (NCBI): domain Eukaryota; kingdom Viridiplantae; phylum Streptophyta; class Magnoliopsida; order Asparagales; family Orchidaceae; genus Platanthera; species Platanthera guangdongensis. Next base: position 113,626,566 of record CM077153.1, on the reverse strand, counting down.
ATGCCAGTCTAAGTTCACCCTAGAATTAATAAGGAAGTATGGTATGGAATCATCCAGTACCATGAAGACTCCTATGGGGTCAAGTATGTTTCTTAGCAAATATGATGCAGGGAAACCTGTAGATGAGACTTTGTATAGAGGGATAGTTGGCTCCCTATTGTATTTGACAGCAAGTAGACCAGATATCAAGTATGCTACATGTGTTTGTGCTAGGTAGCAAGCTTGCCCTAAAGAGTCTCATTTGACAGCAGTCAAAAGAATTCTAAGATATCTTAAGGGCACTCCTTATCTAGGCCTTCGGTACCCTAGGAATGGAGACTTTGAACTGACATGTTATTCAGATGCAGATTTTGCAGGCTGCAAAGAAGATAGGAAAAGTACAACTGGTACCTGTCAATTCCTAGGTGGAAGACTGATATCATGGAGTAGCAAGAAGCAAACAAGTGTGGCTATCTTCACAGCAGAATCAGAATATGTGGCTGCAGGAAGTTGCTGTGCTCAACTTCTATGGATACAACATCAGCTTGGGGATTATGGTATTCAAGTAAGTAGAACACCATTATTTTGTGATTCTACTAGTGCTATATCTATTGCAAACAATCCTGTTTCCCATAGTAGGACTATGCACATAGAGATAAAATATCATTTTTTAAGGGAACATGTTGAAAAAGAAGATATTTCACTAGAGTATGTTAATACAGATAATCAACTAGCTGACATGTATACTAAGCCACTAGAAGAAACCAAGTTCAATAGGTTTAAAATTGAATTAGGTATGATAAACTTAGAATAAGTTTACTGAAATTGCTAAGTAAAATAGTGTCGACACACAGATTTGTATGTGTCGAGACAGAGAATTGGTGTCGACACTTCAAAGAAAAGGTGTCGACACATCTAGGAAGTTGGTGTCGACACTTCAGAAAATTAGTGTCGACACATGCAAGGTAGGTGTCGACACATCCAAGGTGTTGTCGAGACTTAAGATTTACTCAGAATTAGTCAAGTAAAGTCTCGACTAAGTGTCGAGCTAAGTGGTGTCGACACATAAACAAGTGTCGACACATATATTCTGTCGACTATACTTGTGTCGACACATAGGTGTCGAGACATTATAAGTCTGTGTCGACACTTTTCAACAGTGTCGACACAATTTAAGTATTTTGACGCGCCCTTTCATCTTCGATTCCAGAAAGGTATAAATAGGATTTCGCCATTGTCTATCGACACGCTCACCAAAGTTTCGAGACCAAACTTGTGTGTCGACACCTCTCTTCTCTCAATTCAAATTTCTTCAAACCCTAATGGCGCCCAAGCTCGAAGAGAACGTGAATGAAGTTTACGAACTGGTGCGGCATGCGTTTGATGACGGGGAACCAGAGATCAAAGACGTGATAACCCTAATAGAAGAGGCAGGGTTAGAATTTCTTGTTTCAGAGCCAACCAAGATATGGAAGAAAGAAGTCCTGAATTTTCTGAATACATCAATACTAGATGAATCAGGACTAAAGATTAAGTCAAGGGTTCATGGAGAAAAGGTAAAGGTTTCTACCAAAAGTCTGAGAAAGATCCTTCAGTTACTAAGGCCTAAGGAAGAAGATAAAGTTTCTACTTCTAAGACTAGAGAAGCATTAACATGGTGTGGACTGGATTCCAAGATGAAAATAGGATCTGTTTTCAATAGAAAGGGGATGAACAGCCAAGGCAAATTCTTATCTGAGATTGTGGGCAAGGTTATCTTGAGTAAGCCTGGAGGGCATGACAGAGTATCAGCTCATATGTTTGGTCTAATGACAAGAATTATCTTCAAACTACAAACTAATTGGTCTGCAATAGTGTTTGAGAAGATTAAGGAGAGTATGAAGAAGCCCAATTTGGGTAGGATTCTAAGTCTTTACTTGGCTGGTAGTATACCAGAAGTAATGAGCCAAGCTGCAGGTTCTGAGATCAATCACATGAGGAAGATGGACATGAGAATCTTCTCAAGATGGGATAGAGTCTTGACTAAGGAAATGCCTACTCCTGAGAAGATAACACCACAAAAGAAGAAGAAGAAGACAGCCCCAGTTGCTCAAGACTCATCTAGCAGCTCTGAGGAGCAAGTTGTCTTTACTCCTGATGAGGAAGTAGAAGGAAATGCTGGACAATCTCCAGCAAGACAAGATGATGCAGAGAGGCAGGGGGAGCTACCACAGGCTAGCCCACTTCACCAGAATTCCATCCAGGGGGAGCCTCTACTAGTAGAAGAGCCAACTCCACTAGAAAGTGAACAAGCTACCCATACCATACTTGAGGTAATCACTGACATTAATAAACTAAATTTCCCTATTGAAGTTGATGTTTTGTCTGATTCAATACCTCATGCCAATCAGCAACCTCAGATTCATAGCCAACCCAAAGATGTTGTCATGGAGGACACATCTGTTGCTGATCAAGTGGTATCTGATCAAGTTGCTGATGAGATAAGAGTTTCTCCACCCCATCCTCAACAAGAATTTACCCTAGAAGAGCTATTTCCAGATCTTCTACAAACAGACTTTGAAAAAGAAAGTGCTGCTGCTGAGGGGGAGAAGGCCCAAGTTGAGGTGGAGCAAGTGGAGATTCTAGAAGAAACTGCAAGAAAAGAGTCTGAAAAGCCTAAGAATGCTGAGGAATTACCTAGGAAGGATTTGCCTCCAAGCCCTAAGAATAGGGTTGATATTGCAAGCACATCTTCTTCTGAAGATGAAGAGGCTGCAAGGGCCAAAAAGAGGAAATTCCAAGTCTTTAAAAGAAGGAGGCAAACTTACAAAAAGGCTTTACAAACTATTGCACCACAACCTGCACCACAGCCAGCCCCATCAATAGATTACAGTTCATTGATGGTGGCCTTACAGATAAAGCTTGATGAGCAAAGGCAAGCTCTGGAAAAATATGTGGATGAAGGACAAAAATCTCTACAGTTTGATCTGGCCCAAGATATTAAGTCCATCAGATTTGAGATGAATCTGAATAAGAACGAGATGACTGACTGCTTCCACAAGGGAGGGAATGCAGTGGTCTACTTGGTTACACATCAAGAAAAGATCAAAGCTCAAGTAGATGATATTGCAGTGGAGCAAGGCTATGTTCTGGAGAACCAGCTGAGAATGAATGATAATTTAACTGCTTCACACAATGCAATAGTAACCGAAATGAAAAATATAGCTGCTGGTCAGACTACATCTAATGCTACTTCTAAGGCAGAATTTGACAAAGCATTACAAGAAGGCATAATTGCTGTTAAAAATGCTATACAAGACTCTCAAAAGACTATAAGTGACAAGCTCCAAAGGTTGAAACCTTACTTTAAGGATGTAGTAAACTATTTGGATGCACAAATAAGGTTTCAGAAAGATGATCTGAGGGATCATATTGTTAGAGAAGTCATAAAGGGGGAGAGGGAGTTAGTCAAAGCAGGCTCTGATCAATCAAAATGGATTTCCAATTCCATCAGAGCCACCCTTGGATATCCTCCATTGTGTGATGATGACAATGTAGCAGAGTATGGGATTAATCCTGTTGATGCACGAAACCGGACAGGGAGTCGGGCACCAACAGCTAACGGTTCGAACACCGGGGGTAGGGAAGGAAAGGAGGAGACTGTCGACCAATCGGTTACTAGCGGTCGCGGCTAATGGATAGGGAAAGAGGGGCCGCTGGCAGCGGCAACAGCAGAGTTCGGCCGCCGCGGCTTAAATGTCACTCTTGCGGCGGGCTTTCCTTTACTTAAAATGAGAAACAGTTACACGAAGGAGAAAAAGAGGAAGCCGGTCGGATTACAGGCCGCAAAACACTAGACTTGAGACCGCAGCTCTTAACAGGCGAGCTCCTGGATACAAGTCAGCGTGTCTTGGGGAGTGCACCCTCCCCCTATTTATAGGCTCGGGGGCCTGCCCAAGCGGGCAGGGCTAAAGTTACCGCCTGCCCGGGGTACAGGAGAACCGGGCAGAGGTGAGGGGAAGCAAAAGAGAAAGAAACAAGAAAGGAGGGATGCCGCACGGCCAGGTGGATTCCTACTGGCGAGCTGACGGCTGGGTCCTGGAGCCTTGTCGCTGAGCAGGGTCGGCGTTGGCAGCGGCCTGACATGGAGACCGCCCGGCTTGGGAGGCTTGGCGGCTTGAATATGCAGGCCGCCCGGTCTGGAAAGCTGCGTGGACAGGTCGCGGATTCCGGGCTTATCATAATCCCCGCACATTTTTAAGTTTCTAGAAAACTTCGAAAATGTAGAACTAAGCCGGAGACCGCGACTGCCTCATCATCGTCTATAAAATCCCCTGGCCCTTGTCATTCTTCAAGATTCCTGCCAAGCCACGGGTCACTACTCGCCACTTGCGGTCAGCATTTTGCAAGTCGACACGTTTTTCTCAAGATGGATGTTATGTCATCAATGCTAGCCTGCAACAAGAAACTGCCAGAAAAGAAGCAAAAGCCGGAGCGAGAACTCCGATGATTCTGCCCGACAACCTGCCAAGAAGATTGGGAAGCCGGAGACTTCAGCGGCTTCTGGACCTGAAAAGAGGCTGACAGAGACCGTCAGCGGATCAACGCAGGCCGCAGTAGATCCCAAAGTGGTTTCGAAGACTGCTCCACCACAAACCGGAATTGCCAAATCCTTCGACCTGACTTTCTCTCCATCAGGAGAACCACTCCTAAAAATCGGCGGGACAGAGGTGAAAAGTGTTGAATCCGGGAAGCCGTCCGAATTGCAGGACAAGGTCGACGTAATCGTTGTGGATGACAACGAGCCGGAGAAGGCGCAGGAGACCGAACGGACTTTGGCTGAACAGCGCAAGCAGACTGAAAAGGTGTTCGGCTCCTTGAAACAGCGGAAAGAAAGGAGCGAAACCCTTGAAAAAAGGATGAAGTGGAAGATGAGGAAGTTGCACGCCAGAAACCAGAATATTTCCGAAAAGACCGGCGCGGATAGTCTTCAACACAGGCCGCATGAGAAGGAGGTACCCGAGAACACGCCCACACCGGATTACAAGCCGAGCGAACTAGAGAGTACACCCGCAGTTAGCGAGTCGCTTACTGAGCTCCTGAAGGACATGGAGACCCTCCAGCAGCAAGACGCGCTATTGTCGACCCCAGCGGCCTCTGAGGAGGTTGACCGCCCCGATATCCAGGTTATTGGGGAGAAGCCTGGCGAACCGGCTTCCGCGGCTTCTGAAGGAGCCGAGAAACTGAAGCTTCGCGAGAATATGGAGGAGATGAAGAAACTGATTGCCGAGAAGCCGGTGGCGACCACACTTCCATTACTGCAAGGTAAACACCGGGACGTTAGGCGAATTATTAAATTCTACAAGTCGCGGTCAAGGAAGAAGGGGGCGAATATAATATTAAATCTGCCGGCCAGCTTTTTCCTAACCACGGTTCAACTGAAAAGCCGAGCTAAGGAAGCCGAGCGGCTATGGAAAGAAAAGCTGAAGAGGATAGATACCGAACGGCTCCGGCGGCCAGTGATTAAAATCCATACCGCGGCCTCTGGAGGAGATAAACATCAAACCGGCGGTCTTATCCTACCGATTTCCTTACTAGAATGTCGCAACAATCCGGCTGAACCTGACTGCAGTTTCTCTCCTGCAGGTGTACCGGAGACCGCGATGAAACCGGGCGACTTGACTTCATTTATATCTATGCTGCCTCCGCCAAGTGTTCGCCAGAAGGAGATGGCCGACTTCCAGAAGGAGGTCGGCACGCTGCAGACGGCTTTGAACGCGGCCACCGAAACCCTGCGGATTAAGGACGAAGAGAAGCACGTTGCCCAGGAGGCCACGGAAAAAAGGATCCAAGAGTTGCAAACCACCATGGAGCAAGAGACCACAAGGTTGCAAACTGCGCTTGAGCAGGAGACCATGAGGTTGAAGTCCGCGATGGAGTCGGGCACCACCAGCTAACGGTTTGAACACCGTGGGTAGGGAAGGAAAGGAGGAGACTGTCGACCAATCGGTTACTAGCGGTCGCGGCTAATGGATAGGGAAAGAGGGGCCGCTGGCAGCGGCAACAGCAGAGTTCGCCCGCCGCGGCTTAAATGCCACTCTTGCGGCGGGCTTTCCTTTACTTAAAATGAGAAACAGTTACACGAAGGAGAAAAAGTGGAAGCCGGCCGGACTACAGGCCGCAAAACACTATACTTGAGACCGCAGCTCCTAACAGGCGAGCTCCTGGATACAAGTCAGTGTGTCTTGAGGAGTGCACCCTCCCACTATTTATAGGCTCGGGGGCCTTCCCAAGCGGGCAGGGCTAATGTTACCGGCTGCCCGGGGTACAGGGGAACCGGGCAGAGGTGAGGGGAAGCAAAAGAGAAAGAAACAAGAAAGGAGGGAAGCCGCGTGGCCTGGCGGATTCCTCCTGGCGAGCTTACGGCTGGGTGCTGGAGCCTTGTCGCTGAGCAGGGTCGGCGTTGGCAGCGGCCTGACATGGAGACCGCCCGGTTTGGGAGGCTTGGCGGCTTGAATATGCAGGCCGCCCGGTCTGGAAAGCTGCGCGGACAGGTCACGGATTCCGGGCTTATCATAATCCCCGCACATTTTTAAGTTTCCAAAAAACTTCGAAAATGTAGAACTAAGCCGGAGACCGCGACTGCCTCATCGTCGTCTATAAAATCCCCTGGCCCTTGTCATTCTTCAAGATTCCTGCCAAGCCACGGGTCACTACTCGCCACTTGCGGTCAGCATTTTGCAAGCCGACACGATTTTTCTCAAGATGGATGTTATGTCATCAATGCTAGCCCGCAACAAGAAACTGCCAGAAAAGAAGCAAAGCCGGAGCGAGAACTCTGATGATTCTGCCCGACAACCTGCCAAGAAGATTGGGAAGCCGGAGACTTCAGCAGCTTCTGGACCTGAAAAGAAGCCGACAGAGACCGTCAGCGGATCATCGCAAGCCGCAGTAGATCCCAAAGCGGTTTCGAAGACTGCTCCACCACAAACCGGAATTGCCAAATCCTTCGACTTGACTTTCTCTCCATCAGGAGAACCACTCCTAAAAATTGGTGGGACGGAGGAGAAAAGTGTTGGATCCGGGAAGCCGTCCGAATTGCAGGACAAGGTCGACGTAATCGTTGTGGATGACAACGAGCCGGAGAAGGCGCAGGAGACCGAACGGACTTTGGCTGAACAGCGCAAGCGGACTGAAAAGGTGTTCAGCTCCTTGAAACGGCGGAAAGAAAGGAGCGAAACCCTTGAAGAAAGTATGAAGAGGAAGATGAGGAAGTTGCACGCCAGAAACCGGAATATTTCCGAAAAGACCGGCGCGGACAGTCTTCAACACAGGCCGCACAAGAAGGAGGTACCCGAGAACCCGCCCACACCGGATTACAAGCCGAGCGAACTGGAGAGTACACCCGCAGTTAGCGAGTCGCTTACTGAGCTCCTGAAGGGCATGGAGACCCTCCAGCAGCAAGACGCGCTATTGTCGACACCAGCGGCCTCTGAGGAGGTTGACCTCCCCGATATCCAGGTTATTGGGGAGAAGCCTGGCGAACCGGCTTCCGCGGCTTCTGAAGGAGCCGAGAAACTGAAGCTTCGCGAGAAGATGGAGGAGATGAAGAAACTGATCGCCGAGAAGCCGGTGGCAACCACACTTCCATTGCAGCAATGTAAACACCGGGACGTTAGGCGAATTATTAAATTCTACAAGTCGCGGTCAAGGAAGAAGGGGGCGAATATAATATTAAATCTGCCGGCCAGCTTTTTCCTGACCACGGCTCAACTGAAAAGCCGAGCTAAGGAAGCCGAGCGGCTATGGAAAGAAAAGCTGAAGAGGATAGATCCTGAACGGCTCCGGCGGCCAGTGATTAAAATCCATACCGCGGCCTCTGGAGTAGATAAACATCAAACCGGCGGTCTTATCCTACCGATTTCCTTACTAGAATGTCGCAACAATCCGGCTGAACCTGACCGTGGTTTCTCTCCTACAGGTGTGCCAGAGACCGCGATGAAACCGGGCGACTTGACTTCATTTATATCTATGCTGCCTCCGCCAAGTGTTCGCCAGAAGGAGATGGCCGACTTCCAGAAGGAGGTCGGCACACTGCAGGCGGCTTTGAACGCCGCCACTGAAACCCTGCGGATTAAGGACGAAGAGAAGCGGGTTGCCCAGGAGGCCGCGAAAAAAAGGATCCAAGAGCTGCAAACCACCCTGGAGCAAGAGACCACAAGGTTGCAAACTGCGCTTGAGCAGGAGACCATGAGGTTGAAGTCCACGATGGAGCAAGAGACTGCCAGGCTCCAGACCGCGATGGAAGCAGAGACCGTTAGGCTCCAGATCGCGATGGAAACCGCGGAGGCGAAGATTGCTGAGATGCAGGTTGCCTTGGAGCAGGAAAAGGCGGAGAAGTATTTGCTGATGGCCGCGCGACTGGAAGGAGACAGAGAAGAGATCCGACATGCTGAAGGCGGCGAGAATCAAGACCTGCTAGCGGAGATTGGCGGAGAGCAGCGGACTACACTGCCGACCTTCGGACAACTGCCGGTTACTAGCCGCCCGGCCTCCGGTGAGACTTCAAATCCATGAGAGGCCGCGGCACCTAGACAGGCCGCAGTTCCAAGCGGTTTGGGGGTCCAGGCGATCCCAACTATACCGTTTGCGAGAGTAGAGCGCGACACTGCGCGGGTTCATCGGTCTCTGCATGCGCTTCATAATCTGGTTAGCCAGGTGTACGTTGCGATTGTGCAGACCGGTGAACAGGTCGCACACATAGTGCGAGACAGGCCGGAAGATGACAAGCGAGCCTGAGCGACTTGAGAGATCTAAGCCGCACGAACAATTGAATATTATGTTGTAATATATAATTTTTCTCTGGATGTTGGACAATTTGATTACTGTAAACTGTTGTATTTTATTATGCTGCGAACTGAATGCGGCTTATGCGGTTTGTATTTATAATCCACATGCCTGCTGCTTTGTTCTGAAAAATTTCAAGTATTGGATAGTAGCCTCGCGGTCTGGCGAACAGAGCGCCGGTTTGAATATTTGATATCCACATGATTCGCCATAGAATTTTTCTTAGTGCAGGGGTATAGCCGTGCGGACTGACGGACTAAACTGCGGCTTGGTCATTAAGCTGATCTGTACTTCCAGCGGACTTAGGTCGTGCGGCGTGATGACTAGCCGCGATTTGACGTTGGAAACTATACCTTCACAGATTTTCTATAAATAGAGCTGACCCCGGAGATTTCATCACAAATCAGAAAGGATGCGGGCTAAGTCCAAGTCGTTGCAGTCTGACAAGGCCACTGCAGTTAGGACTGACGCGGCCTCCGCTTTCCATTCTGCTGATCATAAAGAATGCCGGCTTACAAAAGCCGAGCTGGAGGATTTTGTTGAGAAGCACATGCTGGGAAGTCCGCTGGTCGCGCGGCTTCCACGATAGGACGAGCGGATTAATTCTTCCCACGCAAATCAGATCGCGGTCCCCATCGACCACTTTGATTGCAGATTCAGCTTCCCGGTCATGATGGAGGCCGTAGCGGTCTTCGACCACTACGGAGTTGTGCCAGGACAACTACCCCCAAATTCGATAGCTGGCATATATAGCTTCATCTACTACCTGAGGTCGGAAAGAGTCTGCTTCTCTATGAGGCTCTTCCGGGAATGCTTTTCGGTGCGGTCTATCCCAGACTCCGGGACAAAGATCTTCCGGGGGCACCTATACTTCGGCTGTAGAGGGCTGAAGATAGTAAACTTGGCGAACAAGATCGCGAACTGGTCCGAGCAGTTTCTCATCTTCGAGGGAAACCTGGGGTTGCTACCAGTCGACCCCCAAATCCGCGAAGAGGCCGCCTTCGGCAGCGGCGGCTTGGACGGCATGGAGAAGGAGATCTACAACTTCTTCAAAGGCGAGCGGCTTGATGTAAACCACTACATCTCGCTGTTGCCGTCGTTAGTAGGAATAGAGGTGGAAGACAGTAAGCTCCAAGCCGGCCGAACTGAATTCTTAGTCGTACGACCTGAAATCTAACATTGCCTTTATCTTTGCAGCTGCTGTGGCGGTTCCGCTAAACAAGCCGCAGACTCCTGGCGGCCTGACTCTCACTCAAAGAGAGAAGAGTGCGAGGCGGGCCAAGCCGGCGCGAGTGCGGAGGAGGAGGAGTCGGACTCCTCTGGAAAGTTTATGCTGCAAGGAATGGGCAGCAGCCTGAAGGACGTCCACGGAGATCCGGCATTGCGGTGGAGTCCGGACGGCAAGTTAGTGACGATCTCCACCGCCGTCCCTTACTGGGGGGGAGAAGAAGTAAGCCGCCACGCGAGCGTGGTTGGCGGCGCGCTGTATGGCAAGCGCAACTTGAAGGCGATGCGACGAGTTCCACCAGACGACCTGCCGCGGCTAGCCGCGCAAGTCATGACGAGGAGCTTCGTGGCAAGTCACTTCATGGGCCTTGCCTACAAGCAGCTGATGAAGGAGAATAGCGGCCTGAAGAGGCAGTTAGGGGAACAACAAGAAGAAAACAAGCGGCTAAAGGAAAGGGAGGCGGTAAGTCATTACCGATACGCGCGCGGTTAGCACTATGTAACCACGCGGCCTTACCTCTACTTTTATTTTTCAGGAAATGTACAACCCGGCCAACCCCATCTTCCAAGACCAAGTCTTCCCGCAACTCGTCCAGGGGATCGATGGAGCGCTTAACCGCCTCCGGGACCTTGGCGGCTTTGCGACCTGCTTCACCGATTTTACTTGTGCCGACATCTACCCCACCCTGAAAGAGCAGGTGGTCGACGTCTACAGGTCGATCAAGGACAAGAGCAAGGTCGGGGAAGAAGTCGGCGAGGAGGAGGAAGACGTCGAGGAAGAGGGCGGCCAGGGAAGCCCGAGTGCACGCACATCGTCTGAGTCCGGCGGTCAAGAATCTGAGACCGCGCGGCCAGACTCGACAACTTCTGGCGGTTCAGGGAGCTCAGCGACCAGCAGCGGATACACAGAATCCCCCGTCGATATCGGTGATGGCGGTGATTTGGATTCTCCTGCGACTAAGAAGCTTAAACCGGGCGATTAGAAAATCTTTAACTTGTTTTTTGTATTTTGAACTTTTGGGAAATCGGCGGTATTATTTTTGTAACCGCGCGAGTAATGCTTTGTAATACTTAATGAAATAGAAATGAAGGCAACTTTACCTTTCTCTTTACTACATCTCACTTTTCTTACTTGATTAAGTCCGCGCGGTCTCAGTATAACTTCCGATTTAATAAAATGCAAGCATATAAACCGGTCTGAGTTCATACTGCGACTTCAACGAAGTTATCCGCAAGAGAGATATATTTTCATGCGGTTTATTCCGGAATGCACGTCGACAATAAGCCGAGCGGCTAACAAATTAAACCGCAATTTGCCTTAATGAATTACTCAATGTTATCTGCTGGAAGAGCTGAATGACCGCGGCTTGCTTATACATAAACAGTGACTGCTAAGCTGCGCGGCTACCTGTCGTAGTCGCTAAACATCCATAACATTGAAGTATAAGATTATGGCTAGGTCGAACTCTGAAACGAATTGCCCATTTGATAAAAAGAACAAGAATAGAGAAATACTCTTCGGCTTCCGATAATACAGGCCGATATTGGCATATGGAAGCCAGAACATTTTATGATGACAGGTCGCTGATCGACTAGTATAATTAATATCATAGAAGTCGGCGGATCAAGGCCAGGAATTAGCTGCCAGAAACAGGTCGGCCGACTTACTGTCCATATGAACAATAAACCGGCAATTTGCATATGGAAACCAAATAAGATAAACCTGGCCCAGACTTGACTAACAGACGTAAGTCGGCCGAGTTCTCAAATATATGAATAATAATCCGACAGGTAGGCACAGGGAAGTCAAATATCTTAAGCTGGAAAATGTAACCGCGCGGCCTGTGTAATTAATTATACAACCTGCGCAGGCCGCTTAGTAAAACCGCGAGGTAGCGGATAGGCTCGTGTTGTCCTGCAAAAATAGATGAAGACATGCACTTATGTGTCAATGTGGGCAGGTGCGTGCGGCAGTACTTTCCACACAAAGAACACATAAGCGGGATTGAAATTCTTAATATCCACGACCGATGTCAAGCGGGACAAGTACGCAACGTCTGCGACTGAAGTCAAGCGGGACAAGTACGCAATGTCTGCGACGAAGGTCAAGCGGGACAAGTACGTAATGTCTGTGACTGAAGTCATGCGGGACGGGTACGCAATGTCTGCGACTGAAGGCCAAGCGGAATTTCCACTACACATCTGCGACTGAAGTCAAGCGGGATGTGGAGGGCTTAAGAATTCAAAAGGGGCTCTTGCCCCTACATGCATGCATATTGGCATAAAAAGTAAAGCTAAAAAATAAGCTTCAAATGAAAAAAAAATAACGTTTGCATGATGTTAAGGATGTGGCAAAGGATATATGCCTGTATTTTTAGCACGCCCCATTAATACCAATTGTGAAGGGGACGTTATATACTATTCTGAACATAAGCACTTCTCATCATATAAAGAAAGAGGAATCCCTGCTTGAACCATTGAGTAAGAAATGGAAGTGTCTTAGAGAATTACTGAATGACATATTCTTGCAACTTTCCAGCTCTTGCAAGTTGATTAGCTAATTCCCTGAGAGCTATGCAATCTTCTGCTAGATGACCAATATCTTTATGATACTTGCAAAAAAGCTCCTCGTGTCGATACTTGATTTTCGATTTCATACGCCGAGGCTTCTTGAACTCAGGCATTCCTTGAATGATTATCAAAAGATCTTCCATAGGAATTTTGAACTTAACATACTTACCTGAACCTTTTTCACACTTTGGAGTTTTATCCTGGAGAAAAGGAGGAGACTTGCAATATTCAACTTGCAAAACATCTTGGGAGGCAATAGATTACTGTTGACCAGAAGTCCCTTGAGATTGTTTAGCCATTTGATTCAGAAACGAAACATAACCTTTATTTGCCTCTTCGCCTATTATGAATGTATTAACTATATCAATAAGATCTCCATAGCTTTTGGGATACTTTGTGGTGAGCTTGAATTTCAATGGGCCTTCTTGAAGTGCATTTATGAAAGCATGCAAGTAATAGTCTTGATGGAGGCTACAAACATCTAGAACCTCCTTTTGAAACCGATAACAAAATCTGTATTAGACTCGTCAATTCCTTGTTTGATTCGGAAGAGAGCTCCAACATCTCTTTTCCGCTTCCTGTAAATAGTGAATCTAGAAATAAATTGAATTCGAAGTTCCTTAAAGCTGGGAGACCATAAAACCATTCCCTTGCAATATTGCCAAAAGACATAACAAAGAGTTTGCATTTTACTCCATTTGACACTTTTCTCAGTGAAATAGCTGATTCAAAAGCTTGCAAATGAGAAAATGGATCATCACATCCAGAATACTCCGGGAGACGCGGTACTCTGAAGTCATCGGAGAGAGTATCCCACTGGATACGATTAATGAATGGAGAAGGGGCCTCTTCTTCTTCCTTATAAAGAGGTTCATTTGCGACAGATTCTAGTCCACGCTCAACACTATTTGCAAAAATTTCTCCATGAGGGTCAACAAACTCACTATTAAAATGTGAGCAATCCTGTACTTCTGAGAGATCTGTTGTAACTGAGATGTGGCTGGATTTATTCTGACCCTTTGCAGGATTCATCTTGAAAAGAGGGAAATAGCCGAACTTTTTCAAGAGACCGCAGAATAGCAACGGCTTAAGATGATGACTAGACGACACTGCAAACCGATAAGAAGACCGGCGGAAAAGCGAGCGGATAGAATGCCAGGTTCTACAGTGCCGGAAGCGGGCTGAGAGCCTTAGCCGGCGAAGTCGCGGCTTGCTCGACACGCCGCCGAACTCTAGAGGATAGAGCTGTCTGACTACCTAGACCGCTGATTTCATCGATTAGTCGAGATCTAAAGGTCGCGTGTTAACTGTTTATGCACGAAAACGGACAGAGAGTTGGGCACCACCAGCTAACGGTTCGAACACCGGGGGTAGAGAAGGAAAGGAGGAGACTGTCGACCAATCGGTTACTAGCGGTCGCAGCTAATGGATAGGGAAAGAGGGGCCGCTGGAAGCGGCAACAGCAGAGTTCGCCCGCCGCGGCTTAAATGCCACTCTTGCGGCGGGCTTTCCTTTACTTAAAATGAGAAACAGTTACACGAAGTGGAAAAAGAGGAAGCCGGCCGGACTACAGGCCGCAAAACACTAGACTTGAGACCGCAGCTCTTAACAGGCGAGCTCCTGGATACAAGTCAGCGTGTCTTGGGGAGTGCACCCTCCCCCTATTTATAGGCTCGGGGGCCTGCCCAAGCGGGCAGGGCTAAAGTTACCGGCCGCCCGGGGTACAGGAGAACCGGGCAGAGGTGAGGGGAAGCAAAAGAGAAAGAAACAAGAAAGGAGAGAAGCCGCGCGACCAGGCGGATTCCTCCTGGCGAGCTGACGGCTGGGTCCTGGAGCCTTGTCGTTGAGCAGGGTCGGCGTTGGCAGCGGCCTGACATGGAGATCGCCCGGCTTGGGAGGCTTGGAGGCTTGAATATGCAGGCCGCCCGGTCTGGAAAGCTACGCGGACAGGTCGTGGATTCCGGGCTTATCAAATCCTGCCTATCTTGGAGGGGAGCAAGCTGAAGAGGCTCAAGTAATATACCCTCCACCAGACTTTGATATGATACATGCAGATATACAGTCAATGTATAGCCCACCTGAGGGAAAGCAAAATGTCATCATAGAAAAAGTGGTTCAGCCAGTGCCAGAGGCTTTACTAAAAGAACAAGAAGCTTTGTTGCTGAAAGAACAAGAGACTCTATTGTCTAAGAAAAGGTTCAGATAGCAAGCTGAACAAAGGCCTGATTTTGAACAGTGGAGCCCCACCTCCAGAAATATCATTTTGACTGCTTGGAAAGCTGCCAAGGATAATATTCAAGATAGAAACAAGTGGTATTCTGAACTGAAATGGAGGAAGCATGAGAACAGACAAGAAGCCATTGTGCAGTATAGAAGAAAGGCTAAGATGGGAAAGCTACCTCCTACTGCTAGGAGCCTAGCAAGTACTTTCCCAAGCCTTATCATTACTTTGAGAGGCAAAAGATCAAGGCTGAAGAGCAGACAAAGAAGGATCTTAAAGGCAAGAAGCCTGCTGCTGCTGAAGATGCTAAAGCCCCAGTTCAAGCAAAGATACAATCTGGAAAGGGCATAGTTATCAAGGAGACTGAGCAGAAATAGAATAGAATTTTCTTAAGTTTACATGTGTAATCACTTGTATTAAAACTTTCTGTAAACTTTTGATAATGAAAATGTTGAAGTTCTTAGAACTATGTGATATGTGTTATATTCTTGTTCTGAGATATTGGTATATACATGTTTTGTTTATTACATGTTTATGAATTTACCCTATTATATAATCCTGCTTTACATCATACTGTGCTTTTGTTATGTATGGTGTATATCATTGACTAAGGGTTATGACTTCTCCAAATAGGGGGAGATTGTTGGGTATATTGGAATAAATGTACCTGATTTGAAGAAGCCTCACCCTACTCAATGATATACATCAAAATGTATTTGATGTGTTTTGAGTTTAGTTATGCAGGTTAAGTATTTGCAGGGAAAGCTGAAAAGTTTCTAAGTACATGTGTCGACACCTAGAAGGAAAGTGTCGACACTTAAGAAGACTTGTGTCGACACCCAGACAAGCAGTGTCGACACTTGGAGTAATTGTGTCGACACCAGGGATGCAGAGTCGACACCAGACAGGAAGTGTCGACACATGAAGGCTGCGTCGACACTCAATGCAGAAATGTCCAGTGAACCTGTGTCGACACTTAGAAACAGTGTCGACACTTAGAAGCAGTGTCGACACCCAGAGGAACTTTGTCAACATCAGAAAGTGTCGACACTTGGAGGTTGTGTCGACACTCGGCAAATTTCAACAGAGTCTAAGTATAAGTGTCGACATAATAAAGAATGTGTCGACACACGACAGAAGACTCAACACATGAAGAAAGTGTCGAAGCTAGGAGGCTGTGTCGACACTAAGCAAAGTTCAACAAATTCTAAGTACAAGTGTCGACACAAAGGAGATGTTTCGACACTCAGCAAAAGTCTCAACAAAAGAAGAATTTGTCGACACAAGGAGCTGTGTCGACACTCAGCAAGTATCAACACAGAAGGCATGTGTCGACACCAAGAAGATGTGTCGACTCTGAACAAGTTCAACAAAAGAAGATGTGTCGACACTGAACAAGTTCAACACAAGAAGATGTGTCGACACAAAGGAGTAGTGTCGACACTTAGCAGAATTCAACTAAGTACTGAAGAACAAGGACTTGTGTCGACACACAATATCAATGTCGACACATGTTGAAGAAGCAGTGTCGAGAAGTAAATTCTACAACACAAGGAGTTGTGTCGACACCTTGAAGGCTAGTGTCGACACATAGTCTACTTGTGTCGACCCTTAGTCTATAGGTGTAGGCACTTAAAGGTAGACTGTCTCGACACTTTCAGACTATTACAGATATTTCAAGAAGAGACTGGATGACATGACAGCTGCCATTCCAGCCGGTCTACTGCACCTGTCAAAGATGTCAGAAATCTGTTAGAAACCGGATCAGCCGGTCACCATGAAGAAGGCCTATAAATCGGCTTATTCTGTCAACAGAAGAGGATGATTAACTAAGATTAACAACAATCAAAGAATAAGATCTAGTAATTCATTGAAGATTCAATTCAAGTGAAGATCTAAGAAGTTGGGGAGAGAGAGCTCCTTCCAAGAAGACAACTGTTGGAACCAGGCTATGAAGAAGGTTTCAGATTGAGATCTGAAACTTAAGTTGCAGTGATTGAAGATCAGCTGCAGAGAGAATCAACCATATTGTGTTCTACATTCAAGAAGCTTTGAAGAAAGCCAAGTGAGGTTGATCTCAGCAGAGTTCTTCCAAGAACTCATCAAGAACCTGTCAACTCTTCTCTCTTATTCTGAGTTGTAGGTATATACATTGTATTCTTATTTTCTTGTAGGATCCTTAGGGATCTGAGTTGTAAGCCTGTAATTATAAAGGCTGAGTGGTAGGGCCTGTGTGCATGAGTGTAGGAGATCTATTTCTCTGAGTGTAGGCCTGTTGTAGGCTGAGTGTAGGCCTTGTGGCTGAGTGTAGGTCTTTGGAGAAGACTGAGTTGTAGGGCTGTTGAGCCTGAGTTGTAGGAGTGGGATCACTCTGAGCTGTAGGAACCATTTGGGGTTCTGAGTGTAAGATCTGAGGATCTGAGGTATAGTGGAGGAGTTTGGCCGAATCTAGTACATTACTAGATAAGCGAAGGGGGAAAGTGGATGTACCCAAACCTTAGGGAACCACTGTAAATCTGTGTGTTCACTGTGTGCATGATTTATTCTGTGATTGCTGATTGATTGCTGTGAAGAAGTAGTTATAAATCAGTGATATAATCTGCCTAATAGTTTAAAAAGATTTAGTCACATATTCACCCCCCCTCTAGGTGATTAGGTACAATTTCTTTCAATGTTCGGGGAGTTCTTTCAATTTTAGGGTAGGGGGTTCTTCATACGAGATTTTAGAAATTCTTTCTTTTTGAAAAACTATGTCCTCGTAGACTTTTGTATGTGTAAAATTAAAAGGGGTGGAGCCGGTGGCCATGACGACGGCTTCTTGCAGCGATTCAGTTGGAAAAGTAAAGGAGGAGCAAAAATCAGAAAATTCTTTTTCAAATTCAGAGAGGCGATAGTAGGATTCTTCACTTAGGTGTAGCTATTCAGTTGGAAGAGTAGAGGAAGAACAAAAATCAGAAAATTCTTTTTCAAATTCAGAGAGGCAATATGAGGATCCATCACTTACGCCATCTACGAAAAAGCAGGAGTCATCATTTTCTAGGGTGTTCTTCATCGAGGGGGTGATATAGAAAGTTACTTCGTCATCGCCTACGCGAAGGAAGAGCTTACCATTGCTTACGTCAATGATGGCTCGGGAGGTGGCAAGGAAGTGTCGGCCAAGGATCAGGGGAACCTCGACGTCTTCTTTGATGTCCCATATGACGAAGTCCACCGAGAAGATGAACTTGTCGACTTTAAATAAGACATCCTCCACTATTCCTAATGGGTACTTGACGGATCTATCAGCTAGCTGGATATTCATGCGTGTGGGGTTGAGACTACCAATTCCTAACTTCTTAAACAACAAGAGGGGCATTAGGTTTATACTCGCACCTAAGTCGACTAATGCGTGCTTGACAAAAAGATCACCAAAGACACACGGAATAGAAAAACTACCCGGAACACTAATATTCTTCGGCAAACCGTTTGTCAAGACCGCAGAGCCCTCGGCGTTAAGTGTGACATGCGAAAGGTGTTCTAACTTCTTCTTATTGGTCAGGAGGTCCTTAAGATACTTAGCGTTCTTCGGCATCCGGGAGATCGCTTCGTGGAAGGGTAGGTTTATGTGGATTTGCTTAAACATTTCTAAGAAACGAGAGTATTGATCATCCTGACGTTGTTTATTAAGTTCGGAAGGTTATGGCGGGGTTGGATTATTTTTAAAGGTAGGTGGTGGAGTGAGATTTTTTTCTAAAACAGTGGTGATGACCTCTTCAGCATAGGGTGGAATTTTAAAAAAGAAAGCGGAGCTTTGATTTTTTTAAATAGGGGCGGAGCTTGCCTCGGGCTCTTCGCTAACCATACCGGAAGCTTGCTTCCCACTCCAAAGAGTTATAGCTTTCTCTTCCTCTCTCGGGTTGGGCTCAGCATTGGAAGGAAGAGACCCTACGGGTCGCTCATAAATTATTTTAAAGAGCTGTCCTACTCGATTCTCTAAACTTTTAACGCTTTCAGTCAAGGTTCTTATAGTAGCGTCATTTGTGGTGATATATTTAGAAAGTAACTCCTCCAAGCTTAGAGGTTTTGGAAAGTTCTGAAGAGGTGGAGGCGGTGCAGAAAAATCATTTTGTGGTGGTGGGTGCATTGCGTTCGATGGATTACTCCATGAAAAATTCGGGTGATTTCATAAAGCAGGATTATAACTATTTGGAAAAACAAAACCCGGAGGATGAAAATTCGCAGCAGAAAAACTATTAAAAGCATTTCTAGGCATTTTAGTAGTAACATAATATAATTGTTCTGGAGCAAGAGTTGCAGATTCCCATACCTGAGGGGCGGAGGCAGCAGTCATCTTCGTAATTTTTTTTGCTTAATATTTCTACTTGCAGAGCTAGCTGGGAGACATTGTCCATTTCAAAGATACCTACAGGTTTGTTTGGGCGGGTCCTAGGCACATTCCACTAGTAGGTGTTCATGGTCATGTCCTCAAAAAGCTCAAGAGCTGCTTCCGGGGTTTTGTGGTTTAAAGTAC
Organism: Platanthera guangdongensis; assembly: GCA_039583875.1. Lineage (NCBI taxonomy): Eukaryota > Viridiplantae > Streptophyta > Magnoliopsida > Asparagales > Orchidaceae > Platanthera > Platanthera guangdongensis. The sequence goes on along the minus strand of CM077153.1, from coordinate 113,607,232 downwards.
CACCGGAAGCTGCATCTATCATTTTCTTTGTACTTTGATTTAGCCCCTTATAAAATGTCTGCACTTGTAACCACACATGCAGCGCGTGATGTGGGCATTGTCATAATAGTTCTTTAAATCTTTCCCAGGTTTCATATAAAGTTTCAGAGTCTATTTGTCCAAAGGTAGAAATGTCGTTCCTAAGTTTTTCAGTTTTAGCTGGCGAAAAATACTTCGCCAAAATTTTTTCAGTTAATTGAGTCCAGGTTGTGATGCTATTTTTAGGTAGACTGTTCAACCACTGCTTAGCCTTAGTTTTAAGGAAGAAAGAAAATAATCTTAGCCTAATAGCATCATTTGTGACACCATTTATCTTGAAGGTGTCACAAATCTCAAGAAAGCTTGCTTTATGTGCGTTCGGATCTTCATCTTGAAGTCCATCAAATTGCACATACTGCTGCACCATTTGACTTATGCTAGGCTTCAGTTTGAAATTATTATTAGCTATCGCAGGGAGAACTATGCTAGATTCTGTACCCTCGAGATTCGGTCGTGCATAATAAGACATTGGCCTTTGCACGGCTTCCTCCACGTGGGGCTCTTCCATTCTTAAGTAGAAAATGACTCGGAATTCTCAACCGGTATTTTGAGAGTTGGCCTTTAAATCGCGATCTTCTCCGAAGAGTACGATAAATTTCGTGGTCCAAGTCAAAATAGCTGACGAATTCCCGCGGGTCATGCACTAAAAGAAGAGAAGATGAAGAAAGAGAAATAAAAATACCTAGAAAAAGAGAACTAATAATTTTTTTGAAATAGATGTGGGTTTCTATTATGAGCGGTAATTGTTTTTTTCATTTTAAAAATTTTTTTTAGAAGGAGGAGGAGAAAGAGAAATGATAAAAGTATAGGTTCGTATTTTCAGAGTATCAACAAAAGTTGCCTTCCCCGGCAACGCCGCCAAAAACTTGGTGGTCTGGCCTTTTGCTTAAGAAAAGAGGGCAGTAAAACTTGCAATCCAACTAGGCAAGTATACCCATTGAACTGTAGAAAGGGGACACAAGTGTCATATTTAAATACGAGAATTGTTGAGTAAACTTACTCACACGAAGACTATTATTTTATCGACAGAAATCTTAGGGTTAAGGGGAAAATTAAACGCACTTAAAGAAAGTAATAAAAATGGAGCTGATTGCAATAAAAATAAAGAGAGCATAAAAGAAACGATTACACTGAAGGGTTGGAACGATGAAATAGAAATGCACTCGATCAAGAATCACCTCGGCAAGAGTCGATTAAAAACACGATAAATAAACCTAAACTTAATAGGGTAAAGGTCCTTGACCGTGGAGGTTCCTAAAGCTTGAACACGCTTCTCTCAAAGTCGTGCCCAACTGAGTTTAGGATGGTCCGACCGACTCTCATCTAAATCGGAGGCCTAAAGCTCGCTTTATGCGGTGAACCCCACTATTGGAATTTACTCCAATCCGGGAGATTTGGACGTCTGCCTCTCTCGAGGGGTGCGTACAACTCTCTTTACTCTTGAATGCTCACTTCAAACTATCGGCCTCTCGGCTAGCCCAGAATGATTGCAAAGGTGGAGAATATATATCGATGATATAACTCCAATCCATGAAAAATCAAGAGTAAATCGAAGCCCTAAAACCTAAAAAGAATAGGTAAATTCAAAGCATCATAACTTAATCACTCGAACCTCGGATCATCAAGATCGAGTACAAGGAGGATTAGTTACTCATGATGAAGTGGAGGAGGGGGATGAGTTGTAAAGCATAAAGAACACAAGGTACTAAAGAGAGCAAACAACACTTATTTATATTAATCTAAAAGAGTGCTTACAACTTGTAAATGAAAATTACAAGTGCGATGAAATAAAAGACTAATCTATCATTAACATTAAGGTATTAAAAGAAACTAGAAATTAGTACAAGGAAAGCACTAAGCTAGGATTAAGAAAGACTTAAAATGAAAAAGGAGAGAAAGAACACTTAAGAAAATGCATGAAAAACTTCAGAAAACAAAAGGGCAGCACCTCCTTACACACTCCAGGACTCCTGTAGAAACTAGGGGGAGCGGCTGAATTTATAGAAATTCATGAGGAGATGAAACCGCCGGTCGACACGGCGGTGTTGGTGGCCGTGTCCTGTGTTGGTTGACTTCGGGCTCTGGTTCTGGCGGGAAATGATCATTGCAGCGTCGAATCGGTGGGCAATCCATTGCTCACACGGCCAACGATACGGTCGTGTTGGTGGTCGTGTCCTATGCTGTTGATGGGCTTTGACGGGGGCGCATTAATGGCGGGCTACATGCATTGAGGAGGTGGCGACATGCCCGGCGACACGGCCATGTTGGTGGTCGTGTCCTTCTCTGGAAAGTCATCGGCTCTTGTTGACACGCCATCAGGTTGAAACGGCCAGCTTGATAAGGCCAGATACACGGTCGTGTTGGAGGTCGTGTCTTGCTCGGGATGAACTCTAGACTTTCCTCTGGCGGTTGATTTCTTTGGGAACACGTGACAAACCCCATAACATGGTCGTGTTGGTGGCCGTGTCAGGTCATTTTGACTGAAAATAGAGAACCTGCAAAATAGCACAAAAACATTAGTGGCATAAATAATAAAGAGGAGGGGACATATAAGCTAATAAGACAAGATTTGCATTATAAAGACCTAAACAAAGCTCTAATAGCTTAAATACAAAACAAACTATCAAGGTCCGCGGTGGTAAGAGGGACCTCCTCGTCCAATAAGGAGGTGCAAACCTCCGCATCGGAAAGAGGATACTCCTCATCCCACCGGGGTGCGTCATAGTGTTTCGAAGATCCACATTCTCCATTGGAGATAGTAAAATTCTCATCCCACTACGGCGTAACCTCAGACATCGAATCACCAACAAATACGGCCTCATCAACCGACTCACACAAAAAAGTAGTAGCACGATCAATCAAAAATTGCGGAGGGGCAAAACTGCTCTCTAAATCTGGCAATGAATAAGTAGGCCCCATCGCATAATCATCTGCAGACACCTCCCCATCGATGGGAACAATCTCTACATCCCATACAAGAGCGCCCATGTGTTCCTGATCCTCTTTTTGTTTGCTAACCCCAAAGTGATCGTCATCACTCAAGGGAAGCTCGTAAAAAGGGAGCGAGGGACCCATGAAAGATCTATATGTGGCGAGAGATTCTTCGGTAATTTCAAAGGGCAAAGAGCGAGCAAGGTGCGCTATGTTAGTGTATGGGCCAGGAAACAACCTAGTAGTCCTGTCCTGTAACACTCCCATTCGTCACATGGAATATAACAAAAGGTCCGGCCGGGGCCCCACTACATATGCCACAAACAGTTAGTGAAGTTATGTATTAATACCAATTTAACAGCTTAGGAATATGCATCCTAACTCAGAGTATTTTAGCGGAAGCTTTTAAAACTGGTATAAGAACCCATACAACACATGAATGTCCACTACATGCACAATAGGAATGAAATAACATACACAAATACTTTGGCCTTATGGCCTTACAACAGTTTGATCAATAAAAGTGTCTTACATACTTCGGATCGCAGGCCGGCCACACATGAACATAATAAAGTAAACATTTTGCTTTGGCCTTCAAGGGCCAGCACAACATCAAGGGCTTCAGCCAGCTACAATGCTGGAGGCAGGCTGAAAACCTTAGCCGGCAAAGTCGCGGCTTGCTCGATAGGCCGCCGAGCTCTAGAAGCTAGAGCGGTCTGACCAACTAGACCGCTGATTTCATCGACTAATCGAGATCTGAAGGTCGCGTGTTAACTATTGATGCACGAAAACGCACAGGGAGTCGGGCACCACCAGCTAACGGTTCGAGCACCTGGGGAAAGAAGGGAAACGAGGAGACTGTCGAGTAGTCGGTTACTAGCGATCGTAGCTAAAGGACGGAAAAAGAGGCCACTGGCAGCGGCAACAGCAGAGTTCGCCCGCCGCGGCTTAAATGTCACTCCTGCAACGGGCTTTCCTTTATTTTAGGTAAGAAAAAGTTACAAGAAGGAGAAAAAGAGGAAGCCGGCCGGACTACAACCCGTAAAACACTAGACTTGAGACCGCAGCTCTTAACAGGCAAGCTCCTGGATACAAGTCAGCGTGTCTTGGGAAGTGCACCCTCCCCCTATTTATAGGCTCGGGGGCATGCCCAACCGGGCAGGGCTAAAGTTACCGGCTGCCCGAGGTATAGGAGAACCGGGCAGCGGTGAGGGGAAGCAAATGAGTAGAAAATGAGAAAGGAGGTAAGCCGCGCGGCCTGGCGGATTCCTCCTGGCGAGCTGACTGTCTGGATCCTGGGCCTTGTAGCTGAGCAGGGCCGGCGCTGGCGGCGGTTTGACATGGAGACCGCCCGGGTTCGGTGATGACCAGACGAGTTGATCTGAGATGCGGCTAGCCGACCAGACCACCCTCTTGTGACCGGCCGAATTTGAAGACTTGACGGCTAGAAAGACCTGGCCGCCCGGTCTGGAAAGTTGCGCAAACAGGTCGCGGATTCCGGGCTTAACATGCACCTGCACGCTTGGTCATCTAAGTCTGTAACTCTTCAAGAAGATTCAGACAAAGGTGCAGCTTTCAGCAGGTTGATCTCACAATTTCTGTGACCCAGTGAGGAAAGCAATGTCACATGCACCTGCCCGCTTGGTCGCTTAAGTGGTGGGTCATTTCAGTTCAATTGGACTTTAATATGGTTTTCAGCTAGTTCGCTAAGCTTGATTTATCAGTCTGCCAAGCCAACTTGAGTGATGTGGTTTGCAGTTTTCGTGACCCTGCGTGGAAAGTAATGTGCTTCGTGTGCACCTGCCCACTTGGTCGCTTAAGTCTGTAACCCATTTTCCTCAGATAGAAAGATTAATTTATAACTCTCAGTTCACAGACCGCACGGTTACATTTGCCGGTTTATATTATTCGGCTTCTGTATGCCTATTTGCCGGTTTATTATTTATGTGTTCGGGAATCCGGCTGACTTATTTCAGTCAATTAACCCTTGACATGTGTATGCCGGATTATGGTATTCTGCTCTAATCAACGTGCGACTTGTTTGCTGGCTAAGCATGCTTAAAGTATCTTTGATTACCAGCTTGTATGATCATATGAGGAGCCATAAATTATTTATCTCTATCCTTAAGTCTCTTGCATCAAATGTGCGATCTACATCAGAGTTCGCCCTAGGTGCAAACATATATTTCTTCATTAAGGCTTTTGGCGGTTAAAGTTCTTAGCCGCGCGGCTTATTGGTCATTATTTATTTTTTAATACGCTGCAAGAATTTATCTCTTCCCAGCAGATAACTTTATTTCTTCATTAAGGCTTTTGGCGGTTAAAGTTCTTAGCGGCGCAGCTTACTGGTCATTGTTTATTTTCTAATAAGTTGCAAGAATTTATCTCTTCCCAGCAGATTACTCTATTTCTTCATTAAGGCTTTTGGCGGTTAAAGTTCTTAGCCGCACGGCTTAATGTTCAATGTATATCTTGAAGTAAGCCGTGCGAATTTCTCTCTCTTTGTTGCGGATAACTTCATTGGAGTCGCAGAATCTCCGGATTTCATTATGATCTCAGACAGGTTTGCATAGTAATTATCTATTAAATCGGAAGTTACACTGAGATCGCGTGAACTAATGCAAGTAAGAAAAATGAGAAGTAAAACATGCCACATCAAAGGTAAAATTTTCTTTCATTTCTATTTCATGAAGGGTTACAAATATCTAACCGCTCGGTTTACAAAATCATACCGCCGGTTTCCAAAAAATTCAAAATACAAGTTAAAAGTAAAATTTCCCTAATCACCCGGCTTTAGTTTTTTTATTCGCAGGAGGAATTAAATCGCCACCACCGTCGATGTCGACTGGGGACTCTGAGTAGCCACTGCTGCTAGTTGTTGAGCTGTCCAAGCCTCCATAAGACGCAGGATTAGTCCGCGCGGTCTCCGAAGCCTGGCCACCAGTCTCTATTGAAGCGCCCTTGCTCCGGCTTTTCTCGTTGTCCTCCTCCTCTTCGCTTTACTCATCTTCTTCAACATCTTCACCTTCATCTTCACCGACCTTGCCTTTACCTTTGACCAATCAGTAAACAGTAGCCACCTTCTTTTTCAAGGTGGGTATATGTCGGCATAGGTAAAGTCGGTGAAGCCGGCTGCTATGCCACCAAGATCTCGGAGGAGGTTAAATGCTCCATCGATCCCCTGGACGACCTGCGGGAAGACGTTATCTTGGAAGGTTGGGTTGGTCGGGTCATACATCGCCTGCAAAAGAAGTAAAAGGTTAGACCGCGCGGTTGCATATTCGTAATCGCATGAGTATCAGGTGATAACTTACCGATTCCCTTTCCTTTAATCGTTTGATTTCTTCTTCTTTCTCATCTAACTACCTCTCCAGGTCGCTTGTCTTTGACTAGATGCTCATAGGCAAGGCCCATGAAGTGGCTTGTTACAAAGCTCATTGCCCTGACCTGCGCGGCTAACCGCGGCAGGTCGTCTTCAGGAACTCTGCGCAACGCCTTCAAGTTACGCTTGCCATACAGCGCGGAGCCAACAATGGTTGCGTGGCATCTTACTTTCTCCCTCCCCTAGTAGGGGAGGGCAGTGGAGACCTTCACAAAGTCGCCGTCCGGGCTCCACAACATTGTCGGGTTATCGCGGACATCCTTCAAGCCGCTGCCCATCCCTATCAGTGTGAACTCGTCGGAGGAGGCCAACTCCTCCTCTTCCACAGCCTGTTGCGGCTTAGCCCACCTTCCACGCTTCTCTCTCTGAGTCAGAGTCAAACCGCCAGGCGTTAGCGGCTTATTGAGCGGGATAGCCACAGCAGCTGCAAAGGCAAAGTGAGAAGTCAGTTCATAGGCCGCGCGGCTCAAAGATCAGTTCGGTCGGGCTGAGACTTACTGCTTCGATTCCTCCAAAGGCCGGCAGCAGAGGAATGTAATGGTTCACATCTAGCCGCTCGCGCTTAAAAAATGTGTACACCACCTTCTCAATGTTGTCCAGCCTGCGGCTCCCGAAGGCGGCCTCCTCCCGGATTTGCGGGTTGACGGGCAGCAGCCCTAGGTTTCCCTCAAAGATGAGGTACCTCTCCGACCAGATAGGGATCTTGTTCGCCAGGTTGATGATCTTCTATCCCCTGCAGCTAAAGTAGAGGTGCCCCCGGAAGATTCTAGTCCCGGAGCCCGGGATAGACCGCACTGAGAAGCACTCACGGAAGAGCTTCATTGAGAATCGGACTCTCTCCGACCTCAGGTATGAGATGAAACTATAAATGGCGGTTATAGAGTTCAGCAGAAGTTGTCCGGGAACCACGCCACAGTGGTCGAAGATTGCCACGGTTCCATCAGGATAGGGAAGCCGAATTCGCAGTCAAAATGATCGATGAGGATGGCGATCTGGTTTGCGTTGGAGGTATTGATTCTCTCGTCCTGCAGTGGAAGCAGCACGACTAGCGGGTTGCCTTGTATATGCTTCTCCACAAAGTTATCTAGCTCAGCTTGGGTAAGCCGATAGTCCTTGTGATCTGCCGAGTGAAATGCAGAAGCCGCATCAGTCCTGACCGCGGTGGCCTTGTCAGACCGCATCGCCTTGGATTTAGCCCGCATCTTCTTTTTCTTGTGCAGAAAGCTCCAGAATCGTTTCTATTTATAGAAAACCAGAGAAGGAACAATACTCAATGTCAAATCGCAGCTAGATATCAAGCCGCGCGACCTCAACCTACATGGAATACAGATTAATACAATGGCTAAACCGTAGTTCAGTTCGTCAGGCCGCGCGACTATTTTCCTGCACTTAGAATATTTTCATCGAAGAGCATGTGAAAATCATACTGCCAAGCCGATGATCTGTTCGCCAGAACGCGCGACTAAGTTCTTGTACTTTGATTTTTCGGAACAAAGCACATATGTGGTCATCATAAAATACAAACAACATAAATCGCAAACAGTTCGTAGAATAATAAACATACAACAATTGTTCACAAGCGACCAAATTGTCCAGCATCCCGAAGAAAAATATATTACAACACAATGTTCAGTTTGTTCGCGTGGCTTATCTCTCTCAAGTCGCTCTGTCATGCTTATCGCGCTCCTGTCCCTCTCGCCCTATTCGCGCGACCTAGTCACCAATTTGTACAATCATAGCGTACACCTAGCTAACCAGATGGTGAAGTGAATGCAGAGACCGGTGAACCCGCGCTGCGTCGCGCTCTACTCTAGCGAATGGAACTATTTGAAGAGCCCGAGCTTCTAGCCCACAAGAGGTTGTGGCCTGCCCGACCGTCGTGACCTCTGGTATGTTGGAAGCCTCTCCAGGAGCCGGGCAGTCTGTTTCCCGTAACTTCCTAGAAGTCGCTGGTGCTGACCGCTGATCTCCATCGGCCTCCGCTGACGGGCCTTGGTCTCTTCCCTCAAGGCAGCTGATGGCCCACGAACAGACTCTTATGTGGGTAGTTGGTTCGATGAGTCAAATGCCGCGGGCTTGCTAAGGGAGGCAAGTGCACCTATCGTAAGTAGTACTCGATATTCGGGGGAATACCGAGGCGTATTGTTCTCGGGGTTGGGTTGATTATTCTTACTCCTCCAGGAGGACTATTATTTTACTGAATGTAAGGCAGAGATTTTAATTAACTAAAGACGAAAAGAAAAGAAAGTGAGAAAACGATTTTAGAAAATTCGATGAAGGGTTAACGCTCGGCACCGAATCGGATTAAGACTAAAATAACTTTTAATAATTATTGAACTTAGTTTTCAAATTAATAAAAGGCAACTTAGCCGTGGAGGTTCCACAAATATGAGCGCACTTAACTCTAGGAATATTGCTCTCCTGAACGCTAAGACTATTCGACTGAAGGTTAGTCCGATGAAGGATTCCTCTTAACGCCCGCTTTACGCTAAGTACCCAGCTATTAGATGGGGAACCCAATCCGGAAGAATTACGCTTGTCCTCTCTCGAGGGTATGCACACAACTCTCTTTACCCAGGGTTGATCTGTCCATACCGCCTCTCAGCTAGCTAGTGTATGGATAATGGAAATAGGGCCCACACATCGATTTGTGGTCCTACGCGTCGTTAACCCGGGGTAAACCTTAAGTCCTAAAATTAAAGTGAAAATAAAGAACTTTAATTATTTCAAATTATTTTAAATGACCCAATGCACTTCGATGTAGAGGCTAATAACGATTAGACACTCATCGGAATGGGGACGGCTTTATAATTAAATGAGGCGCGAGTTCGTAATTAAGCGCTAAAGAGTTATAAGAAGAAGCCATGAAAATAACAAACATTTAGAAAGTTTAAAAAGTTAGCTAAAATGACAACTCACACACACTTCAAATTATAAATAAACAAAAAAATGAACTAAGTTACAAAAAAAAGGAAAATTACAAATCCTACTCAAACGAGTAGGCGGGAAATAAGGGCGCGCCATTTAACTCTTAACGAGTAGGCGGAATAGAAAAAAGAAAATTACAAGTCCTACTCAAACGAGTAGGCTGGAAAAGAAAAAAAAAATAAAGCACGTCATTTAACTCTTAACGAGTGGGAGGAAATAAATGTGCACACGCACACACTCTACACGAATTAAAAGAAAACAATAAAATTATCTCCTACACACACACACTCTACATAATTGAAGAAAGCAATAAAGAAAGCATGAAAATCTATCTCCTACACACACACTATATAATTGAAGAAATCATAAAAGAAAGCATGAAAATTTATCTCCTACACACACACACTCTACATAATTGAAGAAAGCATTAAAAGTTATACGCATACACTCACACACACATCATGAAAATTAAAAAGAACAAAATGAAAACCTAACTCCTACACTCACACACACAAACTAAAAATAAAATGAAAGTTACTTACAAATTAAAACAACTACATTTTTATACTAGGATTTTATCTAAAACACATAAAAAGAACAAATTAAAAAGAAAGAGAACAAAAGTTTTTTCAAAACAAATCAAAAACTAAAGTCTTTCAAAAATTAAAATAACAACTTTTTCATTCTTAGGTTTTTATAAAAGTGATTAAAAAGTGAAAAGATATTGAAAGAACAAAAAAAAGTTTTACAATCCTAAAACAAAACTAAGTAAAAAAAATTCAAAATCACTTTAAAACTTCTTTCACAATTTCTTAAGAATGAAATTTAAAAACGTTAAGAACATGGAGAAAAAATAGATAAACATATCATACCATATTTGGAAATAATATATATAACAGACTCTAACTTTGAGACAAGTAAAAATTTAGAAAATGAACAAGTTACACTCATACACACACACACACACACTTTTCATAAAAGAGAAGAACAAGGGAAAACAAAAAAAATTAAAATATCATTGAAATTGGGCCACTCAAATGCATTCCATAACATCATGAGGAGAGAAAAACTACCAAATTTATTTAAGGGAAAAAGTTGGATTACATAGCACAAGCAAAAGCTAAAACAAACATGAAGGGGAGGGGGGAGAAATTTCCTTACATTTAACAAAAAGCACCCAAGCAGCCCTCAAACAACAATATGTTCCAAAAAAGTGAACCCCTAGTTATTAGAGAAATGGCCTATTTATAGAGAACATTTCCTAAGAACACTCCCTCCGACACGGGCGTGTCGGGTGGGCGTGTCACTACTGTTCGCGATGTGATCCGACGATTTGATGGTATAGTTGACTTCGGCTGAAAACGTGGAGGTCACGCCCCCGGTCACGGGCGTGACTCTGGGCATGTCGGGGAGGTAGAACCGGGCACGGGTTGCGTCAAAAGTCACCAGTGGCGTCTTGTCGGCCAGGTGGAGTCACGCCCTAGGTCACAGGCGTGATGCTGGTCGTGTCAGCTTGGTCGACGATCGTTGAGCGAATTTCGTTGAGCTTGAATGTCACGGCCATGGTCACGGGGCGTGTCAAATGACACGGGCGTGACCCCGTGCGTGTCAAACTTTTCTCAAAAAAGTTTTCTGATTCCACGGGAAATGAAGTATCACAGCCTGGTCACGGGCGTGACCCAAAGTACACGGGTGTGTCAGGTCATTTTTTACTTTTTCCTGAAAAATTTCAGAAAACAAAATTAAGCTAAGTTAGGTAAATATTTACAAAAAGAAGCAATTTATTAAATAAAACTAACTAAAAAAAGGCAAAACTAAACTAAAATATCATAATAAAAACATAGAAAATGCATATAATTACTACTTTTCAAATACCCCCATACTTAAGCTTTTGTTATTCCAGAGCAAAAGTTTGAGATGAACTTATAAGGAATAAAAGAAACTCTAAGTTTAGCTACCGCTTAAATAATTATAAGAGAGATCTAAATTAATATATGGGGTGCAAGAGTTAAGTCCTAAAATTATGTAGATGATTTAAATAGCGCAAAAGTTTTGGCCAAAAGACTTATTGATGTAATCAAATAGAAAGCAATAATTGTAATGGTTAGATTAACGAAAATAGTTTGGAATTATATGAACTTTAGCTTATAGGAGTTTTACAGGAAATAATGCAATTTATAAATTATGCTCTCAAAAAGATTTTTGAATTAATTCTAGAATCGTGAAATTGGCTAAAGTGTTGATGTTGGTTTATGAAGAGTGTTTGGATATTGAGGTGAGGTAAATTTTTTTTCTCGAACCTCCATTTTTTTTTCTTTTTGGATCATTAGGAAAATGAAATCTTATTTTCCTAATATCATTTTTTTTCAACTTTATAATAAAATTGACCCAATGTATATGTGTAGGAGTAATGAATTTTATTCTCTTACTCCATAACATATAATCTTTTTAAATTATTGGGTGCCTATGTTTACGGAACGAAATCTTATTCTCATTGACATAGGATCTTTTTAAGGGATAAAAATATTATCATGCCAAGTATGTCATGATCGGTAAGTTGAGAAAAGAAAACTAGAATTTTAATTAAAAAATTTTTGATAGCAACCTTAATAAATTTACTTTCCAATTTCAGAAAGCTAAAGGTAAACATAATTGAATTCTATTGTCGTTATTTTCTAACAAAATACACGTGCTCCTATTAATGAAAAATTAGAACTAGTGCCTAAAACGAGTTCGCTATTTTTAACAAATCATAATGAATTCTTTAAAACTTAACCTCGACTATTTAAATTTTTCAATCAATAATTAACAAATGAATAACAAATAAAGAATTAATAAAATTCACATATAAATAAACTCAAAACAGAATTTTTGGATAGCAAAAAAATTAAGAATGGTATATTTGATTTATTTGTTTCAAAACATTTTTTTTGTATTTTAGAGTTTTTATCATCATTTTTTTGTCTTTTAATTTTTTTATCTTCTTTTTTAAAAAAAAATTTGTTTTGTTTTACTCATTTTTTTTGAATTTTTGACTTTATTATCTTTTTTTTTGTTTTTATGTTTATATCTTTAATATATACATATACATACTGGAAATGCGAAATAGATGTATATAAAAACTTTTTTTAGATTTTTAAGTTTTGCGAAAAAATTTTTTTGTATTTTTTTAAGAAAATTTTCATTCTATTTACAAAGATTGGGAGAAAAAAGAGAAGTTATTTACAAGAATGAGAGGGAAAAGGAAGGGGGAGAGAGAGAAGATTATTTACAAAAAATATTTAAAAAAATATTTACAAAATGAAACTAAATATTTTTGGAAATTTTTTTTTGTTTTATAAATTTTGTTGGAATTTTTGTAATAAAAAGAAAGGAAAAGAAATTTTTTTTGGATTTTTCATTTTAATTTTTTTTTGAATTTTTTTGTTGTTATATATATATATTTTTATTTTTGAAATGCAGAAAATAGAAGTGCAGAAAATAAAATACGAAAATACCCACATACTTAAGTCCAAGATTATCCCCAATGTTGTAACGTAAGTATGCAGAACAAAAGGAAAGACAATATATACAAAGAAAGTAAAGAGAGGGGGTGGGGGGGGAGTAGAAGCTTCCCTGAAACGCGTTCGGGGAGGAAGAGCCGATTAGAAACCCTGCGTTTATTAGAAAAAGTAGCAAACATAATAATTAAAGAGCGAAAAAGATAAGCGAGGGGTGCCTCGCAGGAGCGCTTTGTTTATAGTCGTGTAGCTTTCATATTTTGGCGGAGTTATAAATCGAGAAGGGTTATAGTTTCGTAATGCTCGATCACTGGGTCGCCCGGTATGTATAATTTTAACCGATGACCGTTTACTTTAAACGAACCTCTTTCCGGGTGGGAGACGAGTACGGTCCCATATGGAAAAACTTCTTCAACTATGAATGGACCGGACCATCTAGATTTTAGTTTTCCGGGAAAAAGCTTAAGACGTGCATTATATAAAGAAGGACAAGATCGCCTGGAGAAAATAATTTTGGGGACTTTATTTTTCGATCATGATATAACTTAAAACCCTCCTTATAGAACTTATTGCTCTCACAAGCGTTCGCACGCCATTCATCGAGCTCGTTTAGTTGTAGTTTTCTATTCTGAGCGGCTAAGTTGGCGTCGAGGTTTAAGAGTTTTAAAGCGCAAAGAGCGTGATTCCTTAGTTCTACGGGTAAATGGCACGCTTTGCCATAAACTAACCGGAACGGCGTACAACCAATTACAGTTTTCTATGTCGTCTGATACGCCCACAACGCATTGTCGAGTTTAACAGACCAATCTTTCTTATTTAGAGAAACTGTTTTTCTAATATTCGCTTAATCTCTCGATTGACTACCTCTACTTGGCCACTAGTTTGCGGGTGGTAGGGGGTGGCGAGTTTGTGCGTGACTCCATATTTAGCTAACACTTATCCATAAGAGCGTTACAGAAATGCGTTCCCCTATTACTAACAATTGCACGAGGCGTGCCGAAGCGAGAAAATAGTTTTTTAAGAAATGTAACGACAAATCGCGCGTCGTTGGTGGGAAGAGCTTGCGCTTCCGCCCACCTTGATACGTAGTCGACCGCCACTAAAATATACATATTTTTGAAAGAGGGAGGTAGGGGGCCAACAAAATCTATGCCCCATAAATCGAAGACTTCGAATTCTAAAAACATGTTTTGGGGCATCTCGTCGCGACGAGAGATGTTATCCGAGCGCTGACAGCTATCATATGCGCGTACAAAAGTGTGCGCGTCTTTGAAGAGATTGGGCCAAAAGTAGCCCGCCTTTAGCGCCTTCCGAGCGGTCCGGTTGGCTTGATAATGCCCACCGGCTGGACCCTCGTGGCAGTGCTTAAGAATTTGCAAACACTACACACCCACAACGCATCTTCGGACCGCTTGGTCCGCGTAGATACGAAAAAGAAATGGGTCCTCCCAAAAGAAATTTTTCAAGTCAGAAAAGAATTTCTTCTTTTGATGACTTGAAAACTCTTTTGGAAGCACCCGCGCTACTAAGTAATTTGATAAATCCGCGAACCAAGGCGAAGATGACGAAGAATTATGAATGGCTAGGAGGCATTCCTCGGGGAATCTATCATTTATTTCAGATTCGATGAGCGCTTCCACACCCGGATTTTCTAAGCGGGAGAGGTGATCTGCCATTAGATTTTCCGGGACCCTCTTATCTCGGATCTCCAAATCAAACTCTTGTAGGAGGAGAATCCATCGAAGAAGGCGGGGCTTCACATCATTTTTAGCTAATAAATATTTAAGAGCGGAGTGATCGGTAAATACGATAACTTTAGATAGCGTTATATACGAGCGAAACTTATCAAAACCGAAAACTATGGCTAAGAGTTCCTTTTTCGTTGTGGTGTAATTTACTTGTACGGAAGTGAGCGTCTTGCTAGCATAATAAATTGGATGAAAATGTTTTTCTACGTGTTGGCCAAGAACGGCACCTAAGGCAATATCACTAGCGTTGCACATAATTTCTAACGGAAGGGACCAATTAGGAGCCACTAAAATTGGTGAGGTGATAAGTTTTTGTTTTATTAAATTAAAGGCGGACTCGCATACGCTACTAAAGATGAAACGTGATTCCTTTTTCAAGAGGTGAGTTAGCGGCTTTATTATTTTTGAAAAGTCTTGAATGAAACGTCCGTAAAAGCCCGCATGGCCTAAGAAACTCCTAATAGATTTTACGTTTGTTGGTTGTAGAAGTTTTTCTATGATTTTTATCTTGGCCTTATCCACCTCCATCCCCTTAGATGAATTCATATGCCCGAGCACCAAACCTCCTCGAACCATAAAGTTGCATTTTTCCCAATTTAAAACAAGTCTTGTGTCCTCGCACCGTTGGAGGACATGATCTAGATTGTGAAGGCAATCGGGAAAAGAGCGTCCGAAAACAAAAAAGTCATCCATAAAGACTTCCATAATGTCTTCTACTAGCTCGCCAAAGATCGCTAGCATACATCTTTGGAATGTAGCTGTCGCATTGCTGAGTCCAAATGGAATTCTTCGGTTTGCGAAGGTGTCAAACGAGCAAGTAAAAGTTGTTTTCCCTTGATCATCGGGAGAAATGAGGATTTGGAAAAACCCTGATAGACCATCAAGAAAACAATAATATGGATGACCGGATAAACGCTCTAAAATCTGGTCCAGAAACGGTAGTGGGAAATGGTCCTTGCGGGTGGCATCATTAAGTTTTCTATAATCGATGCACACTCGCCAACCCATAACAGTACGCGTTGGGACGAGCTCATTATGCTCATTCTCCACTACGATTAGACCGCCCTTCTTGGGCACGACATGCACGGGACAAACACATGCACTGTCTGAAAAAGGGTAGATAAGCCTCGCATCTAATGACTTAATAATCTCGGCTTTAAGGAGGTCTTTCATGTTTGGGTTAAGACGACGCTGCGGCTGAATCATTTTGCGGCAATTATTGTTAAGAAATATCTTATGGGTGCAAAAGGAGTGGTTAATCCCCTTTAAGCAAGAGATTTTCCACGCAATTGCGTGGCGATGTTTAAGTAAAACTTCCAATAAATCGAAAGTCTCCAAATCACTCAATTCCGAAGAAATACTAACGAGAACAATATCGCCTTATCCCAAAAAAGTATATTTGAGTGATTCGGGTAAGGGTTTGAGGTCTAGGATGGGCGGTTCTTCTAGGGAGGTTTTAATTCCAATGTCTTTCGTACCAATTGGTTCGAAAGGCAAGTCTATAGAGGTATCCTCATCGCATGTAAAATTTTCAAGCGCATAAATATCGTCGTTTAAAAATACAGACTCGAAAATGGGAGAAGAACGATCTCCAAAAAAGGCATCTAAAGAATAGCAGAAATCGTCACTCGATGACAAATTGTCCATCGAGGGATTAATAGAGAAAGTAACTTGATCATCTCCTAACCGGAGGAGAAGAATACCATTACTAACATCTATTAGTGCGCGGGAGGTGGAGAGAAAAGGGTGACCAAGTATTATTGGTACCTCGACGTCCTCCTCGATGTCTAAAATGACGAAGTCTACCGGAAAGGTAAACTTGTCTATTCGGACAAGGACGTCCTCCACTACCACAATAGGGAACTTAACCGAGCGATCCGCTAATTGGATGCACATATTCGTAGGACTAGGAGTACCCAAACCAAAACGTTGAAAGAGCGAGAATAGCATCAGATTAATGCTAGCCCCTAAATTAGCTAAGGCGTATTTTACTAATATATTGCCAAAAAGGCACGGGATGAAAAACAGTCCCGAGTCGTTTTGTTTTGTGGGCAATTTATTAGTAAGGGCCACCGAGCAGACAGCGTTGAGAGATACATGCGAAATATCCTCTAATTTACGTATATTAGAAAGTAATTCTTTTAAAAATTTCGCATATTTGGGCATTTGCGACATAGCGTCGCAAAAAAGAACATTATTATGAATGAGTTTTAATACTAAAATAAATTTTTCGTATTGCCCGTCTTTATGCTCGTTATCTAATTTATGCGGATACGGTAAGGCCTTGTTTAAAATAATTTTTTCATTTAAAATTGGTAAAGGCGGCGTAATCGAAGAAGAGGGAAGTGGGGTCGGAGCTGAAATATGTACCTGCGGATCGATCCGTTTTGGATCGATCACCTCCTTTCTGCTACGGAGGGTTATAACATTGGCGTTCTCCCGAGGGCTGGGCTCCATGTTTCCCGGCAGTGCCCCGAGCACGCACAAAGACATCATTCTCGCCAGCTGTCCAACCTGTTGTTCAAGGGTTTTTAGCGATCCGGTGATGTTCCGGATATTTGATTCGTTGGACGCCATATATTTAGAAAAATTCTCCTCCATCGGAGAGGGTTTTGGAAGAGGGGGAGGCTGCAAAAATCTGGGAAAATAAGAAATAGGGGGACACTAAGCATTGTTTGAGTTGCTCCAAGAAAAATTGGGGTGATTCCTCCAACCCGGATTATAGTTATTACTATACGGGTTGTTGTTGGGGTTGAAGGAAGGATGACCCGTATTTCCTACGAAGTCCACGAACGTTTCAGCCACACACACGTTAGGGGGAATAAAACAAGACAGAGTGGAAGAGGCAGCAGACATCTCCGCCACCTGCTTTGTTAACCTTTCAACTTGAAGGGTTAAGAGAGCAGTGACATCCACTTCAAAAAGGCCGGCCGCGGGCTTTGGGCGTCCCCGCGGGATGTTCCATTGATAGACGTTCATAGCCATCTCTTCGAATAAAGCCTGGGCGGCCTCGGGGGGTTTGTTATTCAAGGTACCCCCCGCAGCCGCGTCAATCATTTGATGCGTCTGAAAATTACGACCGTTATAAAAAATCTGTACCTACAACCACGTTGGCAGCGCGTGGTGCGGGCACCGGCGGAGGAACTCCTTAAACCGTTCCCAAGTCTCATAAAGTGACTCAGGATCGTTTTGCACAAACGAAGAAATGTCTGCCCGCAACATTGCAGTTTTTGCGGGCGGAAAGTACTTTATCAGGAACCGCTCCGTCAACTCAGCCCACGTGGTGATACATCCTAGCGGGAGGGAATTCAACCATGCCTTAGCTTTGGACTTAAGGGAAAAAGGAAATAGGCGCAAGTGAATGGCGTCATCAGTGACGCCATTAATCTTGAAGGTGTCGCATATTTCCAAAAATTTGGACAAGTGGACATTCGGGTCCTCATCCAACAGTCCATCGAACTGCACGACGTTTTGGATCATTTGAATGACACTTGATTTTATTTCAAAATTATTATTCGCCACTGTAGGACAAACAATACTAGACCCAGTATCGCCCAAATTCGGCCGGGCGTAATAAGACATTGTACGCTCGGCGGCCGCGTTCGGATTAGGGTCGGCCATTACTACGACATTGGGTACTCATATAGATTCTTCGGGGCCTAAAGAAGGAATTCGGCGTTGAGATCGAATATGCACAATGGAGCATTCGATCTCAGGGTCGAAGTCAAAATCTTCAGACTCGGAGGGTTGTCCACGGGTTATACACCCTAAAAAAATTTAAAACGAAAGAAACTTTTTGTTTTTGTTTTTGTTTGTTTTTTTATTTTTTTGAAAATAAGTAAAAGTAATAGACTCCAGAATTAGGAATAACAACTCAAGAGAGTCCCCGGCAACAGCGCCAAAAAATTGATGGCCCGCGAACAGACTCTTATGTGGGTGGTTGGTTCAATGAGTCGAACGCCGCGGGCTTGCTGAGGGAGGCAAGTGCACCTATCGTAAGAAGTACTCGATATTCGGGAGAATACCAAGGTCGTATTGTTCTCGGGGTCGGGTTGATTATTCTGACTCCTCTAGGAATACTATTATTTTACTGAAAGTAAGGCGGAGATTTTAATTAACTAAAGACGGAAAGAAAAGAAAGTGCGAAAACGATTTTAGAAAATTCGATGAAGGGTTAACGCTCGGCACCGAATCAGATTAAGACTAAAATAACTTTTAATAATTATTGAACTTAGTTTTCAAATTAATAAAAGACAACTTGGCCGTGGAGGTTCCACAAATATGAGCGCACTTATCTCTAGGAATATTACTCACCTAAATGCTAAGACTATTCGACCGAACGTTAGTCCGACGAAGGATTTCTCTTAACGCTCTCTTTACACTAAGAACTCCGTTATTGGATGGGGAACCCAATCCGGAAGAATTACGCTTGTCCTCTCTCGAGGGTATGCACGAAACTCTCTTTACCCAGGGGGTGATCTGTCCATACGCAAGACCTCTCGGCTAGCTAGTTTATGGATAACGGAAATAGGGCCCACACATCGATTTGTGATCCTACGCGTCGTTAACCCAGGGTAAACCTTAAGTCCTAAAATTAAAGTGAAAATAAAGAACTTTAATTATTTCAAATTATTTTAAATGTCCCAATGCTTTTCGATGCCGAGGCTAATTACGATTAGCCACTCATCGGTATGTGGACGGCTTTATAATTTGATGAGGCGCGAGTTCGTAATTAAGCGTTAAAGAGTTATAAGAAGAAGACATGAAAATAACAAACATTAAGAAAGCTTAAAAAGTTAGCTAAAACGAGAACTCACACACACTTCAAATTATAAATAAACAAAAAAAGGAACTAAGTTACAAAAAAAGGAAAATTACAAATCCTACTCAAACGAGTAGGCGGGAAATAAGGGTGAGACATTTAACTCTTAACGAGTAGGCGAAAAAGAAAAAAAAGAAAATTAAAGTCCTACTCAAACGAGTAGGAGGGAAAAGGAAAAAAAGAAAATAAAGCACGTCATTTAACTTTTAACGAGTGGGCGGAAATAAATGCGCACACGCACACACTGTACAAGAACTAAAAGAAAGCAAAAAAATTATCTGCTACACACACACTCTACATAATTGAAGAAAACAATAAAGAAAGCATGATAATTTATCTCCTACACACGCACAATCTGCATAATTGAAGAAAGCATAAAAGAAAGCATGAAAATTTATCTCCTACACACACACATTCTACATAATTGAAGAAAGCATTAAAAGTTATACTCATACACTCAAATACACATCATGAAAATTAAAAAGAACAAAATGAAAACCTAACTCCTACACTCACACACACAAACTAAAAACAAAATGAAAGTTACTTAAAAATTAAAACAACTACTTTTTATACTTGGATTTTATCTTAAACACATAAAAAGAACAAATTAAAAAGAAAGAGAATAAAAGTTTTTTCAAAACAAATCAAAAAGTAAAGCCTTTCAAAAATTAAAATAACAACTTTTTCATTCTTAAGTTTTCATAAAAGTGATTAAAAAGGGAAAAGAAATTGAAAATAACAAAAAACAAGTTTTACATTCCTAAAACAAAACTAAGTAAAAAAAAATTCAAAATCACTTTAAAACTTCTTTTACAAATTCAAAAGAATGAACTTTAAAAACATTAAGAATAAGGAGAAAAAAGAGATAAACATATCATACCATATTTGGAAATAATATCTATAACAAACTCAAACATTGAGACAAGTAAAAAATTAGAAAATGAACAAGTTTCACACATACACACACACACACTTTTCATAAAAGAGAAGAACAAGGGAATACAAAAAATATATCATTGAAATTGGGCCACTCAAATGCATTCCATACCGTCATGAGGAGAGAAAAACTGCCAAATTTATTTAGGGAAAAATTTGTATTACAAAGCAAAAGCAAAAGCTAAAACAAACATGAAAGGGAGGAGGGAGAAATCTCCTTACATTGAACAAAAAGCACCCAAGCAGCCCTTAAACGGCAATATGGTCAAAAAAAGTGAACCCCTGGTTCTTATAGAAATGGCCTATTTTTAGAGAAAATTTCCTAAGAACACGCCCTCCGACACGGGCGTGTCGGGTGGGCGTGTCACTACTGTTCGCTATGTGATCCGGCGATTTGACAGTATAGTCGACTTCGGCTGAAAACGTGGAGGTCACGCCCGCAGTCACGGGCGTGACTCTGGGAATGTTGGGGAGGTGGAACCGGGCGCGGGTTGCGTCAAAAGTCGTAGGCGGCGTCTTGTCGGCCAGGTGGAGGAGTGACGAGCGTGATGCTCCGCGTGTCGGCTTGGTCAACGATCGTCGAGCGAATTTCGTCGAGCTTGAGTGTCACGACCATGGACACGGGCCGTGTCAAATGACACGGGCGTGACCCCGGGCGTGTCAAACGTTTCTCACCAATTTTTCTAATTCCACGAGAAATGAAGTGTCACGGCCTGGTCACGAGCGTGACCCAAAGTACACGAGCGTGTCAGGTCATTTTTTGACTTTTTCCTGAAAAATTTCAGAAAACAAAATTAAGCTAAGTTAGGTAAATATTTACAAAAAAGAGTAATTTATTAAATAAAACTAATTAAAAAAGGAAAAACTAAACTAAAATATCATAATAAAAACATAGAAAAATGCGTATAATTACAACTTATCATCCGCGAATCACTTCTCTCTCTCTCAAGACGTCTGGCCATCAACACCTGCGGTTGCATATCCTATTTCTCTGCCCTCTCCTGCTGCAAGGCGGCCTGCATCTCTACTATCTTCCCCTCCGCAGCCTCCAACACGGACTGTAACCTCGCGGTCTCTTGCTCTAGCGTGGTCTGCAACCTCGTGGTCTCTTGCTCCAGTGCGGACTGCAACCTTATGGTCTCTTGCTCCAGGGTAATCTGCAACTCTTGGATCCTTTTCTCATCGGCCTCCTGGGCAGCCCGCTGTTCCTCCTCCTTAATCCACAGGGCTTCGGCATGCGCCCTCATAGCGGCTTGCAATGTGTCGACCTCCTTCTGGAACTCGGCCGCTATGAAGTGTGTGGCGGCTAGAAGGCACAGGCCGCCCGGTCTCTAATGACCGGCCGGCTTGACATGCTTGGCGGCTAGAAGAACCAGGCTGCCCAGTCTTGAAACCTGTGCGAACAGGTCGCAGATTCCGGGCTTAACATAATCCCCGCACATTTTTAAGTTTCGGAAAAACTTCGAAAATGTATAACTAATCCGGAGACCGCGACTGCCTTTAATGCATCTGCGTCTATAAAATCCCTTGACCCTTGTCATTCTTCAAGTTCTCTGCCAAGTCTCGGGTCACTACTCGCCACTTGCTGTCAGAATTCTTCAAGCTAATGCGGTCTTTCACAAGATGGATGTCATGTCGTCGATGCTAGCCCGCGATAAGAAATCGACTGAGAAGAAAAAGTGCCGGAGCCGGAAACCGGAAGACTCTGACCGACGGCCTGTAGAGAATACTGAGAAGCCGATTACTCCAACGACTTTTGGATCTGAAAAGAGGCCGACGTAGACCGTCGATGAATCTTCACAGGCCGCGACCAATCCTGAAGTGGTTCTGAAGGTTGCGAACAATCCAGAAGCGGTTTCGAAAGCTGCGAACAATATGAAAACCGAGATTGTCAAATCCATTGAGGTAACTTACTCTCCATCGGGTGAACTGCTCATAAAAATAAATGAGATGGAGCAGAAAAGCGTTGAATCTGAGCTCTTGAAAAGGCCTCGTGCCGAACAGGAATGTTGAAACCGACCCGTGCCTTATATTTGGCCTCGAGTATGTTAGTATTCGGTGATGGCAAGGCGACTTGAGCAACGGGGGGTGGCTGATTCGTACCTGCTTTATGTCCGTCTGACTTGAAGACCTGAAAGTGCAGTCAGTTGGAGTGCATAATGAGAGTCTTAGGCCTGCGCGTCTGAAAGACTAAATGCTCAATTTTACCGTTGGGTTTCAGACTTGGAACGGTGGTGGGACCCTGGTTCGCCGGTACACCAAGAATGTGCCATGAGTGCATAGATCGTCGGGCCGTGTGGCCGACGGTTGTGATGGATTGTTTGTGCGTGAAAGCACAATGTGTGATGTATATATCTGCCTATGAATTGCTATGCCTGCAGGGAATGAATACCACTGCCCCGGGAAAGGGGTGGGGTCATTATAAATTGGTCAGCTGAATGCTGACCGTTGCATTATTTTCCACCGTTGGTGGGCTGTCCTTGTGCAGGTGCTGGAGAGCCGAGCGGGACACATAAGGGCTGAAGTCCTTGCTGCTGCTGCTAGACCTTGAATGCTAAGCAAAGAATGTTGTGTTTTGCTCATATGTGGCCGGCCTGCATGTCGATATTTGGAATTCACATTTGTAACGAGTAACTGTAAGGCAATAAGGCCAAACGATGTTGTATTTGTTGTACATTCCTAGAGAGTTTATATATAAATGTGGCTTTATACATATAGAGTGGACATTCATGGTTGGAGTTCCATATTATTGTTAAAATCTTCCGCTAGCATGCTCTGAGTTAGGGTGCGATTATAATTTGGTATTAACCTATAACTTCCCCGCATGTTTTGTGGCATATGGTGTGGGGCCCCGGCCGAACCTTCTATTATATGCTATATGAACGGATGGAGTCGTTACATGAAGAGCGATATATCAGTACGCAACCCCATTTTTTTAACAATTAGCGCCAATAGGTGAGGCGAGAAAAGTACATCCGGCAGGGAATTAGTGTTCTCGTCGTTGTTAGGGGTTGGGGTAGGCGAGGCTTGGTTCTCTTTAAAGCAGTCTCGCCTGACCGACTTGGCCTTCTTCTTTTTCTCTAGGCGGGAGATCTCGTCGGTTGGTCTCTTACCCATCAGCCAAGGATCAACCTTGGCGCTGTTGGAGGGAGCCTACGCTTGAGCCGTGACAAGGCGAGCCTGAAGTTCTTGCGAGAGCTATTTTTCGACACACTTGGGGGGCATCTTTAGGGACTTGCAGAAGCTCGAGCAGAGGGCAATGACGACAGGGATGGCCTGAAAGCAAAATCGGCGGTGTATATATAGGACCGGGGTTGGGTTCGTAGAAAGATTCCCTGCCAGGTCAGCAAGCACCCACCGAATATTAGGGGTTGGACGTGTCTTTCTGAGAGCAAGGCTAGATCGAAAAGAGTGGAGATTTTGTACAACCCCATATTCATTAGGTGGGACCAAGATGCCCAAGGACCCGGATTGGGCTAGCTTTGGGCTAAAATTGGGTCAGATAAGAAAGTTGGCGGGAACGCTCTCACTGTAAGTTGGCGGGAAGGCTCTCGCCCAGGGGTTGAGTAACGCCATTTAATCAAACGCTATTCGTCGAACTCTAATTAGGCAAACTGAGAAGGTTCGGCTTGTTGAGTTGAGAACATTAATTTGTCGAACGCCATTCGTCGAACATTATTCGTCGAACATCATTCGTTGAACTGAGCCTTCGACTTAAGTTGTTATTGCCGAGCAGGTTTAGGTTTATGCCATAGCCAAACCTACGCAGGGGAAATGTCTCGCGCCTTGGTACAGCGGAAGCCCTTGGCATTGAGTGATGCATCTCCACTCGACGCTACCGCCAGCCCTTGACATCGAGTGATGCTTCTCCACTCGACGCTCCCCCCAATCCTTGTTGTTGAGTGATGTTTCTCCACTTGACGCTCCCGCCAGCCATTGGCCGTTGAGTGATGCTTCTCAACTCGATGCTCCTGCCAGCCCTTGTTGTCGTGTGATGCTTCTCCACTCAACGCTCTCACTCAACCCAGACCTAAAATTACCTAAATACCCATAGGTCTACAATTAGCTCATCAGAACAGTAGAGTTCGGCTATTGGCAGACCAGCCCGGGGGCATTTTAGTAATTTTAGGGCAGCAGGATTATGTTTTTTGCAGACCGGATACTGAAAATCTATAAATAGTCCCATAGAGTTCCTCAGAAGGCAGCCTTTTAATACTTCCACAAATTTCCTTCTGGTGCTTTCTGAGGAACTCCTAACCCAGCAATTGGCTTTGGAGGGGAAGCGCTCAGAGAACTTTCGGGTTAGAGGAGGGACCTCCCAACTGAGGCTTTGGGTCATTTCTTAGTCCTTCATCACTAGTCAGGAGTTGAGGTTTGTGTGAAATAGGTGCCGGCTACACCCCGAGGTCCTAACTCTCGTTGAGGCTGGTTTTTGGCTTCAATAGTCATTTTGAACTTTGTTGACTTTTTGTTGACTTTGCTAACGTCAGTCATTCTGGACTTAGAAAAATTCAGACAAGTACTCAGGCATTGAGTGTGTTGAGTGAACATGCTCTCCTCAATGAATCTGGACTTAAAAAATTTCCTTCTCTGCTTGGCGTTGAGTGAGGAAGATCCACTCAATGCCTTTTAACTTAGTCAGCTTCTCAACTTGTCCAGGCATTGAGTGCATTGAGTGTATAAGGTTCACTTAATGCTTTTTTTCTTTAACTTGGTCTTCATCCCTTTCTGCAACTTGGCGTTGAGAGCATTCAGTGTATAAGCTTCACTCAACGATTCTGGATTTAGAATAATTTTGCTCTGCATGAAGGCGTTGAGAGCGTTGAGTGTATGAGATTCACTCAACACTTTTATACTTAGCCAAATCTCCTTCTGTCTAAAGGCATTGAGTGAGCATGTCTCACTCAATGCTTTCTGCCTTTGACTCTGAAATCTGTCGTTGATTGCGTTGAGTGTATAAGCTTCACTCAACGATTCTGGACTTAGAAAAATTCTGCTCTGCATGAAGGTGTTGAGTGTGTTGACTACACTCAACGATTCTCTACTTAAAAGAATTCTGCTCTGTATGAAGGCGTTGAGTGTGTTGACTACACTCGATGCTTTCTCCCTTTGGCATTGACAGCTACAGCATGACTCAACGCTTTCTCCATTTGGCATTGAGTGTGCTGACTTCACTCAATGCTATTGTACTTTGACAATTTTTTTTGCCTTTCTTCCAAGGCTTTGAGTGAATTAGCATGGCGTCGATTGAGCTGGCTTCACTCAATGCTTTTGGACTTAGTCGAATGTGTTGGAACTCCTTATTACTAATTTGGCTAGGATTACTATTCTTTGTTTAGGATGTTTATTTATACCCAACTTGTATAGACTAGGGCCATAGGTTATTTCCAAGGTTGTTACTACAGAAGGATTTCCAAAGAAGCACAGTTCGACGAACGCAGAGCTCAGTTCGATAAACGCAGAGCTCGGTTCGACGAACTCCTATCTCCAACTCTAAAGAATAGTTCGATGAAAGAGAAAACTTAGTTCGACGAACTCTGAGCTCAGTTCGACTAACGCAGAGCTCAGCTTGACGAAAGTGGTAGCTCAGTTTGTTAAAGATTAGTTCGACGAAGGCCAAGCTCAATTTGACGAACGTAGAGCTCAGATCAATGAAAGAGAAAATTTAGTTCGACGAACTCCAGGCTCAATTCGACGAAATGCTTGCTGAGTTCGACGAATCAGACAGTTACAGAAGGCAGAATATTTTCGTATGATTGGTAACTGAAACTCTGATATTTAATGCTAAATATTCTAATGAATATAGTCGTTTAAGGCAACATTAAATATGGATTTATCACAGAGTTTAAGTTCTATTAATTTCCAAGGCAGTTATAGTTTCTCAAGGGATTCAGACGTTTCAGAATCGTCTTATTTCAAAAATTTGAATTCTTCCATGATAGCATATATAAATCTATAGAAGATTGTTGCTTAATAATTTTTCTGGACACACAAAGATTTTGTTAAGAAAATAGATATTCTGCTTTAGACTTTAATCAAGAGACATCCAATTTCTTATCTTTCTAGAATATCTACTGGAAGTGCAAAATCACCAAGAGGGCCTACACCCTGAATCAGACAATTTCTATTTAAATCAGGGGGTGCCTTTTTGCAACATCATCCACTATTATCTTCTCAGAGATTCTTGAAAGTGAATACAACATCTAACACATTTTGTTTATTATTTAAACTGTGTACATGGTTCTAACTCCCTTCAAAAGTTAACCCCTGGTTCCTAAATCACATGATCAGAAGACTTAAATTTGGTTTTTGGGTATCTGGTCAAAAGCCCAAAGGGTTTCTAGATCTCCCTTAAAAAATACATCTTCTGGTGACAGGGCACCTGATCAAAAACCTGTAGTGGATTCTTACCAGGGTGGTAGAAGAGTAGACATATTCAGATTTATTGGGGAACTACTAAAAATTCATTATGTCATCTATGATTATTTTTCTTTTTATTTATATACTGTGATTTTTTATCTGTCTATCTATATATATATCACTTAATTTTTAACTGCTATAAAAATAAAATCAAAGTTTTAATATACACTATTCACACCCCCCCCCCCCTCTAGTGTAAAGTTAGATCTATCCATTCACTTTCAATTGGTATTAGATGGAGGTTGGTTTTTTTACTGGCTAAAACCTGAACCAACAGATCCTGATAAATCTTGTTTTACCTAGTTGTTTGAATTTATCATGGCACAAAATAAGGAGTATTCAAGCACTAGACCTTCTGTTTGCAATCTTAATAAGTTTGCATTATGGAAAGCACGGATTAGATTATATATGAATTTTATTGATAAGGATATGTACAATTTCGTTTTGACAGTTCTACCTCTACCACTGGCAACAACAAGCACTCGTACTACACCACCACCAGAATGGACAGAAGCTCAAAGTAAAGCAAAAATTGATGATGCAAATACTATGAATATACTATCCCAAACAATATCAGATGACATTTTTAGATGGTTGTTGAATGCATTTCAGCAAAAGATATTTGGGACTCCCTCACAGCAATGGTAGCTGGACCAGCAAATGAGAGAAAAGATAGATGATCTCACCTGATATCTCAATATGAGATTTTCAAAAGGGTGAAACTGAATCTATTGTTGATATGTACACAAGGCTCAATCTCATAATTAATGAACTGAAAACCTTGGAGAAGGATATTACTTTAACAGAAGTCAATGACAAAATTCTAATGTGTTTCCCTAACACATATGATTCAAGAATTTGTCCAATCAGAGATGCCAGAAGTGTAAATAAGATTTCAACAGAAACCTTGTTGGGCAAGCTAAATCCTATGAGCAGCTCATCAAAACAAGGGAAACTGAACAAATGACCCTATCTTTATTAACCCAGAAATCGGCGATCCTTCCCAAGGTAGCCAACTCGCTAGTCTCGGCCGGCTCTGGGTTCTCCCTGGAGGTTGCGACGTCCTAGGTTGGGTGGACAGGCTTCTCTGTCTGCTTGTGTCGCACGGCTTGGGCGGTCTCAGCGGTCTGAATGCCCAGGACGCGCAGTGTTCCCTTGGTTGGCAGGCGCCGCGGACTGCTTCTTCAGACTGTGCCTGCAGGCCCGCGACTTATCATCTAACTGCTTCAAGATCTCCATCTCGACAAGTGGCGACCAACTTTGGCGGACTCGGATACTTATCCGCCCAGACCACCACATTGTCAAGCGGCCTGCCTCCAGGCTGCACACCATCAACAGCGCCGACTACCCACTAGCTCGTCGAATAGTAAGAATGGTGACCTGACCCCAGGCCGCCAACTAGCAAAACCTAGTTCCACTTCGCCAGCTTGCGCGACCTTCCAAGTCGCCAAGCTCAAGCCTCCCAACAAGGGCGGCAGACCGTTCCATTCTGCAGGCAGCAGACTTCAGCAGAATGGTCGACCTGCCTCCTCAGTCCGCCAGGTGGCCCAAGTCGACCAGTGCCACCACTGTCAGCCCGCATACTCCAGCTCTTCTCCTCTGTGGGCAGCGAGGACTCGTCCTTCAGTCCGCAGATATCAATAAGCCCCATCTCTAGCTCAACAGCTGGCGGCCTCGCCTCCATTCAGCAGCAGAGGCGGACTCGGCCTATCTCCCACGGACACGGCGGATTCGCTATGCAGCCCGCCGTTCAACAGCTTCCAGCACCCGCTTCTTCCCAACAGCGGGCGGATAACCTCCTCAGCACGTACAGCTTGGCACGAGCTCACTCATCACAACAAGAGTGGACTCCACTCAGTCCGCCAGCAGCAGGACCAGCTCCAAAAGCAAGTCCCAGACCGTGCGGCCTGGCGCGGACTCGGCGGACTCCGTTCTATGCTCGCACAAGTTACCGTCTCACCGGGGTTGTAACATCATTGAAAGTCGTTACATATTCGGGCCTATAAATAGTCCCCAATACCTCTCATTAGTGGGGCATGCGAAACAACAGACATCGCCTCACGCTCGAAGACAGCCAACAACGAGCTCAAACCGTCAACCCCGGCAGACTCCATTTCTCAGTCTGCGCCCTCTATTTGCCTAACCGTGCGGCCTGCCGGCCTAATTCTTCAGTACGCGCAGCTCCTTTCTGGCACTTTCTTTCCATAGCCGCCAGCTTCCCCCAATGTACCCTTTATTTTCTTTCTTTGAAGAGGTGTATCTAGATCTGTAAAACTCAACATTATTCAAAGTAAAGCCCGTCGCAAGAGTGGCATTTAAGCCACGGCGGGCGAAGTCTGCTATTGCAGCTGCTAGCATCCCCTTTCTTCTCAGCTCAACTCTCTCGGCATCAAACTGCAAGCACAACCGTCAAAGTAACTGTCTGCTCGAAAGCTCCAGATCAACCTTCCCAACCATCTCCATACTCAGATCATCACCATTCTCTCCTCTATCCCCGTAACTCTTGAATAAGCGTCTGCTCCACTCTCGAGCACTAAGAAGTTTTCTCCTCTCCTCTATCCCCGCAACCCTCAATCTCATCACCTTGCCTGTGAGATCAAACACACCCTATTAGCTGCTAGTGCTCATGACACCCGTCTACTTCTCCCCTTTTCCATTTTCACGCATCAACAGTTCACACTCTACCTTTAGATCTGAATAGACGGTGAACATCGATAGTTAGCCATGTATGATCTTCAATCAGCCGAGAACTTTGCTCTAAGTCCTGATGAAGACTCACTTTGGGAGGCCTTAAATCAATCACGCCATGAAACTGCTCAACAATTTCAAGCAATCAACCAAACTCTTGCAGCAATCGCGCAACGATTAGAAACTCAATATAAAACAGCTCCAGTTGCTCCAGCTACTCCACTCAATCCAACACCAACATTGGAGAATCAACAAGCTTATCCTCCGGCTTACCCATCGGTCTATCCTCCTCCTTACACAGCAACCTTTCTGCAAGGGCCTGCAGCCCCTTTGCGGCCTCAAAATGATGAGTTTGCAGCTCGTCAAAAGTTCTTCCGGGAAGCAGCCCGGGGAATTCTAGCAAGATTTCTGAACTTTCAGGGAAGTAATCCTTATCCATCAGCTCCTGTCTTTGCTCCTCCTGCAGTTGCTTTTCCTTTCTATCCTGCTTCTTTTGCAGGTACAACTGATTCTCCCATCTATCCTTATGCTGTAGGAGAACATGAAGAGCCATCACCATTTTCAGAGAACATTCGGCATGAACCAACTCCAACTAATTTCAGAGAGACGTGGTTACCAATCTACACTAGAGAGACTGATCTAGTGAAACATCTTCAAGCTTTTGAATTAGTCGTTGCTCTCAAAAGTCTCTCAAACACTACAAAGTGCAAGCTCCTTGTGACAACGTTTGATGGACAAGTGATGGATTGGTTCTATGGCTTGCGCCCTCAGTCCATCACTTCCTTTTGTTGATTTGCGTAGGGAGTTCTTGCTCAAATTCTCTTCTTCAACAAAGAGAATGGGCGGACCAGAAGCCCTCTTTGAGATCAGGCAACGTCAGAATGAAACTTGGTCTCATTTCATTGAATGATTCCAGAGAGAAATCTTGGACAACGAGATTGTTGATCAAGAAATATACCGAGTGGCTCTTATCCACGGTCTTCGTGAAGGGCTGCTCAAGTTTGAAGCTAATGTCCGAGCACCAAGAACATACCAAGAGTTGATTGGCTTAAATAACTCATACATCCGAGGAAAAAATAGCAACCCAGGCTTCGTCTCCAGGCTTGTAGTAGAGAAAGATCCTCCTTCTCACAAGCCTCCTTCGAGGTCTCCTCACAAGGATTTCTCATCTCATTCAAGGAAGGGAAGGAGATTTCAATGCCATCGACACTCCTTCCCAGACCATGAACGTTCTCGAGATCAATTGCTGTTATTTCCAGCTCCATTGTTAACCCAGAAATCGGCGATCCTTCCCATGGCAGCAAGCTCACTAGTCGCGGCCTACTCCGGGCTCTCCCTAGAGGTCGTGACGTTAGTGTGGGTGGAAAGGCCTTTCTATCCGCCCATGCTATGCGGCTTGGAAGGTCTCAGTGGTGTGACCGCCTAGGTCTCGCAGTGTTCGCTTGGTCAGCAGGTGGCGTGGACTGCTTCCTCAGTCCGCCCCTACAGACCGCGTGCCTTGTTTAGCTGACCGCTCCAAGCTTCTATCCAAACAGGTACCGGCCAGCTTTGGCGAGATCAGATCCTTAACCGCCCAGACAGCCACGTCCTTAAAGGGCTTGCCTTCAAGTTGTCAATCAAGATTGGCGACCTGACCCCAGGCCGCCAGCCAGAAACGCTTGGTTCTACTTCGCCAGCATGCGCGACCTGTCAGGTCGCCAAGCCCAGGCCGCCCAATTGAGGCGGCAAGCCATCCCATTCAGCAGGCAGACTTCAGCAGAAGGCGCGACCTTCCTCCGCAGTCCGCTAGGTTGCCGAATACTTAGAAGCAACTAGCCTCTTCTTCCAATAGCTGTGAACTTCAGCAGATCTGCCGAACTGTCTCCTCAGTCTGCCATGTCACCCCAATCGACAAGCGCGGACACCGACACCGTGCGCACTCAGCTTATCAGTCATGGACTCAGCGGATACTTCTTGCAGTCCGCCATTCAACAGATTACAGCACTCGCATCCAGAAGCGGGTGGATATCCCTCAGCTCATACACTTGGCGCGTACTCGCTCAACTCAGCAGGGGCGGACTCATTGCGCATTCCGCCACTCAGCTTCTAGCACCCGCTTCCCAGCAGCGGATGGGCAGTCCCTCAGCCTGCAAAATCTTGGCGCGAGCTCGATCAGTAAAATAAGAACGGACTTCTCTCAGTCCGTCAGATTCAGGAGCGGATTTCTCTCAGTCCGCTAGAAGCAGGGGCAGACTCCTCCAAGTCCTCCATCAGCAGAACCAGTTCCAGAAGCAAGACCTTGTTCGCGCGTCCTGTTGAGGATTTGGCGGACCCCGTTCTCTACTCGCACAAGGTACCATCTCACCGGGGATAACTTCACCAAAAGCCGTTACCTCCTCGGGCCAATAAATAGACCCCCATGCCTCACATTTAGGAGGCAGCATCACAGGCTCAAGACTCTCATTCTATAGGACAGCCGACGACAAGTTCGAGTCATCAGCCCCGGCGGACTCCTTTTTCCAGTCCGCATTCTCTCATCCCTAAGTCGCGTGGCCTGCCGACCTGACTCTTCAATCTGCACGGCCTACCTTCTAGCACTCTCTTTCATAGTCGTTAGCTTCCCTCAGTGTACCCTTTCTTTGCTTTCTTGTAAAGGTGTAATACAAGCTGTAATACCCAATATTAATAAAAGGAAAGACCGTCACAAGAGTGGCATTTAAGTCACGGCGGGCGAAGTCTGCTGTTGCCGCTGCTAGTGGCACCCTCTCTCTTCTCCTCAGCTCAACTCTCTCGGCATCAGCCTGCAAGCACAACCGTCAGAGTAACAGTCTGCTCAACAGCTCCTGATCAACCTTCCTAACCAACTCCGAATTCGGATCAACACCCTTCTCTCCTCTATCCCTATAACTCTTGAACAAGCGTTTGCTCCACTCTCGAGTACTTAGAAGCTTTCTCCACTCCTCTTTCCCCACAGCCATCACCCTCTTCACTTTGCTTGTGAGACCGAACCCGTTAGCTGTTGGTGCGCGCGACAACCTTCTCCCTCTCTATTTTCGTGCATCAACAGCTAACACACGACATTCAGATACGAACAGACGGTGAACACCGACAATCAGCTATTAATGCATGAAAACGGAAATTGTGTCGAGCACCACCAGCTAACGGTTCGAGCACCGGGGGATGGAAGGGAAAAGAGGAGACTGTTGAATAGTGGTTACTAGCGGTTGTAGTTGAGGGACAAAAAGAGAGGCCGCTGGCAGCAGCAACAGCAGAGTTCGCCCGCCGCGGCTTAAATTCCACTCCTGCGATGGGCTTTCCTTTTATTAAAAGTGTAGCGGTTACAAGAAGGAGAAAAAAGGTGAAGCTGGCCGGACAGCAAGCCGCAAGGCACTAGACTTGAGACTGCAGCTTTTAACAAGCGAGCTCCTGGATACAAGTGAGCGTGCTTTGGAGAGTGCACCCTCCCACTATTTATAGGCTCGGGGGCCTACCAAAACGGGCAGGTCTTAAGTTACCGGCTGCCCGGGGTATAGGAGAACCGGGCAGAGGTGAGGGGAAGCAAATGAGCAAAAAAGGAGAAAGGAGGGAAACTGGACGGCCTGGCGGATTCCTCCTCGCAAGCAGATAGTATGGGCCCCGGGCCTTGACGTTGAGCAGGGCTGGTTCTGACGGCGGCCTGATATGGAGACTGCCCGACTTCTCTGATAACTAGCCGAGTTGAAATGCATGGCGGATAGAAGGCACAGGCCGCCATGTCTCTGATGACCGACCGGCTTGACATGCTTGGCAGCTAGTGGGACCAGGCCGCCCGGTCTTGAAAGCTGTGCGAACTGGTCATGGATTTCGGGCTTAACATAACATAATCCCCGCACATTTTTAAGTTTTTGAAAAACTTCAAAAATGTAGAACTAAGCCGGAGACCCCGACTTCCTTTAATGCATCTTCGTATATAAAATCCCTTGACCCTTGTCATTCTTCAAGAGCTCTGCCAAATCACGGGTCGATACTCGCCACTAGCTGTCAAAGATTTCCAAGCCGACGCGGAATTCCGCAAAATGGATGTCATGTCGTTGTTGTTAGCCCGTGATAAGAAATCGGCTGAGAAGAAAAAGAGTCGGAGCCGAAAACCGGATGACTCTGACCGACAGCCTGTGGGGAAGGTTGAGAAGCCGATTACTCCAGCGGCTTCTGGATCTGAAAAGAGGTCGACACAGACCGTAGGCGAATCTTCACAGGCATCGACCAATCCTGAAGCGGTTTCGAAGTCTGCGACCAATCCTGAAGCGGTTTCGAAGGCTGCGACCAATCCTGAAGCAGTTTCGAAGACTGCGACCAATCCTGAAGCAGTTTCGAAGGCTACGACCAATCCTGAAGCGGTTTCAAAGGCTGCGACCAATCCTAAAGCGGTTTCGAAGGCTGCGACCAATCCTGAAGCGGTTTCGACTATTGCTCCATCACAAACCGGGACTTCCAAATCCATTGAGATAACTTACTCTCCATCGGGTGAGCCACTCTTATGGATAGCTGAAATAGATGAGAAAGTGTTGAATTTGGCAAGCCGCGTGAACTGGCGACCACTGTCGACCTAGTCGTGGTTGATGACAATGAGCCGGAGAACACACTGGAGGCCGCGCGGCCTTTGGTTGAAAAGAGCAAGCGGACAAAAATGGTAGTCGGCTCCTTGAAACGGCAGAGGAAATGGAGTGAGACCCTCGAAGAAAGGATGAGGAGGAAAGCGCGGAAGATGCAGGCCGGAAACTGGAATGTTTCCGTAAAGACCAGAGCGGCTAGTCTTCAACATAGGCCGCGTGAGAAAGATGTACCCGAGAGTCCGTCCACACGAAATTCCAAACCGAATGAGCCGGAGAATGTATCTGCGGCTAGCGAGACGATTAGTGACATCCTCAAGGGCATGGAGACTTTACAGCAGCAGGATAAGTTGTTGACGACCCCAGCGGCTTCTAAAGTGGTCGACCGCCCCGATATCGAAGTCATTGGGGAGAAGCTTGGCGGGCCGGCCTTCGCGGTTTCTGACGGGACCGAAAAATTGAAACTTCGAGAGAAGATGGTGGAGATGAAGAAGTTAATCGCTGGGAAACCAGTGGCGACCGCACTTCCTCTTCTGCAACGTAAACATGGGGAAGTTAAGCGAACTGTAAAATTCTACAAGTCGCGGTCAAGGAAGAAGGGGGCGAACACAATTTTAAATCCGCCGGCTAGCTTTTTCCTGACCACAGCTCAACTGAAAAGTCGAGCTAAAGAAGCCGAGCGGCCATGGAAAGAAAAGCTAAAGCAGATAGATCCCGAACGATTCAGACGGTCAGTGTTTAGATACCATACCGCGGCCATTGAAGTTGATAAAAACCAAACCGGCGGTCTTATCCTAGCGATTTTCTTATAATAAGGTCGCAATTATCCGAATGAACCTGATTGCGGTTTATCTTTTGCAGGTGAACCGGAGGCCACGATGAAACCGGGCAACCTGACATCCTTCTCGACCATGCTGCCGCCGCCTCCGCCAAGTCTTCATGACGAAAGTGTTGATGCACAAAATGTGCCCTCAAATTCCGGTAAAAAGGGGAAAAAGAGAGAAGGAGACTGCAAGCAACCGTTTACTAATGGACCAAGGAAAAAGGGAAATCAGGACAGATTCGAGACCGCAAAGTCCGAGATCTGAGTCCGCAGCTTTCACTAAATGGGCCTCTAGACTCGAGTCAGCGTGCTTTGGGTGCACCGCCTCCCCCCTATTTATAGGATAGGGGCCTGCCCAAACGGGCAGGGATAAAATAATCGGCTGACCGGGGTACAGGAGAACCGGGCAACGGTGACGGGAAGCAAAAAAGAAAGAACACGCCGGTCCGCCCAAAAGGGGCGGACTAGGCTCGCGGGCTGGAGCTTCCATCTGCTGTTGCTATGCGCGATCCTGCTGGAGGACGGTGGCCTGGGCGGACTTATCTTTGAGTCCGCCTGAAGAGTTTCCTGAGAGTCGATCACTTGGGGCATGCCGAGCTGGACGGGCTGAGCACCATGTCCGCCGCCGAAGTGGATTAACCTTGGGACTTGTTGAATGTCGACGCTTTGCTGATCTGGGCGGAGTGCTAAGACGAGTCCGCT
Organism: Platanthera guangdongensis; assembly: GCA_039583875.1. Taxonomy (NCBI): domain Eukaryota; kingdom Viridiplantae; phylum Streptophyta; class Magnoliopsida; order Asparagales; family Orchidaceae; genus Platanthera; species Platanthera guangdongensis. The sequence continues at coordinate 113,571,703 of CM077153.1, read as the reverse complement.
GCTACCGTGCCTGGGACCTTGGAGGTGTTGCGGACTTTGGGGTTAACAGAAAGGATGGCTGAATTCTAGAAGGAGGTCGACACATTGCAGGCGGCTCTGAGGGCACACTCTGAAGCCCTGTAGATTAAGGAGGAGGAACACCGGGATGCCCAGGAGGCCACTGAGAGAAGGATTCAAGAGTTCCAGACCACCTTGGTGCAAGATACCACGAGGTCACAGTCCACGCTGGAGCAAGAGACCACAAGGTTTTAGTCCGCGCTGGAAGCCATTGAGGGGAAGATAACAGAGATGCAGGCCATATTGGAGCAGGAGAGGGCAGAGAAATAAGATATGCAAGCGCAGGTGTTGATGGCCGGATGGCTTGAGAGAGAGAAAGAGAGAGGGGAGATTTGCTGCCTTGAGCAGGGAAAAGATCAAGGTCCGTCAGCGGAGGCCGACGGAGATCAGTGGCCTGCAGCGGCGACTTCTGGAAAGTTGCCGCAAACAGACCGCCCGACTTCTGGTGAAACTTCAAACCCTCCGGATGTCGCGGCGGTCGGGCAGGCCGCATCTTCTAGCGGGCTAGAAGCTTGGGCTCTTCAAATGGTCCCATTCGCCAGAGTGGAGCGCGACACCGCACGGGTTCACTGTCCTCCGCATTCACTTCACCATCTGGTTAGCCAGGTATACGCTATGATTGTACAAACCGGTGACCAGGTCGGGCGAATAGAGCGAGAGGGATAGGAGGGCGATTAGTCTGAGCGAATTGAGCGAGATAAGCCATGCGAATAAACTGAATGTTGCAATATATTCCCCTTCTGGATGCTGGACAATTTGGTCACTGTAAATAATTGTTGTATGTTTATTATTCTGCGAACTGTTTGCAGTTTATGCGGTATGTATGTTATGATCACCATATATGTGCTTTGTTCTGAAATATCCAAGTACAGGAACGTAGCCGCGTGGTTTGGCGAACAGTTCACCGGCTTGAAAGTATGATTTCCGCATGCTCTTCCAAGAAAATATTCTAAGTGCAGGAACTTGGCCGAATGGACGGGCGAACTGAACTGCGGTTTGACCGTGGTATTAATCTGTATTCCCTGCAGGTTGAGGTCGTGTGGCTTGATGTCTAGCCGCGATTTGATGTTGATTACTGTACCTTCCCTGGATTTTTATAAATAGAGATGACTCTGTTGATTACTTCACATTAAAAACAAGATGCGGGCTAATTCCAACTCGATGTGGTCTGACAAGGCTAGCGCGGTGAGGAGCAATACATCTTCCGCATTTCACTCTGCAGACCACAAGGAATACCGGCTTACCCAAGCTGAGCTAGAGAACTTTGTTGAGAAGTACAAGCAGGGTAGCCCGCTAGTTGCGCGGCTTCCGCTGCAGGACGAGAGAATCAATACCTAAAACGCCAACCAAATCGACGTCCCCATCGATCATTTTGACTGGGGCTTCCACTTCCCGGTCCTAATGGAAGTCGTAGCAATTTTCGACCACTATGGTGTAGTCCCCGGACAACTACCGCCGAACTCTGTAGCCGCCACTTTTAGCTTTATCTCATACCTGATGTTGGAGAGAGTTTGATTCTCCATGAAACTGTTCCGCGAGTGCTTCTCGGTACGGTCTATCCCGGACTCCGGGACAGAGATCTTTTGGGGGCACCTCTACTTTGGCTGCAGAGGATTGAAGATCGTCAACCTGGCGAACAAAATCCCGAACTAGTCAGAGAGGTACCTCATCTTTGAGGGAAACCTAGGGATGCTACCCGTCAACCCGCAAATCCGGGATGAGGCTGCCTTCGGGAGCAGCGGGATGGATGGCTTGGAGAAGGAAATGTGCAACTTCTTCAAGGGCGAGTGGCTTGACGTGAATCATTACATTCCTGTACTACCATCCTTGGAAGGATTCGAGGTAGAGGACAGTATGTTCCAAACCTACCAAACTGATTTGTTAGTCGCGCGACCTATGAACTGACTTCTCACTTTGTATTTGCAGCTGCTGTGGAGGTCCCGCTCAACAAACCACTGACGCATGGCAGCTTGATGCTTACACAAAGAGAGAAGCGTGCCAGGCGGGCCAAGCCATAGCGGGCTGAGGAAGAAGAGGAGTCGGCCTCCTCTGACGAGTTCACGCAGCATGGAATGGGCAACGGCCTGAAAGATGTGCGCCGTAACCCAACCATGTTGTGGAGTCCGGACGGCGACTCTGTGAAGGTCTCCACCGCCCTCCCCTACTGGGAGAGGGAAAAAGTTAGCCGCCATGCAACCGTTGTTGGCTCCGCGCTGTACGGCAAGCGCAACTTGAAGGCGCTGCGCAGAGTTCCTGAAGATGACCTGACGCGATTAGCAGCGCAGGTCGGGACAAAGAGCTTTGTAACGAGCCACTTCATGTTCCTTGCCTACAAGCAACTAATGAAAGACAAAAGCGGCCTGGAGCGGCAATTAGAAGACAAATAAGAAGAAATAAAACGACTGAAGGAGAAGGAATCGGTAAGTTATCACCTGATATTCGTGCGGTTAGAATTCTTAAACCGCCCGATCTAACCTTTCACTTCTCTTGCAGGTAATGTACGATCCGGCCAACCCGGTATTCCAAGACAATGTCTTCCCGCAGGTTGTCCAGGGGATCGATGGAGCGCTTAACTGCCTCTGAGACCTTGGCAGCTTAGCGGCCGGATTCAACCACTTTACATGCGCCGATATATACCCCACCTTGAAAAAGAAGGTGGCCGCTGTCTACAGAGCGGTCAAAGGTAAAGACAAGGTCGGTGAAGATGAAGGTAAAGATGAGGAAGAAGATGCGGACGGAGAAGAGGTGGAGGATGGCGAGAAAAGCCGGAGCGAGGGCGCTTCAACCGAGACCGACATCCAGGCTTCAGAGACCGTGCAGACTGATCCCGCGTCTTCTGGCGACTCGGGCGGCTCAACAACTACCAGCAATGGCTACTCTGAATCTCTAGTCGACATCGACGGTGGTGGTTATTCAAGTCCTCCTGCGGCTAAAAAACTCAAGCCGGCGATTAGGGAAATTTTGCTTTTAACTTGTATTTTCAATTTTTGGAAACCGGAGGTATGATTTTGTAAACCGTGCGGTTAGATTTTTGTAACCCTTTTTGAAATAGAAATGAAAGAAAACTTTACCTTTGATGTGGCCTGTTTTACTTTTCGTTTTTCTTACCTGTATTAATCTGCACGGTCTCAGTGTAACTTCCGATTTAAAAGATAATTATTATGCAAACCGGTCTGAGATCATAATGAAATCCGGAGTTTCTGCATTCTGCAACTTCAATAAAGCTATCCGTAAGAAAGAGATAAATTCTTGTTGCTTATTTGAGAATACACATTTACAATAAGCCACGCGGCTAAATTTTAACCGCCAAAATCCTAAATAATGACAAATAATCTACGGCTTCTGATATGATCATGCAAGCCGGTAATCGGAGATACTTAAGCATGCCTAGCCGGCAAATAAGTCGCCCGATAGTAGAGACCAAACCCATACTAATTTTGTGGTGGCAAGTCATAGTTGACTAGTATAATTGATACCATAAGACGACGGACTAAGGCCAAGGATTAATTGACTGAAATAAGTTGGCCGACTTTCCAAGTATATGATTATAAACCGGCAGATAGGAACATACATGCCGAATAAAATAAGCCGGAATATGTAACCGCACGGTCTGTGAAGTAAACTATATAAATTGGCACAGGCCGCTTAATAAAATCGCAAGAAAGCGGTTAGGTCCATGTTGTCCTGCAAGAACAGATGGAGCTATGGGCTTATGTGTCGATGTGAGCAGGTGCGTGAGGCATTGCTTTCCACACAAAGAACACATAAGTGAGATTGAAATTCTTAAAATTCGTCACCGATGTCGAGCGGGACAAGTACGTAATGTCTGCGACAAATGTCAAGCGGGACAAGTACGTAATGACTGCGACTGATGTCAAGTGGGATTTCCACTACACATTTACGACTGATGTCAAGCGGGATGTGAAGGGCTTAAGAATTCAAAGGCATTTAGAAAAGGAATTACTTGCTTGAACCATTGAGTAAGCTTGAGAAGAATGACTTAGAGAGTCACTAAAAGACATAGTTTTGTAGCTTCCCAGCTCTTGCAAATTGATCAGCTAACTTTTGGAGAGCCATGCAATCTTCTGTCAGATGACCAACATCTTTATGATACTTGCAAAAAAGCTCCTCATGCCGATATTTGATTTTAGATTTCATGCGTCGAGGCCTTTTGAACTCAGACATTTCTTGAATAATCATCAGGAGGTCTTCCATAGGAATTTTAAATTTAACATATCTATATGAACCTTTTTCACGCTTTAGAGTTTTTTGACACGGAGATGTGGCTGGATGTGATTTTATAAACTCAGATGACTCATTCTTATGAGGAGGTAATGTAGGCCTATCCTGAGAAAGAGGAGGAGACTTGCAATTTCTAACTTTTGAAACATTTTTGGAAGAAATAGGTTGTTGATCACCAGAAGTCACCTGAAGTTGTTTAGTCTCTGATTCAAAAATGAGATATAATCTTTATTTGCTTCTTCACCCATTATGAACTTATTAACGATTTCAATAAGATATCCATAAGTTTTGGGGTCCTTTATGGTGAGCTTAAATTTCAGAGGGCCTTCTCGAAGTCCATCCAAGAAAGCATACAAGTAATAATCTCGATGGACGCTACAAACATCTAGAACTTCCTTTTGGAACCGGTCAACGAAGTCCGGATTAGACTGGTCAATTCTCTGCTTGATTTGGAAGAGAGCTCCAACGTTTCTTTTCTGCTTCTTATAAGTAGTAAACCTTGAAATGAATTGACTTCGAAGATCTTTAAAACTGGTGATCGATCGAGGTGGCAGACTATAGAACCATTCCCTTACAATGTCGCCAAAAGATATAATAAGAAGTTTGCATTTTATTACGTTTGACACCTTTCTTAGCGAAATAGCTGATTCAAAGGCTTGTAAATGAGAAAACGGATCATCACATCCGGAATATTCTGGGAGATGCGGTAGTCGGAAATCGTCGGAGACGGTATCCCAAGGAATCTGGTCAATGAATGGAGACGAGTCTTCTTCTTCTTCTTTACAAGGAGATTCTCTTGCAACAGATTTCGACACGTGTTCAACCAAATTGGCAGAAAATTTGTTATCATTGTCAAGGGCACCATGACTAAGATATGAACAATCTTGCTCCTCCAAGTGATCAGCAGTACTTGACAAGAAATTAGAATCACTTCGTCCCTTCACAGGATTCATTTTGAAAGGGAGAAAATAACCAAACTTTGCTTCGATACCGCCGACCAGTTGTGGCTTGCACTGGCAGTTAGAAGATGGGACAAGCCGATAGGAAGACCGGGAGAAAAGCTGGCGGGTAGAACGACTGGTTTTACAGTGCTTGAAGCAGGATGAAAACCCTAGCCAGCGAAGTCGCGGCCTGCTCGACAAGATGCCGAGCACTAGAAGCTAGAGCGGTCTGACCTAACTAGACCGCTGATTTCATCGACTAATCGAGATTTGAAGGTGTCGTGTTAACTGTTGATGCACGAAAACGAAAAGGGAGTCGAGCACACCAGCTAACGGTTCGAGCACTGGGGGAAGTAAGGGAAAAGGGGAGACAGTTGAATAGTCGGTTACTAGCGGTTGTAGTTGAGGGACAGAAAGAGAGGCCACTGGCATCGGCAACAGCAGAGTTCGCCGCCGCGTCTTAAATGCCACTCCTGCGACGGGCTTTCCTTTTATTAAAAGTGAAGCGGTTACAAGGGGAAAAAAGGCGAAGCCGGCCGGACAGCAAGCCGCAAGGCACTAGACTTGAGACCGCAGCTCTTAACAAGCGAGCTCTTGGATACAAGTCAGCGTGCTTTGGGGATTGCCCCCTCCCCCTATTTATAGGCTCGGGGGCCTGCCCAAACGGGCAGGGCTAAAGTTACCGGCTGCATGGGGTACAGGAGAACCGGGCAGAGGTGAGGGGAAGCAAATGAGCAAAAAAGGAGAAAGGTGGCAAACCGCACGGCCCGACGGATTCCTCCTCGCGAGCTGATGGTCTAGGCCCTGGGCCTTGACATTGAGTAGGGCTAGTTCAATGAAAACCAGCCGACTTGACATGCATGGCGGCTAGAAGGCACATGCTGCCTGGTCTCTGATGACCGCCCGACTTGACATGCTTGGAGGCTAGAAGAACCAGGCCGCCTGGTCTTGAAAGCTGTGCGAACTGGTCGCGGATTCTGAGCTTAACATAACATCGGCCATATCAGATCGTCAATCACCCTAGAACTTCTCTCTAAGTCCAGGTGAAGACTCACTCTGGGAGGCCTTAGAGCAGTCACACTGTGAAACTGCTCAACAATTTCAAGCAATCAACCAAACTCTTGTGGCAATCGCGCAGCGATTAGAAACACTACCTGCAGTAGCTCCAGTTGCTCCACCTGCTATAGTTAATCTAACACCAACATTGGAGCATCAACAAGCTTATCCTCCAACTTACCCAACGGTCTATCCTCCTTACACACCAACCTTTCCGCAAGGACCTACAGTCCCTTTGCGACCTCAAAAAGATGAGTTTTCCGCTCGTCAAAACGTCTTCCGGGAAGTACCCCGGGGAAGCCCAGAAAGATTTCTGAACTTTCAGGTAAGTCATCCTTACCCATCAGCTCCAGCCTTTACTCTTCCTACAGCAGCTTTCCCTTCTATCCTCCTTTTGTAGCTGCAATTTATGCTCCCTTCTATCCTTATAGTGTAGGGGAACAGGAAGAGACGTCGCATTTTCAGAGAATGTTCATCATGAACCAACTCCAGCTAATTTCAGAGAACCACTGTTACCAATATATACTGGGGAGACTGATCCAGTGATGCATCTTCAGGCCTTTGAGTCGGCCGTTGCTCTCAAAACTCTCTCAGATGCCGCCAAGTTCAATCTCCTCGTGACAACTTTTGACGGGCATGTGAGGGATTGGTGTCATGGCTTGCGCCCTCAGTCCATCACTACCTTTGCTAATCTACTAAGGGAGTTCTTGCTCAGATTTTCCACCTATACAAAGAGAAAGGCCGGACCAGAAGCTCTCTTTAAGATCAGGTAACGTCAAAATGAAACTTGGTCTCAGTTCGTTGATCGATTCCAGAGAGAAATCTTGGACATCGAAATTATTGATCAATAAATGTACCGAGTAGCTCTTATCTACGGTCTCCGTGAAGGGCCGCTCAAGTTTGAGGCCAATGTCGGTGCTCCAAGAAAATACCAAGAGTTGATTGGCCTAGCCAACTCATACATTCGAGGTGAAAAGAGCAACCTGTACTTTGTCTCCAGTCTTATAGCAGAAAAAGATCCTCCTTTTCACAAGCGACCTCAAAGTCCTCGGAATGATTTCCCTTCTCACTTAAGGAAGGGAAGATGATTTCAGCATCATCGTTATTCCTTCCACAACCATGATCGTACTCGAGATCCATTGCTGCTACTACCAGTTCCATCCTCACAAACAGCTGCAGTTCATCAACAGCAGGACGATGAATTGCAGGAATGTGAACGCAAAGAGGCCATGCAAGAAGTAAGACAATTTATGAAAGATAAGGCTAACTACAAGAGGCCTTATCGACCAGCAGATCAAAGATCTAAAGACTCAGATCCATACTACAAATTTCATAAAGAGCCAGGCCACCTAACTGAAAACTGTCGAGCACTTCCCAACTAGTGCAAAAGATGTTGCGGCAGGGTAAGATGCGTGACCTGCTCCCCAAAGATGATCGCCCTGATCCAACAACTTCAAAGGGCAAAGAGGTTGTGGACATTCCTTGTTGCTCAAGAGGAGTGAGCCTAGTCGATGAAAACCCTCGCCTTGTTGTCAACAATGCCATTGAAACCTTTGATGCCGATGACGAGGGTTCCCGCGTAAGACTATTATGAAGATAAGGACATCACCGCTCCTCAAATCCCCTCGTACTCATTACCGGTTACTCTTACTCTACTTTAAATGTTTCAAACATTCTCTTTACAAAGCACTTCTACGTGTTCCTTCACACATTTTAATAAAGTTTACATCAGGGATACCGTACTGTCACATTTCCATTTTTGGAGTGCTTCCTCCTCTATTTTTCTCTTTGCTAAAAAAATCACTAAACCACCGAGACTTCGCCGAGTCTTGCTATGGGCCCCCTCTAGATTGGATTCTGGCGTAAGGCCACAACGACCACATATCACGGGAAGTGTTCGCATATGTGTATTGGGAGCTATCCAACTCTCATGTGGTGAAATACGGGACTTCGGATCCTAGCCGGTATCTAACCCAGAGTTTGCACAAGGGAGGTCCCATGTGTTAGCTCTGCTGTGCTTCGTTAAGGATACATTACAGTTACAATTATCTTTGCTTGACAAGTTATGGCGATCAAGCGTATCCTTGTCTCTTCGATCATCTCACGACTGTGATGGCCGAATACTCTTTGGTACTCTCGATCCGTGCTTTTGCAGGTCCCACAACTACACTGATCTTTCCACACACAAGCAATGCTATAGGCCACTTGGCGCAATTAGTCTCATTGATCAGTGATATTGTTACCCGAGGCATGAGAGCCGTGTATCTAGCAATCTTTCTCAGGATTTCCCGTGCTTTTCTCTTTTGTGACCTTCAAAAGGATGCGCAGCAAGCCCGCTCTTAGTAGGACTATACTCGTGATGACCATTCTCAGGAAACCGATGCATAAAGCCCACGGGTGATCTCCTATGGTAGCATCCAGTCATTCTTGGTCATCTCCGAGTATAGACCTCTTCTTTATCAACTGCCTCTTTTACAGGTGAACAGGTTAAATCCGACCTATCAAAAGGATTCGCGACATTCATTCTGTTTGCTCTCATCTTATATGCATTGTTTGCTTAAAGCTCCATTAGATGATGATCAACAAAGCTCTTCATTACACTCATCAAGTTTTAATGACATCAATCATTGATCAAAGAATCTGATTCTCCTTAATCATCAAGCCTTGCTATTGGAATCTAGTTAAGATGGTTTCATCTTACCGTACTGGACTTCGTTTTAAATATATATCATATCCATCTTGACATAACAACAATCAACACTCGTCTTTTGATCTGGACTTCATGTTAAAGATGTCTCTAATCAACCGAGAAGGTCGCTATTCTAGTTCGATCTTCATTCAATAATCAGCAGAGTTCATTAAACATTTCCTCTGCAAAATGATCACATTCACCTTAGCTCATCAACCAGCTAGCATTCGCAAGTCCCGCTTAGGTACTTGCAGATTAGTTCATTATATCAGGTCTGCTCCTCACTCTTCTCTTTGCAGTGATTAGCGGGCGCTAGCAAGTTTCCTTTCAGGTACTTGCAACCTACATTCATATATCACATCTGCTTCTAACTCTTTTCTTGTAGAGATCGGCAAATTCTAGCAAGTTTCCTTTCAGGTACTTGCAGTCTATTTTCATATATCATGTCTGCTTCTAACTCCTTTATTGTAGAGATCAGCAGATTCCAACAAGTTTCCTTTCAGAAACCAGCAAACAATTCCAAGTCCCCCTTCAGAACTCAGTAGAAGACAGTCACGTCTTCTTCATTTTGCAAAGGCAACCACAGGTACACACAAGATGTATCCTCCATATTTGCATACACTAACTTTTCATTTGCAGGAAAAGACAGGCAATAGCAAACTCCTAAGGAGAGACGTCAGGTTCTATCTCTCCTTGCCCCTTTCTTCTTCTTTGGGGTGGATCACGATTTTTGTGGGTCTCCAACTTTTTTGAAGTTCTCTTCGGAACTTTAAAAAGTGCGGGGATTATGTTAACCTTGAAATCGGCAAACCTTCCCAAGGCACCAAGCTCGGTAGTCGCGGCCTGCTCCGGGCTCACCCTGGAGGTTGCGATGTGAGTGTGGGCGGACAGGCTTTCTGTCCGCTGAAGCCATGCGGCTTGGATAGTCTTAGTGGTCTAGCAGCCCAGGTCACGCAGCGTTCCCTTGGTCGGCAGGTGGCGTGGACTGCTTCCTCCGTCCTCCCCTGCAGACTGCGCGTCTTGTTCAGCCGACCGCTCCAATCTTCTATCCAAATAGGTGCCGGCCAGCTTTGGCGAGCTCAGATCCTTAACCGCCCAGACCGCCACGTCTTCAAAGGACCTGCCTTTAGGATGCTAATCAAGAGTGGTAACCTGCCCCCAGGCCGGCTACCAACAATGTTTAGTTCTACTTCGCCAGCACGTGCGACCTGTTAGGTCGCCAAGCCTAGGCCGCCTAGGTTAGGCAGCAAGTCGTCCCATTCAGCAGGAGGACTTTAGCAGAAGGCACGACCTTCCTCCGCAGTACGCCAGGTCGCCGGACACTTAGAAGCAGCTAGCATCTTCTTCCAATGGTTGGCAAACTTCAGCAGATCTGCCGACCTGTCTCCTCAATCCGCTAGGTCGTCCCGGTCGACAAGCGCGAACAACGACAGCGTGCGGACTCTGCTTCTCAACCACGTACTCAACGGATACTTCTTTCAGTCTGCCATTCAACAACCTCCAACAACCGCTTAACATAAGCAGGCAGATATCACTCAGCTCGCACCCTTGCCGCGTACTCATTCAACTCAGCAGGGGTGGACTCATTACGCGGTATGCCAATCGGCTTCCATCACCAACTTCCCAGTAGCGAGCGGGTAGTCCCTCAGCCCACACAATCTTGGCGCGAGCACGATCAGTACAATAGGAGCGGACTTCTCTCAGTCCGCCAGATTCAGGAGCGGATTTCTCTCAGTCCACGAGAAGCAGGGGTGGACTCCTACAATTCCGCCATCAGCAGAACCAGTTCCAGAAGCAAGACACTATCCGTGCGGCCTATTGCGGACTCGGCGGACCCCATTCTCTACTCGCGCAAGTTACCGTCTCACCGGGGGTAAAGTCACCGAAAGCTGTTACCTCCTCAGGTCTATAAATAGACCCATATGCCTCTCATTCAGGATGTTGCATCATAGTCTCAAGACTCTCAAGTTGGAGGACAACCGACGACAAGTTCGAATCATCAGTCCCGGCGGACTCCTATTTCCAGTCTGCATTCTCTCATCCCTTAGTCGCGCGGCCTGCTGACCTGACACTTCAGTCCGCACGGCCTCCCTTCTGGCACTCTCTTTCCTTAGCCGCCAGCTTCCATCAATGTACCCTTTCTTTACTTTCTTGTAAAGGTGTAATAAAAGCTGTAATACTCGATATTAATCAAAGGAAAGCCCGTCACAAGTGTAGCATTTAAGCCGCGGCGGGGAAGTCTGTTGTTGCCGCTGCTAGCGGCCCCCTCTCTATTCTCCTCAGCTCAACTCTCTCGGCATCAGCCTGTATGCACAGCCGTCAGATTAACCGTCTACTCGACAGCTCCAGATCATCCTTCCAAACAAACTCCGCATTCGGATAAACACCCTTCTCTCCTCTATCCCTGCAACTCTTGAACAAGCGTTTGCTCCACTCTCAAGCACTCAAAAGCTTTCTCCTCTCCTCTATCCCCACAACCATCAACCTCTTCACCTTGCCCGTGAGACCGAACACACTCCGTTAGCTGTTGGTTCCCGCGACAACCTTCTCCCTCTCCGTTTCCGCGCATCAACATCCATCTAAACAAACAACCTCAGTTCATCAGCAGTAAGATGATGACTTGCAAGAATGCGAACTCGAAGAGGTCATGATAGAAGTAAGACAAGTCATGAAAGATAGGGCTAATTACAAAATACCATATCAAACAAATGATCAAAGATCTAAAGACTCAGATCCATATTGCGGATTCAATAAAGAGCCAGGCCAGCTAACTGAAAACTGCTGAGCACTTCGTCAACTAGTGCAAAGGATGCTGCGATAAGATAAGATGCATGACCTGCTCCCCAAAGATGATCACCCTGATCCAACAACCTCAAAGGGCATAGAGGTTGCGGATGCTCCTTGTTGCTCAAGAGGTGTGAGCGAAGTTGACGAATACCCTCTCCTCGTTGTTAACAATACCGTTGAAAACATTGATGCCGATGACGGGGGCAGGCTTGGAAGACTATTCCGAGCTGATAAAAGGACATCACCACTCCTTAAAACGCCTCGCAACCATTGACGGTTTTCTCTACTCTACATGTTTCAAATGTTTCCTTTATAAAACGCTTCTAAGTGTTTCTCTCTTTTCATTTCAATAAAATTTACTTCAGGGATCCTATACTGACACATTTCCCTTTTTGGAGTGCTTCCTCCTCTATTTTTCTCTTTGCCAAAGAGATCACTGATCCACTGAGACATCGCCGAGTCTTGTTATAGGCTCCCTCGTGATTGGATTCTGGTGTAGGCCACAACAACCATATATCGCGGGGAGTGTTCGCATATGTGTAGTGGGAGCTATCCAACTCTCATGGGGTGGAATACAGGACTTCAGATCCTGGCCAGCATCTAACACAAAGTGTGCATCCAGGGAGATCCCATGGTTAGCTCTGTTGTGCTTCGTTAAAGATACATTACAGTTAGATGATCTTTGCTTGACAAGCAATGACAATCAAGCGTAGCCTTGTCTCTTCGATCATCTCACAACTGTGATGGCCGAACACTCTATGGTACTCTCGATCCATTCTTTTGCGGGGCCCACAACTCCGCTGATCTTTTCCACAGGCGAGCAATGTTATAGACCACTTGGCGCACCTGGACTGACTGATCAACGATGTTGTAACCCGAGGCGTGAGAGCAGTGTATCTAGTGATCCTTATCAGGATTTTCCTCTGCTTCTCTCTTTTGTGCCCTTCTAAAGGATAGGCGGCCAACCCGCTCTTAGTAGGACTATACTCGTGATGACCTTTCTCAGGCAAGCGATGCATAAGGCCCACGGGTGATCTCCTGTGAAAGCATAAAGTCTTTCTTGGTCATCTCCGAGTATAGATCTTTTTTATCAACTGCCTCTTTCACAGGTGAACAGGTTAAATCCGACCTATCAAAAGGATTTGCAGAATTCATTTTGCTTACTCTCATCTTATATGCATTGTGTTGATGCACGAAAACACAAGGGGGTCGAGCACCTCCAGCTAACGGTTCGATCACCGGGGAATAGGGAGACTGCGAGTAGTGATTTACTAAGCGGATGAGGGCAGGAAGAAGAGCAAGGCCGAGAACCACGGCAACAACAGACTTCGCCCGTCGCGGCCTGAATGCCTCTCTTGCGACGGGCTTTCCCTTGATTGAAGAAGAATTTGGTTACAAGTGAAAGGAAAAGGTTGACGAGAGCAGAGCAAGGGGGAGTCCTCAAGGCTCAAGATTCTAGTCCGCAGCCTGTAACAAGAAGGCTCCTGGGTCCAAGTCAGCGTGCCTTGAGTGCACCACCTCCCCCCTATTTATAGGATAGGGGGCCTGCCCAAACGGGCAGGGCTAAAATAACCGACTTCCCGGGGTACAGGAGAACCGGGCAGCGGTGACGGGAAGCAAAAAGAAAGAACACGCCAGTCCGCGCAGAAGGGGCGGACTGGGCTCGCGGACTAGAGCTTCCACTGTTGCTGGGCGCGAGCCTGCTGGAGGGCGGCGGCCTGGGCAGACGAGACACTGCGTCCGCCGCTGTAGAGAACCGGATACCCCAAGCGCTGGCGGACTGAGCGGACAGGTTCTTTCGTCCGCTTCTGCGGTACCATCCTTGGTGTCCGATCGGTGACATTGCCGGACTGGGCGGACTGACAAATCGCGTCCGCGCCTGCTGAAAGGGGGGCTTTGGAATCTTGTAGGATGTTGCGGACTGAGGGGTTAACATAATCCCCGCAAATTTTTAAGTTTCCAGAAAACTTCGAAAATGTTTTCTTAACCGCCGAGTCCGCAAGCCTCGAAAACGCCGCCAACGCTATAAATATCGCTGGAGGCCCTGGAACTATTGAGAATCTCGATCGACACGGGGCGCTAATAACCACTTGCGGTCTCCACTTTTCAGTCCGGCATGGCAAGGCTTGGAGCTTTCTTCTCTAGTCTCACTGCAAAAGGCGACCCAGAACTGACAACGCCTATGAAGACCAATAAGATAGCAAAGAGGTTGACAAAAAAGGATCTTGTTCGCCCTATGGGAGAGAGTTCCCACAGGAAGAAGCCTGCGGAGAAAGCAGTACGCCGTGCCGACATATCTGCTCGCGAAGATACCGCAGTCGACTTCGAACCATTGAGAAGTGAGAAGATGGTGACCTTGTCGGACTCTGCCCCTTCTCAGAAAACCGCAACCTCGGCGGACACCGTTGGCGAACACACTGAGGCTGACATATCTTCTCCTAATGCCCAGGTGCCTATTGTTGACTTGGATGAAGAAGATAGGCGGACTGAGGAAGGGAACGATGCGCCCTCAAAGGCATTGACTGCTGTGAACCCTGAGCCTGTCCGCAAAAACCAGCCCGATTTAGGGGGGTCCGCTGCGGATTCTGCCGAGAAGTCTGCTAAAAGGAAGAAGAGGAAGAGGGACGGGGCGACCGTTGCCGAGCGTGTTGAAAAGAAACTGCGCGCAATGAAGGAGAAGAACGTCTCCAAGCGGACTGGGGATGCAGACTTACAGTACAGACCGCGCGACAAAGAAGTTCCTGATAGCGATATGGTTACACCGGAGGCCCAAATCCAGGGAGATAATTCCCTCTCCACGGTCAGTTTATGCACGAATGAGATAATTGATTCCATAGACGTCGATCGACTTGATTTAATCAACGAATCCTTGCTGGTTGTACTGCAGCAATCTGAGGCGGAGGCTACTGGGAATTAGGATGACGAACTCCCTCCCTCGTCCGCTGCGGATGAAGAGGAGAGAGATAGGCTGAAGGAGAAGATAGAGGAGCAGAAGAAACAAATTGTTGCTCATGTTGCTGCGGTGGGGGAGGCCTCGAAGCAGGCTGCGGCGGATAAAGCCGCTGAGGATCTGCGGATTGCTGCGGAGCTGCTGCGGTCAGGTAAACTTCAACCGGCGCCTAAATACTTTCAGCGTAAGTGGCTTTACAGGTCGCCGCCGCGGACGTCAAGACCAATCAAAATCATCACCGAAACGGACGATATTGTGGTTTCAACAAGTTTGGCGGCTGAGAAAAGAGCAAAGGTTCATCGCGAATGGAAAAAGCGGTTAAGCGCCTTTGACCCGGAGCGGGCAAGGCGGCCTATCATCTTCGATAGTCGGCAACTCGCTGCTGCTATGTCTAAAAGTGATCTTTCATCCTTTCTTTGCGTCCGCCGCGAACTGCATTTGAATGTGAAGTTGACTTTGTTTGTTGCAGGTAGAAAGTCGCCGCCGGGCTCCATCGAGAGTGGCGAGATCGCGGTAACGCCAAATACCGATGCTGACGCGGTCTCGCATGTGGAACCCGCGGGGGATGAGCCGCCCAGCCTGAATATGATTAAAGAGTTAGAGAAGAAATTTCAAGCTGAAATGTAGTGTGTCAAAGCAGAGTTAGAGAAAGCAGAGGAACGCGAGAGGGCATCCACGGCGCGTGAGAAAGCGTCCGCGGAACGCCAGAAGGCCCTTAAAGACCAGATCGCCAACATCTCGCGGGCACTAGAGAGGTCTGAAAGGGAGAAGAAGAGGATTGCGGATGACGTCCGATTCTACAAAGGCAAGCACATGGCGTCAGTGCGTGAAGGAAAGGAGAAACGGACTGCTGAGGTCGCTGAGCAGAGGCCGCGAGCGTTAGATTGCGATGCTCCGGAGATCGCCGCACCGGTTGGTGTCCAACAGCCCGCGGATGAGGAGCCGAGGCCGGCGGCGGAGCCAATGGTGCCTCTCAGCCGGGTAGATCGGGAGGCTTCTCATATGCACCGGACTATAAATGTCATTCATCATCATCTCTGCCGTGTGTACAGCGAGATTCTACAGTTAAGCGACCAAGCAGCTCATCTATGCAGAGACAGGGCTGAAAGGCCGGCGAGGACCGATAACAGGGACCGCTGAGCCCACAATACCACGAGCTTTTATCTGTTTAACTGTACACTTGTTTGTATAACTGTGCTTCGAACAATGCTCTGTAAACTGAACTCTATTTGATCTATGCGGACTCAGATTATATATCCGCAATTTATGTAGCTTAATCCTTGATGTGGCGAATTGTGCGGATTAATGCTGTGTCCGCTTATCGTTTTTAACATGCAGGTGGTCAATACTGCGAACTAAGAGGATTGAAAGTGTATCCGCTCCTTATGACCTGCCGGGAGAAAAAGCGCGATCTGGGCGGGCAACAAATTGTGCCGGCCACAACTTTTTGCTTTGAATTTTTCTTGGCATGTGAATCTGTGTTTGTATCCGCGTTATTGTTTAGCTGTGCTTTTAATTTTTTGCGGACTGTGCGGATTGGAATTGCGAGCTCTGCGGCCTGGCCAAAAAGCTGTCAGACTCTTTAACTATAAATAGGGCCTTCCGCTTTCTCTTATGCAGGAAACAGCTGAAGTACAAGAAACCCTGCGGCCTGCAAAATGGTGTCCGCGTGGACTGATGCTGCTGTCGCCTTCCACTCTGCTGATCACCGGAAATGCACATTGACAGAGGCTGACCTGGATGCCTTTGTCGAAAAGAAGATGGCGAACTCAAACATCCTTGTCCGCCTTCCCGCAAATCAAGAAAGATTAAACTTCTCAACTGCAACCCAGATCGCCATCCCAGTGGACCATTTTGACAGCAGATTCAAGTTTCCGCTTTTATGGGAACTCGCTGCCATCTTCGAGCACTATGGAATGGTGCCTAGCCAGCTTGCGCCGAATACACTCGCTGCGATCTGCAGTTTTGTCTCTTATTTGTGATCTGAAAAGATCGCTTTTTCAATGAATATCTTCCGCAAGATATTCTCTGTCTGCTCCATCACTGCTTCCGGAGGCCGCCCCTACAAGGGGGTAATATACTTCTACTGCAGGGGGATGAAGGTTGTGGGTCTTCCCAACAAAATCCACAACTAGACCTCTAGGTTCCTGATTTTTGAGAGCGACCTAGGGTTCGCGCCCACTGGATGACTTAGAGTCCTCCATTGTCGAGTTCTTGGCCAACGCTAGGCTCGACATCGAGCATTATATTCCACTGCTGGCGAGCTTAGCGGACATCATGCCTGAAGAGAGTAAGTGGCTTCCGAACTCAGATTTTGCATCCGCCGCGACCTTGGTGTTTAACCCATTTGTTTTTTGCAGCGACCTTAGCGGTACCCGCCAACTTGCCACATACGCCTAGCGGCTTCGTCCCTACACAAAAAGAGAAGAAAGAAGCAGTCGCAAGAAAGAGGAAGGAAGAAGTGGATCCCGCAGCGGATTACTCTTCCTCCGAAAGCTTCACCATGAGTGGCTTCGGCATCAGGATCTTAGGGGGAACCCAATGGTCCACTGGCACAGCAAGAATAAACACGTCCGCCTGTCCACCGCGCTTCCTTCGTGGAAGAGTCCGCGGATAACACGCCACGCCCATATTGCGATCTCCGCAATTTACGGAAAGCGCAATTTGAGCGACCTTAAGAAGGTGCCCGCCGCCGACCTCCCTCTACTAGCCTCCCTGGCTTCCGCGAACAGCGCGGTGACAAACCACTATGTTGCCACTCTGGCCAGAGACCTGTTGAGGCAGAACGAACAACTTCAAAAGGATAATAAAGCGCTAAAGGAAAGGAATGCGCGGTTGGGAAAAAGGGTTGCTCAGCAAAGAGAAGAGCTGGGGGTGAGTTGAATTCACAGCGGCCTTAATTTGCTATCCGCCGCGATCCGTCTGACGTTTGCTTTTGTTTGCGCAGGTCGCCTATGACTTGGAAAACAACAACTTCCAGTCTGCCATGCTCCCTTTCGTAAAGGAGACCGTCAAGGTTGCCATTGAGCGACTTGTCCGCGACGGCTTCATAAAGGAGGGAGTGGATGGCGTCCCTTTTTTGGAGATCTTCCCTGAGCTGGCTCCTCAGGTCGCGGCGATGGAGAGGGCTAAAAAAGGAAAGGACATCATCGAGGAAGGTGAAGAAGAGGAAGAAGAAGAAGAAGAGGAAGACGACGAAGACGGAGGGCAAGGCGAGGAGCCAAGCGCCAAGGATACAGCGGACAACGCTGCCTCAAGCCAGCGAGTAGAGGAACTGTCCGCCGAGTCCGACACCTCTGCATCCTCCTCTACTACCGGGAGCTCGCATAGCGGGTCCGCCTCGAGTACAGGATCGGATAGCATCGGGAGCGGCTCCGGGGGCTACTCTCCAGAAGTTGACATTGTTGGTGACAGCCATACACCTCCAGAGAAGAAACAAAGGACTATAGTTTGATCAATGTATATTTTTTTTATCTTTTTTGTTTTTTGTAAAAGTGGCGGACGGAAGATTGCAGTCCGCCGAACATATAGAATGATGTAAACAGTTTTTGATGAAATAGAAAGGATATTTTTGGCATGTGTGCTTTCTGCAATGTTCTTTTTCTACGCTCACCGCACCGACATTTAGCAGTCCGCACGTCATAAGTTTGAGCTTTTTATCTTGCTGATTAAAGAATATTATTGTCCGTCATCGGAATAAGAAGAAATTGCCAGGCGGACTCTGTTGAGTTTCAATTGCAGTCCGCACGACACATCATTTATAACGAATCTTGCTGATTAGAGAATCCAACTCATCAATCCATTCAACATTCGCCTTAAAAAATGACGAAAATAGCCAGCTGATAACAATGTCAGGTGGTACTTCATTGAGTTCTAGTAGAGTCCGCATTTCTCTTTATTAACTTATCAAATTATAACATATGAAAAACCATTCTGCGGACTGAGCGGATACAGAAAACCGACCCGCGCATAGTAGAAATGATCTATATACCTCGTGGTTTCAAGAAAACTTTCGGACTGAGCGGATACAGAAAACCAGTCCGCCAAAGATAGAATCTATAAAATCATCCCAAGGAAACTGGCGGACTGCGCGAATAGATAAGACCAGTCCGCCAAAGATAGAAATGACCCATAGTGATAAAGAAAATCAATCCACTCATAATACAAGAAATGATTTATATCTTGCGACCAGGTGGGCAGGTGAGCCGGAGCGGCATACTTTCCTCACTGGGCTACATGCTATAAAATCAACCCAAGCTGGCAGACTGAGCGGACACAGAAAACCAATCCGCTCACAATAGAAGAAATGATCTATAGCTTGCAACCAGGTGGGCAGGTGAGCCGGAGAGGCATACTTTCCTAACCGTGCTACAAGCTATAAAATCAACCCAAACAAGCGGACTGAGTGCATAGAGAAGACCAGTCCGCACACAATTCCCTGCGAAGAGCAAGATGCTCACTTGGTGGAACGGTTCCCTGCCCTCTTGCCTGGAGTACAGTCTAAGCTGTGGGTCTCCTGCAGGCACTGCTTGAGGGTACCATGGAGTGTTCGAGGGTTACAAGCTAAGATGACCCGTGGGCAGGTGAGCTGGAACGGCATACTTTCCTCACGCGATCATCGAAGTTGTAACAATATCCCTAATGCGGCATGGTAGATCTTTACACCCACCCAGCCCTCCATAATGCAGAGGTGGGGTCAGGTACTTGCCGGGATCCGAAGTCCAGAATCCAACCGCACTAGAGCCTGCAAGCTCACACTACACGGTGCGAAATCTCCACGCAACACGTGGTCTTTGTGGTGTTACGCTAATGACAACGGCTCTAGGGGAGGTCTTGCTGAACTCGGCGATGTCTCCTGGTATCAGGAAACCGTTAAAGGTCTTTGGGAGAGAGAGAAAACACTAGAAAAAGGTGTCAGTAAGGATTATAAAATATATTTACAAAGCAAACATAAGAAAGAAAAGGAAGTTCAGGCGCAGAACCGTTTTAGGAATCTTTCTTAGCGTTTCATCTGTTATGATTACATAAACAAAACACTTGAAGAAGCGTTAGCATGCAGTTTCTATTCATAATAACTCTTGAAGAAGATACACAAAGTAGAGAGAAGGAGGTTCAAGAATAGAACCGTTTGAGATCATCACCGCTCCATGTGTGTGGTATATCCTCTCCTTCGTATGTCTGCAAGCGGTAAGCGCCGCTCTTTAACGCTTCTTTGATAACAAAAGGGCAGGCCCAATTTGGATTAAGCTTCCCAACCGAACCAGCTCTTGCAGTAGCATCAATCTTCTTTAGGACGAGATCTCCCACTTGGAAGTGTTTGATCCTCACGTTCTGATCAAAGTAGCGGGCCATCCTCCTTTTGACCTCTTCCTGTCTTATGGCTGCTTGATCTCTGATGGCCTCGATGTGTTCCAAGCTGAACCTCATCTCTTCATTGTTCAACTCAAGCCAGTCCTCAACGCCTTCTCCTGCAAGCAGAACTCTGGGTGACGGGACTTCAAACTCAACTGGGATAAGTGCCTCTGAGCCATGAGAAAGTTTGAATGGAGTCTCCCCAATTGCGGATGATGGTGTTGTCCTAAGGGACCAGAGAACTGATGGAAGCTGATCAGCCCAGCTGTCCTTGAGATTCTGCACTTTCTTTTTGAGCAAATTGAGGATCTGCTTGTTGGCTGCTTCTACTTGGCCATTGCTCCTGGGATGATGAACTGATGCAAACCGCAGCTCTGTTCCGAACTGCCTGCAAAAATCTATAATCTCGGAGTTGTTGAATTGCGGCCCATTATCAGTATTATAGTCATTGGAATTCCATGTCGGCAGACAATCTCCCCCCAAATGAAGTTTCTAACGACCTGAGTAGTTGTATTTGCCAATGCCTTGGCTTCGATCCACTTGCTGAAGTAGTCGATCATTACGATAATGAAACGTCGCTGACTGCTTGCCATGGCAAAAGGACCGAGGAGGTCCATTCCCCAAACTGCGAAGGGCCAAGAAGTTGCAATCGATCTGAGGGACTGAGCTGCTTGGTGCTGAAGTGGAGCAAACTTCTGGCACTGAACACACTTTCTGGCATAGATCTCAGAGTCTCTCTTCATAGTGGGCCAGAAATACCCCTGCCGCAGGATTCGTTTTTTAAGAGTTCTTGCTCCCGAGTGGCTTCCACACTCTCCTGAATGAACCTCTTGCAAAACAGTGAAAGCTTCTTCTTCTGAAACACACCGGGCCATGGTAGAGAGGAAAGTTTTTCTGTAAAGGACTCCCGCCAATAGGAAATAGTGAGTTGCTTTTATTCTAAACTTTTTCTTATCCCTGACTGTATGATGATAATCTCCCGTTGACAGATAGAGGATGAATGGGTCCATCCAAGAGGCACGTTGGTCTATTTGCATCAAATCTCCTTCCACTACTGCCGGGCGGAAGAGCTCGGAAGTTGTTCCTCCTGAAGGCATCCCATACTTAGAGAGAAAATCGGCCTCCTCATTTTCTGTTCTGGGGATGTGCTCGATGGTAAAGCTCTTGAACTTACCGACTTCTACCTTCATAAGAGCTAGATATTTCTTCAAGATTGGCTCTCTTGTCTCAAAGTTACCGAGGACTTGTGACGCCATCACCAAAGAATCGGTTTTGATGTGAACATGGTCAATCCCTAGCTCCCTTGCGAGCCTCATGCCTACTAGCAAAGATTCATACTCTGCCTGATTATTGGTTACTGGAAAGTAGAATTTGATGGCCTGCTCTAACTTGACTCCGTTTGGATTGATGAGAACCACTCCTGCTCCAGAAGAACTTCTGCCTGAGGCACCATCAACATAGATGGTCCAAGCCAAAGGCGACCTTTCTGCTCGATCAGAACCGGACTCTGGCATGTCGATTAGAAAATCTGCTAGGACCTGAGCTTTAATGGCTGTCTTGGGCACATAAGAGATTTCAAATTCACTCAACTCTATTGCCCACTTAGCTAGTCTGCCGGAATGTTCTGGTTTTTCGAACACGCCCTTCAAAGGCTGATCGGTGACGACTTGAATTGAATGTGCTTGGAAGTATGGACGAAGCCTGCGAGCTGACATGTCTAGCGTCAAGGCTAACTTCTCCAAAATTGGATACCGTGTCTCAGCACTCTTCAGGATATGGCTAACATAGTAAATTGGGAATTGCTTTATGTTCTCTTCCCGAAGAAGAACGGAGCTGACAGCCTCAGGGCCAACCCCTAGATATAAGAAAAGAATCTCTCCTGGCTGGGGGCTCTGAAGCAGGGGTGCTGAGGTCAGTTGCATCTTCAACTGCTCAAAAGCTTTGGAGCACTCTTCCATCCACTCAAACCTGGATGCTCCGCAGAGAGTTTTGAAGAATGGAGCACTCCTATATCTGACCCGAGAGAGAAATCTCGCAAGGCCTGCCAGCCTCCCCCCTAACTGTTGAACTTCTTTTGGCGAACGAGGGGCAGGCATATCAAGGATGGCTTTCACTTTATCAGGATTGGGGGCAAGTCCTTCTGGAGTAAGGAGATGACCAAGAAACTTCCCCTTATTGCCCCAAACGTACATTTCAAAGGGTTGAGCTTCATTTTATACCTACGCAGAGTAGCGAACGTCTCTGCTAGGTCTCGCAAGTGCAGCAAAAACGACTTACTCTTAATCAAGAGATCGTCTACATACACTTCTAGGTTCCTCCCCTTCTGATGGTTAAACACACGGTCCATCATCCGTTGATAGGTTGCACCAGCATTCTTAAGCCCAAAGGGCATCACAAGGTAGCAATAACAACCATCATTAGTAATGAACGACGTGTGAGGAATGTCAGGCTTATGCATTCTTATCTGGTGATAACCAGAAAACGCATCTAAAAAACTCATATAAGAGTACCCTACCGCGGAATCAACTAAAGAATCTATCCGAGGCAAGGGGTAGTAATCTTTAGGGCATGCTTTATTAAGTTTGGTAAAATCTACATACAATCGTCATTTTCCTCCTGGTTTCTTAACCATTACAACATTAGAAATCAAAGTAGGATATTGAATTTCTTTGATAAAATTTGCTTTGAGGAGCTTTACGACACCCTCCCTTATAGGCTCAGCAAGCTTTGTGGCGATGTCCCACTTCTTTTGTTGGATAGGCTTGCAGCCGGGATCAACATTCAAGTGGTGGCATGCAACATCAGTATCCACTCCTGGCATGTCTTCTGCTGACCAGGCGAAGACATCCAGGTTATTCAGCAACTAGGAAATCAACTCAGCCTTTTGATCTTCAGGTAGTTCCGAGTTGATGGAGAGCTTCCTCTCCTCCCCCTCAGCAATGGGGACCCCTTGCGTCACCTGGGCAGGTTCCAGGTGAGCACCTTCATCAGCAGCTGCTTCTGAACTGGGAGAGGCTTCCGCAGCTTCTGTTGGAGCAAGGGAAGGGCTGGCTTCAACCATGTTGACAGTGCGGACGTAGCACTCCCTTGCTCTTCTTGGGTCACTCCTGACCCGACACATCCTTCCATCTGCAAAGAACTTGATGGCAAGGTGGTAAGTGGAAACCACCGCTTGATACTTGTTTAACAGGGGCCTGCTGAAGATGGCATGGTAGCTGCTGGGGGCGTCAACCACTATGAATTGAATCTGCTTAGTCGCCCCTCCAAGCTTCACGGGCAGGATGACGCTGCCCCCCACCTCTTTTCTCTCTCCCGAGAAACCATAGAGTGGCCCCTCAGTGGAAAGCAGAGGCTTTCCAGTCCTCAGGGCCTCAAAGGTAGACTTGAATAGGAGGTTGACCGAGCTGCCTGTGTCAACAAGAATTCTATCAACTGTAAAGTCCCCCACTACAGCCTTGATTACTACAGCGTCATCAAACAGGTTGGGTGTTTGAGGTAGATCTTCTGGACCAAAGGTGATGACCTCTCTTGGAGGAGCACCAGAAGAAGAGGCCACCTCCGCCTGGGTGACCCTTGAAATTGACGATTTCCGAGTGGACTCGGTCCCTGCTCCACCATGGATGAAGAAGAGGCGTCTCAGGACCCCTTCATCATCTGCATCGAAGCACTCCACCGGGACGTTGATCGGCCCCAGACGGCCTTCGTCCTCTACATCCACACATTCCCGGTATGCCTCAGCTACCTCTTTGCCCTTTGAGGTGGATGGATTTGAAGAGGAAGGAGAATCCTTCTTGGCCAGGTCAATCTTGCCCTCGGCAAGCAACTTCTCTATCAGCGTGCGAAGGGCCTTGCAGTCCTCAGTCAAATGGCCCTTTTCCTTTTGGAACTGGCAATATTGTGCATTATTCCTTGGTTTCCACATCTTCTGAGGCTCTTGCCTCTTTTCTTCTGATCTCCTTTGCAGGATCTGGATGACTTCGTCAAGGTCCAGATCTACAGTGTCTTCCATTGGGCTTTCATCAAATTGGATCGGAGCAGGCAAGGCTGCTTGTTGGAGGATGGGTAGATCTTGCAATGGAACGGCGGGAGTGGCGGCCAACGACAGTCTCTGCTCACGAAACTGTTGATGGCCTTGGAATGGTTTCTTGTTGCGGAAGTTCATGCCTCTTTGAGTCGGAGGCTGGAAGTCTGGGCGAGGGGTCTTGCCACGAGAGGAAGAAGCGGAGGCATCCCTTCCTTCAGCCTTGGCTGTCAGGGATGAGACATAAGTTGGATTGGCATTTTCTCCTTCAATGAAACGGTTTACCATGGCGATCAACTCTTGATAAGTCTCAGGTGCCTTGGTTGTTTCTTTAAACTTCAGAGGGCCTTCCCGGAGGCCATGGATCAAGGCGACTTTATAATAATCGGGGTTTACATTCCTGACCCCTTGGATCTCTCTCTGAAAGCGATCAACGAATTGCGCCACCGATTCATTATCCCTTTGCTTGATTTCAAATAGGGCAGCTGGCCCATTCTTCCTCTTCCTTGAGGTAGCAAACCTCAGCAACAACTGGCTACGAAGCTCTGCGAAAGAAGAAATTGTGCCTGAAGGCAGCTCGTAGAACCACTCTCTCGCTTGTCCTTCGAGAGTGGTAACCAACAGTTTACACTTGCTAGCAACTGAGAGGCATCTCAAAGCAACTGCTCCCTCAAATGCTTGGAGGTGAGAGACTGGATCAGTCCCTCCTGAATAGAATGGGATGCGAGGCTCCCTGAAGTTGCTCGGAGCCGATTCCCATCGAATTCGGTCAACAAAGGGAGACGGGGTCTCGAACTCTGCGGGGTAGAAGTGGCGGACTGGAGTCGGGGAGTCCACGGGCTCGGCGGACTGACGGTCAACAAAATGAAGCTGGCGGGCAGGAGTCCCCCTGGCAGCTTCTCTGAAGAAATTTTTGAAAGCAAACTGCTCCTCCTGAGGGCGCAGAGGTGCAGCGGACTGAGCAGGGTTCCGAGGAGTTGCTGGCGACTGCCGAAGCGGAGTTCGGCGAGCTGGGGTCTGGCGGACTGGCGAGTTTGCTGGGTCCGCTGCGGCCTGAGGAGCAAGCCGCTGGGCCAGCGCGAGCAGAGCTTGGCTGATTGCGTCAAGACGCTGGTTAGTCTGCTGGCGGGACTGTTCTGCCTCGAGGCGAGCTTGCTCAATCGCGTCCCAAAGAGAGTCCTCTGAAGAGCTGGAGCGGTCTGAGGAGCGGGCTCTATGGTCTGACATTTCCGTCCGCTGATTTCAAAACACTACTCGGATCTGAAGGCCGCGTGTTAACTGTTGATGCACGAAAACACAAGGGGGGTCGAGCACCACCAGCTAACGGTTCGATCACCGGGGAATAGGGAGACTGCGAGTAGTGATTTACTAAGCGGATGAGGGCAGGAAGAAGAGCAAGGCCGTGAACCACGGCAACAACAGACTTCGCCCGTCGCGGCCTGAATGCCTCTCTTGCGACGGGCTTTCCCTTGATTGAAGAAGAATTTGGTTACAAGTGAAAGGAAAAGGTTGACGAGAGCAGAGCAAGGGGGAGTCCGCAAGGCTCAAGATTCGAGTCCGCAGCCTGTAACAAGTAGGCTCCTGGGTCCGAGTCTGCGTGCCTTGAGTGCACCACCTCCCCCTATTTATAGGATAGGGGGCCTGCCCAAACGGGCAGGGCTAAAATAAATGACTGCCCGGAGTACAGGAGAATCGGGCAGCGGTGACGGGAAGCAAAAAGAAAGAACACGCCAGTCCGCGCAGAAGGGGCGGACTGGGCTCGCGGACTAGAGCTTCCACTGCTGCTGGGCGCGAGCCTGCTGGAGGGCGGCGGCCTGGGCGGACGAGACACTGCGTCCGCCGCTGTAGAGAACCGGATACCCCAAGCGCTGGCGGACTGAGCGGACAGGTTCTTGA
This sequence comes from Platanthera guangdongensis, assembly GCA_039583875.1. Classification (NCBI taxonomy): domain Eukaryota; kingdom Viridiplantae; phylum Streptophyta; class Magnoliopsida; order Asparagales; family Orchidaceae; genus Platanthera; species Platanthera guangdongensis. Next base: position 113,545,712 of record CM077153.1, on the reverse strand, counting down.
GTCCGCTGCTGGGGTACCATCCTTGCTGTCCGATCGGTGACATTGCCGGACTGGGCGGACTGACAAATCGCGTCCGCGCCTGCTGAAAGGGGGGCTTTGGAATCTTGTAGGATGTTGCGGACTGAGGGGTTAACACATTGCTTGCTCAAATCTTTATTAGATGATGATCTACAAAGCTCTTTATTACTCTTATCAAATTTTAATGACATCAATCATTGATCAAAGAATCTGGCTCTCGATTAACAAGCCATACTATTGGAGTGTAATCAAGATGATTTCTTCTTATTGATTCAGACTTCATATTAAAGATGTCATCTCTTATCTAGTGAGATCACTATTCTGGCTTGATCTTCATTGAATTATCATCAGAGTTCGTCAGACATTTCCTCTGCTATATGATCATATCCATCATATCTCATCAACAATTAGCATTCGCAAGTCCCGCACAGGTACTTGAACCTTAGTTCGTTATATTATGTCTGCTACTCACTCTTCTCTTTGTAGTGGTTAGCAGACACCTGCAAGTCTCATCCAGGTACTTGAAGCTTAGTTTTTTTCATCACATCCGCTTCTAACTTCACTTTTTGCAGAGATTGGCAGATACCTGCAAGTTCCCTTCAGGTACTTGCGGCTTTCTTTACTTTCATATCTGATTCTAACTTCTCTTTTGCAGAGCTCAGCAGATACCAGCAAGTTTCCTTTCAGGTACTTGCAGTCTATTTTGGTATATCATGTCTGCTTTTAACACACCTTTTTTTTGCAGAGATTGACAAATACCTGCAAGTTCCCATCTGGTACTGCGGCTTTCTTTACTTTCATAGCTGCTTCTAACTTCTCTTTTGCAGAGCTCAGTAGATAACAGCAAGTTTACTTTCAGGTACTTGCAGCCTATTTTCGTATATCATGTCTGCTTTTAACCCCCTTTTTGTAGAGATTAGCAGATACCTGCGAGTTTCCTTCCAGGACCTTGCAGCTTTCTTTACTTTCATATCTGCCTCTAATTCCTCTTTTGTAAAAACAAACAAATGCTTGCAAGTCCCCTTCAGGTACTTGCAACTTATTTTTTCCTTCATGCATACTGCGTACTCTTCTTTTTGTATAGGTTAACAGGTGCTTGCAAGACTCCGTCAGTTACTTGCAAGTTATTATTATTCTATGCCTTCCTCTCATCTTCGTTTTACAGAATTCAGTGGAAGACACATCTCCTTCATTTTTGCTAACGCAAACTCAGGTACACACAAGATGATCATCCATACAGGCCTACACTAACTTTTCCTTTGCAGGAAGAAGATAGTAATTACCAAACTCCTATGGAGAGACATAAGGTTCTATCTCTCTTTGCCCCCTCCTCCTTTTGGGTGGATCATGATTTTCGTGTGTCTCCTACTTTTTTGAAGTTCCCTTCGGAACTTAGAAAAGTGCGGGGATTATGTGAACCCAAAAATCGGCGGTCCTTCCCAAGGTAGTCAGCTCGCTAGTCGCGGCCGGCTCTGGGTTCTCCCTGGAAGTCGCGACGTCCTAAGATGGGCGGACATGATTCTCTGTCTGCTCAGGCCGCATGGCTTGGGAGATCCAGCGGTCTGACTGCCCAGGTCGCGCAGCTTTCCGTTGGTCGGCAGGAGCCGCGGACTGCTTCTTCAGTCCGCCGCTACAGCTCGCGCCCTTATCAGCTAATCGCCTCAAGCTCTCCATCCTGACAGGTGGAGAACAACTTTGGTGGACTCGAATACTTATCTGCCCAGACCGCCATATTGTCAAGCGGCCTGCCTCCAGGCCGCCCACCATCAGCAGCGCCGACTACCCGCTAGCTCGCCGAATAGTAATAATGGCGACCTGACCCCAGGACGCTAGCTAGTAACACCTATTTCCACTACGCCAGCTTGCGCGACCTGCCAAGTCACCAAGCCCAGGCCCCCCAATAGGTGTAGCAGACCATTCCATTCAGTAGGAGGCGGACTTCAGCAGAAGGGTCGATCTGCCTCCTCAGTCCTCCAGGTCTCCCAAGCCGACCAGCGCCACCAGTGTCACCTCGCAGACTCCAGCTCTTCTCCGCTGAGGGCTGGGCGGTCTCGACCTTCAGTCCGCAGATATCAATAAAACCCAGCTCTAGCTCAGCAGCTGGCGGCCTCGCCTCCATTCAGCAGCAGAGGAAGACTAGGCCTATCCCCCTCGGACATGGCGGATTCGCTATGCAGCCCGCCGTTCAATAGCTTCCAGCACCCGCTTCTTCGCAGCAGCGGACGGATAATCTAGTTAGCCCACACAACTAGGCGCGGGCTCGATTAGCACAACAAGAACGGACTCCTCTCAGTCCGCCAGCAGCAGGGCCAGCTCTAGAAGCAAGTCCCAAACTGTGTGGCCTAGCGCGAACTCGACAGACTCCGTTCACTGCTTGCACAAGTTACCGTCTCACCGGGGGTAACATCACTGAAAGTCGTTATGATGGCGGCAACCCCCAACGTGTTAAAGTTGAATATGATGACGGCGACGGCGATGGCGATGGCGGCAACCCCCAAGTTAAAGTTGAAGATGATGACGACGACGGCGATGACGGCAACCCCCAATGTGTTAAAGTTGAAGATGATGACGGCGACGACGACGGCGTTCTCCTACATGTTGAAGATGATGACTATATGATGTGGAGCTACATGATATGAAGGCTTTTAAATATTATTTAGTTTATTTCTATTTGCATTTTTATTTTCATCATGTAATGTTCAAGTATTTTAGGTGTTGATTTATTTTTATTTAGTTGGCTGCACATAGCCTATGCATTTTGTAAAGCCTATATATAGGCATGGACTTTCATGGTTTTACTTAGAGAATGAAAAATTAAATCTTTGAATTTAAAATTTGAATTTCCCCCTCACCTCTCTTTTCCCCCTTAGGAAAAATTCAGCCCCCTGTTCCTCCCTTCCTCTTGGCCGCCGGCCGCCCTTCCTCTGCCCTCCTCTTGCTCGGCCTCCCTCCTCTTCCCTCCTCCCCTTTCCTTCTTTGCTCCCCTTGGTTTCCCCTCAACTCCACCTCCCAAGATTCGGCCACCACTCTCAAGCCAACCCTCACTTCCACACCCCAAACCGAACCACCAACCTCTCCCTTATCCAAAACCCGACCTCCATCAAGAGCCCCCAAATCAGCCTCTTTCCATAGTGAAATCGACCAAGATTAAAGGTGTTTTTCTCCCTGTGGTTTTTCCTCCATCACGGCGTGAAGCAAAGGAAGCAGACAAGTTTCTCTCCATCCGGCGACACTCCGGCAGAGTCGTGGAAGAACGATCCATGAAAGTGAACCGGAATCATATATTCCGGTTGGGTAACGAGATCTTCTACCTCTTGTGTGATTCTTATCTCTTTAGATTTTTAATTGGTGGAATACCTTTGTGTTACTTTGGAATCACTTAACGTTCGTGGCTTATCTTTCCGATCGCATTTGTTGTTCTTTCTAATTATTTAATTTTCCGAGAGGTTTGGCGAGCCTCGCTTTCATTTTGTTGGGGGAGATCTACCATTTCCGAACCGAACCTTTCGGTAGATCTCTTTTGGTACAACCATCGCTCGGTCGGACCCAAGATTGGTCCTTTTAGCTTGAGAGAACATCAGCCTCTAGTCGTTTGTTCGATCTTTAATCGGTGTGGCTACCGTACGTTAGCGATAGTTGATAACGTTATTCGTGGGTGTGCTGCGTTTAGTTATTGTGTGAGCGTAATAGTGGAAATAGAGAGGCGTACGTGGTACTCCCTTTGCCGTTATAGCGTCAAACACCGTAGCTTACATCAATTTGGTATCAGAAGAAGGTTCACGTCAATTTCTTAATTGGCACCCTCCCCCTTTTATTTAGCACGTTAACACACACTTTGTATGCACGTTCAGAGTCAAAATAATCAAAAAAAATTCTGGTCTGCCAATAGCGGCTTAACTTTCTTATTTTTCAGCAAAAAAATCAAAAACAAAATTAATTAATAATCTTCATATTTTATTCTGCAATAAAATCTATTTTATATTAATTTTACCCTAGTGGGTAAGTGGGAACAATTCCGACAAACCTATTTTAATTGGGTCAGAATCGTTTCTCATTTTATGTGCACAAATTATGGATCGAGTTTTCTCTTCGGTTATCACAATATGGCCTACGACGTCAATGTTTCCCGAGGAAAATCATTAGGTTCCATTAGGGATGTTAGAAAGTCATTCCAATGTCTGATAGTGGATGAGATTAAGGCGTTGATTGACGAAGTAAAGGCTAGCCAGGTAGTACCATTTCTCCCAAGGCAACACCCGAGTTATCCTACGGACGGCGCTAGTTCCATACCGATCTTTAGGAATGAAGATAAACCAAACGCCCAGGCCAAACGGCAAATAACTGATGATTTGTCTACCCTTAAACAAGGGAATAAGTCGGTCTCAAATTATATGCAACTCTTTAAGGATTTGAAGGTTAGGAGCGGTGTGAAGGAATCGCCTGAGGTCACCCTTTCCAGGTTTCGTAGGGGGTTAAACCCCTACATCCAGGGTAAATTACTGTGTTATTGGCACACAGATTTAGACTCCACTTTTACCACGACATTAGAAATTGAGAAGCACCAGATTCCTAGGAGTATGGTTCCCTCATATCAGACGATTATTATAGGTGAGTCTAGTGGCGAATCTGGTCTTGGCTCTATTGTGCGTCCTACCCTGATTACGCCCGTAGACCATTTTGCGTCTCCCCCTGAGTTGCCTGATTTAGTTGTAGACTCCCCTGATGAGTCTAAGGTCGTGCCAGGACTGTGCCTATCACTGAGGATGAGGCTGATTACGTTGGCGATTTGAGTGACGATGAGGAGATTGGTTACCCTAGTGACCTGGATGAGGATTTCTCCTTTGAGGAATCATCTCATCTTCCTTTCGGTGATGTTTCTGAGGCGTCTCACTTGATAGTTATGGAGCCTTCTGATGACCCTGAGTCAGTTGATATTCCGGCTGAGTCGGAAGTGTTACCTTATGCTGAGAGCTTACCCATTAGTGATTTAGGCGATGAAATGTTAGGACTCGAGCTAGTTATTTTTAGTCCGAGACATATTGTAGTGCCCACTTCTGAGGAATCATCTCCACTTCCCTTTCGTCGATGTTTCTGAAGCCGTTACTGAGTCTGATTTGAGTGAAGTTTCTAGTGAGGTGATAGAGTCACCCTGTGGCGAATGTTTCTCTGATCGTGAGTTAGGTGATGACAAGCCAGTTGAGTTTTCTGTGAGGGAAAATCTTCTATTTGATTTTCCGTTTGATTTTGATGGCTTAAACCCGGAGGATTTTAGTTGGATGATAAATCCGTATTTTGACAGTGGGCATGACTTAGCCCCTCCTCCGGAATCTATCGATGATCCCATTCCTGAGATTTGTACTGCTACTGATGTCGTGATTTATGAGTTGGAAGAATGTCCTAGCGAGAGAGTTATATTTTTGGAAGACGACGCAGAAGTAGACCCGGATGAGCGTCCCCTGATGCTAACTCCGTTGCGTGAATTTAAATGTGATCTTAACTCTCTCCCAGTTTTAGCTTTACCGACTCCCCCTCCTGAAATGTTGACCCGACCAGCGGATCCTTTCGGACATGAATTTATTTTGCCTGATTTGAGTCATGTTATTTTACCATCCATGTTGGACCCTCCTTGGGACATGTCTCGTAGTGTGATAATAGATTTCGTGTTTGGTCATGATGAATGTCTCATTAATTTGGTATCCACTCGACTTTCTAAAACAAACCAAATCTCTGAGAGTACGTTAATGATGTGGCCACCAGATTACGTTGGGTTGGTGCCACCATATATAGTTCCGCTAGTGCCACCCTATTACTTTCCATTGGCGCCCCCATATTTAGTTCCCTTGGTTCCATCTCAAGTTATTCCGTTACCGCTATTTTACATGTCAAGTCTGCCTGCAATAGTATTTGCCTCTCACGCTTTCATTTTACATAAGCATAATAAGGAAGCGCTAGTCACACACATGTCTTCTTATCAATATATCGCTAAATTACATAAGAGGGCATCTCCCTATAAGATTTTCGGTTTACTCTTGGTGCGACTCGTCCCTGAACGGATGCCTACGGGCACTATAGAAACGTTGGCGAGTCGGCGAGTTAGAACATTTCGGATTTTTAATCAGTTAGGAGAAACAACATATCTGTTAAGGTTAACCACTGAATGGGGTAATTCCACTAGTTTAAATGTTTCCACTTTCACGCATTGTGTTTTTCCACCTTTTGAAATATCTAACTCTACGTTTGGTGCCACTATATTTTCATTTGGGTTGGGGGGTGAGCTTGTTCTTGGATCGTTCTCTCCATTGGTCTCCAACGGAGGTACGTTGACTGTTGATGAAGAAATTTTTCCTCTTTATTTTCCTAATGCTTTTCCCAGTTTTCCCAGGACAATCTTTTTGCTAGACATGTTCACATATGGTGTTTTGCTCTCCTCTCCAAGCGGTGGTATTCAGCATTATGTGATACGATTGTGTGTTCGCCCGGTCTCCGGTGACCCTTGGATTCCGGACTCGGCGATGGTTCTTTTGGATGATGTTCTTCGGCTCCAGCACTGCTGTTGATGCACAAAAACACAAGGGGGGTCGAGCACAACCAGCTAACTGTTCGAACACAGGGGGAAAAGGGAGACTGCGAGTAGCGATCTACTAAGCGGATGAGAGCTGGAAGAAGAGCAGGGCCGTGAACCACGGCAACAACAGACTTCGCCCGTCGCGGCCTGAATGCCTCTCTTGCGACGGGCTTTCCCTTGATTGAAGAAGGATCTAGTTACAAGTGAAAGGAAAAGACTGAGGGAAACAGAGCAAGGGGGAGTCCGCAAGGCACAGGATTCGAGTCCGCAGCCTGTAACAAGTAGGCTCCTGTGTCCGAGTCAGCGTGCCTTGAGTGCACCACCTCCCCCCTATTTATAGGATAGGGGGCCTGCCCAAACGGGCAGGGCTAAAATAACCGGCTGCCCGGGGTACAGGAGAACCGGGCAGCGGTGACGGGAAGCAAAAAGAAAGAACCCGCTAGTCCGCACAGAAGTGGCGGACTGGGCTCGCGAGCTGGAGCTTCCACTGCTGCTGGGCGCGCCCACTGGAGGGCGGCGGCCTGGGCGGATGAGATACTGCGTCCGCCGCTGGAGAACCTGTTACCCAAAGCGCCGGCGGACTGAGCGGACTGCTCCTTGTGTCCGCTGCTGGAGTATCACCCTTAGCGCCCGACTGGTGACAGTTCCGGACTGGGCGGACGGACAAATCCTGTCCGCGCCTGCTGAATGGGGGCTTTGGAATCTTGTAGTATATTGCGGACTGAGGGGTTAACATAATCCCCGCACATTTTTAAGTTTCCAGAAAACTTCAAAAATGTTCTCTTAACCGCCGAGTCCGCAAACCTCGAAAATGCCGCCAATGCTATAAATATCGCTGGAGGGTCTGGATCTGCTGAGAATCTCGATCGACACGGGGCGCTATTCACCACTTGCGGTCTCCACCTTCCAGTCCGGCATGGCTAGGCTTGGAGCTTTCTTATCAACAGTTAACACGCGACCTTCAGATCCGAGTAGTGTTTTGAAATCAGCGGACGAAAGATGTCAGACCGCAGAGCCCGCTCTTCAGATCGCTCTAGTTCTTCAGAGGACTCCCTTTGGGTCGCAATAGAACAAGCTCGCCTTGAGGCCGAGCAGTCTCGCCGGCAGACCGACCAGCGTCTTGACACAATCAGCCAAGCTCTGCTTGCTTTGGCCCAGCGGCTTGCTCCTCAGGCCGCAGCGGACCCAGCGAACTCGCCAGTCCGCCAGACCCCAGCTCGCCGAACTCCGCTTCGGCAGTCGCCAGAAACTCCTCGGAACCCTGCTCAGACCGCAGCCCCTCTGCGTCCTCAAGAGGAAGAGTTTGCATTCAGAGAGTTCTTCAGAGAAGCTGCTAGGGGCACTCCTGCCCGCCAACTTCACTTTGCTGATCGCCAGTCCGCCGAGCCCGCGGACTCCTCGGCTCCAGTCCGCCCTTTCTATCCTGCAGAGTTTGACACCCTGTCTCCCTTTGTTGACCGAATTCGATGGGAATCGGCCCCGAGCAACTTCAGGGAGCCGCACATCCCATTCTATACAGGAGCGACAGATCCCGTTTCTCACCTCCAGGCATTTGAGGGGGCAGTTGCTTTAAGATGCCTCTCAGATGCGATTAAGTGTAAATTGCTGGTTACCACTCTCGAAGGGCAAGCGAGAGAATGGTTCTATGAGCTGCCTTCGGGCACTATCTCTTCTTTTGCCGAGCTTCGTAGCCAGTTACTGCTGAGGTTTGCTACCTCAAGGAAGAGGAAGAATGGGCCAGCTGCCCTATTTGAGATCAAGCAGAGGGATAACGAATCGGTGGCACGATTCGTTGATCGCTTTCAAAGAGAAATTCATGGTGTGAGGAATGTGAACCCCGACTATTATAAAGTTGCCTTGATCCATGGCCTCCGGAAAGGCCCTCTGAAGTTTAAAGCAACGACCAAGGCTCCCGAGACTTATCAGGAGTTGATCGCCATGGTCAACCGTTTCATAGAAGGGGAAAATGCCAATCCGACCTATGTTTCATCCCTGACAGCCAAGGCTGAGGGAAGGGATGCCTCCGCTTCTTCCTCTCGTGGCAGGCCCCCTTGTCCAGACTTCCAGCCTCCGTCTCAAAGAGGCAGGAACTTCCGCAACAAAAAACCTTTCCAAGGCCATCAACAGTTTCACGAGCAGAGACTGCCGTTGGCCACCACTCCCGCCGTTCCTTTGCAAGCTCTTCCCATCCTCCAGCAGGCGGCCTTGCCTGCCCCGTGCCAATATGAAGAAAGTCCCATGGAGGACCCTGCAGATCTGGACCTTGACGAAGTCATCCAGATCCTGCAAAGGAGATTAGAAGAAAAGAGGCAAGAGCCTCAGAAGCTGTGGAAGCCGAGGAATAATTCGCAATACTGCCAGTTCCACAAGAAAAAGGGTCATCTGAATGAGGAATGCAAGGCCCTTCGTGCGCTGATTGATAAGTTGCTTGCCGAGGGCAAGATTGACCTGACCAAGAAGGATTCTCCTTCCTCGTCGAAGCCATCCACCTCGAAGGGCAAAGAGGTAGCTGAGGCTTACCAGGAGTGTGTAGATATTGAAGATGAAGGCCGTCTGGGGCCAATCAACGTCCCGGTAGAGTGCTTCGATGCAAATGATGAGGTGATTCTGGGACGCCTCTTCTTCATCCATGGTGGAGCTGGGACCGAGTCCACCCGGAAGTCATCAATCTCAAGGGTCATCCAGGCAGAGGTGGCCTCTTCTTACGTTGCTCCTCCAAGGGAAGTCGTCACCTTTGGTCCAGAAGATCTTCCTCGAACAGCCAATCCATTTGATGATGCAGTCGTAATCCAGGCTGGTATTGGGGACTTCACGGTGGACAGAATTCTTGTTGATACGGGCAGTTCAGTCAACCTCCTCTTCAAGTCTACTTTTGAGGCCATGAGGACCGGAAAGCCTCTGCTTTCCACTGAGGGGCCGCTCTATGGATTCTCAGGAGAGAGGAAAGAGGTGGAGGGCAGCGTCACCTTGCCAGTGAAGCTTGGAGGGGCAACAAAGCAGATACAGTTCATAGTGGTCGACGCCCCCAGCAGCTACCATGCCATCTTCGGCAGGCCCCTGCTGAACAAGTACCAAGCAGTGATTTCCACTTATCACCTCGCCATCAAGTTCTTTGTCGATGGGAGGATGTGTCGGGTCAGGAGTGACCCAAGGAGAGCAAGGGAGTGCTACGTCCGCAATGTCAACATGGTTGAAGCTTCCCTTGCTCCAGCAGAAGCTGCAGAAGCCTCTTCCAGTTCGAAAGTTGCTGCTGATGAAGGTGCTCACCTGGAACCTGCCCAGGTGACACAAGGAGTCCCCATTGCTGAAGGGGAGGAGAGGAAACTCTCCATCAACTCGGAGCTACCTGAAGATCAAAAGGCTGAGTTGATTTCCTGCCTGCTAAAGAACCTGGATGTCTTTGCCTGGTCAGCAGAAGACATGCCGGGGGTGGATCCTGATGTAGCTTGCCACCATCTGAATGTTGATCCCATCTGCAAGCCCATCCAACAGAAGAAGAGGGACGTGGCAACAAAGCTTGCAGAACCAATAAGGGAGGAGGTTGCGAAACTCCTCAAGGCGAATTTTATTAAAGAAGTGCAATATCCCACCTGGATTTCAAATGTTGTAATGGTTAAAAAACCAGGGGGAAAGTGGCGAATGTGTGTAGACTTTACAAAACTTAATAAAGCATGTCCTAAAGATTGCTACCCCCTGCCTCGGATAGATTCTTTAGTTGATTCCGCGGTAGGATACTCTTACATGAGTTTTTTAGATGCGTTTTCTGGTTATCACCAGATAAGAATGCATAAGCCCGACATTCCTCACACGTCATTCATAACTAACGATGGATGTTATTGCTATCTTGTCATGCCCTTTGGGCTTAAGAATGCTGGCGCGACCTATCAACGGATGATGGACCGTGTGTTTAACCATCAAAAAGGAAGAAACCTAGAAGTGTATGTAGACGATCTCTTGATTAAGAGTAAATCGTTTTCGCTGCACTTGCTAGATCTAGCAGAGACGTTCGCTACTCTGCGTAGATACAAGATGAAGCTCAATACTTTGAAGTGTACTTTTGGAGCGAGTAAGGGGAAGTTTCTTGGTCATCTCCTTACTCCGGAGGGACTTGCCCCCAATCCTGACAAGGTGAAAGCTATTCTTGAAATGCCTACCCCTCGTTCACCGAAGGAAGTTCAGCAGTTAGGGGGAAGGCTAGCAGGTCTTGCAAGATTTCTTTCTCGGGTTGGAGATAGGAGTGCCCCCTTCTTTAAGACCCTCCGACGTGCGTCCAAGTTTGAGTGGACAGAAGAGTGTTCCCAGGCTTTTGAACAGTTAAAGATGCAGCTTACCTCATCGCCTCTACTTCAGAGCCCCCGCCCAAGAGAGATTTTTTCTTGTACCTAGGGGTTGGCCCTGAGGCCGTCAGCTCCGTTCTTCTTCGGGAAGAAGGCAGAAAGCAATTCCCGATCTACTACGTCAGCCATATTCTGAAGAGTGCTGAGACGCGGTATCCGATCCTGGAGAAGGTAGCCTTGGCACTGGTCATGTCAGCTCGCAGGCTTCGCCCGTACTTCCAGGCACATTCAATTCAAGTCATCACCAATCAACCTTTGAAGGGTGTGTTGGAAAAGCCCGAGCATTCCGGCAGGTTAGCTAAGTGGGCAATAGAGCTAAGCGAATTTGAAATTTCTTATGTGCCCAAGACAGCCATCAAAGCTCAAGTCCTAGCAGATTTTCTGATTGACATGCCAGAGTCCAGTTCTAATCAAGCAGAAAGGTCACCTTTGGCTTGGACCATCTATATTGATGGTGCCTCAGGCAGAAGTTCTTCTGGAGCAGGAGTGGTTCTCATCAATCCAAACGGAGTCAAATTGGAGCAGGCCATCAAGTTTTACTTTCCAGTAACCAACAACCAGGCTGAATATGAATCTCTGCTAGCAGGCTTGAGGCTCGCAAGGGAATTAGGGATCTATCATGTTCACATCAAAACCGATTCTCTGGTAATGGCGTCGCAAGTCCTCGGCAACTTCGAAGCAAGGGAGCCAGTCTTGAAAAAATATCTAGCTCTTGTGAAAATAGAGGTCGGCAGGTTTAAAAGCTTCACTATCGAACATATCCCCAGAGCAGAGAATGAGGAGGCCGATTTTCTCTCTAAGCATGGGATGCCTTCAGGAGGCACAACTTCCGAGCTCTTCCGCCCGGCAGTGGTGGAAGGAGATTTGATGCAGGTAGATCAGCGCGCCTCTTGGATGGACCCATTCATCCTATATCTGTCAACAGGAAATTATCATCATACAGTTAGAGACAAGAAAAAGTTCAGAATAAAAGCAGCTCACTACTTTCTAGTGGCGGGAATCCTTTATAGAAAGACCTTCCTCTCAATCATGGCCCGATGTGTTTCAGAAGAAGAAGCTCACACCATTTTGCAAGAAGTTCATTCAGGAGAGTGTGGAAGTCACTCTGAAGCAAGAACTCTTGAAAGACGAGTCCTGCGGCAAGGGTATTTCTGGCCCACAATGAAGAAAGACTCAGAGATCTACGCCAGAAGGTGTGTTCAATGCCAGAAGTTTGCTCCGCTTCAGCACCAAGCAGCTCAGTCCCTCAGGTCGATTGCAACTCATTGGCCCTTTGTGGTTTGGGGAATGGATCTCATTGGTCCTTTTCCCTTGGCAAGCGGGCAACGGCGTTTTATCATCGTAATGATCGACTACTTCAGCAAGTGGATCGAAGCCAAGGCATTGGCTAAGACAACGACTCAGATCGTCAAGAACTTCATTTGGGGAGAAATTGTATGCCGGCACGGGATACCAATGGCAATAATCACTGACAATGAGTCACAGTTCAACAACTCAGAGATGATAGATTTTTGCAGGCAGATCGGAACAGAGCTGCGTTTTGCATCAGTTCATCATCCCCGAAGCAATGGCCAGGTGGAAGCTGCCAACAAGCAGATCCTCAACTTGCTCAAGAAGAAAGTGCAGAATCTCAAGGGCAGTTGGGCTGATCAGCTTCCATCAGTCCTCTGGTCCCTTAGGACAACGCCATCATCCGCAACCGGGGAGACTCCTTTCAAACTCTCTCATGGCTCAGAGGCACTCATCCCGATTGAGTTTGAAGTCCCGTCACCCAGAGTGCTGCTTGCAAGAGAAGGTGTCGATGATTGGGCTGAGTTGAATAATGAGGAGATGAGGTTCAGCTTGGAACACATCGAGGAGGTCAGAGATCAAGCAGCCATAAGGCAGGAAGAGGTCAAAAGGAGGATGGCCCGTTACTTCGATCAGAATATAAGGATCAAACACTTCCAAGTGGGAGATCTAGTTCTAAAGAAGGTTGATGCTGCTGCGCGAGCTGGTTCTGTTGGAAAGCTTAATCCAAATTGGGCCGGCCCTTTTGTCGTCAAAAAAGCATTAAAAAGCGGCGCTTATCACTTGCAGACATACGAAGGAGAGGATATACCACACACGTGGAGTGGTGATGACCTCAAGCGGTTCTATTCTTAAAACCTCCTTCTTCTACTTTGTGTATCCTCTTCAAAAATTGTTATGAATAGAAACTGCTTGCTAACACTTCTTCGAGTGTTTTGTTGTAATCATAACATATAAGGCGCTAAGAGAGATTTCAAAACGGTTCTACACCCGAACTCCCTTTTTCTTTCTTATGCTTCCTTTGCAAATGCATTTTCTTAATCAAAGAATCCATACTGACATTTTTTCTAGTGTTTTCTCTCTCTCCCAAAGACCTATAACGGTTCCCTGACACCAGGAGACATCGCCGAGTTCAGCTAGACCTCCCCTAGAGCCGTTGTCATTAGCATAACACCACGAAGACCACGTGTTGCGAGGAGATTTCGCACAGTGTAGTGGGAGCTTGCAGGCTCTAGCGCGGTTGGATTCTGGACTTCGGATCCCGGCAGGTACCTGACACCACCTTTGCATTATGGAGGGCAAGGTGGATGTAAAGCTCTACCATGCCGCTTTAGGGATATTGTTACAACTTCGATGATCACATGAGGAAAGTATGCCGTTCCGGCTCACCTGCCCGCGGGTCATCTTAGCTTGTAACTCTCGAACACTCCATGGTACCCTCAAGCAGTGCCTGCAGGAGACCCACAGCTTAGACTGTACTCCAGGCAAGAGGGCAGGGAATCGTTCCGCCAAGTGAGCATCTTGCTCTTCGCAGGGAATTATCTGCGGACTGGTCTTCAGCGTCCGCTCAGTCCGCCGGTTTGGGTTGATCTTATAGCTTGTAGCCCGGTGAGGAAAGTATGCCGCTCAGGCTCACCTGCCCACCTGGTCGCGAGTTATAGGTCATTTCTATATCTTTGGCGGACTGATTTTCTCTATCCGCAGAGTCCGCCTGCTTGGGTTGATCTTATAGCTTGTAGCCCGGTGAGGAAAGTATGCCGCTCCGGCTCACCTGCCCACCTGGTCGCAAGCTATAGATCATTTCTATCTTTGGCAGACTGGATTCGTTATCCGCATAGTTTGGAAGTTTCCTTGGGATTGCAAGCTGGTTTTCTTTAGCGGACTGATTTTCTCTATCCGGTCAGTCCGCCGATTTGGGTTGATCTTATAGTTTGTAGCCCGGTGAGGAAAGTATGCCGCTCAAGCTCACCTGCCCACCTGGTCGCAAGCTATAGATCATTTCTATTATGAGCGGATTGATTTTCTGTATCCGCTCAGTCCGCAGGGTACATTCAAGTTTGTATTCCTGTTATAAGCGGATTGGTCTTCTATATCTGCTCAGTTCGCAGAATGATTTTCATATATTTGATCACTATTATGAGTGGATTGGTTTTCTGTATCCGCTCAGTCCGCAGAATGATTCTCGCATTATTTGATAAGTTAATAATCAATGTACTTTTATATTATGTGCGGTCTGGCTTGCGGACCACAACTATAACTCCTGGCATTATTATCAGCTGGCTGTTCTCTGAGGCGGATACTGAATGAGTTGATGTCTAATTCTTTAATCGACAAGGTTCACTATAAATAATGTATGTATCATGCGGACTGCAAGTGAAACTCGACAGAGTCCGCCTGACAGTTTCTTGGTCCAAAGTGGAACAATAATTCTCTAATCAGCAAAGGCTCAGGTTTATCAAGCGTGTTGTGCGGACTGCTAAGTATCGGTGTGGTGAGCGTGGAGAAAAAAGAGCATTGCAGAAAGCACACATGCCAAAAAATATCCTTTCTATTTCATCAAAAAATTTACATCATTCAATATGTTCGGCGGACTGCAATCTTGCGTCCGCCACTTTTTACAAAAAACAAGATTACAAAATGTACATATGCATTGATCAATCAGTCCGCTGTCTCTTCTCAGGAGGTGCAGGGCTGTCACCGATAATGTCGACATCTGGAGAATAGCCCCCCGAGCTGCTCCCGCTGCTACCTGATCCTGTACTAGTGGCGGACCCGCTATGCGAGCTCCCAGTAGCAGAGGAAGATGCAGAGGTGTCGGACTCGGCGGACAGCTCCTCTCCTCGTCGGCTCGATGCAGCATCGTCTGCATTTTCCCTGGCACCCTGCTCTTCGCCCTGCGAGCCTCCGTCTTCTTTCTCTTCTTCTTCTTCTTCGTCGTCTTCTTCTTCCTCATCTTCACCTTCCTCAATGACATCCTTTCCTTTTCTAGCTCTCTCCATCGCTGCGACCTGAGGGGCCAGCTCAGGGAAGATCTCCAGAAAAGGGACGCCGACCACTCCCTCCTTCATGAGGCCATCGCGGGCAAGTCGCTCAACAGCGACCTCGACAGTCTCCATCACAAAAGGGAGCGTGGCGGCCTGGAATTTATTGTTCTCCAAGTCGTAGGCGACCTGTGAAAGACAAAATTACAAACATCAGACAGATCGCGGCGGATAGAAAATCTAGACCGCGGCAAATGCAACTCACCGCCAGCTCCTCTCTTTGCCGAGCATTCCTTTCTCCCATCCGCGCGTTCCTTTCCTTTAGCACTTTGTTATCCTTCTGAAGCTGTTCATTCTGCCTCAACAGGTCTCTGGCCAGAGTGGCAACATAATGATTTGTCACCGCGCTGTTCGCAGAAGCCTGGGAGGCCAGTAGAGGGAGGTCGGCGGCGGACACCTTCTTGAGGTCGCTCAAGTTGCGCTTTCCGTAGAGAGTGGAGAGCGCAATATGAGCGTGGCGTGTTATCCGCGGACTCCTCCACGAAGGAAGCGCGGTGGATAGGCAGACATGCTTTTTCTTGCTGTGCCAGTGGACCATAGGGTTCCCCCTAAGGTCCCTCTGGCTGATACCGAAGCCGGTCATGGAGAAACTTTCGGAGGAAGAGTAGTCCGCTGCGGGATCCCCTTCCTCTTTCCTCTTTTTTGCAACTGCTTCCTTCTTCTCCCTTTGTGTAGGAGTGAAGCCGCTGGGCGTCTGCGGCAAGTTGGCGGGCACCGCCAAGGTCGCTGCAAAAAGAGAACCAGAGTTAAACAGCATGGTCGCGGCGGATACAAAAGCTGAGTCCGCTAAACTACTTACTGCCCTCAGGCATAACATCCGCCAAGTTTGCCAGCAGCGGAAGGTAATATTCGATATCAAGCCTGGCGTTCGCTAAGAACTCGACGATTACGGACTCCAGGTCGTCCAGCTGCACATTTTTGAAGACAGAGTCCGCGCGCACCTGCGGACACGTGTGCGCGAACCCAAGGTCGCCCTCAAAAATTATGAACCTTGAGGTCCAGTTGTGGATCTTGTTTGGAAGACCCACTACCTTCATCCCCCTGCAGTAGAAGTAGATTACTCCCTTGTAGGGGCGACCTCCGGAGGCAGTTATAGAGCGGACGGAGAATATTTTGCGGAAGATGTTCATCGAGAAGGCAATCTTTTCAGATCGCAGGTAAGAGATGTAGCTGCATATCGCGGCAAGGGTATTCGGCGCGAGCTGTCCGGGACCATCCCATAGTGCTCAAAGATTGCAGCAAGTTCCCATAGGAGCGGTAACCTGAATCCGCTATCGAAATGATCAACGGGAATGACGATCTGGGTCGCCGTCGAGAAATTCAACCTCTCCTGATGGGCGAGTAGGCGGACAAGTATGTTTGAGTCCGCCATATTCTTTTCGACGAAGGCAGCTAAGTCAGCCTCCGTCAAAGTACATTTTCTGTGATCGGCAGAATGAAAGGCGACTACAGCATCAGTGCGCGCGGACACCATGTTGCAGGCCGCACGATTCCGTTTACTTCAGCAATTTCCTACATAGAGAAAGCAGAAGGCAGTATTTATAGATAAAGTTTCTGACAGCCTTTTGGCCAGTCCGCGCAGGTCGCATGTTCAATCCGCACAGTCCGCAAAGAATTAAAAAAGCAGCCAAACAAATAACGCGGATACAAAGGCAAATTAACATTCCAAGGGAAATTCAGAACCAAGTTTTGGCCGGTGCAGTTTCCTATCCGCCCAGGTCGCGTATTTTCCCACCTGCAGGTTAAATAACGAGAAGCAGACACAGCATGAATTCGCACAAATCGCCACGTCACAAGGATTAAACTACATGAATAGCGGATATATAATCTGAGTCCGCACAGATCAAATAGAATTCAGTTCACAGCACAACATTATTTTGGAGCAATCATACAAACAATATACAATTAATCAGATAAAAGTTCAAGGCAATGCGGACTAAGCGGTCCCTGTTGTCAGTCCGCGCCGGCCTTTCTGCCCTGTCTCTGCATAAATGAGCCGCCTGATCGCTTATCTGAAGAATTTCACTATATACACGACAGAGGTGGTGGTGGATGACATTGATGGTCCGGTGCATGTGGGCGGCTTCCCGGTCTACCCGGCTGAGGGGCACCATTGGCTCCGCAGCCGGCCTCGGCTCCTCATCTGCAGCGTGTGGGACACCACCTGCCGATGCCGCGATCTCAGGAGGAACGCGATCTGACGCCCGCGGCCTCTGCTCAGCGCCCTCAGCAGTCCGCTTCTCCTTTCCTTCACGAGCCGACGCCAAGTGCTTGCCTCTATAGTATCGAACGTCATCCGCGAGCTTTTTCTTTTCCCTTTCAGACCTCTCCAGCGCCCGCGAGATGCTGGCGACCTGGTCTTTGATGGCCTTCTCGCGTTCCGCAGACGCTTTCTCGCGCGCCGCGGACGCCCTCTCGCGCTCCGCCGCTTTCTCTAACTCTGCTTTGACACATTGCATTTCAGCTTCAAATTTCTTCTCTAACTCTTTTATCGTGCTCAGGCTGGGCGGCTCATCTTCCGCGGACTCCACGTGTGAGACCGCGTCGGCACCAGTGTTGGGTGTGACCACGATCTCGCCACTCTCGATGGAGCCCGGCAGCGACTTTCTACCTGCAACAAATAAAGTCAACTTCGCATTCAAAGGCAGTTCGCGGCGGACTAAAAGAAAGGATAAAAGATCACTTTTAGATATAGCGGCAGCGAGTTTCCGACTATCGAAGATGATTGGCCGCCTTGCCCGCTCCGGGTCAAAGGCGCTTAACCGCTTTTTCCATTCGCGGTGGACCTTAGCCCTTTCCTTAGCAGCAGAGCTCGTCGACACTACAATATCGTCCGTCTCCGTGATAATATTGACTGGCTTCGATTTCTGCGGCGGCGACCTGTAAAGCCACTTGCGCTGAAAATATTTAGGCGCAGGCTGAAGTTTACCTGACCGCAGCAGCTCCGCGGCAACCCGCAGGTCCTCAGCGGCTTTGTCTGCCGCGGCCTGCTTCGAGGCCGCCCCAACCGCAGCAACATGAGCGACGATTTGCTTCTTTTGCTCCTCTATCTTCTCCTTCAGCCTCTCCCTCTCCTCTTCCTCCGCAGCGGACAAGGAAGGGAGTTCGTCACCCTTATCTCCAGTAGTCTCTGCCTCGTTCTGCTGCAGCACAACCAGCAAGGAGTCCTGGATTAAGTCAAGTTGATCGACGTCTATGGAATCAAATATCTCATCCGTGGAAAGACTGACCGTTGAGAGGGAATTCTCTCCCTGGATTTGGGCCTCCGGAGTAACCAGATCGCCGTCTGGAACTTCTTTTTCGCGCGGCCTGTGTTGTAAGTCCGCTGCCCCAGTCCGCTTAGAGACGTTCTTCTCCTTCATTGCGCGAAGCTTCTTCTCAACCCGCTCGGCGACGGTCGCTCCGTCTCTCTTCCTCTTCTTCTTCTTGGCGGTCTTCTCAGCAGTATCCGCGATGGACCCCCCTAAATCGGGCTGGTCAGCGCGGACAGGTTCAGGATTCACAGCAGATAATGCCTTTGAGGGCACGTCGTTCTCTACCTCAGTCCGCCGGTCCTCTTCATCCAAGTCAACGATTTGCACCGAGGCATTGGGAGAAGATATGTCAGTCTCCATGTGTTCGCCAGCAGTGTCCGCCGAGGTTGCGGTTTTCTGAGAAGGGGCGGAGTCCGACAAGGTTGCCATCTTCTCACTCCTCAATGGTTCGGCGTCGACTACGGCATCCCCGCGAGCAGACACATCGACGTGGCGGACTGCTTTCTCCGCAGGCTTCTGGCTCTGGGAACTCTCTCCTATGGAGCGGACAGGATCTTTTCCTATCGACCTCTTTACAATCTTTTTGGTCTTCATAGGCGTTGTATGCTCCAGGTCGCCTTTTGCAGTAACGCTAGATAAGAAAGCTCCAAGCCTAGCCATGCCGGACTGGAAGGTGGAGACCGCAAGTGGTGAATAGCGCCCCGTGTCGATCGAGATTCTCAGCAGATCCAGACCCTCCAGCGATATTTATAGCGTTGGCGGCGTTTTCGAGGTTTGCGGACTCGGCGGTTAAGAGAACATTTTCGAAGTTTTCTGGAAACTTAAAAATGTGCGGGGATTATGTTAACCCCTCAGTCCGCAACATACTACAAGATTCCAAAGCCCCCATTCAGCAGGCGCGGACAGGATTTGTCCGTCCGCCCAGTCCGGTACTGTCACCAGTCGGGCGCCAAGGGTGATACTCCAGCAGCGGACGCAAGGACCAGTCCTCTCAGTTCGCCGACGCTTTGGGTAACAGGTTCTCCAGCGGCGGACGTAGTATCTCGTCCGCCCAGGCCGCCACCCTCCAGTGGGCGCGCCCAGCAGCAGTGGAAGCTCCAGCTCGCGAGCCTAGTCCGCCACTTCTGTGCGGACTAGCGTGTTCTTTCTTTTTGCTTCCCGTCACCGCTGCCCGGTTCTCCTGTATCCCGGGCAGCCGGTTATTTTAGCCCTGCCCGTTTGGGCAGGCCCCCTATCCTATAAATAAGGGGGAGGTGGTGCACTCAAGGCACGCTGACTCGGACCCAGGAGCCTACTTGTTACAGGCTGCGGACTCGAATCCTGTGCCTTGCGGACTCCCCCTTGCTCTGTTTCCCTCAGTCTTTTCCTTTCACTTGTAACTAGATCCTTCTTCAATCAAGGGAAAGCCCGTCACAAGAGAGGCATTCAGGCCGCGACGGGCGAAGTCTGTTGTTGCCGTGGTTCACGGCCCTGCTCTTCTTCCAGCTCTCATCCGCTTAGTAGATCGCTACTCGCAGTCTCCCTTTTCCCCCTGTGTTCGAACAGTTAGTTGGTTGTGCTCGACCCCCCTTGTGTTTTCGTGCATCAACAACTGCCATGCCAACTCATAGGTGATGAGTTATTTTGAGCGGGGGAGGATTAATGGCGACAACCCGCAACGTGTTAAAGTTGAAGATGAGAGCTGGAAGAAGAGGGATCTCGTTACAAGTGAAAGGAAAAGACTGAGGGAAGCAGAGCAAGGGGGAGTCCGCAAGGCACAGGATTCGAGTCCGCAGCCTGTAACAAGTAGGCTCCTGGGTCCGAGTCAGCGTGCCTTGAGTGCACCACCTCCCCCCTATTTATAGGATAGGGGGCCTGCCCAAACGGTCAGGGCTAAAATAACCGGCTGCCCGGGGTACAGGAGAACCGGGCAGCGGTGACGGGAAGCAAAAAGAAAGAACACGCCAGTCCGCACAGAAGTGGCGGACTGGGCTCGCGAGCTGGAGCTTCCACTGCTGCTGGGCGCGCCCACTGGAGGGCGGCGGCCTGGGCGGACGAGATACTGCGTCCGCCGCTGGAGAACCTGTTGCCCAAAGCGCCGGCGGACTGAGCGGACTGGTCCTTGCGTCCGCTGCTGGAGTATCACCCTTGGCGCCCGACTGATGACAGTGCCGGACTTGGCGGACGGACAAATCCTGTCCGCGCCCGCTGAATGGGGGGCTTTGGAATCTTGTAGTATGTTGCGGACTGAGGGGTTAACATAATCCCGCACATTTTTAAGTTTCCAGAAAACTTCGAAAATGTTCTCTTAACCGCCGAGTCCGCAAACCTCGAAAACGCCGCCAACGCTATAAATATCGCTGGAGGGTCTGGATCTGCTGAGAATTTCGATCGACACGGGGCGCTATTCACCACTTGCGGTCTCCACCTTCCAGTCCGGCATGGCTAGGCTTGGAGCTTTCTTATCTAGCGTTACTGCAAAAGGCGACCTGGAGCATACAACGCCTATGAAGACCAAAAAGATTGTAAAGAGGTCGACAGGAAAAGATCCTGTCCGCTCCATAGGAGAGAGTTCCCAGAGCCAGAAGCCTGCGGAGAAAGCAGTCCGCCACGTCGATGTGTATGCTCGCGGGGATGCCGTAGTCGACACCGAACCATTGAGGAGTGAGAAGATGGCAACCTTGTCGGACTCCGCCCCTTCTCAGAAAACCGCAACCTCGGCGGACATTGCTGGCGAACACATGGAGACTGACATATCTTCTCCCAATGCCTCGGTGCAAATCGTTGACTTGGACGAAGAGGACCGACGGACTGAGGTAGAGAACGACGCGCCCTCAAAGGCATTGTCTGCTGTGAATCCTGAACCTGTCCGCGCTGACCAGCCCGATTTAGGGGGGTCCGCCGCGGATGCTGCAGAGAAGATCGCAAAGAAGAAGAAGAGGAAGAGAGACGGAGCGACCGTCGCCGAGCGGGTTGAGAAGAAGCTTCGCACAATGAAGGAGAAGAACGTCTCTAAGCGGACTGGGGCAGCGGACTTACAACACAGGCCGCACGAAAAAGAAGTTCCAGACGGCGATCTGGTTACTCCGGAGGCCCAAATCCAGGGAGAGAATTCCCTCTCAACGGTCAGTCTTTCCACGGATGAGATATTTGATTCCATAGACGTCGATCAACTTGATTTAATCCAGGACTCCTTGCTGGTTGTGCTGCAGCAGAACGAGGCGGAAACTACTGGAGATAAGGGTGACGAACTCCCTTCCTTGTCCGCTGCGGAGGAAGAGGAGAGCGAGAGGCTGAAGGAGAAGATAGAGGAGCAAAAGAAGCAAATCGTTGCTCATGTTGCTGCGGTCGGGGCAGCCTCGCAGCAGGCCGCGGCGGACAAAGCCGCTGAGGATCTGCGGATTGCTGCGGAGCTGATGCGGTCAGGTAAACTTCAGCCGGCGCCCAAATACTTTCAGCGCAAGTGGCTTTACAGGTCGCCGCCGCGGACGTCAAGACCGATCAAAATCATCACCAAGACGGACGATATCGTGGTCTCAACAAGTGCGGCTGCCGAGAGAAGAGCAAGGGTTCACCGCGAATGGAAAAAGCGGTTAAGCGCCTTTGACCCGGAGCGGGCAAGGCGGCCAATCATCTTCGATAGTCGGAAACTCGCTGCTGCTATATCTGAAAGTGATCTTTTATCCTTTCTTTGAGTCCGCCGCGAACTGCCTTTGAATGCGAAGTTGACTTCATTTGTTGCAGGTAGAAAGTCGCTGCCGGGCTCCATCGAGAGTTGCGAGATCGTGGTCACACCCAACACTGGTGCCGACGCGGTCTCACACGTGGAGTCCGCGGAAGACGAGCCGCCCAGCCTGAGCACGATAAAAGAGTTAGAGAAGAAATTTGAAGCTGAAATGCAATGTGTCAAAGCAGAGTTAGAGAAAGCGGCGGAGAGCGAGAGGGCGTCCGCGGCGCGCGAGAAAGCGTCTGCGGAACGCGAGAAGGCCCTCAAAGACCAGGTCGCCAGCATCTCGCGGGCGCTGGAGAGGTCTGAAAGGGAAAAGAAAAGGCTCGCGGATGACGTCCGATACTACAGAGGCAAGCACTTGGCGTCGGCTCGTGAAGGAAAGGAGAAGCGGACTGCTGAAGTCGCTGAGCAGAGGCCGCGGGCGTCAGATCGCGTTCATCCTGAGATCGCGGCATCGACAGGTGGTACCCCACACGCTGCGGATAAGAAGCCGAGGCCGGCTGCGGAGCCAATGGTGCCCCTCAGCCGGGTAGACCGGGAAGCCGCCCACATGCACCGGACCATCAATGTCATCCATCACCACCTCTGCCGTGTATATAGTGAAATTCTTCAGATAAGCGATCAGGCGGCTCATCTATGCAGAGACAGGGCAGAAAGGCCGGCGCGGACTGACAACAGGGACCGCTAAGTCCACAATGCCTTGAACTTTTATCTGATTTATTGTATATTGTTTGTATGATTGTTCCAAAATAATGCTGTGCTGTGAACTGAATTCTATTTGATCTGTGCGGACTCAGATTATATATCCGCTATTCATGTAGTTTAATCCTTGTGACGTGGCGATTTGTGCGAATTCATGCTGTGTCTGCTTCTCGTTATTTAACCTGCATGTGGGAAAATACGCGACCTGGGCGGATAGGAAACTGCACCGGCCACAACTTGGTTCTGAATTTCCTTTGGAATGTTAATTTGCCTTTGTATCCGCGTTATTTGTTTGGCTGCTTTTTTAATTCTTTGCGGACTATGCGGATTGAACATGCGACCTGCGCGGACTGGCCAAAAGGCTGTCAGAAACTTTATCTATAAATACTGCCTTCTGCTTTCTCTATGTAGGAAATTGCTGAAGTAAACGGAATCCTGCGGCCTGCAACATGGTGTCCGCGCGCACTGATGCTGCAGTCGCCTTCCATTCTGCCGATCACAGAAAATGTACTTTGACGGAGGATGACTTGGCTGCCTTCATCGAAAGGAATATGGCGGACTCAAACATACTTGTCCGCCTACCCGCCCATCAGGAGAGGTTGAATTTCTCGACGGCGACCCAGATCGCCATTCCCGTTGATCATTTTGATAGCGGATTCAGGTTCCTGCTCCTATGGGAACTTGCTGCAATCTTTGAGCACTATGGGATGGTCCCAGGCCAGCTCGCGCCGAATACCCTTGCCGCGATCTGCAGCTACATCTCTTACCTGCGATCTGAAAAGATTGCCTTCTTGATGAACATCTTCCGCAAAATATTCTCTGTCCGCTCCATAACTGCCTCCGGAGGTCTCCCCTACAAGGGAGTAATCTACTTCTACTGCAGGGGGATGAAGGTAGTGGGTCTTCCAAACAAGATCCACAACTGGACCTCAAGGTTCCTAATTTTTGAGGGCGACCTTGGGTTCGCGCACACGTATCCGCAGGTGCGCGCGGACTCTGTCTTCAAAAATGTGCAGTTGGACGATCTGGAGTCCGCAATCGTCGAATTCTTAGCGAATGCCAGGCTTGATATCGAATACTACCTTCCGCTGCTGGCAAACTTGGCGGATGTTATGCCTGAGGACAGTAAGTAGTTTAGCGGACTCAGCTTTTGTATCCGCCGCGACCATGCTGTTTAACTCTGGTTCTCTTTTTGCAGCGACCTTGGCGGTGCCCGCCAACTTGCCGCAGACACCCAGCGGCTTCACTCCTACACAAAGGGAGAAGAAGGAAGCAGTTGCAAAAAGGAGGAAAGAGGAAGGGGATCCCGCAGCGGACTACTCTTCCTCCAAAAGTTTCTCCATGACCGGCTTCGGTATCAGCCAGAGGGACCTTAGGGGGAACCCTATGGTCCACTGGCACAGCAAGAAAAAGCATGTCCGCCTATCCACCGCGCTTCCTTCATGGAGGAGTCCGCGGATAACACGCCACACTCATATTGCGCTCTCCACTCTTTACGGAAAGCGCAACTTGAGCGACCTCAAGAAGGTGTCCGCCGCCGACCTCCCTCTGCTGGCCTCCTAGGCTTCTGCGAACAGCGCGGTGACAAATCATTATGTTGCCACTCTGGCCAGAGACCTGTTGAGGCAGAATGAACAGCTTCAGAAGGATAACAAGGTGCTAAAGGAAAGGAACGCGCGAATGGGAGAAAGGAATGCTCGGCAAAGAGAGGAGCTGGCGGTGAGTTGCATTTGCCGCGGTCTAGATTTTTTATCCGCCGCGATCTGTCTGATGTTTGTAATTTTGTCTTTCGCAGGTCGCCTACGACTTGGAGAACAATAAATTCTAGGCCGCCACGCTCCCTTTTGTGATGGAGACTGTCGAGGTCGCTGTTGAGCGACTTGCCCGCGATGGCCTCATGAAGGAGGGAGTGGTCGGCGTCCCTTTTCTGGAGATCTTCCCAGAGCTGGCCCCTCACGTCGCAGCGATGGAGAGAGCTAGAAAAGGAAAGGATGTCATTGAGGAAGGTGAAGATGAGAAAGAAGAAGTCGACGAAGAAGAAGAAGAAGAAGAGAAAGAAGACGGAGGCTCGCAGGGCGAAGAGCAGGGCGCCAGGGAAAATGCGGACGATGCTGCATCGAGCCGACAAGGAGAGGAGCTGTCCGCCGAGTCCGACACCTCTGCATCTTCCTCTGCTACTGGGAGCTCGCATAGCGGGTCCGCCACTAGTACAGGATCAGGTAGCAGCGGGAGCAGCTCGGGGGGCTATTCTCCAGATGTCGACATTATCGGTGACAGCCCTGCACCTCCTGAGAAGAGACAGCGGACTGATTGATCAATGCATATGTACATATTTTGTAATCTTGTTTTTTGTAAAAAGTGGCGGACGCAAGATTGCAGTCCGCCGAACATATTGAATGATGTAAATTTTTTGATGAAATAGAAAGGATATTTTTTGGCATGTGTGATTTCTGCAATGCTCTTTTTTCTCCACGCTCACCGCACTGATACTTAGCAGTCCGCACAACACGCTTGATAAACCTGAGCCTTTGCTGATTAGAGAATTATTGTTCTACTTTGGACCAAGAAACTGTCAGGCGGACTCTGTCGAGTTTCACTTGCAGTCCGCATGATACATATATTATTTATAGTGAACCTTGTCGATTAAAGAATTAGACATCAGCTCATTCAGTATCCGCCTCAGAGAACGGCCAGCTGATAATAATGCCAGGAGTTATAGTTGTGGTCCGCAAGCCAGACCGCACATAATATAAAAGTACATTGATTATTAACTTATCAAATAATGCTAGAATCATTCTGCGGACTGAGCGGATACAGAAAACCAATCCACTCATAATAGAAGTGATCAAACTTATATAACATGAAAATCATTCTGCGAACTGAGCGGATATAGAAGACCAATCCGCTTATAACAGGAATATAAACTTGAATATGTACTCGGCGGACTGAGCGGATACAGAAAACCAATCCGCTCATAATAGAAATGATCTATAGCTTGCGACCAGGTGGGCAGGTGAGCCTGAGCGGCATACTTTCCTCACCGGGCTACAAGCTATAAGATCAACCCAAGTCGGCGGACGGACTGGATAGAGAAAATCAGTCCGCTAAAGAAAACCAGCTTGCAATCCCAAGGAAACTACCAAACTGTGCGGATAACGAATCCAGTCCGCCAAAGATAGAAATGATCTATAGCTTGCGACCAGGTGGGCAGGTGAGCCGGAGCGGCATACTTTCCTCACCGGGCTACAAGCTATAAGATCAACCCAAGCAGGCGGACTCTGCGGATAGAGAAAATCAGTCCGCCAAAGATATAGAAATGACCTATAACTCGCGACTAGGTGGGCAGGTGAGCCTGAGCGGCATACTTTCCTCACCGGGCTACAAGTTATAAGATCAACCCAAACTGGCGGACTGAGCGGACGCTGAAGACCAGTCCGCAGATAATTCCCTGCGAAGAGCAAGATGCTCACTTGGCGGAACGGTTCCCTGCCCTCTTGCCTGGAGTACAGTCTAAACTGTGGGTCTCCTGCAGGCACTGCTTGAGGGTACCATGGAGTGTTCGAGAGTTACAAGCTAAGATGACCTGCGGGTAGGTGAGCCGGAACGGCATACTTTCCTCATGTGATCATCGAAGTTGTAACAATATCCCTAAAGCGGCATGGTAGAGCTTTACACCCACCTTGCCCTCCATAATGCAAAGGTGGGGTCAGGTACCTGCCGGGATCCGAAGTCCAGAATCCAACCGCGCTAGAGCCTGCAAGCTCCCACTACACGGTGCGAAATCTCCTCGCAACACGTGGTCTTCGTGGTGTTACGCTAATGACAACGGCTCTAGGGGAGGTCTAGCTGAACTCGGCGATGTCTCCTGGTATCAGGGAACCGTTATAGGTCTTTGGGAGAGAGAGAAAACACTAGAAAAAATGTCAGTATGGATTCTTTGATTAAGAAAATGCATTTGCAAAGGAAGCATAAGAAAGAAAAAGGGAGTTCGGGTGTAGAACCGTTTTTGAAATCTCTCTTAGCGCCTTATCTGTTATGATTACAACAAAACACTCGAAGAAGTGTTAGCAAGCAGTTTCTATTCATAACAATTTTTGAAGAGGATACACAAAGTAGAAGAAGGAGGTTTTAAGAATAGAACCGCTTGAGGTCATCCCCACTCCACGTGTGTGGTATATCCTCTCCTTCGTATGTCTGCAAGCGATAAGCGCCGCTTTTTAATGCTTCTTTGACGACAAAAGGGCCGGCCCAATTTGGATTAAGCTTTCCAACTGAACCAGCTCGCGCAGCAGCATCAACCATCTTTAGAACTAGATCTCCCACTTGGAAGTGTTTGATCCTTATATTCTGATCGAAGTAACGGGCCATCCTCCTTTTTACCTCTTCCTGCCTTATGGCTGCTTGATCTCTGACCTCCTCGATGTGTTCCAAGCTGAACCTCATCTCCTCATTATTCAACTCAGCCCAATCATCGACACCTTCTCTTGCAAGCAGCACTCTGGGTGACGGGACTTCAAACTCAATCGGGATGAGTGCCTCTGAGCCATGAGAGAGTTTGAAAGGAGTCTCCCCAGTTGTGGATGATGGCGTTGTCCTAAGGGACCAGAGGACTGATGGAAGCTGATCAGCCCAACTGCCCTTGAGATTCTGCACTTTCTTCTTGAGCAAGTTGAGGATCTGCTTGTTGGCAGCTTCCACCTGGCCATTGCTTCGGGGATGATGAACTGATGCAAAACGCAGCTCTGTTCCGATCTGCCTGCAAAAATCTATCATCTCTGAGTTGTTGAATTGTGGCCCATTGTCAGTGATTATTGCCATTGGTATCCCGTGCCGGCAGACAATTTCTCCCCAAATGAAGTTCTTGACGATCTGAGTCGTTGTCTTAGCCAATGCCTTGGCTTCGATCCACTTGCTGAAGTAGTCGATCATTACGATGATAAAACGCCGTTGCCCGCTTGCCAAGGGAAAAGGACCAATGAGATCCATTCCCCAAACCGCAAAGGGCCAAGGAGTTGCAATCGACCTGAGGGACTGAGCTGCTTGGTGCTGAAGCGGAGCAAACTTCTGGCATTGAACACACCTTCTGGCGTAGATCTCTGAGTCTTTCTTCATTGTGGGCCAGAAATACCCTTGCCGCAGGACTCGTCTTTCAAGAGTTCTTGCTCCAGAGTGACTTCCACACTCTCCTGAATGAACTTCTTGCAAAATGGTGTGAGCTTCTTCTTCTGAAACACATCGGGCCATGGTTGAGAGGAAGGTCATTCTATAAAGGATTCCCGCCACTAGAAAGTAGTGAGCTGCTTTTATTCTGAACTTTTTCTTGTCTCTAACTGTATGATGATAATTTCCTGTTGACAGATATAGGATGAATGGGTCCATCCAAGAGGCGCGCTGATCTACCTGCATCAAATCTCCTTCCACCACTGCCGGGCGGAAGAGCTCGGAAGTTGTGCCTCCTGAAGGCATCCCATGCTTAGAGAGAAAATCGGCCTCCTCATTCTCTGCTCTGGGGATATGTTCGATAGTGAAGCTTTTAAACCTACCGACCTCTATTTTCACAAGAGCTAGATATTTTTTCAAGACTGGCTCCCTTGCTTTGAAGTTGCCGAGGACTTGCGACGCCATTACCAGAGAATCGGTTTTGATGTGAACATGATCAATCCCTAATTCCCTTGCGAGCCTCAAGCCTGCTAGCAGAGATTCATATTCAGCCTGGTTGTTGGTTACTGGAAAGTAAAACTTGATGGCCTGCTCCAATTTGACTCCGTTTGGATTGATGAGAACCACTCCTGCTCCAGAAGAACTTCTGCCTGAGGCACCATCAACATAGATGGTCCAAGCCAAAGGTGACCTTTCTGCTTGATCAGAATTGGACTCTGGCATGTCAATCAGAAAATCTGCTAGGACTTGAGCTTTGATGGCTGTCTTGGGCACATAAGAAATTTCAAATTCACTTAGCTCTATTGCCCACTTAGCTAGCCTGCCGGAATGCTCGGGCTTTTCCAACACACCCTTCAAAGTTTGATCGGTGATGACTTGAATTGAATGTGCTTGGAAGTACGGGCGAAGCCTGCGAGCTGATATGACCAGTGCCAAGGCTACCTTCTCCAGGATCGGATACCGCGTCTCAGCACTCCTCAGAATATGGCTGACGTAGTAGATCGGGAATTACTTTCTGCCTTCTTCCCGAAGAAGAACGGAGCTGACGGCCTCAGGGCCAACCCCTAGGTACAAGAAAAGAACCTCTCCTGGGCGGGGACTCTGAAGTAGAGGCGATGAGGTAAGCTGCATCTTTAACTGTTCAAAAGCCTGGGAGCACTCTTCTGTCCACTCAAACTTGGAAGCACGTCGGAGGGTCTTAAAGAAGGGGGCACTCCTATCTCCAACCCGAGAAAGAAATCTTGCAAGACCTGCTAGCCTTCCCCCTAACTGCTGAACTTCCTTCGGTGAACGAGGGGTAGGCATTTCAAGAATAGCTTTCACCTTGTCAGGATTGGGGGCAAGTCCCTCCGGAGTAAGGAGATGACCAAGAAACTTCCCCTTACTCGCTCCAAAAGTACACTTCAAAGGATTGAGCTTCATCTTGTATCTACGCAGAGTAGCGAACGTCTCTGCTAGATCTAGCAAGTGCAGCGAAAACGATTTACTCTTAATCAAGAGATCGTCTACATACACTTCTAGGTTTCTTCCTTTTTGATGGTTAAACACACGGTCCATCATCCGTTGATAGGTCGCGCCAGCATTCTTAAGCCCAAAGGGCATGACAAGATAGCAATAACATCCATCGTTAGTTATGAACGACGTGTGAGGAACGTCGGGCTTATGCATTCTTATCTGGTGATAACCAGAAAACGCATCTAAAAAACTCATGTAAGAGTATCCTACCGCGGAATCAACTAAAGAATCTATCCGAGGCAGGGGGTAGCAATCTTTAGGACATGCTTTATTAAGTTTTGTAAAATCTACACACATTCGCCACTTTCCCCCTGGTTTTTTAACCATTACAACATTTGAAATCCAGGTGGGATATTGCACTTCTTTAATAAAATTCGCCTTGAGGAGTTTCGCAACCTCCTCCCTTATTGGTTCTGCAAGCTTTGTTGCCACGTCCCTCTTCTTCTGTTGGATGGGCTTGCAGCTGGGATCAACATTCAGATGGTCGCAAGCTATATCAGGATCCACCCCCGGCATGTCTTCTGCTGACCAGGCAAAGACATCCAGGTTCTTTAGCAGGCAGGAAATCAACTCAGCCTTTTGATCTTCAGGTAGCTCCGAGTTGATGGAGAGTTTCCTCTCCTCCCCTTTAGCAATGGGGACTCCTTGTGTCACCTGGGCAGGTTCCAGGTGAGCACCTTCATCAGCAGCAACTTTCGAACTAGAAGAGGCTTCTGCAGCTTCTGCTGGAGTAAGGGAAGCTTCAACCATGTTGACAGTGCGGACGTAGCACTCCCTTGCTCTCCTTGGGTCGCTCCTGACCCGGCACATCCTCCCATCGGCAAAGAACTTGATGGTGAGGTGATAAGTGGAAATCACTGCTTGGTACTTGTTCAGCAGGGGCCTGCCGAAGATGGCATGGTAGCTGCTGGGGGCGTCGACCACTATGAACTGTATCTGCTTTGTTGCCCCTCCAAGCTTCACTGGCAAGGTGACGCTGCCCTCCACCTCTTTCCTCTCTCCTGAGAATCCATAGAGCGGCCCCTCAGTGGAAAGCAGAGGCTTTCCGGTCCTCAGGGCCTCAAAAGTAGACTTAAAGAGGAGGTTGACCGAGCTGCCCGTATCAACAAGAATTCTGTCCACTGTGAAGTCTCCAAGCACAGCCTTAATCACAACAGCATCGTCAAATGGATTGGCTGTTTGAGGCAGATCTTCCGGACCAAAAGTGACGACTTCTCTTGGGGGAGCAATGGAAGAAGAGGCCACCTCCGCCTGGGTGACCCTTGAAATTGAAGATTTCCGACAGGCTTTGGATTGGCATTTTCCCCTTCTATGAAACGGTTGACCATGGCGATCAACTCCTGATAAGTCTCGGGGGCCTTGGTCGGTTCTTTAAACTTCAGCGGGCCTTCCCGGACGCCGTGGATCAAGTCAACTTTGTAATAGTCGGGGTTCACATTCCTCACCCCCTGAATTTCTCTTTGAAAGCGATCAACGAATCGTGCCACCGATTCGTTATCCCTCTGCTTGATCTCAAATAGGGCAGCTGGCCCATTCTTCCTCTTCCTTGAGGTAGCAAACCTCAGTAGTAACTGGCTACGAAGCTCGGCAAAAGAAGAGATAGTGCACGAAGGCAGCTCATAGAACCATTCTCTCGCTTGCCCTTCGAGAGTGGTAACCAGAAACTTACACTTAATCGCATCTGAGAGGCATCTCAAAGCAACTGCCCCCTCAAATGCCTGGAGGTGAGAAACGGGATCTGTCGCTCCTGTATAGAACGGGATGCGCGGCTCCCTGAAGTTGCTCGGGGCCGATTCCCATCGAATTCGGTCAACAAAGGGAGACGGGGTGTCAAACTCTGCAGGATAGAAAGGGCGGACTGGAGCCGAGGAGTCCGCGGGCTCGGCGAACTAGCGGTCAGCAAAGTGAAGTTGGCGGGCAGGAGTGCCCCTAGCAGCTTCTCTGAAGAACTCTCTGAAAGCAAACTCTTCCTCTTGAGGGCGCAGAGCGGCTGCGGTCTGAGCAGGGTTCCGAGGAGTTTCTGGCGACTGCCGAAGCGGAGTTCGGCGAGCTGGGGTCTAGCGGACTGGCGAGTTCGCTAGGTCTGCTGCAGCCTGAGGAGCAAGCCGCTAGGCCAAAGCAAGCAGAGCTTGGCTGATTGTGTCAAGACGCTGGTCGGTCTGCCGGCGAGACTGCTCGGCTTCAAGGCGAGCTTGTTCTATTGCGTCCCAAAGGGAGTCCTCTGAAGAACTAGAGCGATCTGAAGAGCGGGCTCTGCGGTCTGACATCTTTCGTCCGCTGATTTCAAAACACTACTCGGATCTGAAGGTCGCGTGTTAACTGTTGATGCACGAAAACACAAGGGGGGTCGAGCACAACCAGCTAACTGTTCGAACACAGGGGGAATAGGGAGACTGCGAGTAGCGATCTACTAAGCGGATGAGAGCTGGAAGAAGAGTAGGGCCGTGAACCACGGCAACAACAGACTTCGCCCGTCGCGGCCTGAATGCCTCTCTTGCGACGGGCTTTCCCTTGATTGAAGAAGGATCTCGTTACAAGTGAAAGGAAAAGACTGAGGGAAGCAGAGCAAGGGGGAGTCCGCAAGGCACAGGATTCGAGTCCGCAGCCTGTAACAAGTAGGCTCCTGGGTCCGAGTCAGCGTGCCTTGAGTGCACCACCTCCCCCCTATTTATAGGATAGGGGGCCTGCCCAAACGGTCAGGGCTAAAATAACCGGCTGCCCGGGGTACAGGAGAACCGGGCAGCGGTGATGGGAAGCAAAAAGAAAGAACACGCCAGTCCGCACAGAAGTGGCGGACTGGGCTCGCGAGCTGGAGCTTCCACTGCTGCTGGGCGCGCCCACTAGAGGGCGGCGGCCTGGGCGGACGAGATACTGCGTCCGCCGCTGGAGAACCTGTTGCCCAAAGCGCCGGCGGACTGAGCGGACTGGTCCTTGCGTCCTCTGCTGGAGTATCACCCTTGGCGCCCGACTGATGATAGTGCCGGACTGGGCGGACGGACAAATCCTGTCCGCGCCCGCTGAATGGGGGGCTTTGGAATCTTGTAGTATGTTGCGGACTGAGGGGTTAACAGCGATGGCGGCAACCCCCAAGTTAAAGTTGAAGATGATGACGGCGACGGCGATGGCGGCAACCCCCAACGTGTTAAAATTGAAGATGATGACGGCGACGATGACGACATTCTCCTACATGTTGAAGACGATGACTACATGATGTGGAGCTACATGAGATGAAGGCTTTTAAATATTATTTAGTTTATTTCTATTTGCATTTTTATTTTCATCATGTAATGTTCAAGTATTTTAGGTGTTGATTTATTTTTATTTAGTGGGCTGCACATAGCTTATGCATTTTGTAAAGCCTATATATAGGCATGGGCTTTCATGGTTTTACTTAGAGAATGAAAAATTAAATCTTTGAATTCAAAATTTGAATTTCCCCCTCACCTCTCTTTTCCCCCTTAGGCAAAATTCGGCCCCCTCTTCCTCCCTTCCTCTTGGCTGCCGGCCGCCCTTCCTCTCTCCTCCTCTTGCTCGGCCTCCCTCCTCTTCCCTCCTCCCCTTTCCTCCTTTGCTCCCCTCGGTTTCCCCTCAACTCCACCTCCCAAGATTCGGCCACCACTCTCAAGCCGACCCTCACTTCCACACCCCAAACCGAACCACCATCCTCTCCCTTATCCAAAACCCGACCTCCATCAAGAGCCCCCAAATCAGCCCCTTTCCATAGTGAAATCGACCAAGATTAAAGGTGTTTTTTCTCCCTTTGTGGTTTTTCCTCCATCACGGCGTGAAGCAAAGGAAGCAGACAAGTTTCCCTCCATCCGGCGACACTCCGGCGGAGTCGTGGAAGAACGATCCTTGAAAGTGAACCGGAATCATCTATTCTGGTTGGGTAACGAGATATTCTACCTCTTGTGTGATTCTTATCTCTTTATATTTTTAATTGGTGGAATACCTTTGTGTTACATTGGAATCATTTTATGTTCGTGGCTTATCTTTCCGATCGCATGTGCTGTTCTTTCTAATTGTTTAATTTTCCGAGAGGTTTGGCGAGCCTCGCTTTCATTTTGTTGGGGGAGATCTACCATTTCCGAACCGAACCTTTCGGTAGATCTCTTTTGGTACAACCATTGCTCGGTCGGACCCAAGATTCGTTCTTTTAACTTGAGAGAACATCGGCCTCTAGTCGTTTGTTCGATCTTTAATCGGCGTGGCTACCGTACGTTAGCGATAGTTGATAACGTTGTTCGTGGATGTGCTGCGTTTAGTTATTGTGTGAGCGCAATAGTGGAAATAGAGAGACGTACGTGTTACTCACTTTGCCGTTATAGCGTCAAACACCGTAGCCTACATCACGTTACCTCCTCGGGCCTATAAATAGCCCCCATACATCTCATTAGTGGGGCATGCGAAACAGCTGACATCGCCTCACACTCGAAGAATGCCAACGACGAGCTCAAACCGTCAACCCCAGTAGACTCCATTTCTCAGTCCGCGCACTATCTTTGCCTAACCGTGCGGCCTGCCGTCCTGATTCCTCAGTCCGCGCAGCCTCCTTTCTGGCACTTTCTTTCCTTAGCCGACAGCTTCCCCCAATGTACCCTTTATTTGCTTTCCTTGAAAAGGTGTAACTCAATCTGTAAAACTCAACATTAATCAAAGGAAATCCCATCGCAAGAGTGGAATTTAAACCATGTCGGGCGAAGTCTGTTGTTGCCGCTGCTAGAGGCCCATTTCTTCTCAGCTCACCTCTCTCTGCATCAACCTGCAAGGACAACTGTAAAAGTAACTATCTGCTCGATAGCTCCTGATCAACCTTCCCAACTATCTCCATACTCGGATCAACACCCTTCTCTCCTCTATCCCCACAACTCTTGAATAAGCGTCTGCTCCACTCTCCAGCACTCAGAAGCTATCTCCTCTCCTCTATCCCCGCAACCATCAACCTCATCACCCTGCCTGTGATATCAAACACACCCTATTAGCTACTGGTGCCCACGATAACCCTCTACTTCTCCCGCGGACACGGTGGATTAGCTATGCAGCCCTCCATTCAATAGCTTCTAGCACCCGCTTCTTCCCAACAGCGGGCGGATAACCTCCTTAGCCCGCACAACATGGTGCGGGCTCGCTCAGCACAATAAGAGCGGACTCCTCTCAGTCCGCCAGCAGTAGGAACAGCTCCAGAAGCAAGTCCCAGACCATGCGACCATGCGTGGACTCGGCGGACTCCGTTCTCTGCTCGCACAAGTTACCGTCTCACCGGGGGTCACGTCACCAAAAGCCGTTACCTCCTCGGGCCTATAAATATCCCCTCATACCTCTCATTAGTGGGCCATGCGAAATAGCTGACATCGCCTCACTCTCGAAGACAGCCAATGACAAGATCAAACCGTCAACCCCAGCGGACTCCATTTCTCAGTCCGCGCCTTCTCTTCACCTAACCGTGGGGCCTGCTGGCCTGATTCCTCAGTCCGTGCAGCCTCCTTTCTATCACTTTCTTTCCTTAGCTGTCAGCTTCCTCCAATGAAGTCTTTATTTGCTTTCCTTGAAAAGGTGTAACTCAATCTGTAAAACTCAACATTAATCAAAGGAAAGCCCGTCGCAAGAGTGACATTAATGTCGCGGCGGGCGAAGTCTGCTGTTACCGCTGCTAGCGGCCCCTTTCATCTCAGCTCAACTCTCTCGGCATCAAACTGCAAGCACAACCATCAAAGTAGCTGTCTGCTCGACAGCTCCTGATCAACCTTCCCAACCATCTCCATACTCGGATCAACACCCTTCTCTCCTTTATCCCCGCAACTCTTGAATAAGCGTCTGCTCCACTCTCAAGCACTCAGAAGCTTTCTCCTCTCCTCTATCTCTGCAACCATCGACCTCATCACCTTGCTTATGAGATCGAGCAAACCCTATTAGCTGCTAGTGCCCGCGACAAACCTCTACTTCTCACCTTTTTCATTTTTGCGCATCAACAATCTTCAGTAAAGAAGGACAAGAGTATTGACTTCCAAGAAACTGAAGAGGAAGATCAACTTCCAGAGAATGAAGAGCTCATGAGTCTTTTGGCCAAAAGATTTTACAAAATGGCCACAAAGGACTTCAGGAAAAGATTTTCTATAAACAAGGATAAGCCAATGTATGATAAAATACCTATTAAAGAAATTATTTGTTATGGTTGCAGGAAATCAGGACACATA
The DNA here is from genome assembly GCA_039583875.1 of Platanthera guangdongensis. Classification (NCBI taxonomy): domain Eukaryota; kingdom Viridiplantae; phylum Streptophyta; class Magnoliopsida; order Asparagales; family Orchidaceae; genus Platanthera; species Platanthera guangdongensis. The sequence goes on along the minus strand of CM077153.1, from coordinate 113,509,927 downwards.
CTTCTAGAATGTCCTGAAAATCAGAAGAAAGACAAGAAGAAGGAGAAAGACTTCACGAAACATTCAAGCAACCCTTCTTCCAGTAACCAAAGATAGATGCAGAAAGGATTTATTGCTGAAACATGGAGTGAGACAGACACAGAATCTTGATCCAGTTCAAGTGAAGATGAAGAAGAAATAAAGGGTAAAGAAGTCTGTTTGATGGCAATCAATACATCAAACAACAATTCTGATTCTGAATTTGAGTCTGAAGAGCACCAGGTAATTTCTTACCCTGACTTTACATCAGATCAGTTCAAGATAGATTTTAAATTACTTTGTAAAGATTTGATACAATCTGAGAAGGAAATAAAACTTATCAAAGAAAAATTAAATGAATTGAACAATTTATCTTCAGAAAACTTTAAACTTAAAGAAGATTTGAAAATTACTAATGAACATAAAGTTTCTCTAGAAAACAAATTATTTGAGGCTAAAAAGTTTGAAGAATCTCTTAATGGTAGAAGTATTAAACTGATGATTATCACAAGCACAGTCATTGCTAGATTAAATGACAGACTAGGCTTGGGAGCTTTATCATGTCAACCTCAACTACTTAAGAAAGATATTTTAACTTCTATCAAATTAATATCAGCTAAAGAAAAAGAAAATTTTGAAGATACAGAAACTGATGTTTTGCCAAAGAATATTCGAAAACAAAATAAAAAATTTCATAAAAACTATGTTCAACAGAATTTGTCAAACCAAGCTCGACGAAATCAATATTATTCGTCGAATAGAGATCGAAGAACTCTGAACACTAGAAATGGTGTTCAACGAAATCACTTTTATTTGTCGAACAGAGATCGACGAACGCTGAACACAAAAAATGAATATTACTATTCTGTGAATAGAGCTCGACGAAGTCACTACTATTCGTCGAACGAAGCTCTACGAAATCATTATAATTCGTCGAACTCATGCATTTCAAACAAAAATATACATCTTCTCAAAAGAATGATCAAACACAAAAGTTTATAAACCCTTTTACTGAGAGGATCATTCCTCCCCGGAGATATCATCCAATTGTTTATAAAGATCAACCTTAATATTCTTTTATTTCTACTGATTATGTGAATAAAAAAATAGGACCCAAGGTAATCTGGATCAAGAACACCTAACTTATTTTTATTATAGGAAAAGAACTATTCTACCACAGAGGAACAATGGTACATGGATAGTGGGTGCTCAAAACACATGACAGGTAGAAAAACAAATATAAAGACTTCAAAGAAAAAGCATGGACCAAATGCCATATTGGGAGACTCCAACTATGTACATTCAGAGGGCTATGGCAATGTCAAGGTTGGAGTAGTTACCTTTAGAAAGGTAGCCTATATGAAAGGTCTTAAGCATAACATTATCTCCATTAGTAAACTATGTGATGAAGGTTATCATGTATCAATTAATAAGTCTTTATGCTCTATCATATCTACTGAAAACAAAAATATTTTATTTGGGTGAGACAAGGTAACATATATTTAGTCAACTTTAATTCTGCTAGAACTGAAATATGCTTGTTTAATCGGATAAGTAAATCTAATGAACTTTGGCATAAAAGATTAGGGCATGTAAACCATAGAACTATTGCTAAATTATCTAAAGATAACCTTGTTAGAGGACTACCTTCTAGATCTTACAAGAAGGAGGGATTTTGCTAGGTTTGTCAGTTAAGTACGCAAACTAAAAATAGTTTTAAATACATATCTAAGAGTGATTCACCGAGACTTTTGTATTTGCTACATATGCACCTTTTTGGAACTATTGCAAAACAAAGTTTCAGAGGAAAGTCATACACTTTAGTTATTATTAATGATTTCTAAAGATTCTCTTGGGTATTCTTTCTTAGAAACAAGTTAGATACTTTCAAAGTTCTTACAGACTTTCTGAGGAACATCAAGATCGAGTATTCTACTCAGATTGCATTGATCAGAAGTGATCATGGCATTGAGTTTGAGTCTCTTCTGATGAGAGTATTTCGTGGTAAAGAAGGAATCAGGTAGTGTTTCTCTGTTCCTAGAACTCCTCAACAAAATGGGGTGGCAGAAAGGAAAAAATAGAAGTATCATTTGATGAAACAAGCATGTTTTACAAGGAGAGAAATACCTCTACCATAGACTCTTTTCAGCTACCAATTCTCTTTGAGAAGTTAGATGAATTAAACCTTAAGCAATAGGATACAATGCATCCTCAAGAAAATGCTGAACACAGTGATGAAGACAATCCAGAAATTTATGCGAAAAATTGTATCTAATGAAATTCCCCAAGAGGAATTAACTACATAAGTTATTGAAGAACCAACTCTACCTATTGATTTTGTCACACTTGGAGATCATCCTAGATCTAAAGTGATTGGAGACATATGAGCTGGTGTGCAAACAATGCATCAACTCAATTAAGATCAGATGCACACATGTTTTCTCTCTCATATTGAACCTCAATCAATAAAAGAATCAGAATAAGATCTTCATTGGATCATTGCAATGCAAGAGGAGCTCAATTAGTTAGAGAGAAGTAGAGTTTGGGACTTAGTTCCAAGACTCAAAGCTTATCCAGTAATTGGAAACAAATGGGTCTTCAGAAATAAATTGGATGCTCAAGGAGTTATAGTGAGAAATAAAGCTAGATAGGTAGCTCAAGGATATTCACAGGTGAAAGGAATAGATTATGACCAAACATTTGCTCCACTTGCAAGATTAGAAGCTATCAGAATATTTCTTGCCTTTACTGCATTTAAGTAGTTCAAAGTATACCAGATAGATGTAAAGAGTGCATTCCTGAATGGAGACATCAATGAAGAAGTTTAGGTGTAACAACCTTCATGTTTTATCTCTTCAACTCATTCTTCTTATGTATTTAAGCTTAATAAAGCTATTTATGGTCTTAAACAAGCTCCAAGAGCTTAGTATGAGACCCTTGCTAATTTTATACGAGAAAATAAATTTTGTAGAGGCAAGATTGATAAAACGTTTTTTAGAAATCATAAAACTGAAATCTTACTAGTTCAAATATATGTTGATGATATAATTTCAGCTAGACCGCGCAACTTAATCCTGAAGTCCGCCAAGCTCGCACCAAATTCAATTTTTCATGCAATTTAAAAATATGATATCGCGGACGCAAACTTGAGTCTGCTCAGTTTGCTGTTTCTAGTTTCACAGGCACTTGACAAGCATGTTTTAAAGAATAATATAAGCAGACACAATTTCAATCCGCTCAGCTGGTAATATTTTCAACCTACAATTCAACATATTTCAGTGCATAGTATAAGCGGACACCACATTAGTCTGCACAGTTCGTTACAATTCTACACAGAACTCAAATCATGCAGAGCGCATCATAGAGTAAACAAGTGCAATTTCACATTTAAGATCAGAATATGTGGATATCACATCAGTCTGCTTAGAAAAATAAAGCATTGTTCATATCGCGATAGAAAACAAAGAATTGTTCAAACATACAAATTATACACCAAATAGTTCAAAATTTTGCGAGCTCAGCGGTCTCTATTTTCAGATCGCGCAGGTCGCTCGGTTCGGTCTCTGCATAAATGCGCCGCCTGGTCGGACATTTGGAGAACTTCACCATACAGATGGAAGATGTGGCGATGCATAGAATTGATAGTTCGGTGCATGTACGTGGCCTCCCGGTCTACCAGGCTCAAAGGGACTACTGGCTCCGTTATCAGCCTCGGAATCTCGTCCGCGGCGGGCTGGCTACCTTCAGCTGGGGCTAGAGCCTCCAATGGAGCAGCGCAATTTGGCAGTCGCGACCTGACCACCGGCAGCTCAGCAACCCGCTTGCCCTTTTCCTCCTACACCAGCGCCAAGTATTTTCCTTTGTAGAAGCGGGCGTCTTCTGCAAACCTCTTCTTCTCCTTATCAGATCTCTCCAGCGCCCTTGATATATTGGCGACCTGGTCTTTCAGAGCTTTCTCACGCTCTGCCGCTTTCTTCACCTCTGCTCGAATTTCATTAATTTCATCTTGAAATTTCTTCTCTAACATCGTAATTTTGTCCAGGCCGGACTGCTCATCTTTTGCGGACTCATCAAGTGAGATTGTGTCAGCAGAAGCATCTAGCGTGGGTACGATCTCGCCAGTCTCAACAGAGCCTGGTGACGATCTCCTTCCTGCAATAGAGAAGAAAAGATCATATTCAAATTTAGGCCGCAACGGACTCAAAATGTAGAGATGAAAGTTCACTTTTCACAAAGGCCACTGCGAGCTGGCGACTGTCAAACAAAGGTTGTCGTGTCCGCTCCAGGTCAAAGCCCCTCAACTGCTTCCTCCATTCATGGTTGACCTTGGCACTATTCTCAGCCGCCGAGCTCCTCGACACAACAATATCTTCAGTTTCGGTGATAATTTAAATTGGCCTTGACTTCCGCTGCGGCGACCTGTAAAGCAACTGACGCCTAAATAATTTTGGCGCTGGTTCAAGATAACCTGTCTGCAGCAGTTTCATAGCAGCTTGCAGATCCTCCGCTTGCTTGTCTGCGGCGATCTGCTTCGAGGCCACTTCTACTTTGGCCTTATGAGCTGCGATCTTCTCCTGCTGCCCGGCTATCTTCCTCTTCGGCTCCTCCTGTTCTTCTTCTTCAGCGGCAGATGTAGAGGTGTTGTCAGCAACCTTACCACCAATATTTCGACATCGGGCTGCAGCACATCTAATAAGGATTAATTTATGAGGTCAAGCTAGTTGACATCTATTGAATTCATTATTTCGTCAGTTGATAGACTGACCGTTGAGAGGGAATTATTTCCCTGGATATCGACCTCCGGAGTAACAAGTACGCCTTCAGAGACTTCCTTCTCTCGCAGCCTATGTTGCAAGCTCGTGGCCCCGGTCTACTTAGAGATGTTCTTCTCCTTCCTTGCTTGCAATTTCTTCTCAACTCGCTCCACAATGGTGGATTTGTCCCTCTTCCTCTTCTTCTTCTTCTCGGAGGGGGCTTCTTTCTCAGTGGGGTCCGCGGCGACCTGCCCTAAGTCCTGCAGGCTGTCGCGGACTATCTCCTTATTCGCAACAACCAATACCTGTGAAGGCATCTCCTCAGCTTCTTCTCCGGCAGTCTGACTATCTTGATCCAAATAAATGATAGGCTGCTTTCCCAGTGAAGAGGCTTCAGCTTCGTTACTTATACGGAGCATGTCTGCGGAGTCCGCAGGTTTCTGATTACCAGATGTCTCCGGCGCATTCAATGTCTTGTCCGCACTCTTTGATGGGTCTACTGAATGAGATGCAGTGGCACCCTCGGTTTTCTCGCACATGCTAATCAGCATGTCGGACTGCCTCTACAGCAGGTTTCTTACTCTGTGAACTCTCTCCGACAAAGCGGACGGGCTCCCCTCTCCTCACCACCTTTTTCATTTTCATCGGCGACATTGGTTTCTCATCTTTGGAAGTGAGGCTGCTGAAGAACGTGCCAAGTCTCGCCATACCGGACTGCAAAGTCGAGAACATAACAGCTGAGAAGCGACCCAAAGCGTTGGAAACGTTTGGCAAATGCAGGCCTTCCGACAATATTTTTAGCGCTGACAGCATTAAAGAGGCTTGCGGACTCGGCGGTTAACCAAATATTTTCGAAGTTTTCGGAAACATAATAATGTGTGGGTATTATGTTAACCCCAAAGTCCGCAACACGTACAAGATCCCAGACACAACAGCGGTGGACTTGGTTTGGCTGTCTGTCCAGATCGGCAAAGCATCGACATTCAACAAGTCTTAGGATTGATCCCCTTCATCGGAGGACTCAGTGCTTAGTCCGCCCAGCTCGGCATGCCCAAGGAGACCAGCTTCCAGGACTGCTCTACAGGCTGACTCAAAGCTAAGTTCGCCCAGGCCGCGGCCCTCCGGCAAGATCGCGCCTTGTATCACCATGTGGAAGCATCAGCCCGTGAGCCCAGACCGCCCCTCTTGTGCGGACTGGCGTGCCTTTCTTTTTGCTTCCCGTCACTGCTACCCGGTTCTCCTGTATTCCGGGCATCTGGTTATTTTATCCCTACCCATTTGGGCAGGCCCCATAACCTATAAATAGGGGGAAGTGGTGCACCCAAAGCACGCTGACTCAAGCCTTTTAGCCTACCTATTGAAGGCTGCGGACTCGAATCTCAGGCTTTGCTGTCTCCAGCTTGCTCTGCACTAGCTCTTTTCCTTCAATCAACCCTGTAATCTAACCAATTTTCAATCGAAGGAAAGCCCGTCGCAAGAGAGGCATTCAGGCCGCGACGGGCGAAGTCTGTTGTTGTTGTGGCTCACGGCCATACTGTTCTTTTTCTCTCATCTACTCAGTAGATTGCTACTTGAAGTTGCCTTTTCCTTTCCATTCCCCGGTGCTCGAACCGTTAGTAGGTGGTGCTCGATTCCCTTTCCGATTTCGTGCATCAACATCGTGTTTTTGCAAGAAACAAACATATGTTTCTTCTTCAACAGCTGAAACTGAATATATAATAGCAGGTAGTTGTTGTTCACAGATTTTGTGGATTCAAAATCAACTTCTAAATTATGAATTCAACTTAAATAATTCTATAATATACTGTGATAATACCAATGCAATTTCAATTGCACAGAATCCAGTCCTCTATAATAGGACTAAACATATAGAAATAAGGCATCTTTTTGTCAGGCACAATATTGATAAAAACAAAATTAACCTTGTATTTTTACCTACTGATTTACAGAGAGCAGACATTTTCACCAAACCCTTAGATGAATAGAAACATATTTTCTTTATAAATCAGTTATGAATGATTGATGGTGAATCTATAATTTTATTTTGATCGGAGATCGACGAATTTTGAACATTTCGTCGAACGTAGATCGACAAAATGTTAACCTTTCACGAAACTTTAGTCAAACGGAGTTCGACAATTAGTTTCTAGAACATTTCGTAGAACGGAGCTCAACGAATTGTAATTCTTTCGTAAACCTTTCATCAAACGAAGATCAATGTATTGTATTTCTTTTGTGAAATTTTTTCGTCGATTTGAGTTCGATGAATTGTTTATCGTCGGACGCAGTTCATCTTTACAACTTTTGAAAACTTATATTTAGGTTTTCATCAACCTCTATCTTGCGCATTCTCCATTTCTCTCGCACATGATCTTTCGGTTTTGCAGGATAATGGCGGTGTCACAAGCAATTCTCTCTACAATGAAATTCGATTCAGGTTTTGATATCGACAAGGAATCTTTTTGTCATTCAGATCAAATTTTTCAGGACATCTTACAACTTTTTAAGACACGGCATCTGAGAAACTTTATGACTACCCAAATCAATCTTCCAGTCATAGAGATTAAGGAATGGATACATACTTCTAAGATTAAAGATATCTCAACCATTACTAGTTAAATCTTAGGACATCAGGTTTCTCTTACACCTGAAATTTTATCTGAAGTTTTTGTTTGGATAATGGTGAAGATGAATTAGAAGTATCTAGTACAGAGTTTGATATTATGCTTGATCAAATGGGTCATAAACAAGGAAACCCTAACCAGTTATTGAAAAAGAATTTTTCTATAGAATATAATTTTTTAGCCGATGTGGTTAGAAAAGTACTTCTGGTCAAACATTCAGCCCATGATTATGTTACCAGACACCAATGTCTGTTGATGTGTTCCTTGGTTGATCGGAAGAACATTAACTGGTGGAAAATTCTGTTTGATTCAATTAAAAAGAAGATAAACAACAAATCTGGAGATTATGGCAAAATTATAGGAATTTTCCTCCAGACTAAATGTCCAGATGTTTTAGTCTCTCAGACCATACACATCAATTCATCAAAGAGGATAACCTTTGCCCTGTTTGGAAAATGGGAGAGGGTGATTCCTAAGCCTTCCAGGGATGCACCCTCTAGGGTAGCTTTTAAAAGCAGTAGGGCTATCCCAGCTACTCTCCAAACTACAGAAGAAGTTTCTTCTCTTATTTCTTCCACTCTACACTCTCCAAAACATTCACCAAGACCTTCCACACTACTTTCTCAACAGCCTACTTTATTTGAAGTTGTTCCGTCCACATCCTTCCATCCAAATTCCCCCATTCATCAGTCACCACATTCATCTCCACTTCTTTCATCTCCATCTCATTTCTCTCTACTTCATTCATCTCCACATAATTCATCTCTACCTCAATTATCTCCACCTCACTCACCCATCCAGGAGATAATTCCTGATGACATTCCCCCTATCATCAATCCATCAGCCATACCACAAGCTTTTTAGATTCCATCTTTTACCACTACTCATAATCCACCTGAGTTCATTATATAGACAACTCATCCATTGCTAATCATCTTCTTGATTTCATCACTCCTACTCTCAAGAAGTTCTTTGATGAAGCTCTGGCTCCAGTTGAGGCTTCTATTTTTGAACTCTCCTCTAAAATTGACTCTCTCCAATCTGTCCCTTCTTCTGGGGGCCTAGATTCAGTTTTCCCTGATTTAGGCATGGGGAGAAGCTTGATGAAGAAGCTCTAGTTGCAGCTGCAGAAGCTCCAGTTACAGTAGCTGCAGCAGTTGAAGCTCCAGTTCCAGCTGCAACAGATTTTGTTGAATTTCATGATTTAGAAATGACTGAAGTCATCATAGTTGAGGATGCATTGACGCAGTTTCAGAAGTTATTACTGTTGGTGATGTCATTATTACTCCCACAACTAATTTATATTCCTTATTAACATATTTTGATTTATTATACAGTTATATTCCTAGTCTACCGGTTTTTGAAAAAGCTCTCTCTAGAGTATTAGTGTGTTACACAGCTCCTATTGATCCCACTGTTTTAGAATATCTTATATGCAGTCTCAGAGCTGCTTTTACGAATGTTAATCCAATTCCACATACTGTTATGAATGATGATATAATGAATATTCCTGAGCAGGTTCATTCCTCTCCTACTTTTGTATGGGAAGAACTCCTATGCCTAATTTTGATGATCTACTTAGTGAGGATATGGAAAATGAAGATAATATACAAAAACAGCCAGAGGATCATTCTGTTGATTATACTAATTTATATAAATAACTTAATACATTTTATGATCAGCCAGAGGAACAGTTTGATGTGGATATAGATTCTGATGATTCAGATGATTCTAATTCTAACAAAATAAAATCCAGGAAAAAGGCTCCAGTCAAGGTTTCTCCTCAACATTCATCTACAGCTCATATCCCTTATTATATTCTGCGTGGGATTACTCTTACACCAGACCATCCAAATTGGATGAGGTACTCTAAAAATTAATAGAAAAGGAGGAAGAAAATGAAGAGGTATCATTCACCTCCAAGGTAATTTATCTTCTTCTCAGAGGCCCTTTTCACATTATTCTAGACCAAATCAGTACAGGCATGACAGACCTACAAGGTCTGAGTCTTATAACAGTCAGTGCAGTCAACAACATTCAAGCCAAGATAGGCCAGCTTCTCCTGTGATAGAACCAGAGCAAGATCCTGTTTACAGGATGGCTAGGTTCAAGGAACAAGTTGCAATTACTCAGATAAAGAAAGCAAGGGCTGAAGGTAAGGATACTTATAAATTTACTACAATGACCTCTTACAGTCAACAGGAACTGGAAAAATATCAGAAGAAAAACATATTTAATGTTAATGAATATATGTGTTTACATCCAAAGGAAGTTGTTCCTACAGCCTCTTCCCAGAAAATTATTGGTGTTCAAGATCTAAAGCTAAACAAAAGAGAGTCTGAAGATCCAACCAGAAAGCTGGTTTTCACCAAATCTTCTTCAGATTCTTCTTCAGCTACACCTAAGAAGGACGCTTAATTTTTGGTTAGAACTTTGAACTTTGTCATTATGTTTATAAAACATTCTTGAAGCACTTTTTATATATGTAGAAAATTTATAATTCTGTCAGATAATTATGCATTGTGTTTTTCATATTTGATAGTATTCTCACTCAAATTGGGGGAGATTGTTGGAACTCCTAATTACTGATTTCGGCTAAGATTACTATTTTTTGTTTAGGATGTTTATTTTGACACAACTTGTAAAGACTAGGTTCATAGGATATTTCCAGGATTGTTACAGATGTGTCCTATTTATATACTTATTTTCGGACTCATCTGTGAAAGTTTTCTTTCACCAGCCCTTCACTTTTAGTTCGTTATTGTATATATTTCATCTAATTTTTATTTCCATAGAAAGTGCACTTATAGGCCCGTGCTTGTGTTTTTTTGTTACTTTTATTGATTCTACTTCTTATTGTGATCGCCTAGAATGTATGTACATATCAGTGGTTATTTTTTCCTATAGGTACAGGGGTTGTATGTGTTGATGCAGAAAATGCGCCCTCAAATTCAAATAAAAAGGGAAAAAGAGAGAAGGAAACTAAAAGCAACCGTTTACTTCTACAACAAGGAAAAAATGGTGATCAAGATAGATGCGAGACAGCTAAGTCTGAGATCTGAGTCCGCAACTATCACTAAATGGGTTTCTGGACTCGAGTCCTCCTGCCTTGGGTGCACCACCTCCCCCCTATTTATAGGATGGGGGCCTGCCCAAACGGGCAGGGCTAAAAAGACCGGCTGCCCGAGGTACAGGAGAACCGGGCAACAGTGACGGGAAGCAAAAATAAAGAACACGCCAGTCTGCGCCAAAATGGGCGGACTGGGCTCGCGGGCTGGAGCTTCCATCTGCTATTGCTAGGCGCGATCCTGCTAGAGGATGGCGGCCTGGGCAGACTGGACACTGCGTCTGCCGAAGTGGAAACAATCTAGAGATCTGATGGCATGGCGAACTGGGCGGACGGAGCATTGAGTCCGCCGCTGGGGGATCATCCTTGGGATGGTTGAATGTTGCTGCTCTGCCGAGCTTGGCGGACTGCCAAACTGAGTTCGCCTCTGATAATCCAGGGACCTTGGCATCTTGTGGGTGTTGCGGACTGAGGGGTTAACATAATCCCCGCATATTTTTAAGTTTCCAGAAAACTTCGAAAATGTTTTCTTAACCGCCGAGACGCGAGCCTCATAAATGCTGGCAGCGCTATAAATATTGCTGGAGGGCCTGGAACTGTTAAAAATTCCAATCGGCACGGGGCGTTATTCACCGCTTGCGGTCTTAACTTTGCAGTCCGGCATGGCATGGCTCTGCGCTTTCTTCACTAGTCTTACTGCAAAAAGTGAGAAGACAATAACGCCAATGAAAAGTAAGAAAATAATGAAGAGAGTGACGAGAGGGGAGCCTGTCCGCTCTACTGGAGAGAGTTCTCATAGCCAGAAGCCTGCTGAGAAAGCAGTCCGCCATGCTGAAATGCCTGTGCGCGGGAAGGAGGATACTGTCGTTGTTAACCCCTCAGTCCGTAACATCCTACAAGATGCCAAGACCCCCTTTCAATACTTGTGGACTCAGTTAGGCAGTCCGCCCAGTCTGGTAAAGTAGCAGCAATCGGCCACCAAGGATGATCCTCCAGCGGCAGACTCAACGCTCTGTTCGCCAATCCGCCATGCCTTGGTATCTCTGGATTCTCTACATCGGCGTACGCAGTATATCGTCCGCTCAGGCCGCCGTCCTCCAGCAGGATCGCGCCTAGCAGCAGCAGATGAAGCACCAGCCCGCCAGTCCAGTCCGCCCCTTCTGCGCGGACTGGCGTGTTCTTTCTTTTTGCTACCCGTCACCGCTGCCCAGTTCTCCTGTACCCCGGGCAGTCGGTTATTTTAGCCCTGCCCGTTTGGGCAGCCCCCCTATCCTATAAATAGGGGGAGGTGGTGCACTCAAGGCACGTTGACTGGTGCCCAGGAGCCTACTTGTTAAAGGCTGTAGACTCGAATCTTGTGCCTTGAGGACTTCTCCTTGATCTGCTCTTGTATTCCTTTTTCATTTGCTTGTTACCAAGCCTTTCTTCAATCAAGGAAAAGCCCGTCGCAAGAGAGGCATTCAGGACGCGATGAGCGAAGTCTGTTATTGTCGTGGCTCACAGCCCTGCTGCTTTTTCCTGCTCTCATCCGCTTAGTAGATTGCTACTCGCAGTCTCTCCTCTCCTTTATTTTCCCTTGTGCTCGAACTGTTAGCTGGTGGTGCTTGATCCCCTTTTGCATTTTCGTGCATCAACAATTAACACACGACCTTCAGATTCGAGTGTCATTTCGAATTCAGCATACAAAAAAGTCAGACCGCAGAGCCCGCTCTTCAGACCGCTCCAGTTCTTCAGAAGACCCTCTCTGGGATGCGATTCAGCAAGCTCGCTTCGAGGTCGAGCAGTCCTGCCGGCAGACTGACCAGCGTCTCGACGCGATCAGCCAGGCCCTCCTTGCGCTAACCCAGCGACTTGCTCCTCAGGCCGCAGCAGAACCAGCGGACTCGCCAGTCCGCCAGACTCCAGCTCGCCAAACTCCGCTTCGGCAGTCGCCAGCCACTCCCCGAGATCTTGTTCAGTCTGCCGCCCCTCTGCACCCTCAGGAGGAGCAGTTTGCTTTCAGGAATTTCTTTAGAGAAGCTGCCAGGGGCACTCCTGCCTGCTAGCTTCATTTTGCGGACCGTCAGTCCGTCGAGCCCGCGGACTCCCCTGCTTCAGTTCGCCCCTTCTACCCTACTAAGTTTGAAACTCCGTCTCCCTTCGTCGATCGAATCCGATGAGAGTCGGCCCCGAACAACCTCTGAGAGCCTCGCCTTCCCTTCTATTCAGGAGAGACTGATCCAGTCTCTCACCTCCAAGCATTTGAAGGGGCAGTTGCTTTGAGATGCCTCTCAGATGCCATCAAGTGTAAACTCCTGGTGACCACTCTCGAAGGACAGGCGAGAGAGTGGTTCTATGAGCTGCCTGCGGGCACAATTACTTCTTTCGCTGAGCTTCGCAGCGAGTTGTTGCTGAGGTTTGCTACTTCAAGGAAGAGGAAGGATGGGCCAGCTGCCCTCTTTGAAATCAAACAAAGGGACAACGAGTCAGTGGCGCGATTTGTTCATCGCTTTCAAAAAGAGATCCAAGGGGTAAGGAATGTGAACCCCAATTATTACAAGGTTGCCTTGATCTATGGCCTCCGGGAAGGCCCCCTAAAGTTTAAAGCAACAACCAAGGCACCAGAGACTTATCAAGAGCTGATTGCCATGGTGAACTGCTTCATAGAAGGCGAGAATGCCAATCCGACTTATGTTTCATCCCTGACTGCTAATGCTGAAGGAATGGATGCCTCCGCTTCTTCCTCTCACAGCAAGCCCCCTTGCCCAGATTTCCAGCCTCATTCTCAGAGAGGCCGGAACTTCCGCCATAAGAAACCATTCCTTGGCCATCAACAGTTTCAGGAGCAGAGACTGTCGCTGGCCGCCACTCCCCCCATTCCATTGCAAGCTCTTCCTATCCTCCAGCAAGCAGCCTTGCCTGCTCCAAGCCGATCTGATGCAAGCCCCATGGAGGATATTGCAGATCTGGACCTTGACGAAGTCATCAGATCTTGCAAAAGAGATCAGAAGAAAAGAAGCAAGAGCCTCAGATAGTGTGAAGGCCAAGGAACAATGCGCAGTATTGCCAGTTCCACAAAGATAAGGGCCATTTGACCGAGGATTGCAAGGCCCTTCGTATGCTGATAGAGAAGCTGTTTGCCGAGGGCAAGATTGACCTGCCCAAGAAGGACTCTTCTTCTTCAAAGCCATCCACCTCCAAAGGCAAAGAAGTGGCTGAAGCTTATCAGGAATGTGTGGATGTAGAGGACGAAGGTCGTCTGGGGCCGATCAACGTCCCGGTTGAGTGCTTCGACGCAAATGATGAAGGGGTTTTGGGACGCCTCTTCTTTATCCATGGTGGATTAGGGACCGAGTCTACTCAGAAATCTTCAATTTCAAGGGTCACTCGAGCAGAGGTGGCCTCTTCTTCTTCCGTTGCTCCTCCAAGTGAGGTCGTCACCTTTGGTCCAGCAGATCTACCCCAAACAACAATCCGTTCGATGATGCAGTTGTAATTCAGGCTGTTATTGGGGATTTTACAGTTGATAGAATTCTTGTTGACACCGGAAGCTCGATCAACCTCCTGTTCAAGTCTACTTTTGAGGCCCTGAGGACTAGAAAGCCTCTGCTTTCCACCGAAGGGCCACTCTATGGTTTCTCAGGAGAGAGAAAAGAAGTGGAAGGTAGCGTCATCCTGCCCGTGAAGCTTGGAGGGGAAACTAAGCAAGTGCAATTCATAGTGGTTGAAGCTCCCAGCAGCTACCATGCCATATTCGGCAGGCCTCTGTTGAACAAATATCAAGCGGTGGTTTCCACTTACCACCTTGCCATCAAGTTCTTCGCAGATGGAAGGATGTGCCGGGTCAGAAGTGACCCAAGGAGAGCAAGGGAGTGCCACGCTCGCACTGTCAATATGGTTGATGCCAGCCCTTCCCTTGCTCCAGTAGCAGCTGCAGAAGCCTCTCCAAATTCAGAAGCTGCTGCTGATAGTGGAGCTCACCTGGAACCTGCCCAGGTGACGCAAGGAGTGCGCATTGCTGAGGGGGAGGAGAGGAAGTTCTCCATCAACTCGGAGCTGCCTAAAGATCAAAAAGCCGAGCTGATCTCCTGCCTGTTGAGAAACGTGGATGTCTTTGCTTTGTCAGCAGAAGACATGCCAGGAGTAGATCCTGATGTTGCATGCCACCACTTGAATGTTGGTCCCAGCTGCAAGCCTGTGCAGCAAAAGAAGAGGGACATAGCTACAAAGCTTGCAGAGCCAATAAGAGAGGAGGTCGCGAAGCTCCTCAAGGCCAATTTCATTAAAGAAATTCAATATCCTACCTGGATATCAAATGTTGTAATGGTTAAAAAGTCATGGGGAAAATGGCGAATGTGTGTAGATTTTACCAAACTTAATAAATCATGTCCCAAAGATTGTTACCCCTTGCCTCAGATAGATTCTTTAGTTGATTCCGTGGTAGGGTACTCTTACATGAGTTTTTTAGATGCGTTTTCTGGTTATCACCAGATAAGAATGCATAAGCCTGACGTTCCTCACACGTCGTTTATAACCAATGATGGTTGCTATTGCTACCTTGTGATACCCTTTGGGCTTAAAAATGCCGGTGCAGCCTACCGACGGATGATGGACCGTGTGTTTAAACATCAGAAGGGAAGAAACCTAGAAGTGTCTGTAGACGATCTCTTGATCAAGAGTAAGTCATTTTCGCTGCACTTGCAAGATCTAGCAGAGACGTTCGCTACTCTACGTAGATACAAAATGAAACTCAACCCCTGAAGTGTACCTTTGGGGTGAGTAAGGGGAAGTTCCTTGGTCATCTCCATACTCCGGAAGGACTTGCCCCCAATCCTCATAAAGTGAAGGACATTCTTGATATGCCTACCCCTCGTTCACCTAAGGAGGTTCGGCAGTTAGGGGGGAGGCTAGCAGTTCTTGCGAGATTTCTTTTTCGGGTTGGAGATAGGAGTGCTCATTTCTTTAAGACTCTCCGAGAAGCATCCAAGTTTGAGTGGACCGAAGAATGTTCTCAAGCCTTTGAGCAGTTGAAGAAGCAACTGACCTCAACCCCTCTGCTTCAGAGTCCCAGGCCGGGAGAGATGCTTTTCTTATATTTATGAGTTGGCCCTGAGGCTGTCAGCTCCATTCTTCTTCGGGAAGAGAGCAGAAAGCAGTTCCCAATTTGCTATGTCAGCCATATCTTGAAGAGTGCTGAGACACGGTACCCAATTCTTGAGAAGTTAGCCTTGGCACTAGTCATGTCAGCTCGCAGATTCCATCCATACTTCCAAGCGCACTCGATTCAAGTCATTACTGATCAACCTTTGAGAAGTGTGTTGGAGAAACCGGAGCATTCTAGCAGATTAGCCAAATGGGCAATAGAGTTGAGTGAATTTGAAATCTCTTATGTGCCCAAGACAGCCATCAAAGCTCAAGTCCTAGCAGACTTCCTAATTGACATGCCCGAGTCCAGTTCTGATCGAGCAGAAAGGTCGCCTTTGGCTTGGACCATATATGTTGATGGTGCCTCAGGCAGAAGTTCTTTTGGAGCAGGAGTGGTTCTCATTAATCCAAACGACGTCAAACTGGAGCAGGCCATCAAGTTTTACTTCTCAGTAACCAATAATCAGGCCGAGTATGAAGCTCTGCTAGTAGGCTTGAGACTTGCAAGGGAACTCGGAATCGATCACGTTCACATCAAAACCGATTCTCTTGTAATGGCGTCACAAGTACTTGACAACTTTGAAACAAGAGAGGCCATCCTGAAGAAGTATCTGGCTCTTGTGAAGATAGAGATCGGCAAGTTCATGAGCTTTATCATTGAGCACATTTCTAGAATCGAAAACGAGGAGGCAGATGTTCTTGCTATGTATGGGCTACCATCAGGAGGAACAACTTCCGAGCTCTTCCGCCCGGCAGTGGAGGAAGGAGAATTGATGCAAGTAGATCAACGTCCCTCCTGGATGGACCCATTCATTCTCTATCTGTCAACATGAGATTTTCACCATTTAGTCAAAGACAAGAAAAAGTTCAGAATAAAAGCAGCTCATTATTTCTTAGTGGCGGGAATCCTTTACAGAAGAACCTTCCTCTCTACCATCGCCCGGTGTGTTTCAGAAGAGGAAGCTCCCCTCGTTTTGCAAGAAGTCCATTCAGGATAGTGTGCAAGTCACTCAGGAGCAAGAACCTTGGAAAGACGGATCCTGCGGCAGGGATATTTCTGGCCCACAATGAAGATGGACTCTGAGGTCTATGCTAGAAAGTGTGTTCAATGCCAGAAGTTTGCTCCACTTCAACACCAAGCAGCTCAATCACTCAGATTGATTGCAACTCCTTGGCCCTTTGCAGTTTGGGGGATGGATCTCATTGGTCCTTTTCCCATGGCAAGCGGACAACGACGCTTCATCATCGTAATGATCAATTACTTCAGCAAGTGGATTAAAGCCAAGACATTGGCTAAGACAACTACTCAAGTCATCAAAAACTTCATTTGGGGGAGATTGTCTGCCGACACGGAATTCCTATGACTGTAATCACTGATAATGGGCCATAATTCAACAACTCAGAGATGATGGATTTTCGCAAGCAGATCGGAACAGAGCTGCGGTTTGCATCAGTTCATCATCCCAGAAGCAATGGCCAAGTTGAAGTAGCCAACAAGCAGATCCTCAATTTGCTCAAGAAGAAGTGCAGAATCTCAAGGGCAGCTGAGCTGATCAATTTCCATTAGTCCTCTGGTCCCTTAGGACAACGCCTTCATCCGCAATTGGTGAGACTCCATTCAAGCTTTCTCATGGCTCAGAGGCACTCATTCCAGTTGAGTTTGAGGTCCCGTCACCTAGAGTTCTGCTTGCCAGACAAGGCATTGAGGATTGGCTTGAGTTGAATAATGAAGAGATGAGGTTCAGCCTGGAACACATCGAGGCAATCAGAGACCAAGCAGGCATAAGGCAGGAGGAGGTCAAAAGAAGGATGGCCCGTTACTTTGATCAGAATGTAAGGATCAAACACTTTCAAGTGGGAGATCTAGTTCTGAAGAAAGTTGATGCTGCTGCAAGAGCTGGTTCAGTTGTAAAGCTCAATCCGAATTGGGCCGGCCCTTTCGTTATCAAAGAAGCGTTAAGGAGCGGCGCTTACTGCTTGCAGACATACGAAGGAGAGGATATGCCGCATACATGGAGCGGGGATGATCTCAAACGGTTCTATTCCTGAACCTCCTCTTTTCTACTTTGTGTATCCTCTTCAAAAATCATTATGAATAGAAACTGCTTGCTAACGCTTCTTCAAGAGTCTTATGTATCAAGCATAACAGATGGCATGCTAAGAAAGATTGCAAAACGGTTCCACCCTTGAACTTTCTTTTCTTTCTTGTGCTTGCTTTGCAAATGCATTTTATTCATCAAAGGATTCATACTGACACGTTTTCCTAGTGTTCTCTCTTTCTCTCCCAAAGAATTATAACGGTTCCTTGATACCAGGAGACATTGCCGAGTTCAGCAAGACCTCCCCTAGAGATGTTGTCATTAGCGTAACACCACGAAGACCACGTGTTGCGGGGAGATTTCGCACCGTGTAGTGGGAGCTTGTAGGCTCTAGTGCGGTAGGATTCTGGACTTCGGATCCCGGCTAGTACCTGACCCCACCTTTGCATTATGGAGGGCAGGGTGGGAGTAAAGCTCTACCATGCCGCATTTGGGATATCGTTACAACTTTGATGATCTGGTGAGGAAAGCAATGTCTACCGCACCTGCCCACCGATCATCTTAGCTTGTAACCCTCGAACACTCCATGGTACCCTCAAGCAGTTCCTGCAGGAGACCCACAGCTTAGACTGTAGTCTTGGAAAGAGGGCAGGGGACCATTCCGGCAAGTCTGCATCTTGCTCTTCGCAGGGAATCTTCCTAGCTCGGACTGGATTTCTTTATCCACGCAGTCCGCCTGTTTGGGTTGATCGTATAGCTTGTGGCCTGTTGAGGAAAGCAATGCCATGCGCACCTGCCCACCTGGTCGCAAATTATAGGTCATTTCTTCTATTTTGTGCGGGCTGGATTTTCTTTATCCACTCAGTCCGCCAGTTTCTTTGGGTTAATCTTATAGCTTGTGGCCTCATGAGGAAAGCAATGCCATGTGCACCTGCCCACTTGGTCGCAAGCTATAGATCATTTCTTCTGTTTAGTGTAGACTGGCCTTCATTATCCTCTCAGTCCGCTAGTTTCTTTGGGTTGACTTATAGCTTGTGGCCTGGCGAGAAAAGCAATGCCTGCCCCCCTGGTCGCAAGCTATATATCATTTCTTCTGTTTAGTGCAGACTGGCTTTCTTTATCCGCGCAGTCCGCCGTTTTCCTTGGGTTGATTTTATAGCTTGTGACCTGGTGAGTAAAGCAATGCCTACCGCACCTGCCCGCCTGGTCGCAAGCTATAGATTATTTCTATTCGCATGTGCGCAAACTATGAAATTATATCAGCCTAGTCCGCCGAATGGCTTTCCATATATTATCATTAAGTTTGAAAGATTAATAAAGAGAATTGCGGACTGCTACTAGAGCTCAATGAAGTCCGCCTGATATTGACATCAGCCAATTTTTCTTATTCTTGCGGCGGACAATGACCGGGCTGATAAATGGATTTTCCTAATCAGCAAGTCCAACTCATTATGGTTGATCTTTGTATCTCGCGGACTACAATTGGAACTCAACGGAGTCCGCCTGACATTTACGTCTTCTCTAATCGGCAAGTCAAAAAGCTCATAAAGTATGATCTGCGTATCGCGTGGACTGCTAAATCGGGTCGAACTTAATCGCGTTAAATGCAAAAAATGAACATTACAGAAAGCACGCAGATATGCCAGAATATATCGTTTCTATTTCATCAAAAAATTCTTTACATCTTTCTATCTATTCGGCGGACTGCAATCTTGAGTCCGCCACATTTACAGAATCAAAAAAAAGCAAAAATACCTTAATTTTCAGCAGTCTTTTGCTTCTTTTCAGCAGGAGGTGGACTTAGGCCTTCGACATCGACTTCCGGAGAATAGCCCTCCGAGCCGCTTCCACTACTACCTGATCCAATGCTTGAGGCGGACTCGCTATGCGAGCTCCTGTCAGCAGAGGAGGATGCAGAGGAGCTAAACTCGACGGACTGTTCTCTGCCTCGCTGGCTTGAGCCAGTGTCGTCCGTCGTTTCCATGACGCCTTGTCCTTCACCTTGCTCTTCACCTTCTTATATATCTTCTTCTTCTTCTTCGCCTTCCTCCTCGATGATAACCGCTTTACTCTTCTCAGCCCGCTCCATGGCTGTGACCTGCGGTGTCAGCTCCGGGAAGATCTCCAAAAAGGGGACGCTATCCACTCCTTCCTTTGCAAAGCCACCGCGGATGAATCGGACCTCGACGGTTTCCTTCACAAAGGGGAGCATGGCGGCCTGGAAATTGTTGTTCTCCAAGTCGTAGGCGACCTGCGCAAAATAAGAGCAAACATCAGACATCGCGGTGGACTACAAATTAAAGCCGCTATGAATTCAACTCACCCCGAGCTCTTCCTTTTGCTGCGTGACTTTCTTCCCTAGTTGCACATTTCTCTCCTTTAGCACTTTGTTATCTTTAGGGTTGGATGGGCGTGCCGGCTGGCGGTGGCGTTGCGGCAGGCGCTTGGCGGACTGGGGTTTGGCAGACTGCCTCATCCGCGAAGGCCGCCCTAGGATGATCGAGTCGCTGGGTAAGTGCGAGCAGAGCCTGGCTGATTGCGTCGAGGCGCTGGTCGGTCTCTCTTCGGGATTGTTCGGCCTTTCTCCGGCATCGATCGAGCACGTCTCGCAGGTCATCGGAGGTGCTCGAGCGACCTGAACGGGCACGGTAATGAGATGATCGGCGATCTGACATCTCGGTTCGCGAGTTTCAACGATGGCTTGGATCTGAAGGTCGCGTGTTGATGTTGATGCAGAAAATGCGCCCTCAAATTCCAGTAAAAAGGGAAAATGAGAGAAGGAAACTGCAAGCAACCGTTTACTAATGTACAAAGGACAAAATGATGATCAAGATAGATGCGAGACCGCAAAGTCTGAGATCTGAGTCCGCAGCTTTCACTAAATGGGTTTCTGGACTCGAGTCCTCCTGCCTTGGGTGCACCACCTCCCCCCTATTTATAGGGTGGGGGCCTGCCCAAACGGGCATGCCTAAAAATACCGGCTTCCCGGGGTACAGGAGAACTGGGCAATGGTGACGGGAAGCAAAAAAATAAAGAACACGCCAGTCCATGCCAAAAGGGGCGGACTGGGCTCGCGGGCTAGAGCTACCATCTGCTGTTGTTAGGCGCGATCCTGCTGGAGGACGATGGCCTGGGCGGACTGGACACTACGTCCGCCGAAGTGGAAACAATCCAGAGATCCAAAAGCATGTCGAACTGGGCGGACGGAGCATTGAGTCCGCCGCTGGGGCATCATCCTTGGGATGGTCGAAGGCTGTTGCTCTGCCGACCTTGGCAGACTGCCAAACCGAGTCCACCTCTGACAATCCAGGGACCTTGGCATCTTGTCGGTGTTGCGAACTGAGGGGTTAACAGTATGGGTGCTCTAGGTTGGTTTGGGGCCCGCTTATGCCTTAGGGCCATTGATCATGCATTTTTACACACACACACTTAGTGGATTCCTTAGTGCAGGACCACTAGTCGTGCGCCACTGATCGTGTGCATTGATTCCATTTTTTACTAGGTTCTGCCATGCCAATACGCACTATTACAGGAAATATTGCGCACGACCAGTGGTCGTGCGCCACTAATCATGTGCAACATAATTTCTGCAATCTATAAATACGCAGGTTCCGCCCAAATTCGGTATTCAGGACATTTTCTGTGTCGTTCTCGTCACTGTGGAGGGTTCCATCGATATCCTTCTTCCTCTACCGTTGGGAGGGGCTCCGGGCAAGCTTTCAACTCCAAATTTAAGTCGGAGCTTCCTCTCGGCCCCCCTCCTTCATCCTTGAGCCTCAAGAATGGTTTGACCTAGCTTTCATTATCAAGCTTGGAGGAGTTTGTGTCATCGTCCAACGGATCGTGACACGAAGAATACGGGTCCATTTGGAGTTAGTGAAAGCCTCCTCTACCCCGGATGTATTTGAGGACCGAGCTAGGATGCAGATTGACAACCCGGCGATTCCTTCTGTGAATCCTCAGCAAGACTTCAGATCTGGTCGATTTCGCACTCTCTTGTTCTTTTGTTGTTGTTAGTGTAGTTTGATCCCTTTGTATTTGATGAAGTGTACTTAATTTGATATACGTTTGTGTACAATCATGTATATGTGATTTTATAATCATGTTATTTGCTTGAGGTGCGCCCTTTTCCATCATCCAGCACATAGTATCGCACTAGCAATTGCTAGTGGCGTGCGTAGCGAAGAGGTTCTCATGACCCTCATCCCACCATTCTCACCACCTCATCTGCAAGCCTACTCGTCCATCCGCCTAGCGATTTAGTACATAGCGGCCTGTGTAGTTTTCAATCTGCCTGGCGAAGCATTGCATAGCGGCATTACATAAGAGTAGTGTATTAGTGTTTTACATTATTTTTCCGCAAACAATCAAAACCCGCTTCGTAAACAACGACCTAAGGACTTCAATCTCAAGTCCTCGTTAAAATTAACTCCACCTTTCTGTGTTCCTTGAGAGATCGATACTTGGGAAAATTCACACATTTTATATTACTCGTGCGACTGGTATAGTTGTCGTAAACCGCATTAATTACTTCAGAAGGAATTCTAGAGAAGCTCAGTTTGACGAACGCAGAGCTTAGTTCGATGAACGTAGAGCTTAGTTCGATGAACTCAGATCTCCAACTCTAAAGAACACTTCGATGAAAGAGAAAACTTAGTTTGTTGAACTATGAGCTTGGTTCGATGAACACAGATCTCAGCTCGATGAAAGTGGTATCTCAGTTTGTTGAAGATCAGTTCGACGAAGTCCAAGCTCAGTTCGACGAACGTAGTGCCCAGATCGATGAAAGTGAAAATTCAGTTCAACGAACACCATGCTCAGATCGACGAAATGCTTGCTGAGTTCGACGAATCAGACAGTTACAGAAGGCCGAATATTTTCGTATGATTGGTAACTGAAACTTGATATTTAATGCTAAAAATTCTAATTAATATAGTCATATAAGGCAGCATTAAATATGGATTTATCATATAGTTTAAGGTCTATTTAATTCCAAGGAAGTTAAAATTTCTCAAGGGATTTAGATGTTTCATAATCGTCTTATTTCAGAATTTTGAATTCTTCCCTGACAGCATTTATAAATTTATAGAAGATTGTTGCTTAATAATTTTTCTGGACACAAAGATTTTTTGAGAAAAACAGATATTCTGGTTCAGACTTTTCTCAAGAGACATCCAATTTCTTATCTGTCTAGAATATCTACTGGAAGAGCAAAAGCACCAAGAAGACTTACACCCTGAAAAAAAGTCTCCTCCATTGATCACAATTTCTATTAAAATTAGGGGGATCCTTTTTGCAACATCATCCACTATAGTCTTCTCAGAGATTCTTAAAAGAGAAGTCAACATCTAACACATTTAGTTTATTCTTTAAACTATGTACATGGTTCTAACTCCCTTCAAAAGTTAATCCTTGGTTCCTAAGTCACCTGATCAAAAGACTTAAGTTTGGTTTTGGGTATCTGGTCAAAAGCCCAAAGGGTTGCTAGATCTCACTTAGAAAATAGATCTCCTAGTGATAAGGCACCTGGTCAAAAACCTGTAGTAGATTCCTAGTAGGGTGGAAGACGAGTAGACGTACCCAGATTTATTGGGGAACTATGTGTTGGGTCTATTGATCCCAATAACCCAGATGTGTAAAAAGTCAAATGGGTCAATGACGTATACACATAATGTATTTGATGTGTGCTTTATTTCATGCATACAGGTAGTACATGATTGGACAAGTAAGGAAAAATGAGTTGGGCGGTAAACTCAAAATTCGTCGAACTCAACTCAGAGTTCGTCAAAATCAGCTTGTTGATCGTCGAGCTCAACTCAGTATAAGCTTAAGAATTCAGGATACAAAATTCGTCTAACTCAGCTCGATATTTATCGAGCTCAGGTTACAGTTCGTCGAGCTCAGCCCAACGCTTGTTAAGCTGAAGCAAGAGAAAATTGACTAAGGTTAAAAGCACTAAGAGCGCTGAGAAGAACAAAGCTTGTCGAGCTTAGTTTGCGGTTCGTCGAGCTAATCTCAATGCTTGTCAAGTTAAAAGACAGAAAATCTATCTAAGGCATAAGCGCTGAGTCCGCAGAGAAGAAGGCGTTGAAACCGCTGAGATAGTTGGGACAGCTGGGACGATAGCGCTGAGACAACAGAAGACAACTGAGAAGATGGTGTTGAGTCAGCTGAGACAGTAGAGAAGATGGCGTAGAGATAGTTGAGACAACATAGACAAAGTGAGCTGGAAATTTTCTAAGTCAGAAGCGTTGAGTGAAGCAAGCTCACTTAATGCTTCTAAATAAAGTAGATAAGAGAGAAGCGCTGAGACAGTCAAGAAGTAAACAATTGAGAACAACATTAGCTGGAATTTTTCTGTCCAGAAGCGTTGAGTGAAGCTGGTTCACTCAAAGCTTCTAATGAAGAGGAAAGTGCTGAAACCAAGAATTGTCTCAGCTGATAAATGAAAACCGCTGAGACCGCTGACACAAATCCGCTGAGACAATTAAAGTACAAAAACAGTTGAGACAGCAGATAAGAGAAAAGCGTTGAGATAAAGGCTTGTCTCAGCTAATAATTGAAAACCACTGAGATCGCTGAGACAAAGCCAGGAAATTTTCTAAGTCCAAAAGCGCTGAGAGCCAAGGCTAACGACGCTGAGTGTCTCAACATCACTCAACGCTTGATAGGATTTAGGAAAATTTTCTAAGTCCAGATGTTGATGACCACTACTGACGTCATCAAAGTCAAACTGTAGGAAGCCATTGCGGAAAAGCTGCTACAGAGCCGAAAGATGTTTTGTCCCTTTCTGATGGAGTTGGCGCTCACCATTCCTTGGTGGGCACACATACTATGTTGTCGTTGATTCAAATCAATGTATATAAAAGGGGAAACTGTAAAGGGTTCGGGTTAACGAATCCAAGAAATAGAAATAGGAACTAATAGAGGCGGCCGGACATTTATTCTGATCAAGGTTGAAAGCTGAAGGCCAGCCAAGTTAGCCAAAGGGCAAGAAGAAGATAGCTGTAACACTTCCTGCTCAGCATGTTGGTTCTCTCAAGAACAAAGCAAGCTGGTTGATCTACTCAACAGCAATTAGCTGCTCACCAGAGAAGATAGCTGTAGAAGAAGACCCATCTCTTCTATAGCAAGTTAGCTGGACTGATATCTGCTCAGTCCAGCACAGCAAACTCAGAGACTTAATCTCTCAGTTATTTTTATTTTATTTTTCATCTTAAAACTTGTAACCATTTTACTGTATGATTCAGGTTTCCTGGATCTGAGTTGTTGGAAGGCTTAATAGCCTGAGCCTATAGAATATATCTCTCTGTGGTAGGATCCAAGTGGATCTGAGTTGCTGGAAGGCTTAATAGCCTGAGGCTGGAGAGTTTATGTCTCTTTGGTAGGATCCAAGTGGATCTGAGTTTTTGGAAAGATTAATAGCCTGAGTCTGGAGAGTTTATCTCTCTGTGGTAGGATCCAAGTGGATATGAGATGCTGGAAGGCTTAATAGCCTAAGGCTGGAGAGTTTATCTCTCTATAGTAGGATCCAAGTGGATCTGAGTTGCTGGAAGGCTTAATAGCTTGAGGCTAGAGAGTTTATCTCTTTGTGGTAGGATCCAAGTATGGATCTGAGGTAGGGCTGTCCTCCTAGCCTGAGTGTAGGGCTTTTTGGCTGAGGTAGGTGGCTGTAGAGCCACTGAGCTATAGGTGACAAATTTGTCACTGAGTTGTAGGCCTTAGAGGAGGCTGAGCTGTAGGTACCTGGAGGGGTACTGAGTGTAGGTATGCTGCAGTACACCGAGAGTAAGGCTGTGGGCTTGAGATGTAAGCTCTAAAGAGCATAGTGCTGAAGTTTGTGCCTTGTCCAACCATTAAGTTGTAAAGGTGGGAGGGAAAGTCAATGTATCCAATGGGGAATCACAATAAATGCTTGTGTGTGTTTATTTTACTTTCTTATTGCAGGACATAAGGACAAGCTCTAGATATAGTAGTAAGAAAACAACAAAAGAAGCTATAAATTTCAAAGACCTATTCACCCCCCCCCCCCCCCCCCCCCGTCCCTCTAGATGATTAGCTAACCTTCAATTAAATAACTTTTAAGTGGTATCAGAGGGAGGTTGCTCAAAAAGGATTTAACAATCTGAGTATACCTCCAAGGTTAGCTAAAAGATAAGAAATGGGGTCTGATGTAAATTATAAGGAATTAGGAGCTATGAAGTTTCCAATCTGCAGAAAGGAAGGGTTTGGGCTTTGGAAGGAAAGGGTCAGAATGTTCATGGAATCTGCTGACCTTAAGATATTTATCATAGTCAAAGAGGGACCCTTCATGCCCATTAAGATCTTAGTTTTGGATGCCAACATCCAAACTCCTAAATCATATGAAGAAATGAACAAGGATGAGCTCCTCCTTGCCTCCATGGACAAGAGATCTCAAAACATCATTGATAGTGCAATAGATGATCCAACATTCCAGAATTTGGTGCTCTACAAGACCTCCAAGGAGATGTGGGACACCCTAGTGGTGTTCATGGAGGGTTCAGAAGAGGTGAGGGATGAGAGGAAATGCATGCTCAACCAGGAGTATGAGACATTCAGACAAGGAAAGTTCGAGGGCATTGCTGAAAGTTTTGAAAGATTTTTCAGAACTGTTAATGAACTGATATCTTATGGAAGAGTCTTCAGCACCTATGAGCTGAATGACAAGTTTATCAGGTCCCACACCAAGGATTGAGACACAAAGATCTATGCCATCAGGGAGAAGGGCAGACTAGCTGACACACCACCTCCAACCCTGTTTGGAAAGCTGCTGTCCTATGAAATGCAGCTTGCTGTAAGGAAGGAAGAAGAGAGGAGCAGCAAGTCACAGAGCAAGGAGAAATCTGTGGCCTTCAAAGCTGATGGTTCAACAAGGAGCAAAAGGAAGATCTCTCCAGTGAGGAGAACTGCTGTGTCAGAATCTGAGAGCTCCATGTGTAGCTCATCTGACAGTCATACATCTGATGAGGAACTTGCTACCTTCTCCAGGCAGTTTCAGAAATTCATGAAGTAGGTGCATTGGAAGAACAGAAGGGCTTCTTCCTCATCTCAGCATAGAAGGAAATCATCTAAGGAGGACAGGTAAGCTCCTAACTCTAATAAACAATCTTTCTCTAACATTATTTGTTTTTGTTGCAGCAAACTTGGGCATGTAATTGCTGATTGCCCAGTAAAGAGGAATGAAGAAAGAGTGAAGAAGAACCACGAGGGAAAGAAGAAGGAGAAGTCCCTAGTGGCTAAGAAAGGGAAGACCAGGTATGACTCTTCCTTTTAGTCAGACAGTGAAGAAGATGAAGCCGACATTGGTCTTATTGTTTTTGTTGAAGAAGAGTTCCCTATTGCTAGACTAGGGATCAGGTCCCCTCTATCACAAACAGATAGTGACTCAAAGGTGGATGAAGATGAAGAAGGAGATGCTTAGTGCCATGGACTAATGACAATGATAGATGAAGAAAGCAGCCATGATCAGCCTGGTCAGTATCAGGTACATGCTAAACCACATTCTTTTATTTCTAGTCATGAGGCTGACTCATTCTCTGAAGCTCAATCATCAAGAGATGAAGGGGATTCAGACTCTGAGGATGATGTATACTCCATAATTGCCAAGTATGAAAAACTCCTTGAGGACTTCAATAAATGCAAGCTACTTGAAAAGAGGCAGGAAAAAGAGATTCTTAGTCTTAAAAGGAAGTGTGAAGTCCAAGAAAAGGCCGTCACTAACATAGCTCCACATGCAGGCCAGCTCATGGAAATCATTGATAGTGAGTCTGTGATAAGAGTCTCAAATGAGAAACTTATCTAGAAACTTGAAAATGATCTCTCAAATGAGAAATTATTGGTGATAAAATTTTCTAAGCCAAGCACTATGCTAGCCTTAATTGAGAGCCACATTACCCAAGCTGGTAAGAAGGGCTTGGGATTAAAGGGACCTAGTAGACCTTCTAATCCAAGAGTAAAGGGAAAAGGTTAGGCACCTGTTGTGCCTCTAGCCTCACTGCCTCAAATGTCTTTTCAAAGAGTACTGTTGCCTTCTAACAGGTATGACCATGAAAGTTGTTATGGTCACTGGGAGAATGACAGATCCACTGGTATGGACCAATGTGGCCCCAGCCATGGTGGAAGGTACAGCCATGTGAAATACTTTAAGTCTTCCCTTGAGAAAATCTAAATGGTCCAACCTGGACCATTTTTTTTTGGTGCCCCAGCCCCAAAACTCAAAGATATTGTTGCTGCTAAAAATCTAAACCATACAACAAAAGTTGTGACTCAATGAGAGTCTTCTGATAGTGCTTGAATGGCCATCTCTGATGCTATCAGATGCATGTTAGCTGAAAAGAGGCATGCAACTAGTGGTTCTCAGAGAAGGCCAACACAGCCAGCTGAAAGACTGTCCTTCAGTCAAATTGCTGCAGAAAGAAGGCAGAAGTTTAGTGCAGCACATCTCCCTACTATTCAGGAAGCAGTATAGTCAAATGCTAGTCCCAAACAGAAAGGAGATATAATATCTATGAGTGCTGGTGTTGTGACAAAGTGGGTCACTATGCTGTGGATTGCTGGTACAATCCCTCAGTTTTCAGAGGATGCCAACCTGTCAGGAATTCTGCAGGAAGGCAAGGTTATTTCAAGGCTAATGTGAACCTAGGACCCAACAAAAATTATGGTCCTAAGGTATGGTGACTTGAATTCTTTTCAGGTTTGTTTAAGTACTAAATCCCCTAAATGGTACTTGGACAGCGGATGTTTTAGGCACAAGACTGGAACAAAGGATAGTACACTCCTGTAAAGAATGGACCCAAGGTCATTTTTGGAGACTCAGAGAAGGGGATAACTAGAGGATATGGTAACATCGCAAATGACATAATCACCATCACAAAGGTGGCTTATGTGGAGGGGTTACAACACAATATCATAAGCATAAGCCAACTATGTGATCTTGGTTATGACTGTTGATGCAGAAAATGCGCCCTCAAATTCCAGTAAAAAGGGAAAAAGAGAGAAGGAGACTGCAAGCAAATGTTTACTAATGGACCAAAGAAAAAAGGGTGATCAAGACAGATTCGAGGCCGCAAAGTACGAGATCCGAGTCCGCAGCTTTCACTAAATGGGCCTATAGACTTGAGTCAGCGTGCCTTGGGTGCACCACCTCCCCCTATTTATAGGATGGGGGCCTGCCCAAACGGGCAGTGCTAAAAAAACCGTCTGCCACACATGAGACCGGGCAACGGTGACGGGAAGCAAAAAATAAAGAACACACCAGTCCGCGCAAAAGGGGCGGTCTGGGCTTGCGGGCTGGAGCTTCCATCTGCTGTTGCTAGGCGCGATCCTGCTGGAGGACGGCGGCATAGGCGGACTCATCTTTGAGTCCGCTTGAAGAGCTATCCTAGGAGCCGATCACCTGGGGCATGCCGAGCTAGGCGGACTAAGCACTGAGTCCGCCGCCGAAGTGGATTAACCATGGGACTTGTTGAATGTCGACGCTTTGCCGATCTGGGCGGACTGCTAAACCGAGTCCGCCGCTAATATGCCATGGACCTTGGACGTGTTGCGGACTTTGGGGTTAACATACTCCCCGCACATTTTTAAGTTTCTGGAAACTTCGAAAATGTTTGCTAAACCGCCGAGTTCGCAAATCTCATTAATACTGTCAGCTCTATAAATATCACCGGAGGGTCTGGAATTGTCAAAAATATCAATGACACGGGTCGTTATTCACCTCTTGCGGTCTCAGCTTGGCAGTCCAGCATGGGTAGACTCGGCGCTTTCTTCACTAGCCTTACTGCAAAAAATGAAAAACCAATAACGCCAATGAAAACTAAGAAAGTGATAAAGAGAGTGACAAGAGGGGAGCCAGTCCGCTCTACTGGAAAGAGTTCTCATAGCAAGAAGCCTGCTGAGGAAGCAGCCCGCCATGCTGATGTGCATGTGCATAGGAAGGAGGACGCCACTGCATCTCACACTGAACAGCCATCAAAAAGTGCTGATAAGACATTAAATCTGTCAGACACTGCCCACACTCAGAAAACGGCGAACTCGGTGGACACGGTTTGCGCAAACAACAAAACTGAAGTGTCATCCCCCAACGCCCAGCAGCCCATTATTAACTTTGTTGAAGATAGGCAGTCTACGGGAGACGAAGTTGGGTAAGGCGTGCCTTCAAAGGCATTGGTTGCTGCAAACCTTGAGACAGTCCGCGAGAGCCAGCCAGATTTAGGAAAGGCTACTGCAGACTCTGCTGAGAAAAAGGCCCCTTCTGGAAATAAGAGGAAGAGGGACAAGTCCACTGTGGCCGAGCGGGTTGAAAAGAAGCTGCAGGCGATGAAAGATAAAAATATCTCCGTGCAGATTGGAGATGCGGACTTGCAGCACAGGCCGCATGAAAGAGAAGTTCCTGAAAGCGACCTAGTTACACCAGAGGCCCAAGTTCAGGGAGACAATTCCCTCTCCACGATCAATTTGTCCACTGAAGAGATACTAAATTCCATATACGTCGAACAACTTGATCTCATCAACAAATCCTTGCTGGATGTGCTGCATCCTGAGGTAGAAATCTTGGGAGTAAAGATCGGCGAGCACCCTTCTTTATCCGCTGCTAAGGAAAAAGAGAAGGAAAAACTGAAAGAGAAGATAGCGGAATAGAAGAAGCAGATCGCCGCCCATGTGGCTACTGTTGAGGTGGCCTCGAAGAAGGCCGCGGAGGACAAAGAAGCTGGAGATCTGTGGATTGCTGCACAGCTGCTACAGACAGGTAACCTCCAACCGGCGCCTAAATACTTTAAGCGTCAGTGGCTTTACAGGTCGCCGCAGCGGAAGTTGAGGCCAACCAAGATCGTCACTGAGACCGATGACATTATTGTTTCCACAAGATCTGCTGCTGAAAGGAGAATCAAAGTCCATCGCAAATGGAAGAAACAGTTAAGCGCCTTTGACCCGGAGCGGGCAAGGCGGCCAATCTTCGATAGCCGGCAACTCGCTGCTGCTTTTGCCAAAAGTGATCTTTTATCTTGATACTTTGAGTCCGCTGCTGACTGTATTTGAATGTGAAATTGACCTTCTTTGTTGCAGGTAGAAAGTCACCACCGGGCTCTATCGAGAGTGGGGAGATTGTGACTAAACCGAATAACGGAGTTGACGCGGGCTCGTATGATGAGTCCGCAAGAGGCGAGCAGCCCAGCCTGGATAACATCACAGAGTTAAAAAAGAAGTTTCAAGGCGAAATTCAAAAAATTAGAACGGAGTTAAGGAAGGCGGAAGAGCGCGAGAAGGCATCGGCAAAGCGCGAGAAAGCCTTAAAAGACCAGATCGCCAGCATCTCAAAGGTGCTGGAGAGGTCTGATAGAGAGAACAAAAGACTTGCTGATGATGTCTGCTTCTACAAAGGAAAGCACTTGGCGATGGCACGGGAAGATAAAGGGAAGCGGGCTGCGGAGGTCGCCGAGCAGAGATCGCGATTGCCAGATAGCGTCGCTCCAGAGGTAGCAGCACCAGTAGAGGATAGCCAGCACGCCACGGACGAGGAGCTGAGGCCGGCAATGGAGCCGATGATTCCCCTGAGTCGGGTAGATCGGGAGGCCACTCACATGCATCGGACCATTAACTCCATTCATCATCACATCTGTCGCTTGTATAGAGAAGTTCTTCAGATAAGTTACCAGACAAGGCCCTTGTGCAGGGACAGGACGGAGAGGTCAGCGCGAACTGAAAATAGAGACCGCTGAGTCCGCAAAACTGCGAACTATTTGATTTGTTGATGTATAATTATTTGTGCTTAAACAATACTCTATGTTGGGCTTGTGATGAATTGTACTGTGCTTTATGCGGACTAAATAAGATATCCGCACATTCTATTGTTAATTTGAGCTTGTGCTGTGATCTGGGATGAACTGTGCGGATTAATGTTGCGTCCGCTTCTCTGAATTTAACTTATAAATGTCTGCAGGTGGGAAGCATCGCGAGCTGGGCAGACTGAAACTGTGTCCGCTTCATTTTGTGCTTTGAACTTTGCTTGGCAGATATTTCGGAGACTGGAAATAGCAAAGATAGCGGACTCGAGTTTTGTGTCCGCGTTATCTTTATTTTTGCTGCATGAAAAACTATGGTGCGAACTACGCGGACTCGATAATCGAGCTGCACGGCCTGGCCAAAAAGCTGTCAGACCTCCGCTACTATAAATATTGCCCTGTTGTCTCTTCTATGCAGGAAGACAACTGTAACAGAGGATCCAGCGGCCTGTAGACAGTGTGTCCGTCAGAACTGATGCTGCGGTTGCTTTCCACGCTGCCGATCACACGAAATGTACTTTGACGGAGGCCGACCTTGAGGCCTTTGTTGAGAGACATATGGCTGACTCAACTCTGCTTGTCCGCCTTCCTGTGCATGAAGAAAGATTAAACTTTTCGACAGCGACCCAGATTGCTATGCCTATCGACCACTTCGATAGCTGATTCAGATTCCCACTGCTTTGGGAGATGGTAGAGATATTCGAACACTACGGGATGGTGTCAGGCCAGCTCGCGCCCAACACCCTCGCTGCCATTTATAGCTTCCTTTCTTACTTGCGGTCTGAGAAGATCACTTTCTCCCTTAACATCTTCCGCAAGATCTTCTCAGCTCGCACAACAACTCCGTCTGGAGGTCGCCCTTACAAAGGGGTGATCTATTTCCACTGCAGAGGAATGAAGGTCATGGGTCTGCCCAACAAGATCCATAACTGGACCTCGAGTTTTCTGATCTTCGAGGGAGACCTCGGGTTTGTTCGAGCCTATCCGCAGGAGCGTGCGGACTCCGCCTTTAAGAGTGTCCGGCTCGATGCTGTGGAGCTCACCATTATCGAGTTCCTTGCTGAAGCCAGGCTGGACATAGAGCACTACATCCCGCTACTGGCAATCTTTGGTGATGTAAATCTCGAAGAAAGTAAGCTTCTGCGGACTCACTCTTGTATCCGCCGCGACCTGTATACTAACACGTTCTTTTTCTTCCAGCGACCTCTGCTGTGCCCGCAAACCTGCCACAAATGCCAAGCGGATTTACCCCTACACAGAGGGAAAGAAAACAAGAAGTCACAAGAAAAAGGAAAGAAGAGGGGGATCCTGCGGCGGACTGCTCCTCTTCAGAAAGCTTTGTAATGCAGGGCTTTGGTAACCGTCAGAAGGATCTGAGGGGTAACCCGATGATCCACTGGCACGCCAAGAATAAACATGTCTGCCTATCTACTGCTCTACCTTCATGGAGGAATTCGAAAATCACCCGTCATCCGCATGTTGCGATCTCCGCGCTCTACGGGAAGCGCAACCTAAGCGACCTCAAGAAGGTTGCTCCTGCCGACCTCCCTCTGCTGGCCGCCCTGGCAAGCGCGAACAACGCCGTTACAAACCACTTCATCTATTCGCTGACAAGGGATCTGTTTAGGCAGAATGACCAACTTCAGGAAGGGGTGAAGTTGGTAAAGGAAAGAAACAAGCGGCTAGGGAAAAGAGTTGTTGCGCAGAAAGGAGAGCTGGCAGTAAGCTTGGCTATTTTATGGCACACTGTTTGAAGTCCGCGACGAGCTGACATTTGTGCCTTTGCCTTTTGCAGGTCGCGTACGACTTGGAAAATGATAACCTCCATGCCGTTATGCTCCCCTTTGTGAAGGAAACCATTGAGATCGCTATCGAGCGATTTGTCCGCGCTGGCTTCACAAAGGAAGGGTTGGACGGTGTCCCTTTTCTGCAGCTCTTCCCCGAGTTGAAAGAGTAGGTCGCGGCGATGGAGCGGACTGCCAAAGGAAAAGACTCCATTGTTAATGAGGAAGGAGAAGAAGAAGGAGAAGAAGAAGATGGAGAAGAAGAAGAAGAAGAAAACGGAGACGACGGAGAAGCCAAGACAATTGCCGATGACACTGGTTCGAGCCAGCAAGGCAGAGATCAGTCCGACGCCTTTGCATCTTCCTCTGCTGGCGAGAGCTCGCATAGCGAGTCCGCGGCCAGCACCGTTTCAGATGGCAGTAGTGGAAGTGGCTCGGAGGGCTATTCTCCAGAAGTTGATTTCGAAATCCTAAGCCCTCTGCAGAGAAGAAACAGAAGATTGTCGAAGCAAAATAATGCACTTTTTGTTTTTAACATTTTTGTAAAGAGAACAGACTTAAGTTTGGAGTCCGCTTAATACACGAAAGATGTAACTTTATTTTTGACTAAATAGAAAAGGTTATTCTGGTATCAGTGTGTTTTCTGTAATGTTCTATGGTTTCTGTTATTGAAATGTATTGACGTAGTTAAGTGCGATCTCCATGTAGCAGTCCGCACAATGCAAATATCGTCTGCACTGTATAAGTTTCTGACTTGCTAATTGGGAAAATTTATTAAATAATTTCACCACTGTTCGCCATAAAAAGAATGAGACTAAAGTTTAGTTGGTTGCCGAAGTAAAAGATCATGCAGACTCTGACGAGTTCCAATAATAGTCCGCGATTCTCTTTGTCAACAAACCTTTTAAACTTGATGATAATAAGCATTGCGGCCTCATATTTACTGTCAAACTGCGAGCTGAAAAGACCAACCGGGGACCAATCCTGCGGACTGGGCAACTATAATTTCACAGTTCGCACACATTTTAATAGAAATGATCTATAGCTTGACGATAACTAAGGCCGACAATAATCCTGGCCGCGATATTTTATTTGCAGCTCGCCAAGTCCGTACAACATGTCAAAAAAGACATAACTAGCGGACTCTGATGGATACCAATTCCAGTCCGCATGTAAATTAATTAAATCAATTTTTGCGAGTTAAGAAAGATCTATCCGAGCAGGTAGGTGCATGTAGCATTGCTTTTCTTATAGTTGGGTCACAAAAACTTCAAGATCAATCCGAACTTGCCGGACTGTGCGGATACTAACATACATTCCACTACAAGACATGATCCACAACATAAACCAGCGGGCAGGTGCATAATGCATTGCTTTCCTCGCATGGTCAGTTACAAGATTCCGGCATAAACGGCGGACTGCGCGGATAACCAAGTACAGTACTCGAGGATAAAAATTCCAAACCGAACCAAGCGGGCAGGTGCATAATGCATTGATTTCCTCGCAAGGTCAGTTACAAGATTCCGGCATAAACGACGGACTTCGCGGATAACCAAGTACAGTCCTCGAGGATTAAAATTCCAAACCTAACCAAGCGGGCAGGTGCATAATGCATTGCATTCCTCGCAAGGTCAGATACAGGAAAATTGGAAATAGTTGGCGGACTGCGCGGACACCATAGTACAGTCCGTAATAGAGATTGAAATATTTCACAACACTAGGTGACCAAGCGGACAGGTGCGGCCGGAGCGGAATTGCTTTCCTCGTTGGGTCTCCGAGGCTGTAAGATCAACCCAAGGTATTGGCGGACTGAGCGGACGTAAATTTTGCAGTCCGCGCCTTGTCAATTTCCTGTGAAGAATGAGCTACAGGCCTGTGTGACCAAGTGGGCAGGTGCGGCCGGAGCAGCATTGCTTTCCTCACGGCGTCATAGAAGCTGTAAGCTCAACGAAAAGTTTTACCGCCCTCTTGCCTGGAGTACAGCCTAAATTTGATCTTTTGGGCAGGTGAGGCCAGAGCGGCATTGCTTTCCTCTGAGATCAACAAGGCTGTGGGTCTCCTGCATGTACCTCTTGAGGGTACCAGAGAGTATTCAAGGGTACAAACTTTGATGATCTATGGGCAGGTGCCGGATGGCAATGCTTTCCTCAAAGATATCATCAAGTTGTACGCTATACCTGCAAGCTTAGTAGAGCTGTCAACCACCCTGTCCCTCCAAAAATACAGAGGTGGAGTCAGGTACTAGCTGGGATCCAAAATCCAGTAGCCCACCGCGCAAGAATCTGTAAGCTCCCACTACACGGTGCGAAATCTCCCCGCAACACGTGATCATCGTGGTGTTACGCTAATGACAACAATTCTTGGGGGGGGGGGGTCCAAGCTGGACTTAGCGATGTCTCCTGGTGTGGTGATTTTTTTACTTTGCATTGTAGATAGGAGAAATTGATTGTGCCCTGTACGAAAAAATTATTAGCCAGAAATTCTTATTGCCATAATCATTGAAATGAACATAGATGATAAGTGTTTGCTTAAGCATAAAACCGCTTTAAATCATCGCCTTTCCAAGTATGGGGGACATCTTCTCCGTCATAGGTTTGTAGTTGATATGCTCCATTCCTCAGTGTTAACCCCTCAGTCCGCAACATCCTGCAAGATTCCAAAGCCCCCTTTCAACAGTCGCGGACGCGACTTATCAGTCCGCCCCGTCCGGCAAGGCCACCAATCGGACACAAGGATGGTACCCCAGCAGCGGATGCAAGAACCTGTCCGCTCAGTATGCCAGCGCTTGGGGTATCCGGTTCTCTACAGCGGCGGACACAGTGTCTCGTCCGCCCAGGCCGCCGCCCTCCAGCAGGCTCGCGCCCAGCAGCAGTGGAAGCTCTAGTCCGCGAGCCCAGTCCGCCCCTTCTGCGCGGACTGGCGTGTTCTTTCTTTTTAGTTCTCGTCACCGCTGCCCGGTTCTCCTGTACCCCGGGCAGTCGGTTATTTTAGCCCTGCCCATTTGGGCAGGCCCCCTATCCTATAAATAGGGGGGAGGTGGTGCACCCAAGGCACGCTGACTCGGACCCAAGAGCCTACTTATTACAGGATGCGGACTCGAATCTTGAGCCTTGCGGACTCCCCCTCGCTCTGCTCTTGTCAACCTTTTTCCTTTCACTTGTAACCAAATCCTTCTTGAATCAAGGGAAAGCCCGTCGCAAGAGAGGCATTCAGGCCGCGACGGGCGAAGTCTGTTGTTGCCGTGGTTCACGGCCCTGCTCTTCTTCCTGCCCTCATCCGCTTAGTAGATCACTACTCGCAGTCTCCCTATTCCCCGATGTTCGAACCGTTAGCTGGTGGTGCTTGACCCCTCTGTGTTTTCGTGCATCAACAGTTAACACGCGACCTTCAGATCCGAGTGGTGTTTTGAAATCAGCGAACGGAAATGTCAGACCGCAGAGCCCGCTCCTCAGACCGCTCTATCTCTTTAGAGGACTCTCTTTGGGACGCGATTGAGCAAGCTCGCCTTGAGGCCGAGCAGTCCCGCCAGCAGACCGACCAGCGTCTTGACGCAATCAGCCAAGCTCTGCTCGCGCTGGCCTAGCGGCTTGCTCCTCAGGCCGCAGCGGACCCAGCGGACTCGCCAGTCCGCCAGACCCCAGCTCGCCGAACTCCGCTTCGGCAGTCGCCAGCAACTCCTCGGAACCCTACTTCGTCCGCTGCCCCTCTGCGCCCTCAGGAGGAGCAGTTTGCTTTCAGAAATTTCTTCAGAGAAGCTGCCAGGGGAACTCCTGCCCGCCAGCTTCATTTTGCTGACCATCAGTCCGCCGAGCCCGTGGACTCCCCGACTCCAGTCCGCCCCTTCTACCCCGCAGAGTTCGAGACCCCGACTCCCTTTGTTGACCGAATCCGATGGGAATCGGCTCCGAGCAACTTCAGGGAGCCTCGCATCTCATTCTATTCAGGAGGGACTGATCCAGTCTCTCACCTCCAAGCATTTGAGGGGGCAGTTTCTTTGAGATGCCTCTCAGACGCTATCAAGTGTAAACTCCTGGTTACCACTCTCGAAGGGCAAGCGAGAGAGTGGTTCTACGAGTTGCCTTCGGGCACAATTTCTTCTTTCGCAGAGCTTCGTAGCCAGTTGTTGCTGAGGTTTGCTACCTCAAGGAAGAGGAAGAATGGGCCAGCTGCCCTATTTGAAATCAAGCAAAGGGATAATGAATCGGTGGCGCGATTCGTTGATCGCTTTCAGAGAGAGATATAAGGGGTCAGGAATGTAAACCCCGATTATTATAAGGTCGCCTTGATCCATGGCCTCCGGGAAGGCCCTCTGAAGTTTAAAGCAACAACCAAGACACCTGAGACTTATCAGGAGTTGATCTCCATGGTCAACCGTTTCATTGAAGGAGAAAATGCCAATCCAACTTATGTCTCATCCCTGACAGCTAAGGCTGAAGGAAGGGATGCCTCCGCTTCTTCCTCTCGTGGCAAGCCCCCTCGCCCAGACTTCCAGCCTCCGTCTCAAAGAGGCAGGAACTTCCGCAACAAGAAACCTTCCCAAGGCCATCAACAGTTTCATGAGCAGAGACTGCCGTTGGCCTCAACTCCCGCCGTTCCATTGCAAGCTCTACCCATCCTCCAACAAGCAGCATTGCCTGCTCCGATCCAATTTGATGAAAGCCCCAAGGAAGACACTGCAGATCTGGACCTTGACGAAGTCATCCAGATCCTGCAAAGGAGATCAGAAGAAAAGAGGCAAGAGCCTCAGAAAATGTGGAAACCAAGGAATAATGCACAATATTGCCAGTTCCACAAAGAAAAGGGCCATTTAACTGAGGACTGCAAGGCCCTTCGCACGCTGATAGAGAAGTTACTTGCCGAGGGCAAGATTGACCTGGCCAAGAAGGATTCTCCTTCCTCTTCAAAGCCATCCACCTCGAAGGGCAAATAAGTAGCTGAGGCATACCAGGAATGTGTGGATGTAGAGGACGAGGGCCATCTGGGGCCGATCAACGTCCCGGTGGAGTGCTTCGATGCAGATGATGAAGGGGTTCTAGGATGCCGCTTCTTCATCCATGGTGGAGCCGGGACCGAGTCCACTCAGAAATCGTCAATTTCAAGGGTCACCCAGGCAGAGGTGGCCTCTTCTTCCGTTGCTCCTCCAAGTGAGGTTGTCACCTTTGGTCCAGCAGACCTACCTCAAACAGCCAATCCATTTGATGATGCAGTTGTAATCAAGGCTGTGGTTGGAGACTTTACAGTTGATAGAATTCTTGTTGACACAGGCAGCTCGGTCAACATCCTGTTCAAGTCTACCTTTGAGGCCCTGAGGACTGGAAAGCCTCTGCTTTCCACTGAGGGGCCACTCTATGGTTTCTTGGGAGAGAGAAAAGAGGCGGAGGGCAGCGTCATCCTGCTCGTGATGCTTGGAGGGGCGACTAAGCAAATTCAATTCATAGTGGTTGATGCCCCCAGCAGCTACTATGCCATCTTCGGCAGGCCCCTGTTAAACAAGTATCAAGCGGTGATTTCCACCTACCACCTTGCCATCAAGTTCTTTGCCGATGGAAGGATGTGCCGGGTCAGGAGCGACCAAAGAAGAGCAAGGGAGTGCTACGTCCGCACCGTCAACATGGTTGAAGCCAGCCCTTCCCTTGCTCCAACAGAAGCTGCAGAAGCCTCTATCAGTTCAGAAGCCGCTGCCGATGAAGGTGCTCACCTGGAACCTGCCCAGGTGACGCAAGGAGTCCCCATTGCTGAGGGGGAGGAGAGGAAGCTCTCCATCAACTCGGAGCTACCTGAAGATCAAAAGGCTGAGTTGATTTCCTGCTTGCTGAATAACCTGGATGTCTTCGCCTGGTCAGCAGAAGACATGCCAGGAGTGGATCCTAATGTTGCATGCCACCACTTGAATGTTGATCCCGGCTGCAAGCCTATCCAACAAAAAAAGAGGGACATCGCCACAAAGCTTACTGAGCCGATAAGGGAGGAGGTCGCAAAGCTCCTCAAAGCAAATTTTATCAAAGAAATTCAATATCCTACTTGGATTTCTAATGTTGTAATGGTTAAGAAACCAGGAGGAAAATGGAGAATGTGTGTAGATTTTACCAAACTTAATAAAGCATGCCCTAAAGATTGCTACCCCTTGCCTCGGATAGATTCTTTAGTTGATTCCGCGGTAGGGTACTCTTATATGAGTTTTTTAGATGTGTTTTCTGGTTATCACCAGATAAGAATGCATAAGCCTGACATTCCTCACACGTCATTCATTACTAATGATGGTTGTTATTGCTACCTTGTGATGCCCTTTGGGCTAAAAAATACCGGTGCGACCTACCAACGGATGATGCACCGTGTGTTTAACCATCAGAAGGGGAGGAACCTAGAAGTGTATGTAGACGATCTCTTGATTAAGAGTAAGTCGTTTTCGCTACACTTGCGAGACCTAGTAGAGACTTTCGCTACTCTGCGTAGGTATAAAATGAAGCTCAACCCTTTGAAATGTACGTTTGGGGCGAGTAAGGGGAAGTTTCTTGGTCATCTCCTTACTCCGGAAGGACTTGCTCCCAATCCTGATAAAGTGAAAGCCATCCTTGATATGCCTGCCCCTCGTTCGCCAAGAGAAGTTCAACACTTAGGGGGGAGGCTAGCAGGCCTTGTGAGATTTCTCTCTCGGTTCGGAGATAGGAGTGCTCCATTCTTCAAAACTCTCCGCGGAGCATCCAGGTTTGAGTGGACGGAAGAGTGCTCCAAAGCTTTTGAGCAGTTAAAGATGCAACTGACCTCAGCACCCCTGCTTCAGAG
Source organism: Platanthera guangdongensis (assembly GCA_039583875.1). Lineage (NCBI taxonomy): Eukaryota > Viridiplantae > Streptophyta > Magnoliopsida > Asparagales > Orchidaceae > Platanthera > Platanthera guangdongensis. Next base: position 113,469,935 of record CM077153.1, on the reverse strand, counting down.
CCCCCAGCCAGGAGAGATTCTTTTCTTATATCTAGGGGTTGGCTCTGAGGCCGTCAGCTCCATTCTTCTTCGGGAGGAGAGCAGAAAGCAATTCCCAATTTACTATGTTAGCGATATCCTGAAGAGTGCTGAGACACGGTATCCAATTTTGGAGAAGTTAGCCTTGGCGCTGGTCATGTCAGCTCGCAGTATTCGTCCATACTTCCAAGCACATTCAATTCAAGTCGTCATCGATCAGCCTTTGAAAGGTGTGTTAGAAAAACCAGAATATTCCGGCAGACTAGCTAAGTGGGCAATAGAGTTGAGTGAATTTGAAATCTCTTATGTGCCCAAGACAACCATTAAAGCTCAGGTCCTAGCAGATTTTCTAATCGACATGCCAGAGTCCGGTTCTGATCGAGCAGAAAGGTCGCCTTTGGCTTGGACCATCTATGTTGATGGTGCCTCAGGCAGAAGTTCTTCTAGAGCAAAAGTGGTTCTCATCAATCCAAACGGAGTCAAGTTAGAGCAGGCCATCAAATTTTACTTTCCAGTAACAAATAATCAGGCCGAGTGTGAATCTTTGCTAGCAGGCTTGAGGCTCGCAAGGGAACTGGGAATTGATCATGTTCACATCAAAACCGATTCTCTGGTGATGGCGTCACAAGTCCTCGGTAACTTCGAAACAAGAGAGCCAATCTTGAAGAAATATCTAGCTCTTGTGAAGGTAGAAGTCGGTAAGTTCAAGAGCTTTACCATCGAGCACATCCCCAGAACAGAAAATGAGGAGGCCGATTTTCTCTCTAAGTATGGGATGCCTTCAGGAGGAACAACTTCCGAGCTCTTCCGCCCGGCAGTAGTGGAAGGAGATTTGATGCAAGTAGACCAACGTGCCTCTTGGATGGACCCATTCATCCTCTATCTGTCAACGAGAGATTATCATTATACAGTCAGAGATAAGAAAAAGTTCAGAATAAAAGAAGCTCATTACTTCCTAGTGGTGGGAGTCCTCTACAGAAAAACTTTCTTCTCTACCATGGCCCGGTGTGTTTCAAAAGAAGAAGCTTTCACTGTTTTGCAAGAGGTTCACTCAGGAGAGTGTGGAAGCCACTCGGGAGCAAGAACTCTTGAAAAACGAATCCTGCGGTAAGGATATTTCTGGCCCACTATGAAGAGAGACTCTGAGATCTATGCGAGAAAGTGTGTTCAGTGCCAGAAGTTTGCTCCACTTCAGCACCAAGCAACTCAGTCCCTCAGATCGATTGCAACTCCTTGGCCCTTCGCAGTTTGGGGAATGGACGTCCTCAGTCCTTTTCCCATGGCAAGCAGTCAGCGGTGTTTCATCATCGTAATGATCGACTACTTCAGCAAGTGGATCGAAGCCAAGGCATTGGCCAAGACAACTACTCAGGTCGTCAGAAACTTCATTTGGGGGGAGATTGTTTGTCGGCATGGAATCCCAATGGCTATAATTACTGATAATGGGCCACAATTCAACAACTCCGAGATGATAGATTTTTGCAAGCAGATCGGAACAGAGCTGTGGTTTGCATCAGTTCATCATCCCAGAAGCAACGGCCAAGTAGAAGCAGCCAACAAGCAGATCCTCAATTTGCTCAAAAAAAAGTACAGAATCTCAAGGGCAGCTAGGCTGATCAGCTTCCATCAGTCCTCTGGTCCCTTAGGACAACGCCATCATCCGCAACTGGGGAGACTCCATTCAAACTTTCTCACGGCTCAGAAGCACTTATACCATTTGAGTTTGAAGTCCCGTCACCCAGAGTTCTGCTTGCAAGAGAAGGCGTTGAGGACTGGCTTGAGTTGAATAATGAAGAGATGAGGTTCAGCTTGGAACACGTCGAGGCCATCAGAGATCAAGCAGCCATAAGACAGGAAGAGGTCAAAAGGAGGATGGCCCGCTACTTTGATCAGAACGTAAGGATCAAACACTTCCAAGTGGGAGATCTCGTTCTAAAGAAGAATGATGCTGCTGCAAGAGATGGTTCAATTGGGAAGCTTAATCCAAATTGGGCCGGCCCTTTTGTTATCAAAGAAACGTTAAAGAGCGGAGCTTACCGCTTGCAGACATACGAAGGAGAGAATATACCACACACATGGAGCGGGGATGATCTCAAACGGTTCTATTCTTGAACCTCCTTTTTTCTACTTTGTGTATCCTCTTCAAGAGTTATTATGAATAAAAAACTGCATGCTAACGCTTCTTCAAGTGTTTTGTCTATGTAGTCATAACAGATGAAACGCTAAGAAAGATTCCAAAAACGGTTCTGCGCCTGAACTCTCTTTTTCTTTCTTATGTTTGCTTTGCTAATATATTTTATTAATCGAAGGATCCATACTGACACCTTTTTCTAGTGTTTTCTCTCTCTCCCAAAGACCTATAACGGTTCCCTGATACCAGGAGACGTCGCCGAGTTCAGCAAGACCTCCCCTAGAGCTGTTGTCGTTAGCGTAACACTACAAAGACCACGTGTTGCGAGGAGATTTCGCATCGTGTAGTGGGATCTTGCAGGCTCTAGCGCGGTTGGATTCTGGACTTCGGATCCCGGCAAGTACCTGACCCCACCTCTGCATTATGGAGGGCTGGGTGGGTGTAAAGCTCTACCATGCCGCATTAGGGATATCGTTACAACTTCGATGATCGCGTGAGGAAAGTATGTCGTTCCGGCTCACTTGCCCGCGGGTCATCTTAGCTTGTAACCCTCGAACACTATATGGTACCCTCAAGCAGTGCCTGCAGGAGACCCACAGCTTAGACTGTACTCCAGGAAAGAGGGCAGGGAACCGTTCCACCAAGTGAGCATCTTGCTCTTCGCAGGGAATTATGTGCGGACTGGTCTTCTCTGTCCGCTCAGTCCGCCAGCTTGGGTTGATTTTATAGCATGTAGCCCGGTGAGGAAAGTATGTCGCTCCGGCTCACCTGCCCACCTGGTCGCAAGCTATAAATCATTTCTTGTATTATGAGTGGATTGATTTTCTTTATCACTATGGGTCATTTCTATCTTTGGCGGACTGGTCTTATCTATCTGCGCAGTCCGCTAGTTTCCTTGGGATGATTTTATAGATTCTATCTTTAGCGGACTGGTTTTCTGTATCCGCTCAGTCCGACAGTTTTCTTGAAACCACGAGCTATATAGATCATTTCTGCTATGCGCGGGTCGGTTTTCTGTATCCGCTCAGTCCGCAGAATGGTTTTCATATGTTATAATTTGATAAGTTAATAAAGAGAAATGCAGACTCCACTAGAACTCATTGAAGTATCACCTGACATTATTATCAGCTGGCTATTTTCGTCATTTTTTAAGGCAAATGTTGAATGGATTGATGAGTTGGATTCTCTAATCAGCAAGATTCGTTATAAATGATGTGTCGTGCGGACTGCAATTGAAACTCAACAGAGTCCGCCTGACAATTTCTTCTTATTCCGACGACGGACAATAATATTCTTTAATCAAAAAGATAAAAAGCTCAAACTTATCAGCATGACGTGCGGACTGCTAGATGTCGGTGCGGTGAGCGTGGAAAAAGAACATTGCAGAAAGCACACATGCCAAAAATATCCTTTCTATTTCATCAAAAACTATTTACATCATTCTATATGTTCGGCGGACTGCAATCTTGCGTCCGCCACTTTTACAAAAAACAAAAAAGATAAAAAATACATTGATCAATCTGTAGTCCTTTGTTTCTTCTCTAGAGGTGCAGGGCTGTCACCAACAATGTCAACTTCTGGAGAGTTACCCCCGGAGCCGCTCCCGCTGCTATCCGATCCTGTACTCGAGGCGGACCCGCTATGCGAGCTCCTGGTAGCAGAGGAGGATGCAGAGGTGTCGGACTCGGCGGACAGTTCCTCTACTCGTTGGCTTGAGGAAGCATTGTCTTCCTTGGCACTTTGCCCTTCGCCCTGCCCTCCGTCTTCTTCTTCAACTTCTTCTTCTTCTTATTCGTCTTCTTCTTCCTCTTCTTCACCTTCCTCAATGATGTCCTTTCCTTTTTTAGCCCTCTCCATCGTCGCGACCTGAGGAGCAAGCTCAGGGAAGATCTCCAAAAAAGGGACGCCATCCACTCCCTCCTTTATGAAGCCGTCGCGGACAAGTCGCTCAATAGTGACCTCGATGGTCTCCTTTACGAAAGGGAGCATGGCAGACTGGAATTTGTTGTTTTCCAAGTCATAGGCGACCTGCAAAAAACAAAAGCAAACGTCAGACAAATCGCCGCGGATAGCAAGTTGAGACCGCCGCGAATTCAACTAACCCCAAGCTCTTCTCTTTGCTGAGCAACCCTTATTCCCAACCGCACATTCCTTTCCTTTAGCGCTTTGTTATCCTTTTGAAGTTGTTTGTTCTGCCTCAACAGGTCTCTGGCCAGGGTGGCAACATAGTGGTTTGTCACCACGCTGTACGTAGCGGCCTGAGAGGCTAGCAGAGGAAGGTCGGCGGCGGGCACCTTCTTGAGATCGCTCAAGTTGCGCTTTCCGTAAAGCGCGGAGATCGCAATATGGGCATGGTGTGTTATCCGCGGACTCTTCCATGAAGGAAGTGCGGTGGATAGGCGGACGTGTTTGTTCTTACTGTGCCAGTGGACCATAGGGTTCCCCCTAAGATCCTTCTGGCTGATGCCGAAGCCGCTCATGGAGAAGCTTTCAGAGGAAGAGTAATCCACTGCGGGATCCCCTTCCTCCTTCCTCTTTCTTGTGACTGCTTCTTTCTTCTCTTTCTGTGTAGGAACGAAGCCGCTGGGCGTCTGCGGCAAGTTAGCGGGTACCGCCAAGGTCGCTGCAAAAACAAATGGGTTAAACACCAAGGTTGCGGCGGATGCAAAAGCTGAGTTCGGAAGTTACTTACTCTCTTCGGGCATGACGTCCGCCAAGCTCGCCAGCAGCGGAATATAGTGCTCGATGTCGAGCCTGGCGTTGGCCAAGAACTCGACAATGGCGGACTCTAAATCATCCAGTTGCACACTTTTGAAGGCGGAGTCCGCGCGCACCTGCGGATAGGTGTGCGCGAATCCTAGGTCGCCTTCAAAAATCAGGAACCTAGAGGTTCAGTTGTGGATCTTGTTGGGAAGACCCACAACCTTCATTCCCTTGCAGTAGATGTATATGACCCCCTTGTAGGGGCGGCCTCTGGAAGCGGTTATTGTTGATGCACGAAAACGGACAGGGAGTCGGGCACCACCAGCTAACGGTTCGAATACCGGGGAATAGGGAAGGAAAGGAGGAGACTGTCGACCAATCAGTTACTAGCGGTCGCGGCTAAAGGACCGAAAAGGGGGCCGCTGGCAGCGGCAACAACAGAGTTCGCCCGCCGCGGCTTAAATGCCACTCTTGCGGTGGGCTTTCCTTTACTTAAAATAAGAAACAGTTACACGAAAGGGAAAAGAGGAAGCCTGCCGGACTACAAGCTGCAAAACACTAGACTTGAGACCGCAGCTCTTAACAAGTGAGCTCCTGGATCCCAGTCAGCGTGTCTTGGGGAGTGCACCCTCCCCCTATTTATAGGCTCGGGGGCCTGCCCAAACGAGCAGGGCTAAAGTTACCGGCTGCCCGGGGCACAGGAGAACCGGGCAGAGGTGAGGGGAAGCAAAAGAGAGAGAAAAAAGAAAGGAGGGAAGCCGCGCGGCCTGGCGGATTCCTCCTGGCGAGCTGACGGCCGGGTCCTGGAGACTTGTTGCCGAGCATGGTCGGCGTTGGCAGCGGCCTGACATGGAGACCGCCCGGCTTGGGAGGCTTGGCGGCTTGAGTAGGCAGGCCGCCCGGTCTGGAAAGCTGCGCGGGCAGGTCACGGATTCCGGGCTTATCATAATCCCCGCACATTTTTAAGTTTCCAAAAAACTTCGAAAATGTATAACTAAGCCGGAGACCGCGACTGCTTCATCGTCGTCTATAAAATCCCCTGACCCTTGACATTCCTCAGGATTCCTGCCGAGAAACGGGTCGTTACTCGCCACTTGCGGTCAGAATTTTGCAAGTCGGCACGATTTCTCTGAAGATGGATGTAATGTCATCAATGCTAGCCCGCAACAAGAAACCGCCAGAAACGAAGCAGAGCCGGAGCCAGAACTTGGATGATTCTGCCCGTCAGACTGTCAAGAAGATTGGGAAGCCGGAGACATCAGCGGCTTCTCAACCTGAAAAGAGGCCGACATAGATCGTCGGCGGACAATCGCAGGCCGTAGTAGATCCCATAGCGGTTTCGAAGGCTGCTCCACCACAAACCGGAATTGCCAAATCCTTCGACCTGACTTTCTCTCCATCAGGAGAACCACTCCTAAAAATCGGTGGGACGGAGGAGAAGAGTGTTGAATCTGGGAAATCGTCCGAATTGCAGGACAAGGTCGACGTAATCGTTGTGGATGACAACGAGCCGGAGAAGGCGCGGGAACCCGAGCGGACTTTGGTTGAACAGCGCAAGCGGACTGAAAAGGTGTTCGGCTCCCTGAAACGGCAGAAAGAAAGGAGCGAAACCTTTGAAGAAAGGATGATGAGGAAGATGAGGAAGTTGCACGCCAGAAACCAGAATATTTCCGAAAAGACCGGCGCGGACAGTCTGCAACACAGGCCGCACGAGAAGGAGGTACCCGAGAACCCGCCCACACCGGATTACAAGCCGAGCGAACTGGAGGGTACACCTGCGGTTAGCGATTCGCTGAGCGAGCTCCTGAAGGGCATGGAGACTCTCCAGCAGCAAGACACGCTATTGTCGACACCAGCGGCCTCTGAGGAGGTTGACCGCCCCGACATCCAGGTTATTGGGGAGAAGCCTGGCGAACCGGCTTCCGCGGCTTCTGAAGGAGCCGAGAAACTGAAGCTTCGCGAGAAGATGGAGGAGATGAAGAAGCTGATCGCCGATAAGCCGGTGGTGACCGCACTTCCATTGCTGCAAGGTAAACACCGGGACGTTAGGCGAATTGTTAAATTCTACAAGTCGCGGTCAAGGAAGAAGGGGGCGAATATTATATTAAATCCGCCGTCCAGCTTTTTCCTGACCACGGCTCAACTGAAAAGCCGAGCTAAGGAAACCAAGCGGCTATGGAAAGAAAAGCTGAAGAGGATAGATCCTGAGCGGCTCAGGCGGCCAGTGATTAAAATCCATACCGCGGCCTCTGGAGGAGATAAACATCAAACCGGCGGTCTCATCCTACCGATTTTCTTGCTAGAATGTCGCAACAATCCGGCTGAACCTGACTGCGGTCTTTCTTCTGCAGGTGTACCGAAGACCGCGATGAAACCGGGCGACTTGACCACATTTACATCTATGCTGCCTCCGCCAAGTGTTCGCCAGAAGGAGATGGCCGACTTCCAGAAGGAGGTCGGAACGTTGCAGGCGGCTTTGAATGCGGCTGCCGAAACCCTGCGGATTAAGGACGAAGAGAAGCGGGTTGCCCAGGTGGCCGCGGAAAAAAGGATCCAAGAGCTGCAAACCACCCTGGAGCGAGAGACCACAAGGTTGCAAACTGCGCTTGAGCTGGAGACCGCGAGGTCGAAGACCGCGATGGAACAAGAGACTGCTAGGCTCCAGACCGCGATGGAAGAAGAAACGGCAAGGTTGCAGACCGCGATGAAGGAAGAGACCGCCAGGCTGCAGATCGCGATGGAAGCCGCTGAGGCGAAGATTGCTGAGATGCAGGTCGCCTTGGAGCAGGAAAGGACGGAGAAGTATTTGCTGATGGCCGCGCGGCTGGAAGGAGACAGAGAAGAGATCCCTCATGCTGAAGGCGGCGAGAACCAAGACCTGCCGGCGGAGACCGGCGGAGAACAGTGGCCTGCTCTACCAACTTCTGGAGAGTTGCCGGGTACTGGCCGCCCGGGCTCTGGCGAGACTTCAAATCCACCGGAGTCCGCGACACCTAGACAGGTCGCAGTTCCAAGCAGGCTTAGGGGTCAGGGGATCCCAATGATCCCATTTGCGAGAGTAGAGCGCGACACTGCGTGAGTTCATCGGTCTCTGCACGCGCTTTACAATCTGGTTAGCCAGGTGTACGTTGCGATTGTTCAGACCGGTGAATAGGTCGCTCACATAGGGCGAGACAGGCTGGAAGACGACAAGCGATCCTGAGCGACTTGAGTGAACCAAGCCGCGCGGACATTTGAATATTATGTTGTAATATATATTTTTTCTCTAGATGTTGGACAATTTGATTGCTGTAAACTGTTGTATTTTATTATGCTGCGAACTGAATGCGGCTTATGCGGCTTGAATTTAAAATCCACATGTCTGCTGCATTGTTCTGAGAAATTTAAAGTTTAGGATAGTAGCCGAGCGGTCTCGCGAACAGAATGCCGGCTTGAATGGTTGATACCCACATGATTCGCCATAGAATTATTCTAAGTGCAGGTATATAGCTGTGCGGACTGACGGACTAAACTGCGGCTTGGTCATTAAGCTGATCTGTACTTCCAGCGGGCTTAGGCCGCGCGGCGTGGCGACTAGCCGCGATTTGACGTCGGGCACTGTACCTTCACAGATTTTCTATAAATAGCGCTGACCCCAGAGATTTCATTACAAATCAAAAAGGATGCGGGCTAAGTCCAAGTCGTCGCGGTCTGACAAGGCCACTGCGGTGAGGACTGACGTGGCCTCCGCTTTCCATTCTGCAGATCACAAAGAATGCCGGCTTACCAAAGCCGAGCTGGAGGACTTCGTTGAGAAGCACATGCAGGGAAGTCCGCTGGTCGCGCGGCTTCCCCGATAGGATGAGCGGATTAACTCCTCGCACGCAAATCAGATCGCGGTCCCCATCGACCACTTTGACTGCGGCTTCAGCTTCCCGGTCATGTTGGAGGCCGTAGCGGTCTTCGACCACTACGGAGTTTTGCCGGGACAGCTACCCCCAAACTCGATAGCCGCCATTTACAGCTTCATCTCCTACCTCAGGTCGGAAAGAGTCCGCTTCTCTATGAGGCTCTTCCGAGAATGCTTCTCGGTGCGGTCTATCCCGGACTCCGGGACAAAGATCTTCCGGGGGCACCTCTACTTCGGCTGCAGAGGGCTGAAGATAGTGAACCTGGCGAACAAGATCGCGAACTGGTCCGAGCGGTTTCTCATATTCGAGGGAAACCTGGGGTTGCTGCCAGTCGATCCCCAGATCCGCGAAGAGGCTGCCTTTGGCAGCAGCGGCTTGGACGGCATCGAGAAGGAGATCTACAACTTCTTCAAAGGCGAGCGGCTTGATGTAAACCACTACATCCCGCTGTTGCCGTCGCTAGTGGGAATCGAAGCGGAAGATAGTAAGCTCCAAGCCGGCCGACCTGATATTCTTAGCCGCACGTCCTGAAAAATAACATTGCCTCTATCTTTGCAGCTGCTGTGGCGGTCCCGCTGAACAAGCCGCAAACTCCTGGCGGCCTAACTCTCAATCAAAGAGAGAAGAGAGCGAGGCGTGCCAAGCCGGCGCGGGTTGCGGAGGAGGAGGAGTCGGCCTCCTCTAGAGAGTTTATGCTGCAAGGATCGGGCAGCAGCCTGAAGGACCTTCACGGCGATCCGGCCTTGCTGTGGAGTCCGGACGGGAAGTCAGTGACGATCTCCACCGCCCTCCCCTACTGGGGGGAAGAAGAAGTAGGCCGCCACGCGAGCGTGGTTGGCGGCGCGCTGTATGTCAAGCGCAACTTGAGGGCGATGCAGCGAGTTCCACCAGACGACCTGCCGCGGCTAGCCGCGGCTAGCCGCGCAGGTCGGGGCGAGGAGCTTCGTGGCAAGTCACTTCATGGGCCTTGCTTACAAGCAACTAATGAAGGAGAACAGCGGCCTGAAGAGGCAGTTAGTGGAACAACAGGAAGAGAACAAGCGACTAAAGGAAAAGGAGGCGGTAAGCCGTTACCGTTACTCGTGCGGTTAGCTTTATGTAACCGCGCGGCCTTACCTTTATCTTTTGTTTGCAGGAAATGTACAACCCGGCCAACCCCATCTTCTAAGACCAAGTCTTCACGCAACTCGTCCAGGGAATCGATGGAGCGCTTAACCGCCTCCGCGACCTTGGCGGCTTGGCCACCGGCTTCACCGACTTTACTTGCGCCGACATCTACCCCTCCCTGAAAGAGCAGGTGGCCGACGTCTACAGGTCGATCAAGGGCAAGGACAAGGTCGGGGAAGAAGTCGGCGAGGTGGTCGGAGACGTCCTGGAAGAGGTCGGCCAGGAAAGCCGGAGTGCACGTACATCGTCTGAGTCCGGCGGCCAAGAATCTGAGACCGCGCAGCCAGACTCGACAACTTCTGGCGGTTCAGAGAGCTCGGCAACCAGCAGCGGGTACTCCCTATCGTCCGTCGATATCGGCGATAGTGGTGATTTGGATTCTCCTGCGACAAAGAAACTTAAACCGGGCGATTAGAAAATCTGTAACTTGTGTTTTGTATTTTGAACTTTTTGGAAATCGGCGGTATTGTTTTTGTAACCGCGCGATCAATACTTTGTAGTACTTAATGAAATAGAAATGAAGGCAACTTTACCTTTTTCTTTACTACATCTCACTTTTCTTACTTGATTAAGTCCGCGCGGTCTCAGTATAACTTCCGATTTAATAAAATGCAAGCATATAAACTGGTCTGAGTTCATACTGCGACTTCAACGAAGTTATCCGCAAGAGAGATATATTTTCCTGCGGTTTATTCCGGAATGTACGTCGACAATAAGCCGAGCGGCTAACAAATTAAACTGCAATTTGCCTTAATGAATTACTCAATGTTATCTGCTGGAAGAGCTGAATGACCGCGGCTTGCTCATACATAAACCGTGACCGCTAAGTCGCGCGACCAACTGTCGCAGTCGGCAAACATCCATAACATTGAAGTATTAGATTGCGGCTAGGGTGAACTCTGAAACGAATTGCCCATTTGATACAAGGAATAATAATAGAGAAACAATCTTCGGCTTTCGATAATACAGGTCGATATTGGCACATGGAAGCCGAGAATTTTTGTGACGACAGTTCGCTGATTAGCTAATATAATTAATACCATAAGTCGGCAGATCAAAGCCAGGAATTAAGTGCCAGAAGCAGGTCGGCCGACTTCCTTTCCATATGAATAACAAACCGGCAATTGATATATGGAAGCCAAATAAGATACTGAATAGCGGATAGGCGGACGTAAGTCGGCCGAGTTCCCAAATATATTAATAATAATCCGACAGATAGGCAATTAACTTAAGCCGGAATATGTAACCGGGCGGCCTGTGTAATACAACCTGTGCAGGCCGCTTAATAAAACTGCGAGGTAGGGGATAGGCTCGTGTTGTCCTGCAAAAATAGATGAAGACATGCACTTATGTGTCAATGTGGACAGGTGCGTGTGGCAGTGCTTTCCACACAAAGAACACATAAGCGGGATTGAAATTCTTAATGTCCACGACCGATGTCAAGCGGGACAAGTACGCAACGTCTGCGACTGAAGTCAAGCGGAACAAGTACGGAATGTCTGCGACGAAGGTCAAGCGGGACAAGTACGTAATGTCCGTCTGTGACTGAAGTCATGCGTGACGGGTACGCAATGTCTGCGACTGAAACCCAAGCGAATTTTCCACTACACATCTGCGACTGAAGTCAAGCGGGATGTGGAGGGCTTAAGAATTCAAAAGGGGGCTCTTGCCCCTACATGCATGCATATTGGCATAAAAAGTAAAGCTAAAAAATAAGCTTCAAATGAAAATAACGTTTGCATGATGTTAAGGATGTGGCAAAGGATATATGTCTGCAGTTTTAGCATGCCCCATTAATACCGATTGTGAAGGGGTCGTTACATACTATTCTGAACATAAGCTTTTCTCATCATATAAAGAAAGAGAAATCCCTGCTTGAACCATTGAGTAAGAAATGGAAGATTGCCTTAGAGAATTACTGAATGACATATTATTGTAACTTTCCAGCTCTTGCAAGTTGATTAGCCAATTCCCTGAGAGCTATGCAATCTTCTGCTAGATGACCAATATCTTTATGATACTTGCAAAAAAGGTCCTCGTGTCGATACTTGATTTTAGATTTCATACGCCGAGGCTTCTTGAACTCAGGCATTCCTTGAATGACTATCAAAAGATCTTCCATAGGAATTTTGAACTTAACATACTTACCTGAACCTTCTTCACGCTTTGGAATTTTACCCTGGAGAAGAGGAGGAGACTTGCAATATTCAACTTGCGAAACATCTTGGGAGGAAATAGATTGCTGTTGACCAGAAATCCCTTGAGATTGTTTAGCCATTTGATTCAGAAACGAAACATAACCTTTATTTGCCTCTTCGCCTATTATGAATGTATTAACTATATCAATAAGATCTCCGTAGCTTTTGGTATACTTTGTGGTGAGCTTGAATTTCAATGAGCCTTCTTGGAGTGCATTTATGAAAGCATGCAAGTAATAGTCTTGATGGACGCTACAAATATCTAAAACCTCCTTTCGAAACTGATCAACAAAATCTGGATTAGACTCGTCAATTCCTTGCTTGATTCGGAAGAGAGCTCCAACGTCTCTTTTCCGCTTCCTGTAAATAATGAATCTAGAAATAAATTGACTTTGAAGATCCTTAAAGCTGGTTACTGATCGAGGTGGGAGGCTATAAAACCATTCTCTTACAACATTGCTAAAAGACATAACAAAGAGTTTGCATTTTACTCCATTTGACACGTTTCTCAGTGAAACAGCTGATTCAAAAGCTTGCCAATGAGAAAACGGATCATCACAGCCAGAATACTCCGGGATACGCGGTACTCTAAAGTTATCGGAGACAGTATCCCACCGAATACGATTAATGAATGGAGAAGGGGCCTCTTCTTCTTCCTCACAAAGAGGTTCATTTGCAACAGATTCTAGTCCACGCTCAACACTGTTTGCAAAAATTTCTCTATGAGGGTCAACAACCTCACTATTAAAATACGAGCAATCCTGCACTTCTGAGAGATCTGTAGTAACCGAGATGTTGCTGGATTTATTCTGACCCTTAGCAGGATTCATCTTGAAAAGAGGGAAATAGCCGAACTTTTTCAAGAGACCGCAGAATAGCGGCGGCTTGACGGGCGGCTAGATGGTGCAACAAGCTGACAAGAATATCGGGAGGAGAACCGAGCGGGTAGAAAGCCAGGTTCTACAGCACTGGAGGCGGGCTGAAAACCTTAGTCGGCGAAGTCGCGGCTTGCTCGACAGGCTGCCGAACTCTAGAGGATAGAGCGGTCTAATCAGCTAGACCGCTGATTTCATCGATTAGTCGAGATCTGAAGGCCACGTGTTAACTGTTGATGCACGAAAACGGACAGGGAGTCGGGCACCACTAGCTAACGGTTCGAACACCGGGGAATAGGGAAGGAAAGGAGGAGACTGTCGACCAATCGGTTACTAGCGGTCGCGGCTAAAGGACCGAAAAAGGGGGCCGCTGGCAGCGACAACAGCAGAGTTCGCCCGCCGCGGCTTAAATGCCACTCTTGCGGCGGGCTTTCCTTTACTTAAAATAAGAAACAGTTACACGAAAGGGAAAAGAGGAAGCCGGCCGGACTACAAGCCGCAAAACACTAGACTTGAGACCGCAGCTCTTAACAGGCGAGCTCCTGGATCCCAGTCAGCGTGTCTTGGGGAGTGCACCCTCCCCTTATTTATAGGATCGGGGGCCTGCCCAAACGGGCAGGGCTAAAGTTACCGGCTGCCCGGGGTACAGGAGAACCGGTCAGAGGTGAGGGGAAGCAAAAGAGAGAGAAAAAAGAGAGGAGGGAAGCCGCGCGGCCTGGCGGATTCCTCCTGGAGAGCTGACGGCCGGGTCCTGGAGACTTGTTGCCGAGCATGGGCGGCGTTGGCAGCGGCCTGACATGGAGACCGCCCGGCTTGGGAGGCTTGGCGGCTTGAGTAGGCAGGCCGCCCGGTCTGGAAAGCTGCGCGGGCAGGTCGCGAATTCCGGGCTTATCAGTTATGGAGCGGACAGAGAATATCTTGCGGAAGACATTCATTGAAAAAGCGATCTTTTCAGATCGCAAATAAGAGACAAAGCTGCAGATCGCAGCAAGTGTATTCGGCGCAAGCTGGCCAGGCACCATTCCATAGTGCTCAAAGATGGCGGCGAGTTCCCAGAGAAGTGGAAACTTGAATCCGCTGTCAAAATGGTCCACTGGGATAGCGATCTGGGTTGCAGTTGAGAAGTTTAATCTTTCTTGATGGGCGGGAAGGCGGACAAGGATATTTGAGTTCGTCATCTTCTTTTCGACAAAGGAATCCAGGTCGGCATCTGTCAATGTGCATTTCCGGTGATCAGCGGAGTGGAAGGCGACGACAGCATCAGTCCGCGCGGACACCATTTTGCAGGCCGCATGGTTCCTTTTACTTCAGCTGTTTCCTGCATAAGAGAAAGCGAAAGGCCCTATTTATAGTTAAAAAAGTCTGACAGCTTTTTTATCAGGCCGCATAAGCTCGCAGATCCAATCCCCACAGTCCGCAAAAAATAAAAAGCACTGCCAAGCAATAACGCAGATGAAAACACAGATTCGCATGCCAAGGAAAATTCAAAGCAAAAGTTGTGGCAGACACAATTTGTTGTCCGCCCAGATTGCGCTTTTTCTCCCGGCAGGTCACAAGGAGCGGATACATTTTCAATCCACTTAGTTCACAGTATTTCTCACCTGCAGGTTAAATATCGAGAAGCGGACACAGCATTAGTCCGCGCAAATCGCCACATCACAAGGATTAAGCTACATAATTTGTCGTTATACAATCTGAGTCCGCACAGATCAAATAGAGTTCATTTTACAACACAGCATTGCTTGAAGCACAATTATCCCAATAATTATACAATTAAGCAAATAAAAGCTCAAGGCATTGCGGACTCAGCGGTCCCTATTGTCGGTCCGCGCCGGACTTTATGCCCTGTCTCTGCATAAATGAGCCGCTTGATCGCTTATCTGAAGAATTTCGCCGTACACACGGCAAAGATGATGATGAATGACATTTATGGTCCGGTGCATATGAGCAGCCTCCCAATCCACCCGACTGAGGGGGACCATTGGCTCCGTCACCGGTCTCGGCTCCTCATCCGCAGATTGTTGGGCACCGCCTGCCGGTGCGGCGATCTCTGGAGCAGTGCGATCTGACACTCGCGGCCTCTGCTCAGCGGACTCAGCAGCCCGCTTCCCTTTTTCTCCACGCACTGATGACAAGTGCTTGCCTTTGTAGAATCGGACGTCATCCGCAAGCCTCTTCTTATCCCTTTCAGACCTCTCCAGCGCCCTCGAGATGCTGGCGATCTGGTCTTTTAGGGCTTTCTCGCGCTCTGCGGACGCTTTCTCACGCGCCGCGGACGCCCTCTCGCGCTCCTCTGACTTCTCTAGCTCTGCTTTAACACCTTGCATTTCAGCTTGGAATTTCATCTCTCACTCTTTTATAATGTTCAGGCTGGGCTGCTCATCCCCCGCGGATTCCACGTGCGAGACCGCGTCAGCACCAGTAATTGGTGTGACCACGAACTCACCACTCTCGATGGAGCCCGGCGGCGACCTTCTACCTGCAACAAACAAAGACAACTCCACATTCAAAGGCAGCTCGCGGAGGATGCAAAGAAAGGATGAAAGATCACTTTTAGACATAGCAGCAGCGAGTTGCCGACTATCGAAGATGATTGGTCTTGCCCGCTCTGGGTCAAAGACGCTTAACCGCTTCCTCCATTCACGATGAACCTTCGCTCTCTTCTTAGTAGCCGAACTTGTTGAAACCACAATATCGTCCGTCTCAGTGATGATGTTGATTGGTATTGACGTCCGCGGCGGCGACCTGTAAAGCCACTGACGCTTAAAGTATTTAGGCGCCGGTTAAAGTTTACCTGACCGCATCAGCTCCGCAGCAATTCGCAGATCCTCAGCTGCTTTATCCGCCGCGACCTGCTTCGAGGCCGCCCCCACCGCAGCAACATGAGCAACAATTTGTTTCTTCTGCTCCTCTATCTTCTCCTTCAGCCTATCTCTCTCCTCTTCCTCCGCAGCGGACGAGGAAGGGAGTTCGTCACCCTTATTCCCAGTAGCCTCCGCCTCAGATTGCTGCAGTACAACCAGCAAGGATTCGTTGATTAAATCAAGTCGATCGCGTGTATGGAATCAATTATCTCATCCGTGGATAAACTGACCGTGGAGAGGGAATTATCTCCCTGGATTTGGGCCTCCGGTGTAACCAGATTGCTATCAAGAACTTCTTTGTCGCGCGGTCTGTACTGTAAGTCCGCATCCCCAGTCCGCTTGGAGACATTCTTCTCCTTCATTGCGCGTAGTTTCTTTTCAACCCGCTCGGCGACGGTCGCCCCGTCCCTCTTCCTCTTCTTCCTTTTAGCAGTCTTCTCGGCAGAATCCGCAGCGGACCCCCTAAATCGGGCTGGTTTTCGCGGATAGTCTCAGGGTTCACAGCAGTCAATGCTTTTGAGGGCGCATCGTCCTCTCCCTCAGTCCGCCTATCTTCTTCTTCCAAGTTAATGATAGGCACCTGGGCATTGGGAGAAGATATGTCAGCCTCAGTGTGTTCGCCAACGGTGTCCGCCGAGGTTGCGGTTTTCTGAGAAGGGGCAGAGTCCGACAAGGTCACCATCTTCTCACTTCTCAATGGTTCGGCGTCGACTGCGGCGTCTTCGCGAGCAGATATGTCGGTACGGCGGACTGCTTTCTCCGCAGGCTTCTGGCTATGGGAACTCTCTCCTGTGGGGCGGACAAGATCCTTTTTTGTCGACCTCTTTGCTATCTTCTTGGTCTTCATAGGCGTTGTCAGTTCTGGGTCGCCTTTTGCAGTAAGACTAGAGAAGAAAGCTCCAAGCCTTGCCATGCCGGACTGGAAAGTGGAGACCGCAAGTGGTGAGTAGCGCCCCGTGTCGATCGAGATTCTCAACAGTTCCAGGCCCTCCAGCGATATTTATAGCGTTGGCGGCATTTTCGAGGCGTGCGGACTCGGCGGTTAAGAAAACATTTTCGAAGTTTTCTGGAAACTTAAAAATGTGCGGGGATTATGTTAACCCCTCAGTCCGCAACATCCTGCAAGATTCCAAAGCCCCCCTTTCAACAGACGCGGACGCGACTTATCAGTCCGCCCCGTCCGGCAAGGCCACCAATCAGACACAAGGATGGTACCCCAGCAGCGGACGCAAGAACCTGTCCGCTCAGTCCGCCCACGCTTGGGGTATCCGGTTCTCTACAGCGGCAGACGCAGTGTCTCGTCCGCCCAGGCCGCCGCCCTCCAGCAGGCTCGCGCCCAGCAGTAGTGGAAGCTCTAGTCCGCGAGCCTAGTCCGCCCCTTCTGCGCGGACTGACGTGTTCTTTCTTTTTGCTTCCCGTCACCGCTGCCAGGTTCTCCTGTACCCCGGGCAGTCGGTTATTTTAGCCCTGCCCGTTTGGGCAGGCCCCCTATCCTATAAATAGGGGGGAGGTGGTGCACACCAAGGCACGCTGACTCGGACCCAGGAGCCTACTTGTTACAGGCTGCGGACTCGAATCTTGAGCCTTGCGGACTCCCCCTCGCTCTGCTCTTGTCAACCATTTTCCTTTCACTTGTAACCAAATCCTTCTTGAATCAATGGAAAGCCCGTCGCAAGAGAGGCATTCAGGCCGCGACGGGCGAAGTCTGTTATTGCCGTGGTTCACGGCCCTGCTCTTCTTCCTGCCCTCATCCGCTTAGTAGATCACTACTCGCAGTCTCCCTATTCCCCGGTGTTCGAACCATTAGCTGGTGGTGCTTGACACCTCTGTGTTTTCGTGCATCAACACTCAGGACTTTCTTAATGATGAATGGTCCATTCCAATTCTGGTTCAGCTTGCCCACTGAACCAGTTCTTGCGGCTGCATCTAATTTTTTCAGGACGAGATCTCCCACTGAAAAATGCTTGATCCTGATATTCTTTTCAAAATATCTGGTCATTCTTCGCGTGACTTCCTCTTGCCTGATGGCTGATTCATCTCGCATTTCTTCAATTTGATCCAAGCTATGTCTCATATTCTTGTCGTTAATCTCAATCCAGTCTTCCCAACTTTGCCTGGCCAGTAATTCCCTAGGACTTGGAACCTCAAATTCCACCGGGATGGGAGCCTCTGAACCGTGAGATAGCTTGAAAGGAGTTTCTCCGGTAGTTGTGGAAGGGGTTGTTCTGAGGGTGCATAGAACTGAAGGAAGCTCCTCTGCCCAGTTGCCCCAAAGATTCTGCACTTTCATTTTTAGCAAATTGATAAGCCTGGAATCCGTGACCTGTTCGCGCAGCTTTCCAAACCGAGCGGCCTGGGTTTTCTAGCCGTCAAGTCTCCCAAACCGGCCGGTCACCAGAGGGCGGCCTCTCTGGCTAGCCGCATCTCAGATCAACTTGTCTGGCATCAATGAAGCCGGGCGGTCTCCCTGTCAGACCACCTCCAGCGCCGGCCTCGCTCAGCGACACGGCCCAGGATCCAGACAGTCAGCTCGCCAGGAGGAATCCGCCAGGCCGCGCGGCTTCCCTCCTTTCTCGTATTCTTTCTTTTTGCTTCCCCTCACCTCTGCCCGGCTCTCCTGTACCCCGGGAAGCCGGTAATTTTAGCCCTGCCCGCTTGGGCAGGCCCTCGAGACTATAAATAGACGGAGGGTGCACTCCCCAAGACACGCTGACTGGTATCCAGGAGCTCGCCTGTTAAGAGCTGCGGTCTCAACTCTAGTGTTTTGCGGCTTACAGTCCGGTCGGCTTCCTCTTTTTCCCCTTCGTGTAACGGTTTCTCTCCTTAAATAAAGGAAAGCTCGTCGCAGGAGTGACATTTAAGCCGCGGCGGGAGAACTCTGCTGTTGCCGCTGCCAGCGCCCTCTTTTTCTGTTCTTTAGCTACGACCGCTAGTAACCGACTACTCGACAGTCTCCTCTTTCCCCTTCTCTCCCCCGGTGCTCGAACCGTTAGCTGGTGGTGCCCGACTCCCTGTCCGTTTTCGTGCATCAACAGTTAACACGCGGCATTCAGATCTCGATTAGTCGATGAAATCAGCGGTCTATTTGGTCAGACCGCTCTGGCTTCTAGAGCTCGGTGGACTGTCGAGCAAGACGCGGCTTCGCCGGCTAAGGCTTTCAGCCCGCCTCCAGCACTGTAGAACCTGCCATTCTACCCGCTCGCTTTTCTGCCGGTCTTCTTGTCAGCTTGTTGCGCCATCTAGCCGCCAGTTCAAGCCGCGACTAGTCGGCGGTCTCTGAGAAAATTTTGGTTATCATCTTCTTTTCAAGATGAATCTTGCAAAGGGAAAAATTGAATCTAGTTTCATGGCAACTACTACAGATTTCTCAGAAGTGCAGGATTGTTCATATTTTAATAATGAGTTCCTTTGCCATGATAGCAAATTTTCTACGAATTGTGTTGAGCATGCACCAAAGTCTATTACAAATGAACCTCCTTAAAAGGAAGAAGAAGAGGCCCCTTCTCCATTCATTGATCGTATTCGGTGGGATACTATTTCCGATGATTTCAGAATGCCACGTCTCCCGGAGTATTCAGGATGTGAAGACCCATTTTCTCATTTGCAAGCCTTTGAATCAGCTATTTCCATAAGAAACGTGTCAAATGGAGTAAAATGCAAACTCTTTGTTATACTTTTGGCGATATTGCAAGAGAATGGTTTTATAGTCTTCCCCCTCGATCGGTAACCAGTTTTAAGGATCTTCGAAGTCAATTTATTTCAAGGTTCACTATTTACAGGAAGCGGAAAAGAGACGCTGGAGCTCTCTTCCGAATCAAGCAGGGAGTTGACGAGTCGAATTCGGATTTTGTTGACCGATTCCAAAAGGAAGTTTTGGATGTCTGTAACGTCCATCAAGATTATTACTTACATGCTTTCATAAACGGACTTCGAGAAGGCCCTTTGAAGTTTAAGCTCACCACAAAGTACCCCAAGACATATGGAGATCTTATTGATACCGTTAATAAGTTCATAATAGGGGAAGAGCGAATAAAGGTTATATCTTGTTTCTGAATCAAATAGCTAAACATTCTCAAGGGACTTCTGGTGATCAGCAACTCATTTCTTCTCAAAATGTTTCACACGTTGAATGTTGCAAATCTCCTCCTCTTCCTCAGGATAGAACTCTGAAGCATAAAAAAGGTTCAGATAAGTATGTTAAATTCAAAATTCCTATGGAAGATCTTCTAATAATCATTCAAGGAATGCCTGAGTTCAAAAAGCCTCGACGTTTGAAATCGAAAATTAAATATCGGCACGAGGAGCTTTTTTGCAACTATCATAAAGTAATTGGTCATCTAGCAGAAGGCTGCATAGCTCTCCGGGAATTAGCTAATCAACTTGAAAGAGCTGGAAAGTTGCAAGAATTTGTCATTCAGTAGTTTTCTAAGGCATTCTTCCATGGCTTACTCAGTAGTTCAAGAAGGGATTTCTTTTTCTCTATATGATAAAAGTGCTTATGATCAGAATAATATATAAAGTCCCATTATCAATTGGTATTAATGGGGCATAGTCAAGCTTCGAACATATATCTTTTTGCCACATCCTTAACATCAAACAAGGATTACCTTTCATTTAAAGCTTATTACTTAGCTTTACTTATAGTGCTAACATGCATACATGTAGGGTCGAAAGGCCCCCTTGGAATTCTTAAGCCCTTCACATCCCGCTTGACAGCAGTCGCAGATGTGTAGTGGAAATTCCGCTTGACCTTCGTCGCAGACATTACGTACTTGTCCCGCTTGTCCTTCATCACAAACATTGCGTACTTGTCCCTCTTTACATCGGTCGCGGATATTAAGAATTTCAATCCCGCTTATGTGTTCCTTGTGAGGAAAGTATTGCCGCACGCACCTGCCCACATCGACACATAAGCGGGTAGCTCCATCTATTCTTGCAGGACAACACGAGCCTCACTGTTATCTCACGGTTTTATTAAGCGGCATGTACCAATTTATATCATTCAATACACAGCCCGCCCGGTTACTTATTCCGGCTTATATTATTTGCCTTCCATGTGCCTACCTGCCGGATTATTATTCATATATTTGAGAACTCGGCTAACTTACGTCTGTTAGTCAAGTCAAAAAGCCGTCCAAGCCGCTCCCCCATGAAGAAGTTGTAGATTTCCTTCACCACGCCGTCCAAGCCGCCGCTGCCAAAGGCGGCCTCTTCGCGGATTTGCGGGTTGACTGGCAGCAACCCGAGGTTTCCCTCGAAGATGAGAAACCTCTCCGGCCAGTTGGCGATCTTATTCGCCAAGTTGACGATCTTCAGCCCCCTGCAGCCGAAGTACAGATTCCCACGAAAGATCTTTGTCCCGGAGTCCGGGATAGACCGCACCGAGAAACATTCCCGGAACAGCCTCATGGAAAATCAGACTCTTTCCGATCTTAAGTAGGAGATGAAATATATATGGCGGCTATCGAGTTCGGTGGCAGTTGTCCTGGCACAACACCTTAGTGGTCGAAGACCGCCACGGCCTCCATCAAGACCGGAAAGTGGAATCCGCAGTCAAAGTGATCGATTGGGATGACGATCTGATTTAAGCTGGCATTCTTTGTGGTCAGCGGAGTGGAATGCGGACGCTGCGTCTGTCCTGACCGCAGAGGCCTTCTCAGACCGCAATGTTTAGCTTTGGTTATTTGGATTTGATCGCCAGACCGCGCGGCTACTTTCCTATACTTAGATTTTTTCAGAACAAAACAATGGCATGGAGATCATAAGTACAAACCGCATACGCAGCAAGCAGTTCGCAACATATAAAAATACAACAATTTACAACAGCCAAATTGTTCAACATACAGCAGAAAAATATATATTACAACATAATATTCAATTGTTCGCGCGTCTTAAATCGTTCAAGTCGCTCAGCTTGGCTTATCACCTTCCCGTCTTTCTCGTCCTATTCGCGCGACCTGTTCACCGGTTTGTACAATCTCAACGTACATGTGGCTAACCAGATTGTGAAGCGAGTGCAGTGACCGATGAACCCGCGCAGTGTCGCGTTCTACGATCACAAATGGGATCATTGGGATCGCCTGAACCCCCAGCCCGCTTGAAGCTGCGGCCTATCTGGGCACCGCGACCTCCGATGGATTTGAAGTTTCACCGGAGGCCGGGCGGCCAGTAGCCTGCAGTTTTCCAGAGCTCGGCAGTGCAGTCCACTGTTCTCCACCGGTCTCTGCTGGCAGATCTTGGTTTTCGCCGCCCTCAACATGTGGAATCTCTTCTTTGTCTCCTTCTAGCCGCCCGACCATCAACAAATACTTCTCTGCCCTCTCCCGCTCCAAGGCGACCTGCATCTCTGCAATCTTTGTCTCAGCAGCCTCCGTCGCGGTCTGCAGCTCAGACTTCAACTTTATGGTCTCCTGCTCAAGCGCGGTTTGCAGCCTTGTGGTCTCCTGCTCAAGCGCGGTTTGCAGCCTTGTGGTCTCTTGCTCCAAGATGGCTTGCAACTCTTGGATCCTTTTCTCGGCGGACTCCTGGGCAACCAGCTTTTCTTCGTCCCTAATCCGCAGGGTTTCGGTGAGCGCATCCAAAGCCGCCTGCATTGTGCCGACCTCCTTCTGGAAGTCGGCCATCTCTTTCTCGCAAACACTTGGCGGATGCGGAGGCGGCGGCAGCATAGACATAAATGATGTCAAGTTGCCCGGTTTCATCGCGGTCTTCGGTTCCCTGTAGAAGATAAACCGCAGTCAGGTTCAGCCGGATAATTGCGACCTTCTTGCAAGGGAATCGGTATGATAAGACCACCGGTTGGATTTTTATCTCCTTCATAGGCCGCGGTATGATTTTTAAACACTAGCCGCCTGAATCATTCGGGATCTATCCTCTTTAGCTTTTCTTTCCATAGCCGCTCGGTTTCTTTAGCTCGACTTTTTAGTTGGGCCGTGGTCAGGAAAAAGCTGGCCGGCGGATTTAATATTATGTTCGCCCCCTTCTTCCTTGACCGCGGCTTGTAGAAGCTAACAATTCACTTGACTTCCCTGTGTTTACCTTGCAGCAATGGAAGTGAGGTCGCCACCGGCTTCTCGGCGATCAGCTTCTTCATCTCCTCCATTTTCTCTCGAAGCTTCAGTTTTTCAGCTCCTTCAGAAGTCGCGGAAGCCGGATCACCAGGCTTCTCCCCAATGACCAGGACTCCGGGGCAGTCAACCTCCTCAGAGGCCCCTGGAGTTGCCAATAGCACATCCTGCTGCTGGAGGGTCTCCATGCCCTTGAGGAGTTCGCTAAGCGACTCACTAGCCGTGGATTCATCCTCCGGCTCATTCGACTTGAATGCCGGTGTGGACGGACTCTCGGGTACCTCCTTCTCTTGCGGCCTATGTTGAAGACTGTCCGCACCGGTCTTTACGGAAATATTCCGGTTTCCGGCCTGCATCTTCCTCATCTTCCTCTTCATCCTTTCTTCAAGGGTCTCGCTCCTTTTCTTCTGCCGTTTCAAGGAGCCGAACACCATTTCAGTCCGTTTGATTTGTTCAGCCAAAGTCCGTCCGGTCTCCAGCGCCTTCTCCGGCGAACAGGTCGCGCGAATAGGACGAGAAAGTCATATAAAAGGATTTGGTAGTTCCGGTTTGTGGCGCGGTCATCTTCGAAATTCTTTTTGATCTGTTGCGGACTGCGATGATTCACCGACGGTCTGTGTCAGCCTCTTTTCAAATCCAGAAGCCGCTGGAGCAAACGGCATCCCAATCTTCTTCGCAGGCTGTCGGTCAGAGTCATCCGGTTTCTCACTCCGGCTTTTCTTCTTTTCAGTCGGCTTCTTGTCGCGGGCTAGCATAGACGACATGACATCCATCTTGGGAAAGATCGAGTCGGCTTGCAAAATTCTGACCGCAAGTGGCGAGTAGCGACCCGTAGCTTGGCAGAAATCTTGAAGAATGTCAAGGTCCAGGGGATTTTATAGACTTCGATAAGGCAGTAGCGGTCTCCGGCTTAGTTCTACATTTTCGAAGTTTTTTTGGAAACTTAAAAATGTGCGGGGATTATGATAAGCCCGGAATCCGCGACCTGTTCGCGCAGCTTTCCAGACCGGGCGGCCTGGGTTTTCTAACCGCCAAGTCTCCCAAATCGGTCGGTCACTAGAGGGCGGCCTCTCCGGCTAGCCGCATCTCAGATCAACTCGTCTGGTAATTAATGAAGTCGGGCGGTCACCCTGTCAGACCGCCTCCAGCGCCGGCCTCGCTCAGCGACAAGGCCCAGGATCCAGACAGTCAGCTCGCCAGGAGGAATCCGCCAGGCCACGCGGGTTCCCTCCTTTCTCGTATTCTTTCTTTTTGCTTCCCCTCACCTCTGCCCGGCTCTCCTGTACCCCGGGCAGCCGGTAATTTTCTCCCTGCCCCCTTGGGCAGGCCCCCGAGCCTATAAATAGGGGGAGGGTGCACTCCCCAAGACACTCTGACTGGTATCCAGGAGCTCGCCTGTTAAAAGTTGCGGTCTCAAGTCTAGTGTTTTGCGGCTTGTAGTCCGACCGGCTTCCTCTTTTTCCCCTTCGTGTAACTGTTTCTCTCCTTAAATAAAGGAAAGCCCGTCGCAAGAGTGACGTTTAAGCCGTGGCGGGCGAACTCTGTCGTTGCCGCTGCCAGCGGCCTCTTTTTCTGTTCTTTAGATACGACCGCTAGTAATCGACTACTCGACAATCTCCTCTTTCCCCTTCTTTCCCCCGGTGCTCGAACCGTTTGCTGGTGGTGCCTGACTCCCTGTCCGTTTTCGTGCATCAACACAAATTATGTATCTATTTATTCGCAGTTTCTACCTGGCCATTGCTTCTGGATGATGAACTGACGAGAACCGCAACTCTATGCCGACTTGTTTGCAAAAGTTCTTCATCTCTTCATTATTGAATTGCGGCCCATTATCCGTAATTATTGCCATCAGGATCCCATGCCTGCAAATTATCTCCCCCCACATTAAATTTTTTATCACCGGGGTTGTTGCCTTTGCTAGTGCCTTGGCTTCAATCCATTTGCTAAAGTAATCAATCATAACCAAGATAAAGCGTCGTTGTCCGCTCGCCATGGGAAATGGCCCGAGGAGGTCTATTCCCCAAACTGCGAAAGGCCAGGGCGTGGTGATTGACACAAGTCGCTGTGATGATTGGAGTTGAAGCGGAGCAAATTTTTGGCATTGGTCACACTTCTTTGCATTGGATTCAGAATCTTTTCTCATAGTGGGCCAGAAGTATCCTTACCGCAATATTCTTCTCTCCAAAGTTCTGGCCCCTGAATGGCTGCCACACTCTTCAGAGTGAATTTCTCGGAGCACCACAGGAACTTCTTCTTCAGATATGCATCTCGCCATTGAAGAGAGGAAAGTCTTTCTATAGAGAATTCCAGAGATAAGCTTGTAATTAGCTGCTTTTATTCTGAATCTTCTCTTATCTTTCAAAGCCTGCGGCAATTCTCCCGTCGAGACATATGATTTGAATGAGTCCATCCAAGAGGGTCGTTGTTCTATTTGCATCAATTCCCCTTCTTCCGTAGCTGGGTAAAAAAGCTCTGAAGTTGTCTCTCCCGAGGGGAGGCCGAACTTTGCTAGTTCGTCTTCCTCTGCATTGTATACTCTTGAAACATACTCAATAGTGAACCTCTTAAATTTTCCAATCTCCGCCTTTACCAGCATTAAGTATTTCTTCCTGGTAGGTTCTTTGGTTTCAAAATTTCCCATTACTTGGGATGCCATTACTAGCGAGTCGGTTTTAACATGCGCATAGTCTATTCCCAACTCTTTTGCAAACCGCTGGCCCGCTAAAAGTGCTTCATATTCTACTTGGTTATTGGTGGTTGGGAAAGAGAACCTTATGGCCTGTTTTAATTTGACCCCGTTGGGGTTAATGAGGACTACTCCCGCTCCCGAGGATTTTTTTCCTGAAGCACCATCTATGTAGATTGTCCATGCTAGCGGGGATTGCTCGGCTTGTTTAGCATTAGACTCAGTTTTGTCTATTAAAAAATCTGCTAATTCTTGCGCTTTGATAGCCGTTCGAGGTACATATGAAATATCAAACTCTCTGAGTTCAATTGCCCATTTGCCTAGTCTTCCAGAGTACTCCTGTTTTTCAAGGATACTTTTTAATGGCTGATCTGTAATCACCCTGATTGAGTGCGCTTGGAAGTATGGTTGAAGCCTTCTGGCAGACATTACTAATGCTAGTGCGAGTTTCTCAAGGATTGGATACCTGGTTTCAGCATTCTTCAATATGTGGCTGACATAATATACCGGATATTGCCTTTTCCCTTCCTCTCTAACAAGGACTGAGGTTATTGCTTTCGAGCCCACTGCTAGATAGATGAATAGAATTTCTCTAGTGCGAGGACTTTGAAGTAAAGGAGTGGAGTTGAGCTGCTTTTTGAGTTGCTTAAAAGCTTCTTTGCACTCTTTGGTCCATTCAAATTTGGACCCTCCACGAAGAGTCTTGAAGAACGAGGCACTCTTATCCCCTACTCTGGAAATAAATCTTCCAAGGCCTGCTAGCCTTCCCCTTAATTGTTGAACTTCTTTAGGGGAGCGAGGTGATGGCATGTTGTGGATTGCTTTAACCTTATCTGGGTTAGGGGCGAGCCCTTCGTGGGTAAGAAGATGACCGAGGAATTTTCCTTTATTTGCTCCAAAGATACATTTCAACGGATTTAACCTCATGTTATTCCTTCGTAAAGTAGTGAATTTTTCTGTGAGGTCTTGCAAATGTGAAGTAAAGGTTTTACTTTTATTGAGGAGGTCATCGACATATACTTCAAGATTCTTTCCTTTTTATTTTTTAAACACAAAGTCCAACATGCGTTGATTGGTAGCGCCTGTGTTTTTTTAATCCGAACGGCATTACTAGATAACATTAACAACCATTGTCTGTGATAAAAGACGTATGGGGGATGTCAGGCTTATGCATCCTAATCTGGTGATAAATAGAAAATGCATCTAAAAACTCATAAAAGGATATCCAACCGCAGAATCTACTAAAGCATCTATTCGAGCCAGTGGATAGAAATCTTTGGGGCATGGTTTATTTAACTTGGTAATGTCAACACACATCCTCCTTTTTCCTCCCGGCTTCCTTACCATTACAACGTTTGATACCCAATCCGGGTATTGGATTTCACGAATGAACTTAGCCTTTAGAAGCTTCACAACCTCTTCCTTGATTGGCTCGACTAGCTTCGTCGCCACCTCCCGCTTCTTTTGTTGAACAGGTTTGAAGTCGGAACAATGTTGAGGTGATGGCAGGCTACATCAGGATCCACTCCCGGCATGTCTTCTGCAGCCTAGGCGAAAACATCCAGGTTCTTCAATAAGCAAGCGATCAACTCTTCTTTTTCTTCTTCGGGGAGTTCTGAGTTGATTGTAAGTCTTTTCTCTTCCTCTGTTCCAATTGAGATTCCTTGGGTTGCTTGAGCAGGCTCCAAGTGAACCCCCTCCTGGATTTCTTCCTGATCTTTGTCCTCTTCTTGGGGAGCCTTTTCTTCTGAGGGGGAGACTAGAGTCGCCTTGGGAGGCATTTGCTCGATCATGTTGACTGTTTTGACATAGCACTCTCGCTCCTCCCTTGGGTTGCTTCTAACCCGATATTACTTTCCCCCTACTGTGAACCTGATTGCCAAATGATAGGTGGAAACTATTGCCCGATATTTATTGAGGGGTCTTCCAAAGATGGCGCAATAATTGTTGGCCGCATCAACTATTACAAATGTGATAAGCTTTGTCACCCCCCCGAGCGTTACTGAGAGTGTAACGCTTCCTTCAACTTCCTTCTTCTCGCTTGCGAAGCCATATAGTGGCCCTTCAGTGGAGAGCAAAGTCTTTCAAGACCTTAGGGCCTCATAAGCACTTTTGAATATAAGATTGACCGAACTTCAGGTCTCAACCAAAATTCTCGGAACTGTGTAGTTCTCAATGATTGCTCTGATTACGACCGCATCGTTGAACGGGATGGCCGTCTTCGGGAGATTGTCTGGACCAAAAGTAACGATTTCCATTGGTGGAGCTGTGGAATTCATAGCTACTTCATGACGTGAGATCTTTGCCAAAGAAGACTTCCTGCTTGATTCTACACCCACTCCTCCGTGGATGCAAAAGAGATCACCGAGGATGCCTACGTCATCTCCGTCGACGGTTTCTCCAATCTTGATGTTGCCATAGTATCCCACTCTCTCAATGTCTTCATTTTCCCAGAAGACTTCGGCCACCTCCTTGCCTTTAGAGGTGGACGGCTTTGATGAGGCCTCTTTTACTCTGAGACCCTTCATTTTCCCTGGGGCAAGTAGTCGCTCCACAAACTGTCGGAGAGCTCCGCAATCCTCAGTTGGGTGCCCTTTCTCCTTGTGGAATGCAGAAAAAAGATCCGAGTTTTGAATCTTTTCTTCTGCCTTCTGGAATTCTTTCTTTAACTCAGTCTTTTTTTGCAGGATCTGGAGAACTTCATCTACTATCAGGCCCAAAGGAGCGAGCTCTTCCACAGGACCATCACTTTGCTGATCATCTGAGAATGAGCCGTCCCGAATTTGAAGTACATGAAGGATCCGAGGAGCCACAGAAGCAGGGGTAGCGGCCAGCGGTGTTTTCTTCTCATGAAACTATTGATGATTTTGATAAGGCCGCTTGTGCCTGAAATTTCTTCCCCTGTATGTCGGAGGCTGATACTCTGGTAAAGGGGGTCTTGATGTTCAATCACTTGCAGAGGAATTTGTGGGGTCCCTCCTTTTGGCCTTTTCCGTTAAGTTGGATACATATGAAGGGTTGACACTCTCTCCTTCAATGAAGGTGTTAGCCAAGGCAATCAGATCCTAGAACGTGGCTGTATCTTTGGTGGTTGCTTCAAACTTCAACGGCCCTTCCTTGAGTCTGTTGATTCGAGCGATTATATAGAACTCGGGATCCACATTCTTGACCCCTAGTTTCTCCTTCTGGAAGCGAACCACAAACTGTGTTATTGACTCATTGTCTGCTTGCTGGATCTTGAAGAGTGCAGCTGGTCCACTCTTCCTCTTCCTGGAAGTGGCAAACCATAGCAGGAGCTCTTGGCATAGCTCGGCAAAACTGGCGATGGATCTGGTATATAGTTCATGAAACCATTGTCGAGCCTGGCCGTCGAAAGTGGTTTCTAAGTACTTGCACTTCAAACCATCTGACAAGCACCTCATTACTACAGCATCTTCAAAGGCCTGGAGGTGAGCGACCGGGTCTGTTTCTCCAGTGCAAAATGGGATGCGAGGTTCTCTGAAGTTATTAGGAGTCTGCTCCTGACGGATCTTATCAACAAAAGGGGACTCCCCGGCTTGAGCTACATCAAAAATCACTGGAGGCCGCTCGATCTGGTCATCCTCAGTAAAGTTAAGTCTGCGGGCTGGAGTCCCTCTGGCTACTTCGCGGAAAAAATCCATAAGTGGAGCGAGTCATCTGTCTGCGGCCTCGGTGGAGCTGCGGGCTAGATGGGTGCTCTGGCTGGAGGTGGCGTCGCAGCAGGCACTTGGCGAACTGGGGTTTGGAGGACTGCCTCATTCGCGAAAGCCACTCTAGGCTAATCGAGTCGCTGAATAAGTGTGACCAGGGCCTGGCTGATTGCGTCGAGGCGCTGGTCGGTCTCTCTCCGGGAGTGTTCGGCCTCTCTCCGGCATCGGTCGAGCGCGTCCCACAGGTCATCGGAGGTGCTCGAGCGACCTAAATGGGCATGGTGATAAGACGATCGGTGATCTGACATCTCGGTCCAGGAGTTTCAACGATTTCTTGGATCTGAAGGTCGCGTGTTGATGTTGATGCAGAAAATGCGCCCTCAAATTCCAGTAAAAAGGGAAAAATAGAGAAGGAAACTGCAAGCAACCATTTACTAATGGACGAAAGAAAAAAAGGTGATCAAGACAGATTCGAGACCGCAAAGTCCGAGATCCGAGTCCGCAGCTTTCACTAAATGGGCCTCTGGACTCGAGTCAGCGTGCCTTGGGTGCACCACCTCCCCCATATTTATAGGATGGGGGCCTGCCCAAACGGGCAGGGCTAAAAAACCGGCTGCCCGAGGTACAAGAGAACCGGGCAACGGTGACGGGAAGTAAAAAATAAAGAACACGCCAGTCCGCGCAAAAGGGGCGGACTGGGCTCGCGGGCTGGAGCTTCCATTTGCTGCTGCTAGGCGCGATCCTGCTGGAGGACGGCAGCCTGGGCGGACTTATCTTTGAGTTCGCATGAAGAGTTATCCTGGGAGCCGATCACCTGGGGCATGCCGAGCTGGGCGGACTGAGCACCGAGTTCCCCGCCGAAGTGGATTAACCTTGGGACTTGTTGATTGTCGACGCTTTGCCGATCTGGGCAGACTGCTAAACTGAGTCCGCCGCTAATGTGCCTGGGACCTTGGACGTGCTATAGACTTTGGGGTTAACAATGACATTTCTTTCCACAAGGATAAGTGCAACATCAAGAGTTTAAGTGACCAAGGTGTCATCTTAACAGGCACTAGGAGTGGGAATATTAATTGCTTGATTTTTTATTGCCTAGAAAATAGTTCCCCTATATGCCTAGTTGTAGAGAGATAGTCTCATATTGTGTCCAGTGGCACAAGAGACTGGCTCATCTAAATTATAAGACCATTTTCCAGCTCTTCTGTGATGAGCTTGTTAGGAATGGTCCCAAAATAAAATGCTCCAAGGAGGGTATCTATGCTCCTTGCCAAAATTGTAAGCAGACTAAGACCACTTTCAAGAGCATTGGGGCTAAGTACTCTGTGAGATGCTTGTATCTCCTGCATATGGACTTGTTTGGTCCTATGCTTGTTGATGCATGAAAACGCACATGGAGTCGGGCACCACCAGCTAACGGTTCGAGCACCGAGGGAAAGAAGGGAAAAGAGGAGACTGTCGAGTAGTCGGTTAAGCGCGCTCGAAGCTAAAGGACAGAAAAAGAGGCCGCTGGCAGCGGCAATAGCAGAGTTCGCCCGCCGCGCCTTAAATGCCACTCCTGCGACGGGCTATCCTTTATTTAAGGTGAGAAACAGTTACATGAAGGAGAAAAAGAGGAAGTCGGCCGGACTGCAAGCCGCAAAACAGTAGACTTGATACCGCAGCTCTTAACAGTCGAGCTCCTGGGTACCAGTCAGCCTGTCTTGGGGAGTGAACCCTCCCCCTATTTATAGGCTCGGGGGCCTGCCCAAGCGGGCAGGGCTAAAGTTACTGGCTGCCCGGGATACAGGAGAACCGGGCAGAGGTGAGGGGAAGAAAATGAGCAGAAAACGAGAAAGGAGGGTAGCAGCGCGACCTGGCAGATTCCTCCTGGCGAGCTGATGGCCTGGGTCCTGGGCCTTGTCGCTGGGCATGGCCGGCGCTGGCAGCGGCCTGACATGGAGACCGCACGGCTTCGGTGATCACCAGACGAGTAGAGGTGAGACGTGGCTAGCCGTCCAGGCCTCCCTCTAGTGACCATCCGATTCAGGAGACTTGGCCGCGAGAACAATCAGGACGCCCGGTCTGGAAAGCTGAGCGAACAGGTCGCGGATTCCGGGCTTAACATAATCCCCGCACATTTTTAAGTTTCCAAAAAACTTCGAAAATGTAAAACTAAGCCGGAGACCGTGACTGCCTTATCGGCGTCTATAAAATCCCCTGGACCTTGATATTCTTCAACATTTCTGCCAAGCCAAGGGTCGCTACTCGCCACTTGCGGTCAGAATCTTCCAAGCCGATGCGGTCTTTCACAGGATGGATGTCATGTCATCGATGTTAGCCCACGACAAGGAATCGACTGAAAAGAAGAAAAGTCGGAGCGAGAAACCAGATGACTCTGCCCGACAGCCTGCGAAGAACATTCGGAAGCCGGTGACTCCAGTGGCTTCTGGATCTGAAAAGAGGCTGACACAGACTGTCGGCGAACCATCGCAGGCCGCAGTAGATCAAGAAGTGGTTTCGAAGATTGCTCAACCACAAACCGGAACTGCCAAATCCTTTGACGTGACTTTCTCTCCATCAGGCGAACCACACTTAAAAATAGGTGAGGCGGAGGAGAAAAGTGTTGAATCTGGAAAACCGTGCGAATTGCTGGATAAGGTCGACCTAATCGTTGTGGACGACAATGAGCCGGAGAAGGTGCTGGAGACCAGACGGATTTTGGCTGAACAGAGCAAACAGACAGAAATGGTGTTCGACTCCTTGAAACGGCAGAAGAAACGGAGCGAGACCCTTGAGAAAAGGATGAAGAGGAAGATGAGGAAGATGCATGTCGGAAACCGGAATATTTCCGTAAAGACCGTCGCGGACATCCTTCAACATAGGCCGCACGAGAAGGAGGTACTCAAGAGCCCGTGCACACCGGATTTTAAGCCGAACGAGCCGGAGAATGTATCCGCGGCTAGCGAGACGCTTAGCGACCTCCTCAAGGGCATGGAGACCCTCCAGCAGCAGGATGCGCTTCTGTCGACTCCATCGGGCTCTGAGGAGGTTGACCGCCCCGAAGTCGAGGTCATTGGGGAGAAGCCTGGAGATCCGGCTTCCACGGCTTCTGAAGGAGCCGAGAAACTGAAACTTCGAGAGAAAATGGAAGAGATGAAGAAGCTGATCGTCGAGAAGCCGGTGGCGACCTCACTTCCATTGCTGCAAGGTAAACATAGGGAAGTTAAGCGAATTGTTAACTTCTACAAGTCACGGTCAAGGAAGAAGGGGGCGAACATAATATTAAATCTGCCGGCCAGCTTTTTCCTGACCACGGCCCAACTGAAAAGCCGGGCTAAAGAAGCCGAGCGGCTATGGAAAGAAAAGCTAAAGAGGATAGATCTCGAACGATTCAGGCGGCCAGTGTTTAAAAACCATACCGCGGCCTCTGAAGGAGATAAATATCAAACCGGTGGTCTTATCCTACTGATTTCCCTGCACGAAGGTCGCAATTATCCAGCTAAACCTGACTGCGGTTTCTCTTCTGCAGGTGAGCCGGAGACCGCGATGAAGCCGGGCGACTTGACATCATTTCTGTCTATGCTGTTGCCGCCTCCGCCTCCACCAAGTGTTCGCGAGAAAGAGGTGGCCGACTTCCAGAAGGAGGTCATCACACTGCAGGCGGCTTTGGACGCGCTCACCGAAACCCTGCGGATTAAAGACGAAGAAAAGCGGGTTGCCCAGGAGGCCGCCGAAAAAAGGATCCAAGAGTTGCAAACCATCCTGGAGCAAGAGACCGAAAGGCTGCAGTCCGCGCTGGAGCAGGAGACCATAAGGTTGAAGTCCGCGCTGGAGCAAGAGACTGCCAGGCTCCAGACCGCGATGGAGGAGGCTGAGACAAAGATTGCCGAGATGCAGGTCGCCTTGGAGCAGGAAAGGGCAGAGAAACATTTGCTGATGGTTAGACAGTTAGAAGGAGACAGAGACGAGATTCCGCATCTTGATGTCGGCGAAGACCAAGATCTGCCAGTGGAGACCGACGGCGAACAGCGGACTGCACTGCCGACCTCTGTAAAACTGCTGGTTCCTGGCCGCCCGGCCTCTGGTGAGACTTCAAATCCATCGGAGGTCGCGGCGCCCAGACAGGCCGCAGTTTCAAGCGGGCTGGGGGTTCAGGCGATCCCAATGATCCCATTTGCGAGAGTAGAGCGCGACACTGCGCGGGTTCATCGGTCTCTGCACTCGCTTCGTAATCTAGTTAGCCAAGTGTATGTCACGATTGTGCAAACCGGTGAAGAGGTCGCGCGAATAGGACGAGACAGACAGGAAGGTGATAAGCAAGGCTGAGCGATTTGAGCGATCTAAGCCGCGCGGACAATTGAATATTATGTTGTAATATATATTTTTTCTGCTGGATGTTGGACAATTTGGTTGCTGTAAACCGTTGTATTTTTATTATGCTGCGAACTGTTTGCTGCGTATGCGGCTTGTATTTATGATCACCATGCCTGTGCCTTGTTCTAAAAAATCTAAGTATAGGAAAGTAGCCGTGGGGTCTGGCGAACAGATCACCGGCCTGAAAGATTGAGATCCACATGATATTCCATGAAATTATTCTAAGTGCAGGGATATAGCCGTGCAGACTGACGAACTGAACTGCTGCTTAGTCGTTGCACTGATCTGTATTTCCTACAGGTTTAGGTCGCGCGGCGTGATGGCTAGCCGCGATTTGACGTTGAGTACTGTACTTTCACAGGTTTTCTATAAATAGAGCCGACCCCGGAGATTTCATCACAAGACAGGAAGGATGCGGGCTAAGTCCAAATCGTTGCGGTCTGACAAGGCCTCAGCGGTCAGGACTGACGCGGCCTCCGCATTCCACTCTGCAGACCACAAAGGATGTCGGCTTACAAAAGCCGAGCTAGACAATTTTGTAGCGAAACATATGCAGGGAAGCCCGCTAGTCGCGCGACTTCCACTTCAGGACGAGTGGATTAACACATCTAATGCAAATCAGATCGCCATCCCCATCAACCACTTTGAATGCGGTTTCCGCATTCCGGTCATGATGGAGGCCGTGGTGGTCTTCGACCATTATGGAGTTGTGCTAGGACAACTGCCACCAAACTCGATAGCCGCCATATACAGCTTCATCTCCTACTTAAGGTCGGAAAGAGTCCAATTTTCTATGATGCTGTTCCGGGAATGCTTCTCGGTGCGATCTATCCCGGACTCCGGGACAAGGATCTTCCGGGGTCATTTGTACTTCGGCTGCAGGGGGCTGAAGATCGTTAACCTGGTGAACAAAATCACCAACTGGTCGGAGCAGTTTCTCATCTTCGAGGGAAACCTTGGGTTGCTGCCAGTCAACCCGCAAATCCGCGAAGAGGCCGCATTCGGCAGCGGCGGCTTGGACGACGTGGAGAAGGAAATCTACACCTTCTTCAAGGGGGAGCATCTTGATGTAAACCACTACATCCCGCTGCTGCTGTCCTTAGAAGAAATTGAAGCAGAGATAGTAAGCTACAAACCGGCCGAACTGAACTCTTAGCCGCGTGGCTTGTGAACTGACTTTGTCTTTGTCTTTGCAGCTGCTGTGGCGGTCCCGCAGAACAAGCTGCTGACGCCTGGCAGCCTGACTCTCACCCAAAGAGAGAAGCGAGCCAGGCGGGCCAAGCCGACACAGGATGTAGAGGAGGAGGAGTCGGCCTCCTTCGCCGAGTTTATGCTGTAAGGAACGGGCAGCGGCCTGCAGGACGTCCATGGTAACCCGGCTATGCTGTGGAGTCCGGACGGCGAGACCGTGACGATCTCCACTGCCCTCCCTTACTGGGGGAGAGAAGAAGTAACTCGCCACGCGAGCGTGGTTGGCGGCGCGCTGTATGGAAAGCACAACCTGAAGGCGATGCGCCGAGTTCCAGCAGACGACCTGCCGCGGCTAGCTGTGCAAGTCGGGGCGAGGAGCTTCGTGGCAAGCCACTTCATGGGCCTTGCCTACAAGCAGTTAATGAAAGAGAAGAGCAGCCTGGAGAGGCAGTTAGAGAAACAAGTGGAAGAAAACAAGCGACTGAAAGAAAGGGAGGCGGTAAGTAATTACCGATACTCGTGCGGTTAGCATTATGAAACCGCGCGGCCTTACCTTTACTTCTTTTGCAGGAAATGTATGACCCGGCCAACCCCACTTTCCAAGACAACGTCTTCCCGTAGGTCGTCCAGGGGATCGATGGAGCGCTTAACCACCTCCGAGACCTTGGCAGCTTAGCGACCGGCTTCACCGACTTCACCTGTGCCGACATCTACCCCACCCTGAAAGAGCAGGTGGCCGCCGTCTACAGTGCGATCAATGTTAAAGTCAAGGTCGGCAAGGAATACGGTGAAGAGCACGAAGACGACGAGGAAGAGGGAGGCCAGGGAAGCCGGAGCGGAGGCGCATCGTCTGAGTCCGGCGGTCAAGAATCCGAGACCGCGCGACCAAATTCGTCAACTTCGGGCAGTTCAAGCAGCTCGGCGGCTAGCAGCAGTGGGTACTCTGAGACCTCCATCGACATCGATGATGGTGGTGACTCAGATTCTCCTGCGGCTAAAAAGCTCAAGCCGACCGATTTGGAGCTTTTAAATTTGTTACTTGTATTATGATCTTTTTGGGAAATTGGCGGTATATCTTTTTGTAAACCGCGCGATTAACGTCTTGTAACATTCAATGAAATATAAATAGAAAAGGTAAACTTCACCTTTGACGTGCAGCTTATTTCACTTCTCATTTTTCTTACTTGTTCAAGCCCGCGCGGTCTCAGTATAACTTCCGATTTAATAGACAGTTAACATAAAAAACCGGTCTGACGCCATACTGCGACTTCAATGAAGTTACTCGCAAGAGGGAGATATCCTTGCGGCTTATTTCGGAATACACACCGACAATAAGCCGCGCGGCTAACAGTTTAAACCGCCATTTGCCTTAATGAAGTCATTAAGGTTATCCGCTGGGAAGAGCTAAATGATCGTGGCTTGCTTATACATAAACTAAGACCAATAAGCCGCTCGGCTACCCTTCGTAGTCGCCAAAAAGCCATGACATTGAAGCATAAGATTGCGGCTAGGGCGAACTCTGATACAAATTGCCCTTTTAATGAAAGAGAGAAGGATAGAAAAATATCCTGCGGCTTCTGATAATACAGGCCGGCAATAGGCACATGGAAGCCGAATAATTTTGCGACTAGTATAATTGATACAATATAAGTTGGCGGACTAAGGGCAAGAATTAACTGCCAGAAACAGGTCGGCCGACTTCACGAGTATCTGAATAGCAAACCAGCAATGGGCACATGGAAGCCACATAATTTTGGTCGGAAAAAGTAACCGCGCGGCCTGTGTATTGAGTGATATAAATTGGCACAGGCCGCTTAATAAAGCCGCGAGATAGAGGATAGGCTCGTGTTGTCCTGCAAGAATAGATGGAGCTATGCGCTTATGTGTCGATGCGGGCAGGTGCGTGTGGCAGTACTTTCCACACAAAGAACACATAAGCGGGATTGAAATTCTTAATATCTGCGACCGATGTCAAGCGGGACAAGTACGCAATGTCTGCGATGAAGGTCAAGCGGGACAAGTACGTAATGTCTGCGACTGATGTCAAGCGGAATTTCCACTACACATCTGCGACTGACGTCAAGCGTGATGTGGAGGGCTTAAGAAATCAAAGGGACTTATGCATGTTAGCATTATAAGTAAAGCTAAGAAATAAGCTTCAAATGAAAAGATAATGCGTGTTTGATGTTAAGGATGTTGCAAAAGGATATATGTTCGAAGCTTAACTATGCCCCATTAAGATCAATTGCCAAGGGGACTTTATATATTATTCTGGTCATAAGCATTTTCATCATATAGAGAAAGAGAAATCCCTGCTTGGACTATTGAGTAAGCCATGGAAGAATGACTTAGAAAACTATTGAATGACATATTCTTGCAACTTTCCAGCTCTTGCAAGTTGATTAGCTAATTCCCGGAGAGCTATGCAGGCTTCTGCTAGATGACCAATTTCTTTATGATAATTGCAAAAAAGCTCCTCGTACCAATATTAGATTTTCGATTTCAAACGCCGAGGCTTTTTGAACTCATGCATTCCTTGAATGATTATCAAAAGATCTTCCATAGGAATTTTGAACTTAACATACTTATCTGAACCTTTTTTACGCTTTGGAGTTTTCGGACGCGAAGATGCGACTGGATGTACTTTCACAAACTCGGATAATTCATTCTGCTGAAGAAACAATGTAGTTCTATCCTGAGGAAGAGGAGGAGATTTGCAACATTTAACTTGTGAAACATTTTGAGAAGCAAGGAATTGCTGATCACCAGAAGTCCCTTGAGATTGTCTAGCCATCTGATTCAGAAACAAGATATAACTTTTATTCGCTTTTTCACGTATTATGAACTTATTAACTGTATCAATAAGATCTCCATAAGTTTTGGGGTACTTTGTGGTGAGCTTAAATTTCAAAGGGCCTTCTCGAAGTGCATTTATGAAAGCATGTAAGTAATAATCTTGATGGACGTTACAAACATCCAGAACTTTCTTTTGGAACCGGTCAACGAAATCCGGATTAGACTCGTCAACTCCTTGCTTGATTTGGAAGAGAGCTCCAACGTCTCTTCTCCGCTTCCTGTAAATGGTGAAACTTGAAATGAATTGACTTCGAAGATCTTTAAAACTGGTTACCGATCGAGGTGGAAGACTATAGAACCATTCCCTTGCAATATCGCCAAAAGATATAATAAAGAGTTTGCATTTTACTCCATTTGACACGTTTCTTAGTGAAATAGCCGATTCAAAGGCTTGCAAATGAGAAAACAGATCATCACATTCGGAATACTCCGGGAGACGTGGTACTCTGAAATCATCGGAGACAGTATCCCATCGAATACGATCAATGAATGGAGAAGGGGCCGCTTCTTCTTCCTTATAAGGAGGTTCAATTACAACAGATTTTGCTGCTTGCTCAACACAATTCGCAGAAAATTTATTTTTATGGCCAAGGGACTCATCATTAAAATATGAACAATCATGCACTTCTGAGAAATCCGTAGTAGTTGTCATGAAACTAGATTCCTTCTGTCCCTTTGCAGGATTCATCTTGAAAAGAAGAAGATAACCAAACTTCTCTCAGAGACCGCCGACTAGTCGAGGCTTGAACTGGCGGCTAGACTGCGCAACAAGCTGATAAGAAGACCGACGGAAAAGTGAGCGGGTAGAATGGCAGGTTCTACAGTGCTGGAGGCGGGCTGAAAGCCGTAGCCGGCGAAGTCGCGGCTTGCTCGACAGGCCGCCGAGCTCTAGAAGATAGAGCGGTCTGACCAACGAGACCGCTGATTTCATCGACTAATCGAGATCTGAAGGTCGCGTGTTAACTGTTGATGCACGAAAACGCACAGGGAGTCGGGCACCACCAGCTAACAGTTCGAGCACCGGGGGAAAGAAGGGTAAAGAGAAGACTGTCGAGTAGTCGGTTACTAGCGGTCGAAGCTAAAGGACGGAAAAAGAGGCCGCTGGCAGCGGCAACAACAGAGTTCGCCCGCCGCGGCTTAAATGCCACTCCTGCGATAGGCTTTCCTTTATTTAAGGTGAGAAACAGTTACATGAAGGAGAAAAAGATGAAGCCGGCCAGACTGCAAGCCGCAAAACACTAGACTTGAGACCACAACTCTTAACAAACGAGCTCCTGGGTACTAGTCATCCTGTCTTGGGTAGTGCACCCTCCCCCTATTTATAGGCTCGGGGGCCTTCCCAAGCGGGCAGGGCTAAAGTTATCGGCTGCACGGGGTACAGGAGAACCGGGCAGAGGTGAGGGGAAGCAAATGAGCAGAAAACGAGAAAGGAGGGAAGCCGTGCGGCCTGGCGGATTCCTCCTGGCGAGCTGATGGCCTGGGTCCTGGGCCTTGTCGCTGTGCAGGGCCGGCGCTGGCGGCGGCCTGACATGGAGATGCGGGTAGCCGTCCAGGCCGCCCTCTGCTGACCGTCCGATTCGGGAGACTTGGCGGCTAGAACAATCAGGCCACCCGGTCTGGAAAGCTGGGCGAACAGGTCGCGGATTCCGGGCTTAACAATGCCTGTTCAAAGTCTATTTAGGAAGGTCTACACCCTTGTGGTGGTTGATGACTTTTCCAATTTTACTTGGGTGTTCTTCCTTAGAAGAAAGGATGAAACCCTTGAAGTCTTCACAAATTTTGTCAGGCAACTTCAGAATGAGCTTGCATGCTCTGTGGTCAGAATGAGAAGTGACCATGGAACTGAATTTCAGTTTGCTGCTATGACTACATTCTGTGAAGAGCAAGGGATTTATCAAGAGTTCTCCTCTCCAAGAACACCCCAGCAAAATGGGTTAGCTAAGAGGAAAAACAAGACTCTCATAGAAGCTGGGAGACTTGAAGGAAGAAGTTTATTTAGAGCAACCTCTAGGTTTTATTGACTCTAACTCTCCTACTGTTGTATATAGGCTTAGGAAAACTCTTTATGGGCTTAAGCAAGCCCCAAGAGCATGGTACGAGACATTGTATACCTTCCTCATTGAGGACAAATTCTAGAGGAGGAAGATAGACAAGACCCTATTCCTAAGAGAATCTAAGGGCAAGATCATCGTACTCCAGATTTCTATTGATGACATAATATTTGGCTCTACTGATGACAACCTCTGCAGTAATTTTGCAAAACTTATGCAGGGGAAGTTTGATATGAATAGTATGTGTGAATTGTAGTTTTTCTTGGGACTCCAAGTAAAACAGACTGATGATGGACTATCTATATCCCAGTCAAAATTCACCAGGAAGATAATCAAAAAATATGGCATGGACAATGCTTCCACCATAAGAACTCCCATGAGCTCATGTATGCCTATAGACAAAGATGATCTAGGGAAGCCTGTTGATCAAACTTTGTATAGAGGTTTAGTTGGCTCCCTTCCCTACCTCACAGCAAGTAGGCCTGACATTATATATGCAACATGTGTCTGTGCTAGGTATCAGGCCTGCCCTAAAGAGTCTCACTATACTGTTATGAAAAAAATCTTGAGATATCTTAAGTGCACTCCCGATCTTGGCCTATAGTACCCCAGGAATGGGAAATTTGAACTAACTGGCTGTTTAAATGAAGATTTTACAGGCTGCAAAGTGGACCAGAAGAGCACTTCCGGCTCCTGTCAATTTCTAGGTGGAAGTCTTGTCTCTTAAAGCAGCAAGAAACAGTCAAGTGTAGCAATCTCAACAACATAGTCAGAGTATATTTCAGCTGTAAGCTGTTGTGCTTAGTTGTTGTGGATTCAACATCAACTTCAAGACTACAATGTTCAGATAAGTAGAACTCCACTCTTTTGTGATTCTACTAGTTCAATTTCTATAGCTAGGAATCCTGTCTCTCATAGCAGGACAAAGCATATAGAAATTAGGTATCATTTCATTAAAGAACATGTGGAAAGGGAAGACATCTCCCTTGAGTTTGTCCCCACAGATAAGCAAGTGTCTGATATCTTCACCAAGGCACTAGATGAAGCTAAGTTCAACACCTTCAAATTTGAATTGGGCATGTTGAATCTTGTGTAGCTTCAATTCTCTCTTCTACCATATGCTACATTGCTTTTTTTTCACGTAGAACAAACTCTTCCTCTAGATACTGAAGATGGTATGCAACTGTTGAGGGGGAGCTAGCCCAACAGCTAAGATAGATAGGGGGAGAACAACCTATCTGTATGCTCCCTACTACAGAAGTCAAACAGGGGAGGAAAGAAGTCAAAGGGCTGAGAAGCATAGCCAAGTAGAACTGTAAGGACGGCAGCAAACCATGGGAAGTAAGTAATTCTCCACAAGCTGGAGAAATGGTATCACTTCTACTATACTATTATGAAGAAATGTTGTGTTGTCAATGACCTGTATTGTTTTGACTTCTTCAAATAGGGTGAGATTGTTGGGTCTAACTAAATATCCCAATATCCCAGATTTGTAAGAAGTCAAATGGGTCAATGATATACACACATAATGTATTTGTTGTGTGCTTTAGTTCATGTATGTAGGTAGTCCATGATTGGACAAGTAAGGAAAAATGAGTTAGGCAGTAAACTCCAATTTTGTCGAACTCTGCTCAGAGTTCGTCGAAATCAGCTTGCTAATCATCGAGCTCAACTCAACATAAGCTTAAGAATTCAGGATACAAAATTCATCGAACATAGCTCGAAGTTCGTGGAGCCCAGGTTACAGTTCGTCGAGCTCAGCACAACGCTTGTTAAGCTAAAGCATGAGAAAAATTGACTAAGGCAAAAGAGTTGAGAGCACTGAGAAGATCAAAGTTCGTCGAGCTCAGTTTGCGGTTCGTCGAGCTCAGCACAAATCATGTCATGTTAAAAGCCAAAAAATATGTCTAAGGCATAAGCGATGAGTCCTCTGAGAAGAAGGCATTGAGAGCGCTGAGACAGCTGAGATAGCTGGGAAGATAGCGTTGCAACAGCAGAAGACAATTGAGAAGATGGCGTTGAGTTTGCTGAGATAGTTGAGAAGATGGCGTTGAGATAGCTACGACAGTATAGATAAAGTGAGCTGGAAACTTTCTAAGTCCAGAATCGTTGAGTGAAGCAAGCTCACTCAATGCTTCTAAATAAAGCAGATAAGAGGGAAGCACTAAGATAGTCAAGACATAAACAGCTAAGAACAACATTAGCTAAATTTTTCTAAGTCTAGAAGCGTTGAGTGACGCATGTTCACTCAACACTTCTAATGAAGAGGAAAGTGCTGAAACCAAGAATTGTCTCATCTGATAAATTAAAAACCGCTGACACCGCTGAGACAAATCCGCTGAGATAATTAAAATACAAAAACCATTGAGACATCAGATAAGAGGAAAGCGCTGAGACAAAGGCTTGTCTCAGCTAATAATGGAAAACTGCTGAGACTGCTGTGACCGCTGAGACAAAACCGCTGAGACAAAGGCAGGAAATTTTCTAAGTCCGGAAGCGCTGAAAGCCAAGGCTGATGGCGTTGAGTGTCTCAACATCACTCAACGCTTGATAGGATTCAAGAAAATTTTCTAAGTCCAGATGTTGATGACCACTGCTGACATCATCAATGTCAAAGCAGCAGGAAGACGTTGCGGGAAAGATGCTATAGTGTTGAAAGATGTTTTGTCCCTTTCTGATGGAGTTGGCGCTCACCAATCCTTGGTGGGCGCACATACTATGTTGTCGTTGATTCAAATCAACGCATATAAAAGGGGAAACTATAAAGGGATAGGGTTAACGAATCCAAGAAACAGAAAGAGAAACTAATAGAGGAGGCTGGACATTTATTCCGATCAAGCTTGAAAGCTGAAGACCAGTCAAGTTTGACAAAGGGCAAGAAGAAGATAGCTGGAGCACGTCCTGCTCAGCAATTTGGTTCTCTAAAGAACAAAGCAAGTTGGTTGATCCACTCAACAACAGATAGCTACTCACCAGTGCAGCAAGAGAGAAGATAGTTGTAGAAGAAGACTCATCCATTCTACAGTAAGTTAGCTAGACTAATATCTTCTCAGTCCAGCAGAGCAAACTCAGAGACTTAATCTTTGAGTTATTTTTGTTTTCTTTTTCATCTTAAAACTGGTACTATTTTACTGTAGGATTCAGGTTTCCTGGATCTGAGTTGCTGGAAAGCTTAATAGCCTGAGGCTGGAGAGTTTATCTCTATGTGGTAGGATCCAAATGGATCTGAGTTGTTGGAGGGCTTAATAGTCTGAGGCTGGAGAGTTTATCTCTCTGTGCTAGGATTCAAGTGGATCTGAGTTGCAGGAAAGCTTAATAGCTTGTGGGTGGAGAGTTTATCTTTTTATGGTAGAATTCAAGTGGATCTGAGTTGCTCGAAGGCTTATTATCCTGAGGCTGGAGAGTTAATCTCTCTGTGGTAGGATCCAAGTAGATCTGAGTTGCTGGAAGGCTTAATAGTCTGAGACTGGAGAGTTTATCTCTTTGTGGCAGGATTCAAGTGTGGATCTGAGTTAGGGCTATCCTCCCATCCT
The DNA here is from genome assembly GCA_039583875.1 of Platanthera guangdongensis. Classification (NCBI taxonomy): domain Eukaryota; kingdom Viridiplantae; phylum Streptophyta; class Magnoliopsida; order Asparagales; family Orchidaceae; genus Platanthera; species Platanthera guangdongensis. The sequence goes on along the minus strand of CM077153.1, from coordinate 113,426,681 downwards.
GAGTGTAGGGCTTTGTGCCTGAGGTAGGTGGCAATAGAGCAACTGAGCTATAGGTGATAAATTTTTCACTGAGTTGTAGGCCTTGGAGGAGGCTGAGCTGTAGGTACCTGGAGGGGTGATGAGTGTAGGTGTGCTGCAGCACACTAAGAGTAAGGTTGTGGGCCTGAGATCTAAACTCTAAAGAGCATAGTGCTGAAGTTTGTGCCTTGTCCAACAAGTAAGTTGGAAAGTTGGGAGGTAAAGTGGATGTCCCCAATTGGGGAACCATTATAAATACTTGTGTGCTTGATGTTTGTGTTTGTTTTACTTTATTACAGGACATAAGGACAAGCTTTAGATAGAGTAGTAGGAAAACAACAAAGAAGATATAAATTTCAAAGACCTATTCACCCCCCCTCTAGGTGATTAGGTAAGCTTCAATTAAATAACTTTCACTACTATAAATTCCTTGTGTCGTCTGTGATTGTTTTTCTTTTAATTTGTGTGATGTGATTTTTTATCTATATATATATATATATATATATATATATATATATATATATATATATATATATATATCACCTATTTTTTAACTGCCATAAAAATAAAATCAAAGTTTTAATATACACTATTCACAGCCCCCCCCCCCCCCCGCTAATGTAAAGTTATATCTATCCCTTCACTTTCAGAATTTCTTTGACAGATTTGCTTTGACTTTTACATAACTAGCTTTACCCAACCCTTTTGTTTCTATGGCGTTGAGTGAGTTGACTTCACTCAACGCCTGTGGACCTAGCCATTTTTCTACCTTGCCAACACTTAGAGCTTTGACTGTCAGCCTTCTCTCAACAATATTAGCTGTATGGAGTTGATTAAACGTGCTTCACTCAACGACTTTGGACTTAGTCATTTTTCTTCACTGTCACTGTCTCTTGGTCCATCTAGCACTAAGTGAGCTTGCTTCACTCAACTCCTGTGGACTTCGGTAATTTTCTGCCTTTCTAGTTAGCTTATTTGAGTCCACCTGTCAATGTCACTTGGACCACCTGTCCAATCAATATGACATAGACTAACCTGTATGCATGAACTTAAACATACATCAAATACAACTATGTGTATATTATTGACTTTTTTGACTTCTTACAACTCTGGGACATTGGAATCAATGGAACTAACAGCGAGAAAGATTTTCCAGCAATAGCGTGAGTAATCATCTATAAGAAAGAAAGTGTATCGTTTTTCGCCTAGACTACACGTACTAACGAGATCGAACAAATCCATTTGGATGAGTTCGAGTGGTCTAGTAGTGGAAACGTCATTTTTACTTTTGAAAGAAGTTTTAATAAATTTACCTTTTTGACAAGGAGCACACAAGGAGTTTTGGAATTCCATGTACAAGTTTTTTTGCGAAAGTTTAACAATTAATTTGCTTCCAGAATGTCCTAGTCTTCTATGCCAAAGATCTAATTTTTCATTCTTAGTGACTAAGCATTTCAAATCAGACGCTGACATATCATCAAAGGTAACAATATAAACATTATGAGTTCTAAAAGCAACAAGTAAGACATTTTTAGTTTTGACATCAATGATTTTGCATGTATTTGCAAAAGATTCATATATAACTTCAAGACTCTTATCACAAAGTTGGCTAATAGAGATTAGGTTATGCTTAAGTCCATCTACAAATAGAACATTGTAGATTAGGTTATGCTTAAGATTTGGTTCTGACTCCAAATATCACCATGCCTCCCTTCTTCTTCTCCAGGCTAAGGAACTTGTCTTTATCTCCTGTCATGTGCTTGGAACACCTGGACACCAAGTACCACATGTTCATCTTGTCCCTAGCGTGCCAACACAACGAAGTGTCACTCTAAACACTGGACTCATCATCAGATTCCTCTTGATTCCTTCCCATGAGGCATAAATTTGCCTCATCTTCGCAGCTCGAGAATGAGGATCTAGTCTTGTAAGATCCATCCTCGTCCCAAGTCTGTGCCTTCAGCACCTTCTTCTTTCCTTTGTGTCGGCTTTCCTTCTCATTTTCCTCCTTCAGGAATCTTGGCATTCCCTCTTTAAGAATCGCTGCCCAAGCTTGTGGCAGCGATAACACTCGGGCTAGGACTTCTCATCATCACTTTCCGTGTCCCTCGATGACTTGTACCACCTTTTGGCTTCTCCAGCTCCTCTCTTCAAGAATTTTTTAAATTGTCCCTACTTCTTGGGATTCTTCATGAACTTTCTGTATTCCCAAACATACAGGCTTTCCTCGTCATCTTCCTCGGATTCTTCAGTAGTCTTTCTCTCACTTGTGGCCTTTAGTGCCAGTCCCTTCTTCTTTATTTCCTTGGGATACTCCTCTGCTTGAATATTTAGTTCAAGTTTTTTTTGTCTTTAGAATGTCGATGAGGCTCTCTATCTCCAGCATGCTGATCTCATGAGATTCAGCAATAGCAGTCAGCTTCGGGTTGAAGCAAGTGGGCAAGGATCGCAGGATCTTTCTCACCAGATCTCCATTCAATAAACTCTTCCCTAGAGATCGTGAGGCGTTGACGATCTTGGTGAAGCGTGTATACATGATGTCCACTTCCTCATCGATCTCCAATAGGAATTGTTCGTATTCAGATTCGAGTCAGAACAGCTTTGACTCCTTTACCTACGTTGTACCTTCGTGGGAAAGCTCATGTAGATGTCATATATCATAAGCAGTTTCACAGTTATAAATTCAATTAAACTCAATTTTATCCAATGCATAGAATAAAGAATTCATAGCCTTAGCATTATTTGTACATATAATCTTATCAGCATCATTCCACTTATCGCGTGGTTTTTCTAAGACGGTATCCCCTACTATGGTATTGGGTGCAGCGTACTTTGTCTCTACCATGGACCATACGTCCTTGCTTTGAGTCATTAGAAAACTTTTCATTCAGGTTCTCCAGTGACTATAATTACTCCCCGTGAATAGTGGAGGTCCACTTACACCTTATCTCTCAGAAAACGCGTAAATAGATTCGGCCATCTAACTTCAGGATTTTAAGCCTTTTGAAGTAACCTCCCTCTGATACCACTTGTTGGATCCTGTGGCCAACCTTAGAAGAGGGTTGAATAAGGTTTCGAGTGTTATTTGAAAATTCAAATAATTTTGGTCCAGGTAAACTAGTTCTGGAAGCCACCGTGGGGCGTTAGGTAGCTAACGCACGGCGGTAAGTTACAGAACTCATTTCCCTTGGCAAATCACCCGTTGGAGAACTACTCACACTAGAGAGAATTTGATCATACATGCACAGAAGAATAAAAACACAGAAATTAACTTTATTAAACTTCGAATCAGCAATAAGTTCTAATGATTACAAAATGGTGATCCCCATGATGCCGGAGATCGAAGGCGGTGAGAATGAAAAACACTCTTTTGTTTTAAATACATACCCGCTCCACGCACCAGTTGGCTCTCTCCCTTTCCCTCCAAGAAATGTCTTCGAACCGGGCCTTCACCTCCATGCAAGGAAGGACCTTAGAGCCCCGCTAGATCACCCGTTCAAGATGTCCCAACCCTAGGACGATTTCCCACAGATTCATTCCTGGATTCCGACGACCTTCACCGGTCGATCTTATTCAACACAAGAATGAACAGAAAAAGAAGATTACAAAAAGCACAAGGTTTAAAGAAAAAGATGATTACTCTGTATCGTGATCCGCGGTCGGTGCTTGAGATCTTCGTGTGCTTGTAACCGGTCATCTCTTCGTAATTGATGTAGTCATTTGATCATCAGAGATCATCATTCACGAAGGGAAGGGAGTTAGAGTACTTTTCCTTTGATAAAGACCATTATAACAGAGCACAGAGAGGCGGATGAATCCTGGAATACACGAACTTGTCCTTTTTCGTCTTAGGTCAACAACATAGAAACTGCGGTGGCCTTATATATGTCTTCGTTAAAATAAACTACCACCGGCGGTATGACTAGCGCCCGTCGGTAGATTCGCATGCTTGTTGTGCCAGATATCCTCCAAAATTGGAATAATATTCGAAAATGAATATTTCCCCTTTTCATAGAGCTAGCGTCCCACGGTATATGTTAGCGCCACGCGGTAGGTCAATAACTCGACAAATCCATCTTGACGATCGTTGAGTGGCTAGCACGGCGCTTTAAGAACTATCGCCTGGTGGTAGTTTCTCAAGCTTCTGGCTAAAATAATTCCTTGAGCTAGAGCGCGCTGTAGGACTAGCCTGGCGCGGTAGGTTCCTGAGAGCTCTGTTAAATTAATTCCTCTAGCTATCGCCTCCAGTATTGCCTGGCGTTACTCCTAGCGTTAATTGAGCTAGCGCAGCGTAATATAAGTTAATTCTTGCGCAGTAGATTACCGAGCACTCTGTTGGATTAATTTGAGGCTACCTCTAGACGGTAACTTCTATCGCTCGACGTTACTATCCATAGGAGACTTCCTTTTCTTTGAGTTAATCTGTCAACCTGCACACTCTATCAACACAAGATGTGATCAAATACTGGAATTTCAATATTCTCAAACACAGTGAAAGTGAAACATCAGTTCCAACGGGAAGGCCAAGACAAGCTAATACCAAATTATAACAGCTCTGTTCGTCACATGAATATAACAGAGGGTCCGGCCGGGAACCCACGCCATATTCCACAGATAGTCTACGAGATTACCTGTGAATATCAAAAACACTATTATGAATCCTAACTCAGAGCATTCTTGCAGAAGCTTTAGGGTTTCCCGAACTCAAATCATATGAATGTCCACTATATATAACCAACAAATATATATCTACATCAGGAATGTACATACAAAATACACAAAATGTTACGGCCTTAAGGCCATACAGTTATACTTCACAAGTGTGGTTTACAAACATCGGCACGCAAGCCGACCACACATGAAAAGAGTAAAAGTTTTCCATAGGGCCTTCGAGGGCCAGCCAATCACAACACAAGGGCTTCAGCCTGCTACTTTCACTTGTCACTCCAACACCTGCAAATCACGGTCCACCAAAATGTGGCAAACAAAGTAACGTTCAGCTGTTGCAGACCTATTTATAACGACCCCACTCATTACTCGGGGGCAGTGATTCTCCTTCCCTGCAATATCAGTACATAAATATATTGTGGCAACAACAATGTGCATTCAAGCACTATTCTCCATTGACATAGGCTCAATGGCCACATGCCCTGTGCACTCAGGGCGCATTATCGGTGTACCGGACTTCCTAGATACGACCACCTATTCAGAGGTCCAAGACTTAATGGTTCATTCTTGAGCATTCTAGTCTTTTCGGCCCTAGGCCTAAGACTCTCATTATGCTACAGATGACAGCCAACTACATTACGCAATCTGATTATGAAAGACATACCGCATGTATAGTTCAATCCATTCTCGTTGCTCAGATCTCCATGCCACTTCCCACAGCTGAAGCAATCAAGGAGAATCGACAAGATGCGGGTGGAGTTCCCCATTCCCGTTCGTCTCACTAGCCTTTAGAGTTGGGCACTACAGGCTCACAACTTTATTATGGCTCTCACGACAATAATAGTTGGCCTCTATGGCTCAAATCACATGCTAGCCCTGCGGTCTTCGCAAGACAAGCATCACAACAAAATATGGTGGCACTCATGGCCACCATAGCTAGGCACTACAGGCTCTCAGCATTTCATACAATGGCCCTTAGGTCACTCTGAGATAGGCCTCACAAACATAGCTCACTGGGAGCTATCGTTGACGATACTTAATGTCGCCTGACGATATCCAACAATTTTCCAAACTGTAGAAATTCTTTGTTATTTTCCTGGAGATCATCTCAAGTACTTCCTGCTCCTCCCATTTCACAGGAATAACTCACAGACACCGTAAACTACTCGCTTATACGCGGAGTCATCTCCGACATTCAAAATAAAACAAAACCAATCCAGACCAACCTGTCTGGCTGGTTTTCACACTGCATGCCTATTTTGTACAGCAAATTTCCGGATCTATATGCAAACTTAATCGGGGATCGCAATGATTGACCCAATGGAAACCACCTTTTCTTCACCCTATGGTGAGGGGTTGATGCACGTATGCAGTTTGAGGACCTCACTTGTCCAGATAGAAAATCGTTACCCTGGTAATCCATTTCGGAGCCATGGCGAAGATTTCTATCCATCTGGAAAGGAGCACCTCTATTTTCTCTTCGCAGATCTAGCCTCGGATTTTGATTTTGTCCACTGGATATCCTTCACCAAGCTTTCCAAGCTCAGCCTCAGCCTTCTTTCTTAGCTCTTTTCTCTCAAGTTGACAATGAATGGAGGGGAGAGAGGAAGAAGAAGAGAAATGACTTCACTTTTCCCGACTACTCTGCTTAAGTGGTCTTGAGATTCATCCCAGCCACATGATCATTACATAAAAAGGAAGGAAACGACATAATTTCAGCTGAATAGTGAAACAAAACAATATCACCACGCATTATCAACTTTCGCCTAGCGATAGCGCCAGCAGCTGTTTTGACCCTTGTCAACCACCGCTCATCGGCTGCGTTCCAGCCATTTGATACATTTCACCCCACACATGGAAGTATCGCCCAGCGATACCTAGTGTCGCCACACAATAGCACACTCGATGATTCATCGACAGCGTCGAGTGCATTGAGCTACTCAATGCTTCATTGAAAGCATTTAGTGCATTGAGTGGTATCGTCACGTGATACCCAATTTCGCCACGTGATAGTCTCTTACTCAACGATTCTTCGAATTTACTCAATGCTTGAATTCGTCGAGTGCCATCGCTATCGCCAGCGATAACCACTATTGCCCGGCGATAGCTAACAAAAGTTTTGTTTCCATTGTTTGTGTATTACACTTCATCCCAGAGCACTTTTATCAGATAAACACCACTTTTCATATCTTTATTAATAATATCCATCGAGTCTTCATTTCCTTATTTGGATAGCATAACCCTCAGACTAGGCACCTCAAACTCTATCAGAATAAGAGCTTTTGATCCATGAGTGTGCATGAAGGGCATCTCCCTGGTAGCCGAGGATGGTGTGATCCAGAGTGAGTAGAAAACAAAAGGAAGTTGCTTCCTACAGTTACCTTTGAGACTCATAACTTTCTTCTTAATGAGATTGAGTATCAACTTGTTGGCAGCTTCAACCTAACCATTGCTTCTGGGATGATGCACTGATGAAAATAAATGCTCTATCCCAAATTGAATACAAAAGTTGAGCATCTCTGAATTGTTGGACTGAGGCCCGTTGTCGGTGATAATATCCATGGAAATACCATACTGACAGATGATCTCCCCCTGGATAAATTCTTAATAATCCGAGTTATTGTCTTGGTTAATGCATTAGCCTCAACCAACTTGTTGAAGTAGTCGATCATATGATCATGATATGTTGTTATCCACTTGCGATTGAGAAAGGGCCAAGAACATCCATTACCTAGGCTGCAAATTGCCAAGGTGATGCTATTGACTTGAGCTCCTAAGCTGGTTGAAGCTGGAGAGGGGAAAACTTTTGACTCTACACACACTTCTTTGCATATAACTTTTTGTCCTTCCGTATTTGAGGATAAAAATAACCCTGCCTGAGCATTCTCTTCTCCAAAGTTCTATCTCATGAGTGACTACCACACTCATCGGAGTGAACCTCCTTAAGCAAAATTGAAACTTCTTTTAAAACACAACAGACCAAATGATAGAGGAAATTCTTCCAGTATAAAAACCTTGACACAAGATACTAATTTGTTGCCTTTGTCCTGAACGTATTCTTGTCCTTTATAAACTGATGAAAACACCATATGGAGACGTAAATATTGAAATTATCCATTCAGAAAAAGTACTGGTCAACCTGCATTAACTCTCCTTCATCTACTACTGGACAGAATAGTTCTGACGTTATCCGTTCTAGAAGGCCAAACCTAGCAAACTCAACCGCCTCTAAATTCTCCGACCTCAGGATATATTGGATAATAAAGTTTTTGAACTTCCCAATTTCCACTTTAAGAAGAGTTAGATACATCTTAAGAGTTGTATCCTTGATCTCAAACTTTTTGAGAGCCTAATATGACATCACCAAAGAATCTGTTTTCACATACAAAACTTCAATTCCTAACTCCTTTACGAATCTCAAACCTGCCAGTATTTCCTCATACTCTGCCATGTTGTTGGTTATCGAGAAGTAAAACTTTATCGGTTAATCCAACCTTACACCATTTAGGTTGATGATAACAACCCCTGCAACTGAAAAATCCCTTCTTGAAGCTCTATCTACATAGATGGTCTAAGCCAGAGTTGATTTCATTACTTAGTCCAGGCTAGCTACCACTGTATATACTAAGAAGCCTGCCACCACCCAAGCCTTGATGGAAATCTAAGGAATATAAGAAATATCGAACTCACTGAGGTTGATATCCCACATAGCCAACCTACTTAAATTCTTAGGTTTTTTCTTGCACACTCTTTAAGGGAAGATCTGTCACCACCTAAATTGTTAAGCTTCAGATTAAAGTTTGAACCTTTGAGCTGAGATGACCAGGGTGAAGGCTAACTTCTCTAGGATAGAGTTCCTTGACTCAACATCCTTTAGACTTATGATAACATAATACATGGGGAACTTCTTCTTCTTTTCTTCTGTGATAAGAACTGAACTGACTGCTTATGGACTAACCCCTAGATAAATAAAATAAAGATTCTCCATCATAAGGGTTTTGGAGCGAGGGATTCGATGTTAGTTGCTTTTTAAGCTATTCAAAATCCACGTCATGCTCCTTGGTCTACTCAGACCAAGAGGCTCCCAGAAAAGTTCTTTAGAAGGGAGCGCTCTTATCTCTTGACCTAGAGATTAACTTTATGAGACCTGCTACCTTCATCCTAACTTTTTGTTGGAGCTAGTGGAGACCGGGTGGACTTGTCTCTAACCGCAGCGGTCTACTGGTCTTAGCCACCTAGCGGTTTGGTCCAGCAATCTGGTGGTGAACCTTAGATTGCGGTCAGGAGATGTAGTGGCGGTCTGAAGGAAGCTGCAACAGTGTAGCAGTAAGCCCCAATAGTTTGATATCGGTTAGCCATAGTGGTATGTATGAAGCCACAATGGTCTGGTTGGTGCCGCAGTGGTCTAGTTGAAGCCGCAGTAGTGGACTGGTGGTTAACCGGCGGTTATAGTCCGATAGCTTGCTGCAGCTGCGATCTGGTGGGTAGCCGCAACTGCGGTCTGGTAGAAACCCACAGTTGCAGTCTGGCGGTCTATGTCAGCGGTATTCCCTAGAGCAGATTGGCGACTTTCCTAGTTGCCGCTTGTTATTTTATTAATTGTTGTTAAGTGGGTGGTTTGACGTGTTAAACCTTATAGGCCGCTCGTTTTGTTTTTTAGTCCCATATCGGTTGTTGTATTCTCTCATCTCCCCATTTTTTTATAAATAAGGGGGCAAGGCTCATTCCTTTGGCTTTGTCCAGATTCTTTCAGTTTCTTTCCCTTCCCTTCCCTCCCCTGCTTCTCGTTGTGCTTGCGACTTGCTTACTTCCGGGCTTTGCTGTTCACCAGGCTTTCCTTGCTAACCACTCTTCTTTCAGACTTGTTGTGTTTGCGCGTTTTCTCTTCTCTATTGCGAGTTTCACCTTTGGTCACGGCTTCTTCCTTGTCGCAAGTGTGTTGTCACCTAGACCAGGCGTACTTTTGTTCTTCTCTTTCTTCTTCTTGGCGCGGCTTCTTTGCTAGTCGCTTTTTTACTGCGACTTGTGATGTTCGCATGGTTTGCTGTGCAGCTTCTTTTGCTCGTGCCACCTTTGTTCATCGCCCTTTGTTACGTCATGTTTCTTCTTTGCTGCGACTATCGCATTTTGGTCGCAGCGTGTTCCTTGCCGCTGGTGTGTTGACACCGTGACCGTGTGGTAACCTCTTCTCCTTTTTTTCTCTCTCTTCTTGTTGCGGCCTCTCTCTCCGCATTTTGGTCACGGCCTCTTTTCTTGCCGCTGGTGTGTCGACACCGTGACCGTGCAGTTTCTCCTTTTTCTGTGACCTTTCCTCTGGTTGGTTTCTTTCTGCGCCTTCTTTGCCGACTTGTTCTTGTGCGGCTTGTTTCTAACCGTGCAGTTATTCTTTCTTCTTTCCGGTTTCTTCTTGAGAATGACTTCCCTACCCTCTTCTACAAATCATGCTCTTGTGGCCTCCTCTGATAGGTGCATTATTAACTCTGGTGTCACTTGTCACATGACTAGCAACTCATGTTCGTTTTCCTCTTTGCTTGAGAAAAACAGGCTGTCTCCGGTTATTATTGCTGATTGGACTTATACTCCTGTGCGTGGTATTGGTACTATGAATCTCTCTTCATGTTTGCTGCTAGAGGACACTCTTTATGTCTCTACTTTCACGTGCAATTTACTCTCAGTTCCCGCTCTTTGCACTCAGTTAAATTACACTGTTACTTTTACTTGCCCCCTTGTTCTTTCTATGATTCTGTCCCCAAGGCTACGATTGCTACTACTACTGCTCGTGGTTGCCCTTTTTATCTTGACCACGATGTTGTTCTTTCTGATTCTTCCTCTATTCAGCTGTATTGTCGTCGTCTTGGTCATCCTTCTTCTCGTCTTATTCATCAATTTTTTCCAGAACTTCTTTCGGGAGATTTGCCTTTGAACTGTGCAGCCTGTGAGTTGGGTAAAAATCATCAATATTCTTTTCCAGCTCGAACGGGATGTTGTTCTTCACGTCCTTTTGAACTAGGTCACTCTGCCATCTGGGGTACTTCTCTTATTTCTACTGTTGGTTGAGGAAGCTTATATTTTGTCACCTTCATTTATGATTTCTCCAGATGCACTTGGCTATATCTCTTGAAGGATCGTTCTAAACTATTCTCTGTATTCATTGCATTTTATAATTAGATCTTCAAATAGTTTCCTGTGCCCATTAAGGTTATTCGTATAGATAATGCTAAAGAATATGTCAGCAGTTAATTCTCTGACTTTTGTGCGAGCAAGGGTTTAGTCCATCAAACGAGTTGTCCATATACGTCTCAACAGAATGACGATGTTGAATCCAAAAATTGTCATCTTCTGGATGTTGCTCGTAGTCTTTCTATGCAAATGAATGTCCCTCGGTCTTATTGGGGTCATGTTGTTCGAAAGTTATTTAACTTAAGGTTAGCTAGTCACCTATAGGGGGGGTGAATAGGTCTATGAAATTGTTGAATCTTTTCATTAATTCCTTACTAGGTGATCTAGAGCTTGTCCTTAGCACCTACAATATAAGAACAAAACAAAAATGACAGCCAAGCACACAGTTGTTTATAGTGGTTCCCCAATTGGGTACATCCACTTTCCCTCCCACCTATCCAACTATTTTGTTGGATTAGGCACAAACTCCACCATTATGCTCCTCAGAGCTTACACCTCAGGCCCTCAGCCTTGCACACAGGTTCTCTTCAGAAACCAATCTCATAAACATAAGGGTTCCTACTTGAGAGCCCTACAGAGCTCCTACAGCTCCACGAACCACCTACCTCAGCCTTATATCTAAGGCCTACAGCTCAAGATTTTCAGCCCTACAAATTCAGGCATAAATCCCTACTCTCAGAGTGTTGCAGCACTCCTACAACTCAGTACCCATTCAGTTACCTACCTCAATTCCCTTCCAGGCACCTACAGCTTAACCTCCTCCAAGGCCTACAACTCAGTGACAAACTTATCACCTACAACTCAGTGACTCACCAGTCACCTACCTCAGACTTATTTCTACGGCCTACTACTCAGGATGGGAGGACAGCCCTACTCTCAGATCCACACTTGGATCCTACCTCAGTACCACAGTAGTGAACCCACCTCAGTGACTAATTAGTCACCTACAGCTCAGGCCAAAAGGCCCTACAACTTAGATTCAGGTAAACTGAATCCTACAGTAGTTTATACAAGATGAAATAAATTTAAAACAACTGACTCAGAGACAAATCTCTAAGTCTACCTTGCTGGACTAAGCAGATATCAGTCTATCCAACTTGTTGTAGAAGGAATGAGTCTTCTTCTACAGCTAACTCGTTTGCTGCACTAGTGAACAACTATTTGTTGTTGAAGGCTAACAATCCTTGCTTTGCTGCACTGGTGAACAACTATCTGTTGTTGAAGGCTAATAACCCTTCACACAGCTAACATCTTGCTGAATAGATGAATCAGCTGCCTTTTTCTAGAGAGAACATTCTTGCGGAACTTGATGAGTTTCAGCTAAACTTTTCACTACCTTCTGGCTAACTCTGCTGGACTTGGCTTTCAAGATTATCGGAGATGATGAAGTCACCTCTATTTTCTGTATTTTCTTCCGGTGTTCTGCGTTTGTTCTCCGTAACCCTAATCCCTTTTTCTTTCTTCCTTTATATATGTTATTTTGAATAAATGACATAATTTAGCGTGGGCCCAGCGAAAGATGGTGAGCTCTACCTTCCTTAAAAAAGGACAGAACAGCTTTCTGCGCTACTACAGCTTTCCCGCAACGGATTCATGTATTTTGACTTTGTTAACTTCTTGGTGACATCAGCAGTGGTCATCCTGTGCTGCTGTAGCTTTCCCGCAACTACAAGAATAGCTTTGACTTGTTTGACTTTTGATGACATCAGCAGTGGTCATCACCATCTGGACTTAGAAAAATTCCAGAACTTCACTATGCGTTGAGTGATGTTAAGTCACTCAATGCCATTTGTCTTGGCTCTCAACGCTTCTGGACTTGGTGAATTTTCAACGGCATTGTCTCAGCGGTTCTTTCTCAACTGTCTTAGCGGTTTATTTTTTAACAGCTGAGACTATCTTCTGTCTTAGCGCTTTCTTCTCAGCAGTCTCAATGCTTTCTTCTTCTCAGCTGAGATTGACTCCTGTCTCAGTGAGTTTTCTTCTCAACGGTCTCAGTGGTTTCTGCTTAATAACTGAGACTATCTTTTGTCTCAACAGTTTTCCTCTCAACTGACTCAGCGCTTGCTTCTTCTTTAGAAGTGTTGAGTAGGTTCACTCAACACTTCTAGACTTAGAGAAATTTCAGCTAGCTTTGTCTCAGCGGTTATACTGCGATATACTTCTCAGCTATCTCAGTGTTTTTGCCTTAGCAAATTCTTCTTGCTTTAGTTCGACGAATGTTGAACTCCGTTCGATGATCGGTGGGCTGAGCTCGACGAATTCTGGATCCCAAGCTTCTGGATTTAGCTCAGCGAATGGTGTGCTTAGCTCGATGAATGTTGAACTGCGTTCGACGATCAGTGGGCTGAACTCGATGAGTTTTGATTCCCAAGCTTCTGAATTTAGCTTGACAAACTGTGAGCTCAGCTCAACGAAAGTAGAGCTAAGCTTGACAATTTCTGAATCCCGAGTTCTGAACTTCGTTCGACTAATGGTGAGCTCAGCTCGACAAAAGTTGAGCTGAGCTCGATGAAAAGTGAGCTAAGCTTGATGATTTTCGAGTCTTCAAGCATACTCTTTAATTTCACATGTCTAATCATGGACAACTTGCATGTATGAACTCAAGACATATCAAATACATTATGCCCCTTAGCATGATTGGTGATGCCTCTTCAAATCCCGAGGAACAATGCAGGGCACAATTCCCAACAATCAACCCTATTTGAAGAAGGCAGAACTCCCATCCATGCTAAGTTGCATCAGCACAAGAAATTTCATGATAGTGCTGATGAGACATTATCATGACAACTAGTCATCCCAGTACAGGATAACTCCCCCTAGTTCAGATATCTTAACACTATGATTGAATGATCAATAGTACAAGTGAATTATTAATCATTAACAATGTAACAGTATGATTAACGATATGAGCTTTATTAATCATTGACAAGATAAACTCTATGATTAAGATAAACCTAATCATTAACTAATTTAGAGAGCTTTAGTCAAACTGCTGTAGGTAAGACTTGTGAATATAAGATATCTATCAAAGAATGATATATTCATTAAACACAGATATATAGATGAGAATTTCATGCACATTTGCACATCAATGTAGTTAGGGCCAACTCATATTAATTTCATTTATAGAGATTTGAAGTTTCTACACTGTTGATATACATTACAAGACATTGATTAGATTTTTTTAAAAAAAGTCTAAGTCTTGCAGCCTTATATCAGCTATTCTTTGATGAACTTGCATCAGCATCTTTGGTAGCAGTAGTCTTCTTCAAATTTTTAGCTTTTTTCTTCTGCCTTTTGAAGTAAAGCAATGGCTTTAGAATATTTCTGGAATGTATTTTCTTATGGTTTTTCTTCCTTACCAGATTATCCTTGAATACTCTTTCACTTAGGGAATTTTTTTTCTGTATGCTTTGTCCATTCCTCAGAAAGATATACACTATCAATGTTTTTTCAGACTTGTCCTTGGCTTACCCAAGCATTTATAATGATGGATTCAGAGGAATCACATAGTTGTTCATAATCTAGATCATCTTTGTTCTAAGCTCTCCTCTTTGCCCTGAACTCTTCAGTAATCTGAGTTCCTTCCTTTTTCTTTTGACAGCAAGTTGTGCATCCTGTGCAACTATGACTTGTGCAAAGGAAGTCTAGGTCTTCTAGCCTCTTTTTATCCAGTAGGGGCAGATGCAGTGCATCCTAGTGCCTTGAATTACATTGAATGTTTGATCTTCAATGAGTCCTATTGTCTTAGCATGGGTGCTCTCTTGCTTTCTGCCTTCTTCAAGGATGGCTATTTGCAGTAAGGAGGTGTTCGCTTTATTTATGCTTGATGTAGATTGGAGTATTCTCTAATTATCAGTGAGCAGCTCATTTTTCAGAAGTATTGCCTGCTCCATAGAGTGGAGAGCAATATTTGTGACATGCTGATTTACATGATCTGCTGCACCCCTAATCATCTCATAAGTTGCAATCACAAAATTTTTGACATATCCTATGTCAGTTGCAGAGAATTTATGGCTTGTTTCCGTGAATTTCATGAGGGTGGTCAGCTTTATACAGTTGTTCCAGTCATATCAAACAAGGTGGTGACCTGTTTGTTTAACAGTTCATCCCTTATCTTCACAACTGATTGGTGAACATATTCCTTGAGGGTTGTGTTCTGAGCATCCAGTAGTGTTTTGATATGCTTTAGGAGTAACTCATTAGATATTTTGGTAGTGTGTGATTAACTTTGAATTAATGGGGGGAGGGACTTCTGTCTGAGCAGGTACCTGTGAAGACTACCCCTCCACCACAGCACCTGTAGTGGGTGCAGACTTAACGAATTTGTTGACAACTTGGTCCAAGATTGTCAAATTCATCTGATTATGCTCCCCCTCAGACTGAGCATCCTTCTTAGGGCTTGACCTATCAAGATAAGTATCTAATGCCTCAGGTGGCTCAAGGTTATCCTTTGCAGCACAGATAACTTTAACTGCTGCTACATCATTAGTATCAGCCATGTTTGCCTCATCTTCAGGAGCAGACTCATCGTCAGTAGCATTCTTTGAATCTTGTCCTGACCTAGGACCGACATGGATCTTATCCATATGCACAACAGTAGCCTGAATTTGAATGTTTGTTGAGGAAGACTCAGGGTAATGTCAGTTTACATACCAACATCAGCTAGGGGGTTAATTTATAGCTCTGGTTCAAAGTAGGAGGAACTGTCTACTTCAGCAACTTGCTTTCTTTTATCCCTTGAGGAGTCCTTTTTTGTTGAAGGATGGCTCTTGGTAAGATCCTAGTGAATCTATCAAATGTCTTTATATCCATTCTTTCAGGTAGTGGCTCTTAACTCCATGTTCCTGTTTGAATGTATTAGGGTAGGTGTTCACTAGGTATAAGGAAAGAATTCTGCCCATGTTTGAAGTGGATAGGCAGTCTACTAATCTCTGGTGATGAGAGAAGGTCACGAGGTCTTTCTATTCAATATTATCCTTATAATAACATCAAACATTGACCTGGAGATTCTGTCATGTGATCCAGGTTTGTAGATATGGGCTTTCCCTATAATATCAGCAAGCAGTTTCCCTCTCTGGTTGAAGAATTTCCTCTTAAGAGATCCAAGTTTGACATCATGGTATCCACACTGAAGGTCTTGTTTTCGAGTCTAGCTTTACACCTAGAGGGGGGTGAATAGATTTTTATCTCTATTAAACTTTTCTAATTTGTTTATTAGATTACTGTGTTTGTTGATTAGATTAGATCAGCATTCAAGAACATTCACAGATGACATAGCAAATTTATAGTGGTTCCCAATCTTGGGTAAATCCACTATCCCTCTATGCATATCTAACAGTGTGTTAGATTTGGCTCTCCCTGCAGAACTCAGCTTCTTAACAGCTTACAACACCGATCCCGAAGGATCACACATAGATCACACAGACCAACAACTTACGCACTAAGACAACCCAGGTCACAAAGACCTATCACCTGGCACAAAGCCAAACACACAGGTCACTAAGACCTCAGCCTTTATAGATCAGGCCTACAACTACTGATTCACTAAGAATCTTTATAGAAAACAGAAGTAAAGAATGAGATGTTAAGACTCTAGAGCAAGCTCTGTGTCTCCTTCTTCTTGGACTGAGTAGATATCAGATCCAAGATATTGTTGTTGAAGACAATATGTAGGCAGTTGAATCTCTCTTCAAACAGCTTCCCTTTTCTCTGTAGAACTTGTAGGTCTGCTAGCTTCAGATCCTGCTGATGTAGATGGGGATTGCTTCAGCTATCTCTTTCCCAGCAAGGTTCTCTGTGCAGAACAACTTCTTTAAGTTCGATGAAAATGGCGAGGAAGAAGATGAAGTTCAGCCGTACTTTTTATTTTCAGAAAATCTAGACAAGGAATCCTTCTTTATTTGATGATCTGATTCTTTTTATATCTCTGGTCGATTGAGCAGTGGGTCCCACCACTAGTATTGATGGCCGAGATTTAGCCACTCAGCCCACGCTTTCCATTCGTTCTTGATTCAACAGCTCTTTGTTGTGAGTGGGCCCCAACACTTAATGATTAAATATTCCGTGGTAATTGCAGAAGATAGCAACAGCTTGCCCCACCAACGTCTCTAGCAGCATTTCCGCAACATTTGAATTTTGGTTGACTTTTGACTTTGCTGACGTCAACATGACTCAGTATTTGTGGACTTAGCCAAAATTCAATTATTAGAACTAAAGGCATTGAGTGAGTAGGCATCACTCAACGCCACAACACTTAGACAACTTTCTATCTGTCTAGGTATTGAGCTCGACAAACGCTGAGCTCCGTTCGACAAACGGCAAGATCAGTTCGAAGAAAGCATAAAAATTAGTTTGATGAACTTTAGACTTAGATCGATGAAAGGCAAAACTCAGTTTGACGAACTTCAGGCTCAGTTCGACGAACGTTAAGCTCAGTTCGACGAAGCTGAGCTCCACGAAAGCCAAGTTATCCACGCATTTGGATGTTTATCTTCAAGGCATTGATAGAGTCGAGAGCATTGAGAGAGCTTGCCTTACTCAATGCTTTTGTCCATAGCAAAAATTTCTGTGCTTTGGCGTTGAGAGACTAAGCTCCACTCAACGCCAAACAACTTAACAGAATTTCTGTTATCTGGCGTTGAAAGAGTAAGCTATACTCGACGCCTTTTAACTTGGCGTTGAGAGAATAAGCTCCACTCAACGCCAAAGAACTTATACATAATTTCTATTATCTGGCATTGAGAGAGTAAGATACACTGAACGCCTTTTGCGTTGGCATTGGGAGAGTAAGCTCCACTCAATGCCAAATTACTTAACAAAATTTTTTTGTTATCTGGCGTTAAGAGAGTAAGCTAATGATAATTCGTTTTGTAGTCTAAAATACTAGGGTAATTACTAGTTTTTAAAATAGAAATCGTGTTTGTAAAGTTTTATTTTGAACTCGTTTTGTATATATTTTAATACCACTAATATTTTCTCTTATTTTTGCAGATTTTCTCAGTTTTCGGCCAAAATGACCAGACATGCCCCCTAACACGCCCTCCCTGGGCATGTCACTGAGTGTGTATCCTGATCCCGAAGAAGATTGCTGCTAGAATCCATTTCATCGAACTCAGTTTATTTCACCGAGCTCAGCCTGTTTGTCGAGCTTAGCCTTCAGTTCTGTGTTGGACGATCTTCTCCCAATTCGTCGAACACAGTATTCAGTTCTGTGTTCGACGATCATCTCCCAATTCATCGAACTCGTCTTCAGTTCTGCGTTCGACGAACTTCTCCAAGTTCCTCGACCTCACTTTCTGCATTCGACGATCGTCGAACTCCTCCTGCTCCTTCTCTTTGTCGTTCGCCGAGCTCTCCCTCCTTCTCCTTCTTTCGTCGAGCTCTCTCTCCTTCTCCTTCTTTTGTCGAGCTCTCTCTCCATTTTGTCAAGCTTACCTTCTGCCGAGGATAAGTCCCGCCTTTTTCACAAATTCCTGCTGCCGCAATAAATGCATGTCACCCGTACAGAGGCAATTATCATATTCTCGCTAGATATTCGTACCTGGTCAACACCCTACTTGTCATGCCCCACTGACATGCCCTCCACGGGCATGACAGGGGGGGCATGACCATCCCGAAAAATGTCGATAAATTCAGACCTCCCCCTTGTGAAAAAATCAGAAGATTTGGGGAGAGGGGAGGTGCTGCTAGTTCTATTCTTAGGCTTTTATGTTGTTTTTCTCATGTTTTTGCTCTCTCTCTCTCTCTCTCTCCCTCCATTTCTAGCTTTACTTTTCGTACACTGTATTTTATTTAGTTGTAATCACTTTTTATTAGTGTTGTAGTAGTAGTTAGTTCTCTTTTTCACGTACTTGTAATCTTCATTCCTAGTTATAGTCCCTTTTTCTGTTTAATGAAATTGTAGTTAACTTTCTCTTTCTCTATTTCTCTCTCTTTAGTTTTCATGCAACTTTATTATTTACCCCTCTCTTTCCCTATTACAATGAATCACTAATCCTAATTTGTACTCGATCGCGATGATCTGAGAATTAGTTGTTCAAGTTATGATGTTTTAGCTTTCTTTTTCTTCTTAAAGTAATTACCATTGATTTACTCTTGGTTTTTACTTAGTGGGACTATATTGCCGGTATATAGTTTCCATTTGGGTTTTCAATTTTAGTTAACCGAGAGGCTCGTAGATTGAATCGATCACCCAAGAGTAAAGAGAGTTACACGCACCCCTCGAGAGAGGCAGACGTTAAATCTCCTGGATTGGAGTGAAGTCCAATAGCGGGGTTCACAGCGTAAAGCGAGCTTTAGGCCTCTGATTTGGACGAGAGTTCTGTCGGACCTTCCTAAACTCAGGTGGGCATGACTTCGAGAGAAGCGTGTTCATGCTTTAGGAACCTCCACGGTCAAGGTGTTTTAGTTTATTTAGAATTAGTTGTTATTTCATTTTGATTTTCTTATTTCAAAGTGAATCAATATTGAGTACTCTCCTTTTATCTTTAGTTCTAACCTTTTATTTCTGCAAGTAATTTAATTTTTTTTAGCTTAGAAATTTAGTTCCTGTTTTTAGTTTATTAAATTATTCGAAAAATCATTTTGATAAAATAATAGCGATCTCCTCGAAGTAGAAGTAATCATTACACCCTAGGGAAAATACGACCTTGATATTAATCTTTAGTATCCTATGCAATAAACGATAAGGTACACTTGCCTTTATCGGATATAGAATAAGAGAATATTATCAACTTCCACAATCCACCTTCTCTTTTCTTTAACCTCTCTTCTCCACCTTTGTGATTCCAAGTATCAATTTTTTGGCACCGTTGCCGTGAAATGTTTTGATATTTTGAAAAAAAGATAGCTATTATTTTTATCTCTTCTTTTCTCTCTTTCCCCTCTTTCGTGGTTGATTTTATTTTTTTTATGGATAGATTTGGTATTTCTTGTGGAGAGTTCAGTCACTCTCGGGAGGAGTGTTGGGTTGGATATCCTTCATCCACCCATGATTTTATTCCTTCCGGATCGGACTAATTTGGCCAAATTGGTCCATCCATGAATTATTTTTCATGGGGTTACGATGATTTTCAAATGCCTTCCAACCATTCTCCTCCGAATTTTTCTGATTTTATTTTTTCCAGAGATTTGTTGAATGGACATTTTGATCCTAGCCCTACATTGAACTACTCAGGGTTGCAACGCCCTTGTTAAGCTTAGAATCCGCGACCTGTCCGCACAGCTTTCAAGACCGGGCGGCCTAGTTGTTCTAGCTGCCACGTATCCCAAGTTGGACGTCACCCGAGGTCGGGAGGCCTCTCCGGCTTGCCGCATCGTAGATCAAACCATCTAGTCAACACCGAAGTCGGCGTTCTCCATGTCAGGCCGCCGCTAGGACCGACCCTGCTCAGCGACAAGGTCCAGGACCCAGACCGTCAGCTCGCCAGGAGGAATCCGCCAGGCCGCGCGACTTCCCTCCTTTCTCGTTTTCTGCTCATTTGCTTCCCCTCACCTCTGCCTGGTTCTCCTGTACCCCGGGCAGCCGGTAACTTTAGCCCTGCCCGCTTGGGCAGGCCCCCGAGCCTATAAATAGGGGGAGGCTGCACTCCCCAAGACACGCTGACTGGTACCAAGAGCTCGCCTATTAAGAGCTGCGGTCTCAAGTCTAGTGTTTTGCGGCTTGCAGTCCGGTCGACTTCCTCTTTTTCACCTTCATGTAACTGTTTCTCACTTTAAATAAAGAAAAGCCCGTCACAGGAGTGACATTTAAGCCGCGGTGGGCGAACTCTGCTGTTGCCGCTGCCAGCGGCCTCTTTTTTTGTCCTTTAGCTACGACTGCTAGTAACCGACTAGTCGACAGTCTCCTCTTTTCCCTTCCTTCCCCCGGTGCTCGAACCGTTAGCTGGTGGTGCCCGACTCCCTGTGCGTTTTCGTGCATCAACACTTAACACGCGGCCTTCAAATCTCGATTAGTCAATGAAATTAGCGGTCTTGTTGGTCAGACCGCTCTAGCTTCTAGAGCTCGGAGGCCTGTGGGGCAAGCCGCGACTTCGCCGGCTAAGGCTTTCAGCCCGCCTCCGGCACTGTAGAACCTGCCGTTCTACCCGCTCGCTTTTCCGCCGGTCTTCTTATCATCTTGTTGCGCCGTCTAGCCGCCAGTTCAAGCCGCGACTAGTTGGCGGTCTCCGAGAAAAGTTTGGTTATCTTCTTCTTTTCAAGATGAATCCTGCAAAGGGACAAATTGAGTCTAGTTTCATGTCAATTACTGCGGATCTCTCAGAAGTGCAGGATTGTTCATATTTTAATAATGAGTCCCTTGGCCATGATAACGAATTTTCTGCAAATTGTGTTGAGCATGCACCAAAATCTGTTGCAAATGAACCTCCTTATAAGGAAGAAGAAGAGGCCCCTTCTCCATTCATTGATCGTATTCGGTGGGATACTGTCTCCGATGATTTCAGAGTACCGCGTCTCCCGGAGTATTCCGGATGTGATGATCTGTTTTCTCATTTGCAAGCCTTGAATCAGCTACTTCACTAAGAAACGTGTCAAATGGAGTAAAATGCAAACTCTTTATTATATCTTTTGGCGATATTGCAAGGGAATGGTTCTATAGTCTTCCGCCTCGATCGGTAACCAGTTTTAAAGATCTTCGAAGTCAATTCATTTCACGGTTCACTATTTACAGGAAGCGGAGAAGAGACGTTGGAGCTCTCTTCCGAATCAAGCAAGGGGTTGACGAGTCTAATCCAGATTTCGTTGACTGGTTCCAACAGGAAGTTCTGGATGTTTGTAACGTCCATCAAGATTTTTTACTTACATGCTTTCATAAATGGACTTCGAGAAGGCCCTTTGAAATTTAAGCTCACCACAAAGTACCCAAAACTTATGGAGATCTTATTGATACCGTTAATAAGTTCATAATAGGTGAAGAAGCGAATAAAAGATATATCTTGTTTCTGAATCAGATGGCCAGACAATCTCAAGGGACTTCTGGTGATCAGCAAGTCATTTCTTCTCAAAATGTTTCACAAGTTAAATGTTGCTAATCTCCTCCTCTTCCTCAGGATCGAACTACATTGTTTCTTCAGCAGAACGAATTATCCGAGTTTGTAAAGGTACATCCAGTCGCATCTTCGCGTCCGAAAACTCCAAAGCATAAAAAAGGTTCAGATAAATATGTTAAATTCAAAATTCCTATGGAAAATCTTCTGATAATCATTCAAGGAATGCCTGAGTTCAGAAAGCCTCGGCGTTTGAAATCTAAAATCAAATATCGGCACGAGGAGCTTTTTTGCAATTATCATAAAGATATTGGTCATCTAGCAGAATGCTGCATAGCTCTCCGGGAATTAGCTAATCAACTTGCAAGAGCTGGAAAGTTGCAAGAATATGTCATTCAGTAGTTTTCTAAGGCATTCTTCCATGACTTACTCAACAGTTCAAGCAAGGATTTCTTTTTCTCTATATGATGAAAATGCTTATGATCAGAATAATATATAAAGTCCCCTTGGCAATTGGTATTAATGGGGCATAGTCAAGCTTCGAACATATATCCTTTTGCCACATCCTTAACATCAAACAAGCATTATCTTTCATTCGAAGCTTATTTCTTAGCTTTACTTATAATGCGAACATGTATGCATATAGGGGCAAAAGGCCCTTTTGAATTCTTAAGCCCTCCACATCCCGCTTGACATCTGTCGCAGATGTGTAGTGGAAATTCCGCTTGACATCAGTCGCAGACATTACGTACTTGTCCCGCTTGACCTTCGTCGCAGACATTGCGTACTTGTCCCGCTTGACATCGGTCGCGGATATTAAGAATTTCAGTCCCGCTTATGTGTTCTTTGTGTGGAAAGTATTGCCACACGCACCTGCCCACATCGACACATAAGTGCATAGCTCCATCTATTCTTGCAGGACAACACGAGCCTATCCGCTATCTCGCGGCTTTATTAGGCGGCCAGTGCCAATTTATATCATTCAATACACAGGCCGCGCGGTTACTCTTTTCGGCTTAAATTACGTGGCTTCCATGTGCCCATTACCGGTTTACTATTCATATACTCGTGAAGTTGGCCGACCTGTTTCTAGCAGTTAATTCTAGAGCTTAATCAGCCGACTTATATGGTATCAATTATACTATTTGATCAGTGCCCTGCCATCACAAAATTATTCCGCTTCCATGTGCCTATTGCCGGCCTGTATTATCAGAAGCCGCAGGATATTTCTCTATCCTTGTCTCTTTCATTAAAAGGGCAATTTGTATCAGAGTTCGCCCTAGCCGCAATCTTATACTTCAATGTCATGGCTTTTTGGCGACTAGGAAGGGTAGTCGCGGGGCTTATTAGTCGTAGTATATGTACAAGCAAACCGCGATCATTTCCCTCTTCCCAGCGGGTAACCTTGATTAATTCAGTACGGCAAATGACGGTTTAAACTATTAGCCGCACGGCTTATTGTGGATGTGCATTCCGAAATAAGCCGCAAGGATATCTCCCTCTTGCTGGTAACTTCATTGAAGTCGCAGTATGCCGTCAGACCGGTTTTTATGTTAACTGTCTATTAAATCGGAAGATATACTGAGACCGCGCGGGCATGAACAAGTAAGAAAAGTGAGATGTAAAGTAAGAGACGTCAAAGGTGAACTTGTCCTTCATTTCTATTTCATTAAATGTTGCAAAATGTTAACCACACGGTTTACAAAAAATATATACCGCCGGTTTCCCAAAAAGATAAAAATACAAGTGACAAATTAAAAAGTTTCTAATCGGTCGGCTTGAGTTTTTTAGCCGCGGGAGAATGTGAATCACCGTCATCATCGATGTCGACGGAGGATTCAGAGTACCCGCTCCTGCTAGCCGCCGAGCTACCTGAACCGCCAGAAGTTGCTGAATCTGGCCATGCGGTCTCAGATTCTTGACCGCCGGACTCAGACGATGCACCCCCGCTCCAGCTTCCCTGGCCTCCCTCTTCCTCGTCGTCTTCCTCCTCTTTGCCATCTTCCTCGCCGACCTTGCCTTTACCCTTGATCGCCCTGTAGACGGCGGCCACCTGCTCTTTCAGGGTGGGGTAGATGTCGGCACAGGTGAAGTCGGTGAAGCCGGTCGGTGAAGCCGGTCGCTAAGCCGCCAAGGTCTCAGAGGCAGTTAAGCATTCCATTGATCCGCTGGATGACCTGCGGGAAGATGTTGTCTTGGAAGGTGGGGTTGGCCGGGTCATACATTGCCTGCAAAAGAAGTAAAGGAAAGGCCGTGCGGGTTCATAATGCTAACCGCACGAGTATCGGTAATGACTTACCGCCTCCCTTTCTTCCAGTCTCTTGTTTTCTTCCACTTGTTCCTCTAACTGCCTCTCCAGGCTGCTCTTCTCTTTCATTAACTGCTTGTAGGCAAGGCCCATGAAATGGCTTGCCACGAAGCTCCTCGCCCCGACTTGCGCGGCTAGCCGCGACAGGTCATCTGCTAGAACTCGGCGCATCACCTTCAGGTTGCGCTTGCCATACAACGCGCCGCCAACCACGCTCACGTGGCGGGTTACTTCTTCTCTCCCCCAGTAAGGGAGGGCGGTGGAGATCGTCACAGACTCGCCGTCCGGACTCCACAGCATAGCCGGGTTGCCTTGGATGTCCTTCAGGCTGCTTCCCGTTCCCTACATCATATACTCTCCAGAGGAGGCCGACTCCTCCTCCTCCACAGCCCGCGTCAGCTTGGCCCGCCTGGCTCGCTTCTCTCTTTGGGTGAGAGTCAGGCCTCCACGCGTCAACAGCTTGTTCTACGGGACAGCCACAGCAGCTGCAAAGACAAAGACAATGTCAGTTCACAAGCCGCGCGGCGAGGAGTTCAGTTCGGCCGGTTTGGATCTTACTATCTTCTGCTTCAATTCCTTCTAAGGACGGTAGCAGCGGGATGTAATGGTTTACATCAAGCCGCTCCCCTTGAAGAAGGTGTAGATTTCCTTCTCCATGTCGTCCAAGCCGCTGCTGCCGAATGCGGCCTCCTCGCGGATTTGCGGGTTGACTGGTAGCAACCCCAGGTTCCCCTCAAAGATGAGAAAGCGTTCCGACAAGTTGACGATCTTTTTCGCCAGGTTGACAATCTTCAGCCCCCTGCAGCCGAAGTACAAATGCCCCCGGAAGATCCTTGTCCCGGAGTCCGGGATAGACCTCACCGAGAAGCATTCCCGGAACAGCCTCATAGAAAATCAGACTCTTTCCGACCTTAAGTAGGAGATGAAGCTATATATGGCGGCTATCGAGTTTGGTGGAAGTTGTCCTGGCACAAGCCATAATGGTCGAAGACCACCACGGCCTCCATCATGACCGGAAAGCGGAAACCGCAGTCAAAGTGGTCGATGGGGATAGCGATCTGATTTGCATTGGATGTGTTAATCCGCTCGTCCTGCATAGGAAGCCGCGCGACTAGTGGGCTTCCCTGCATATGTTTCTCTACGAAATTGTCTAGCTCGGCTTTTGTAAGCCGACAATCTTTGTTGTCAGCGGAGTGGAATGCGGAGGCTGCGTCAGTCCTAACCGCAGAGGCCTTGTCAGACCGCAACGACTTGGACTTAGCCCACATCTTTTCTGTCTTGAGATGAAATCTCCGAGGTCAGCTCTTTTTATAGAAAACCAGTGAAGGTATAGTACTCAACGTCAACTCGCGGCTAGCCGTTACGCCGCGCGACCTAAACCTGCATGAAGTACAGATCAGCGCAACGACTAAGCTGCAGTTTAGTTCGTCAGTCCGCATGGCTATATCCCTGCACTTAGAATAATTTCGTTATAAATCATGTGGATATAAAGGTTTCAAGCCAGCGATCTGATCGCCAGACCGCACGGCTACTTTCCTATACTTAGATTTCCAGAACAAGACACAGGCATGGTGATCATAAATACAAACCGCATATGCCGCAAATAGTTTGCAGCATAATAAAAATACAACAGTTTACAGCAACCAAATTGTCCAACATCCAGCAGAAAAATATATATTACAACATAATTTTCAATTGTTCGGGCAGCTTAGATCTTTAAAGTCGCTCAGCCTTGCTTATCGCCGTTCAATCTGTCTCGTCCTATTCGTGCGACCTGTTCACCGGTTTGCACAATCGCAACGTACACCTGGCTAACCAGATTATGAAGCGAGTGCAGAGACCGATGAACCCGCGCAGTGTCGCGTTCTACTCTCGCAAATGGGATCATTGGGATCGCCTGAACCCCCAGCCCGCTTGAAGCTGCGGCCTGCCCGGGCGCCGCGGCCTCCGATGGATTTGAAGTTTCACCGGAGGCCGAGCTTCCAGTAACCGGCAGTTTTCCAGAGGTCGGCGGTGCAGTCCGCTGTTCTCCGTCGGTCTCCGCTGGCAGATCTTGGTCTTCGCCGCCCTCAAGATGCGGAATCCCTTCTCTGTCTCCTTCTAGTCGTCTAGCCATCAGCAAATACTTCTCTACCCTCTCCTGCTCCAAGGCGACCTGCATCTCTGCAATCTTCATCTTAGCGGCCTCCATTGCGGTCTGCAGCCTGGCAGTCCCTTGCTCCAGCGAAGACTTCAACTTTATGATCTCCTGCTCCAGTGCGGTTTGCAGCCTTGTGGTCTCCTGCTCCAGGATGGTTTGCAACTCTTGGATCCTTTTCTTGGCGGCCTCCTGGGAAACACGTTTTCTTCGTCCATAATCCGCAGGGTTTCGGTGAGCGCGTCCAAAGCCGCCTGCAGTGTGTCGACCTCCTTCTGGAAGTCGGCCATCTCTTTCTCGCGAAAACATGGCGAAGGCGGAGGTGGCGGCAGCAAAGACAAAAATGATGTCAAGTCGCCCGTTTTCATCGCGGTCTCCGGTTCACCTGTAGAAGATAAACCGCAGTCAGGTTCAGCCGGATAATTGCGAACTTCTAGCAAGGGAATCGGTGGGATAAGACCGCCGGTTTATTTTTATCTCCTTCAGAGGCTGCGGTATGGTTTTTAAACACTGGCCGCCTGAATCGTTTGGGATCTATCCTATTTAGCTTTTCTTTCCATAGCCGCTCGGTTTCTTTAGCTCGGCTTTTCAGTTGGGCCGTGGTCAGGAAAAAGCTGGACGGCGGATTTAATATTATGTTCGCCCCCTTCTTCCTTGACCGCGACTTATAGAAGTTAACAATTCTCTTAACTTCCCTGTGTTTACCTTGCAGTAATGGAAGTGAGGTCGCCACCGGCTTCTCGGCGATCAGCTTCTTCATCTCCTCCATTTTCTCTCAAAGCTTCAGTTTCTCGGCTCCTTTAGAATCCGTGGAAGCCGGATCGCCAGGCTTCTCCCCAATGACCCCGACTTCGGGGCGGTCAACCTCCTCAGAGGCCCCTGGAGTTCGACAGTAGCGCATCCTACTGCTAGAGGGTCTCGATGCCCTTGAAGAGGTCGCTAAGCATCTCGCTAGCCGCGGATACATCCTCCGGCTCATTCGGCTTGAATGCCGGTGTGGACGGACTCTCGGGTACCTCCTTCTCGTGCGGCCTATGTTGAAGACTGTCCGCGCCGGTCTTTACGGAAATATTCTGGTTTCCGGCCTGCATCTTCCTCATCTTCCTCTTCATCCATTCCTCAAGGGTCTCGATCCTTTTCTTCTGCCGTTTCAAGGAGCCGAACACCATTTTAATCAGTTTGCTCTGTTCAGCCAAAATCCGTCCGGTCTCCAGCGCCTTCTCCGGCTCGTTGTCGTCCACAACGATTATGTCGACCTTATCCAGCGATTCACACGGTTTGCCAGATTCAACACTTTTCTCCTCCGTCTCACCTATTTTTAAGTGTGGTTCGCCTGATGGAGAGAAAGTCACGACAAAGGATTTGGCAGTTCCGGTTTGTGGTGGAGCAATCTTCGAAACCGCTCTCTGATCTGTTGCGGCCTGCGATGGTTCGCCGACGGTCTGTGTCGGCCTATTTTCAAATCCAGAAGTCGCTGGAGTCACCGGCTTCCCAATCTTCTTCGAAGGCTGTCGGTCAGAGTCATCCGGTTTCTCGCTCCGGCTTTTCTTCTTTTCAGTCGATTTCTTGTCGCGAGCTAACATCGATGACATGACATCCATCTTGTGAATGTCCGCGTCGTCTTGAAGGATTCTGACCGCAAGTGGCGAGTAGCGACCCGTGGTTTGGCAGAGATCTTGAAGAATGTCAAGGGCCAGGGGATTTTATAGACACCGATAAGGCAGTCGCGGTCTCCGGCTTAGTTCTACATTTTCGAAGTTTTTTCGGAACTTAAAAATGTGCGGGGATTATGTTAAGCCCAGAATCCACGACCTGTCCGCGCAGCTTTCCAGACCGGGCGGACTGGTTGTTCTAGCCGCCACGTCTCCCAAGTCAGACGTCACCCGAGGTCGGGCGGCTTCTCCGTCTAGCCGCATCTCAGATCAACCCCTCTAGTCAACACCGAAGTCGGGCTGTCTCCATGTCAGGCCGCCGCTAGCGCCGACCCTACTCAGCGACAATGTCCAGGACCCAGAACGTCAGCTCGCCAGAAGGAATCCGCCAGGCCGCGCGGCTTCCCTCCTTTCTCATTTTCTGCTCATTTGCTTCCCCTCACCTCTGCCCGGTTCTCCTGTACCCCGGGCAGCCGGTAACTTTAGCCCTGCCCGCTTGGGCAGGCGCCCGAGGCTATAAATAGGGGGACGGTGCACTCCCCAAGACACGCTGACTGGTACCCAGGAGCTCGCCTGTTATGAGCTGCGGTCTCAAGTCTAGTGTTTTGCGGCTTGCAGTCCGGCCGGCTTCCTCTTTTTCCCCTTCGTGTAAATGTTTCTCACTTTAAATAAAGAAAAGCCCGTCGCAGGAGTGGCATTTAAGCCGCGGCGGGCGAACACTGCTGTTGCCGCTGCCAGCGGCCTCTTTTTCTGTCCTTTAGCTACGACCGCTAGTAACAGACTAGTAGATGTTGATGCACGAAAACACAAGGGGGTCGAGCACAACCAGCTAACTGTTCGAACACAGGGGAAAAAGGGGAGACTGCGAGCAGCGATCTACTAAGCGGATGAGAGCTGAAAGAGGAGCAGGGCCATGAACCACGGTAACAACAGACTTCGCCCGTCGCGGCCTGAATGCCTCTCTTGCGGCGGGCTTTCCCTTGATTGAAGAAGAAGTGGGTTACAAGTGAAAGGAAAAGACTGAGGGAAGTAGAGCAAGGGGGAGTCCGCAAGGGACAGGATTCGAGTCCGCAGCCTGTAACAAGTAGGCTCCTGGGTCCGAGTCAGCGTGCCTTGAGTGCACCACCTCCCCCCTATTTATAGGATAGGGGGCCTGCCCAAGCGGGCAGGGCTAAAATAACCGGCTGCCCGGGGTACAGGAGAACCGGGCAGTGGTGACGGGAAGCAAAAAGGAAGAACACGCCAGTCCGCATAGAAGGGCGGACTGGGCTCGCGAACTGGAGCTTCCACTGCTGCTGGGCGCGGCCACTGGAGGCTGGCGGCCTGGGCGGACGAGATACTGCGTCCGCCGCTGGAGACTTGCCCAACGCGCCGGCGGACTGAGCGGACTGGACTTTGCGTCCGCTGCTGGAGTATCACCCTTGGCGCCCGACTGGTGACAGTGCCGGACTGGGCGGACGGACAAATCCTGTCCGCGCCTGCTGAATGGGGGGTTTTGGAGTCTTGCAGTACGTTGCGGGCTGAGGGGTTAACATAATCCCCGCACATTTTTAAGTTTCCAGAAAACTTCGAAAATGTTCTCTTAACCGCCGAGTCCGCAAACCTCGAAAACACCGCCAACGCTATAAATATCGCTGGAGGGTCTGGATCTGCTGAGAATCTTGATCGATACGGGGCGCTATTCACCTCTTGCGGTCTCCACTTTCCAGTCCGGCATGGCAAGACTTGGTGCATTCCTCTCTAGCTTCACTGCCAAAGGCGACTCGGAGCCGTCAACGCCAATGAAGACTAAGAAAATTGCAAAGAGGCCGTCAAGACAAGATCCTGTCCGCCTTGCAGGAGAAAACTTCCAGAACGAGAAGCCCGCGGAGAAGTCAGCCCGCCCTACTGATATACTTGCTCGCGGAGAAGCCGCAGTTGATGCTGAACCACTGAGCGAGAGGATGACGACCTTGTCGGACTCCCTCCATTCCCAGAAAACCGCGACATCGGCGGATACTGCTGGCGAACGCACTGAGGCCGACATATCTTCTCCTAATGCCCAGGTGCCTATTGTCAACCTGGATGACGAAGATAGGCGGACTGAGGAAGAGGACGGTGTGCTTCCAAAAGCATCGACAGCTGCAAACCCGGAGCCTGTCCGCGAAGACCAGACGTTGGGGTCCGCCGCGGATCCTGCTGAGAAGACAGCCAAGAGGAAGAAGAGGAAGAGGAGCGGAGCGACCGTCGCTGAGCGGGTGGAGAAGAAGCTGCGCGCTATGAAGGAGAAGAATATCTCCAAGCGGACCGGTGAGGCGGACGTGCAACACAGGCCGCGCGACAAAGAAGTCCCCGACAGTGACCTGATAACATCGGAGGCCCAAATCCGGGGGGACAATTCTCTTTCCACGGTCAGTCTTTCCACGGATGAGATTATTGACTCCATAGACGTCGGCCAACTTGACTTAATCCACGACTCCTTGCTCGTTGTCCTGCAGCAGAATGAGGCGGAGACCGCTGGAGACAAGGGCGACGAACTCCCATCTCTGTCCGCTGCGGAGGAAGAGGAGAGGGAGAGGCTGAGGGAGAAGATAGCGGAGCAAAAGAAGCAAATCGTTGCTCATGTTGCTGCAGTTGGGGCGGCCTCGAAGCAGATCGCCGCGGACAAAGCTGCTGAGGATCTGCGGATTGCCGCGGAGCTGCTGCGGTCAGGTAAACTTCAACCTGCGCCTAAATATTTTCAGCGCAAGTGGCTTTACAGATCGCCGCCGCGGAAATCGAAGCCCATAAAGATCATCACGGAGACGGACGATATTGTAGTGTCGACAAGCTCTGCTGTTGAGAAAAGAACTAAGGTCCACCGCGAATGGAGGAAGCGATTAAGCGTCTTTGACCCGGAGCGGGCAAGGCGTCCAATCTTCTTCAATAGTCGGCGACTCGCTGCTGCTATGTCTCAAAGTGATTTTTCATCCTTTCTTCGTGTCCGCCGCGAGCTGCCTTTGAATGTGGAGTTGACTTTGTTTGTTGCAGGTGAGAAGTCGCCACCGGACTCTACTGAGAGTGGCGAGATCACAGTCACGCCGAACCCCGGTGCTGACGCGGTCTCAAATATGGAACCCGCGGAAGACGAGCCACCCAGCCTGAATATGATAAAAGAGTTAGAGAAGAAATTTGAAGCTGAAATGCAGTGTGTCAAAGCAGAGTTAGAGAAAGCGGCGGAGCGCGAGAGGGCGTCCGCGACGCGCGAGAAAGCGTTCGCAGAACGCGAGAAGGCCCTCAAAGACCAGGTCGCCAGCATCTCGCGGGCGCTGGAGAGGTCTGAAAGGGAAAAGAAAAGGCTCGCGGATGACGTCCGATACTACAGAGGCAAGCACTTGGCGTCGGCTCGCGAAGGAAAGGAGAAGCGGACTGCTGAGGTCGCTGAGCAGAGGCCGCGGGCGTCAGATCGCGTTCCTCCTGAGATCGCGGCACCGGCAGGTGGCCAGCAGCCCGCGGATGAGGAGCAGAGGCCGGCGGCGGAGCCAATGGTGCCCCTTAGTCGAGTAGACCGGGAAGCTGCCCATATGCACCGGACTATAAACGTCATTCATCATCATCTCTGCCGCGTATATAGTGAAATCCTTCAGATAAGCGATCAGGCGGCTCATCTGTGCCGGGATAGGGCAGAGAAGCGAACTGAAAATAGAGACCGCTGAGTCCGCGGTGCTCATTTTTTATGTTGAATGTATACTTCTGTATAATTGTTTGACATTGCTGTGATGTGATTGGTTAAACCTTTATCGCGATCTATGCGGACGCAGATTATAAATCCGCTTATTTTATAATAAACCTTGGCTTGATCTGTGGCGGACTGTGCGGACTAGCGCTGTGTCCGCTTCTTGTTAACCTGCAGGTGGGAAAATTCGCGATCTGAGTGGATAGGGAACTGCGACGGCCACGACTTGGCCTTGAATCTCTTTTGGAATGTTAATTTGTCTTTTATATCCGCGCTATTTGTTTGGCTGCTTTTTAACCATTTTGCGGACTGTGCGGATTGAATATGCGACCTGCGCGGACTGGCCAAAAAGCTGTCAGAAATTTTATCTATAAATAGTGTCTTCTGCTTTCTCTATGTAGGAAATTCTTGAAGTAAACGAAACCCTGCGGCCTGCAACATGGTGTCCGCGCGTACTGATGCTGCAGTTGCCTTCCACTCTGCCGACCACAGAAAATGCACTTTGAAAGAGGCTGATCTGGCGGCTTTTGTTGAAAAGAATATGGCGGACTCCAACATTCTTGTCCTCCTACCCGCACACCAGGAAAGATTGAACTTCTCGACGGCGACCCAGATCGCCATTCCAGTTGATCACTTCGACAGCGGATTCAAGTTCCCGCTCTTATGGGAGCTTGCCGCAATTTTCGAGCACTACGGGATGGTGCCCGGCCAGCTCGCGCCGAATACCGTCGCTGCGATCTGCAGCTTCCTTTCTTACCTGCGATCTGAAAGGATTGCCTTCTCAATGAACATTTTTCGCAAAATATTTTCTGTCCGCTCCATAACTGCCTCCGGAGGCCGCCCCTACAAGGGTGTAATTTATTTCTATTGCAGGGGGATGAAAGTAGTGGGTCTTCCAAACAAGATCCACAACTGGACCTCAAGGTTCTTAATCTTTGAGGGCGACCTCGGGTTCGCGCACACTTATCCGCAGGTGCGCGCGGACTCCGCTTTCAAAAACGTGCAGCTGGACGAAATGGAGTCCGCAATTGTCGAGTTCCTGGCCAACGCCAGGCTTGATATTGAGCACTACCTTCCGCTGCTAGCGAGCTTAGCGGACGTCACGCCTGAGGACAGTAAGTAGCTTAGCGGACTCAGCTTTTGTATCCGCCGCCACCATGCTTTTTAACCGGTTCTCTTTTTGCAGCGACCTTGGCAGTGCCCGCCAACCTGCCGCAGACGCCAAGCGGCTTTGTTCCTACACAAAAGGAGAAGAAAGAAGCGGTTGCAAAGAAGAGGAAGGAGGAAGGGGATGTCGCAACGGACTACTCCTCCTCCGAAAGCTTCTCCATGACCGGCTTTGGCATCAGCCAGAGGGACCTTAGGGGGAACCCTATGGTCCATTGGCACAGCAAGGAGAAGCATGTCCGCTTATCCACCGCACTTCCCTCGTGGAGGAGTCCGCGGATAACGCGCCACGCCAATGTTGCGCTCTCCACTCTCTACGGAAAGCGCAACTTGAGCGAACTGAAGAAGGTGCCCGCCGCCGACCTCCCTCTGCTGGCCTCTCAGGCCTCTGCGAACAGCGCGGTGACAAATCATTATGTTGCCACTCTGGCCAGAGACCTGTTGAGGCAAAATGAACAGCTTCAGAAAGACACTAAAGCGCTGAGGGAAAGGAACGCGCGGCTGGGAGAAAGGAATGCCCGGCAAAGAGAGGAGCTGGCGGTGAGTTGAATTCGCCGCGATCTCGATTTGCTATTCGCCGCGATCTATCTGATAGTTTGCAATCTTGCTTTTGCAGGTCGCCTATGACTTGGAGAACACTAAATTCCAGGCCGCCACGCTCCCTTTTGTGATGGAGACAGTTGAGGTTGCTGTTGAGCGGCTTGCCCGCGACGGCCTCATGAAGGAGGGAGTGGGCGGCGTCCCCTTTGTGGAGATCTTTCCGGAGCTGGCCCCTCAGGTCGCAGCGATGGAAAGAACCAAAAAAGGAAAAGAGGTTATTGAGGAAGATGATGATGAAGACGAAGAAGAAGACGGAGGCTCTCAAGGCGAAGAGCAAGTCCCTGCGGACAACGCTGAATCCAGCCGGCGAGGAGAGGATCTGTCCGCCGAGTCCGACACATCTGCTTCTTCCTCTGCTACTGGCAGCTCGCATAGCGGGTCCGCCACTAGTTCGGGGTCGGGTAGCAGCGAGAGCGACTCGAGGGATTATTCTCCAGAAGTAGATGTCGTCGGCGACAGCCCTGCACCTCCAGAGAAGAGACAGCGGACTGATTGAACAATGCATATGTATACATTTTGTATTTTTTGTAAAAAGTGGCGGACGCAAGATTGCAGTCCGCCGAACATTTTGAATGATGTAAAATTTTTTGAAGAAATAGAAAGGATATTTTTTGTCATGTGTGCTTTCTGCAATGCTCTTTTTTCCACGCTCACCGCACCGATATTTAGCAGTCCGCACGTCATGCTAATAAACTTGGGCTTTTTAACTTGCTGATTAGAAATAATTGCTGTTCGCCTTTAGAAGAAAAACAATAGCAGGCGGACGCTGTTTAGCTCCAATTGAAGTCCGCACGATATATGTCATTTATAATGAATCTTGCTGATTAGAGAATATTGTTCCACTTTGGACCAAGAAACTCAGGCGGACTCTGTCGAGTTTCTCTTGCAGTCCGCATGATATATTATTTACAATGAACCTTGTTGATTAAAGTATTTAGACATCAACTCATTCATCATCCGCCTCAGAGAACAGCCAGCTGATAATAATGCCTGGGGTACTTAGTTATAGCTGTAGTCCGCAAGCCAGACCGCACATAATATAAAAGCACATTGATGAACTTATCAAATAATGCGAGAATCATTCTACGGACTGAGCGGATACAGAAAACCAATCCGCTCACAACAGGAATATAAACTTGAATATGTACCCTGCGGACTGAGCGATACAGAAAACCAATCCGCTCATAATAGAAATGATCTATAGCTTGCGACCAGGTGGGCAGGTGAGCCTGAGCGGCATACTTTCCTCACCGGGCTATAAGCTATAGAATCAACCCAAATAAGCGGACTCTGCGGACAGAGAAAAGCAGTCCGCTAAAAACAGAAATGACCTATAACTCGCGACCAGGTGGGCAGGTGAGCCTGAGCGGCATACTTTCCTCACCGGGCTACAAGCTATAGAATCAACCCAAAAAATTCCCTGCGAAGAGCAAGATGCTCACTTGGCGGAACGGTTCCCTGCCCTCTTGCCTCGAGTACAGTCTAAGCTGTGGGTCTCCCGCAGGCACTGCTTGAGGGTACCATGGAGTGTTTGAGAGTTACAAGCTAAGATGACCCGCGGGCAGGTGAGCCGGAACGGCATACTTTCCTCACGCGATCATCGAAGTTGTAACAATATCCCTAAAGCGGCGTGGTAGAGCTTTACACCCACCTTGCCCTCCATAATGCAAGGGTGGGGTCAGGTACCTGTCGGGATCCGAAGTCCAGAATCCAACCGCGCTAGAGCCTGCAAGCTCCCACTACACGGTGCGAAATCTCCCCGCAACACGTGGTCTTCGTGGTGTTACGCTAATGACAACGGCTCTAGGGGAGGTCTAGCTGAACTTCGGCGATGTCTCCTGGTATCAGGGAACCGTTATAGGTCTTTGGGAGTGAGAGAAAACACTAGAAAAAGGTGTTAGTACGGATTCTTTGATTAAGAAAATGCATTTGCAAAGAAAGCATAAGAAAGAAAAAGGGGGTTCGGGTGTAGAACCGTTTTTGAAATCTCTCTTAGCGCCTTATCTGTTATGATTACAACAAAACACTCGAAGAAGTGTTAGCAAGCAGTTTCTATTCATAACAATTTTTGAAGAGAATACAGAAAGTAGAAGGAGGTTTTAAGAATAGAACCGCTTGAGGTCATCCCCACTCCACGTGTGTGGTATATCCTCTCCTTCGTACGTCTGCAAGCGATAAGCGCCGCTCTTTAATGTTTCTTTGACGACAAAAGGGCCGGCCCAATTTGGATTAAGCTTTCCAACTGAACCAGCTCTTGCAGCAGCATCGACCTTCTTTAGAACTAGATCTCCCACTTGGAAGTGTTTGATCCTTATATTCTGATCGAAATAACGGGCCATCCTCCTTTTGACCTCTTCCTGCCTTACAGCCGCTTGATCTCTGACCTCCTCGATGTGTTCCAAGCTGAACCTCATCTCCTCATTATTCAACTCAGCCCAATCATCAACACCTTCTCTTGCAAGCAGCACTCTGGGTGATGGGACTTCAAATTCAATCGGGATGAGTGCCTCTGAGCCATGAGAGAGTTTGAAAGGAGTCTCCCCGGTTGCGGATGATGGCGTTGTTCTAAGGGACCAGAGGACTGATGGAAGCTGATCGGCCCAACTGCCCTTGAGATTCTGCACTTTCTTCTTGAGCAAGTTGAGGATCTGCTTGTTGGCAGCTTCCACCTGGCCATTGCTTCGGGGATGATGAACTGATGCAAAACGCAGCTCTGTTCCGATCTGCCTGCAAAAATCTATCATCTCTGAATTGTTGAACTGCGGCCCATTGTCAGTGATTATTGCCATTGGTATCCCGTGCCGACATACAATTTCTCCCCAAATGAAGTTCTTGACGATCTGAGTCGTTGTCTTGGCCAATGCCTTGGCTTCGATCCACTTGCTGAAATAGTCGATCATTACGATGATAAAACGCCGTTGCCCGCTTGCCAAGGGAAAAGGACCAATGAGATCCATTCCCCAAACCGCAAAGGGCCAAGGAGTTGCAATCGACCTGAGGGACTGAGCTGCTTGGTGCTGAAGCGGAGCAAACTTCTGGCATTGAACACTCCTTCTGGCACAGATCTCTGAGTCTTTCTTCATTGTGGGCCAGAAATACCCTTGCCGTAGGACTCGTCTTTCAAGAGTTCTTGCTCCAGAGTGACTTCCACACTCTCCTGAATGAACTTCTTGCAAAATGTTGTGAGCTTCTTCTTCTGAAACACATCGGGCCATGGTTGAGAGGAAGGTCTTTCTATAAAGGATTCCCGCCACTAGAAAGTAGTGAGCTGCTTTTATTCTGAACTTCTTCTTGTCTCTAACTGTATGATGATAATTTCCTGTTGATAGATATAGGATGAACGGGTCCATCCAAGAGACACGCTGGTCGACTTGCATCAGATCTCCTTCCACCACTGCCGGGCGGAAGAGCTCGGAAGTTGTGCCTCCTGAAGGTATCCCATGCTTAGAGAGAAAATCGGCCTCCTCATTCTCTGTTCTAGGAATATGTTCGATGGTGAAGCTTTTAAACCTGCCGATTTCTATTTTCACAAGAGCTAGATACTTTTTCAAGACTGGCTCCCTTGCTTCAAAGTTACCAAGGACTTGCGACGCCATTACAAGAGAATCAGTTTTGATGTGGACATGATCGACCCCTAATTCCCTCGCGAGCCTCAAGCCTGCTAGCAGAGATTCATATTCGGCCTGGTTATTTGTTACTGGAAAGTAGAACTTGATGGACTGCTCCAACTTAATTCCATTTGGATTGATGAGGACCACTCCTGCTCCAGAAGAACTTCTGCCTGAGGCACCATCAACATAGATGGTCCAAGCCAAAGGTGACCTTTCTGCCTGATCAGAACTGGACTCTGGCATGTCAATCAGAAAATCTGCTAGGACTTGAGCTTTGATGGCTGTCTTGGGCACATAAGAAATTTCAAATTCACTTAGCTCTATTGCCCACTTAGCTAGCCTGCCGGAATGCTCGGGCTTTTCCAACACACCCTTCAAAGGTTGATCGGTGATGACTTGGACTGAATGTGCTTGGAAGTATGGACGGAGCCTGCGAGCTGACATGACCAGTGCCAAGGCTAACTTTTCCAAGATCGGATACCGCGTTTCAGCACTCTTCAAGATATGGCTGACATAGTAGATTGGAAACTGCTTTCTGCCTTCTTCCCGAAGGAGAACGGAGCTGACGGCCTCAGGGCCAACCCCTAGATACAAGAAAAGAACCTCTCCTGGCCGGGGACTCTGAAGCAGAGGCGATGAGGTGAGCTGCATTTTAACTGCTCAAAAGCATGGGAGCACTCTTCTGTCCACTCAAACTTGGATGCACCGCGGAGAGTTTTGAAAAAGGGGGCACTCCTATCTCAGACCCGAGAGAGGAATCTTGCAAGACCTGCCAGCCTTCCCCTAACTGCTGAACTTCCTTCGGTGAACGAGGGGTAGGCATTTCAAGAATAGCTTTTACCTTGTCGGGATTGGGGGCAAGTCCCTCCGGAGTAAGGAGATGACCAAGAAACTTCCCCTTACTCGCTCCAAAAGTACACTTCAAAGGATTGAGCTTCATCTTGTATCTACGCAGAGTAGCGAACGTCTCTGCTAGATCTAGCAAGTGCAGCGAAAACGATTTACTTTTAATCAAAAGATCGTCTACATACACTTCTAGGTTTCTTCCTTTTTGATGGTTAAACACACGGTCCATCATCCGTTGATAGGTCGCGCCAGCATTCTTAAGCCCAAAGGGCATGACAAGATAGCAATAACATCCATCGTTAGTTATGAACGACGTGTGAGGAACGTCGGGTTTATGCATTCTTATCTGGTGATAACCAGAAAACGCATCTAAAAAACTCATGCAAGAGTATCCTACCGCGGAATCAACTAAAGAATCTATCCGAGGCAGGGGGTAGCAATCTTTAGGACATGCTTTATTAAGTTTTGTAAAGTCTACACACATTCGCCACTTTCCCCTGGTTTTTTAACCATTACAACATTTGAAATCCAGGTGGGATATTGCATTTCTTTAATAAAATTTGCCTTGAGGAGTTTTGCAACCTCCTCCCTTATTGGTTCTGCAAGCTTTGTCGCCACGTCCCTCTTCTTCTGTTGGATGGGCTTGTAGCTGGGATCGACATTCAGATGGTGGCAAGCTACATCAGGATCCACCCCCGGCATGTCTTCTGCTGACCAGGCAAAGACATCCAGGTTCTTCAGCAGGCAGGAAATCAACTCAGCCTTTTGATCTTCAGGAAGCTCCGAGTTGATGGAGAGTTTCCTTTCCTCCCCTTCAGCAATGGGGACTCCTTGCGTCACCTGGGCAGGTTCCAGGTGAGCACCTTCATCAGCAGCAACTTTCGAACTGGAAGGGGCTTCTGCAGCCTCTGCTGGAGCAAGGGAAGCTTCAACCATGTTGACAGTGCGAACGTAGCACTCCCTTGCTCTCCTTGGGTCGCTCCTGACCCGGCACATCCTCCCATCGGCAAAGAACTTGATGGCGAGGTGATAAGTGGAAATTACTGCTTGGTACTTGTTCAGCAGGGGCCTGCCGAAGATGGCATGATAACTGCTGGGGGCGTCGACCACTATGAACTGTATCTGCTTTATTGCCCCTCCAAGCTTTACTGGCAAGGTGACGCTGCCCTCCACCTCTTTCCTCTCTCCTGAGAATCCATAGAGCGGCCCCTCAGTGGAAAGCAGAGGCTTTCCGGTCCTCAGGGCCTCGAAGGTAGACTTGAAGAGGAGGTTGACTGAACTGCCCGTGTCAACAAGAATTCTGTCCACTGTGAAGTCCCCAATACCAGCCTGGATTACGACTGCATCATCAAATGGATTGGCTGTACGAGGAAGATCTTCTGGACCAAAGGTGACGACTTCCCTTGGAGGAGTGACGGAAGAAGAGGCCACCTCTGTCTGGGTGACCCTTGAAATTGAAGATTTCCGGGTGGACTCGGTCCCAGCTCCACCATGGATGAAGAAGAGGCGCCCTAGAATCCCTTCATCATTTGCATCAAAGCATTCTACTGGGACGTTGATCGGCCCCAGACGGCCTTCATCCTCCACATCTACACACTCCTGGTAGGCCTCAGCTACCTCTTTGCCTTTCGAGGTGGATGGCTTTGAAGAGGAAGGAGAATCCTTCTTGGTCAGGTCAATCTTGCCCTCGGCAAGCAACTTCTCTATCAGCGCACGAAGGACCTTGCAGTCCTCTGTCAGATGGCCCTTTTCCTTGTGGAATTGGCAGAATTGTGAATTATCCCTCGGCTTCCACATCTTCTGAGGCCCTTGCCTCCTCTCTCCTGATCTTTGCAGGATCTGGATGACTTCGTCAAGGTCCAGATCTGCAGGGTCCTCCATGGGACTTTCATCATATTGGCACGGGGCAGGCAAGGCTGCCTGCTGGAGGATGGGAAGAGCTTGCAAAGGAACTGCGGGAGCGGCGGCCAACGGCAGTCTCTGCTCGTGAAACTGTTGATGGCCTTGGAAAGGTTTTTTGTTGCGGAAGTTTCTGCCTCTTTGAGACGGAGGCTGGAAGTCTGGACGAGGGGGCCTGCCACGAGAAGAAGAAGCGGAGGCATCCCTTCCTTCAGCCTTAGCTGTCAGGGATGAAACATAGGTCGGATTGGCATTTTCCCCTTCTATGAAGCGGTTGACCATGGCGATCAACTCCTGATAGGTCTCGGGTGCCTTTGTCGTCGCCTTAAACTTCAGAGGGCCCTCCCGGAGGCCGTGGATCAAGGCAACTTTGTAATAGTCGGGGTTCACATTCCTCACCCCCTGGATTTCTCTTTGAAAGCGATCAACGAATCGTGCTACCGATTCGTTATCCCTCTGCTTGATCTCGAATAGGGCAGCTGGCCCATTCTTCCTCTTCCTTGAGGTAGCAAACCTCAGCAGTAACTGGCTACGGAGCTCTGCAAAAGAAGAAATAGTGCCCGAAGGCAGCTCATAGAACCATTCTCTCGCTTGCCCTTCGAGAGTGGTAACCAGCAATTTACACTTGATGGCATCTGTGAGGCATCTCAAAGTACTGCCCCCTCAAATGCCTGGAGATGAGAAACTGGATCTGTCGTTCCCGAATAGGAAGGGATGCGAGGCTCCCTGAAGTTGCTTGGAGCTGATTCCCATCGAATTCGGTCAACAAAGGGAGACGGGGTGTCAAATTCTGCAGGGTAGAAAGGGCGGACTGGAGCCGAGGAGTCCGCGGGCTCGGCGGACTGGCGATCAGTAAAGTGAAGTTGGCGGGCAGGAGTGCCCCTAGCAGCATCTCTGAAGAACTCTCTGAAAGCAAACTCTTCCTCTTGAGGGCGCAGAGGGGCAGCGGACTGAGCAGCGTTCCGGGGAGTTGCTGACGACTGCCAAAGCGGAGTTCGGCGAGCTGGGGTCTGGCGGACTGGCGAGTCCGCTGGGTCCGCTGCGGCCTGAGGAGCAAGCCGCTGGGCCAAGGCAAGCAGAGCTTGGCTGATTGTGTCAAGACGCTGGTCGGTCTGCCGGCGAGATTGCTCGGCCTCAAGGCGAGCTTGTTCAATCGCGTCCCAAAGGGAGTCTTCTGAAGAGCTGGAGCGGTCTGAAGAGCGGGCTCTGCGGTCTGACATCTTGTGTCCGCTGATTTCAAAACACTACTCGGATCTGAAGGCCGCGTGTTAACTGTTGATGCACGAAAACACAAGGGGGTCGAGCACAACCAGCTAACTATTCGAACACAGGGGAAAAAGGGGAGACTGCGAGCAGCGATCTACTAAGCGGATGAGAGCTGAAAGAGGAGCAGGGCCGTGAACCACGGCAACAACAGACTTCGCCCGTCGCGGCCTGAATGCCTCTCTTGCGACGGGCTTTCCCTTGATTGAAGAAGAAGTGGGTTACAAGTGAAAGGAAAAGACTGAGGGAAGTAGAACAAGGGGGAGTCCGCAAGGCACAGGATTCGAGTCCGCAGCCTGTAACAAGTAGGCTCCTGGGTACGAGTCAGCGTGCCTTGAGTGCACCACCTCCCCCCTATTTATAGGATAGGGGGCCTGCCCAAGCGGGCAGGGCTAAAATAACCGGCTGCCCGGGGTACAGGAGAACTGGGCAGTGGTGACGGGAAGCAAAAAGGAAGAACACGCCAGTCCGCACAGAAGGGCGGACTGGGCTCGCGAACTGGAGCTTCCACTGCTGCTGGGCGCGGCC
This sequence comes from Platanthera guangdongensis, assembly GCA_039583875.1. NCBI lineage: Eukaryota > Viridiplantae > Streptophyta > Magnoliopsida > Asparagales > Orchidaceae > Platanthera > Platanthera guangdongensis. The sequence goes on along the minus strand of CM077153.1, from coordinate 113,385,122 downwards.
ACTGGAGGCTGGCGGCCTGGGCGGACGAGATACTGCGTCCGCCGCTGGAGACTTGCCCAACGCGCCGGCGGACTGAGCGGACTGGACTTTGCGTCCGCTGCTGGAGTATCACCCTTGGCGCCCGACTGGTGACAGTGCCGGACTGGGCGGACGGACAAATCCTGTCCGCGCCTACTGAATGGGGGGTTTTGGAGTCTTGCAGTACGTTGCGGGCTGAGGGGTTAACAGTAGACAGTCTCCTCCTTTCCCTTCCTTCCCCCGGTGCTCGAACTGTTAGCTGGTGGTGCCCGACTCCCAATGAGTTTTCGTGCATCAACAGCCCAGATCATTCATGGGGCCATGGTGATCATCAACCCATTCCATCTCAAAAATTCTCCACTTTTTATCCGCAAGTTTGTGCGCCTCCTGTTTTTTATTTTAGCGAAAATGAAAATATTTTTGATTATGTAGCATCTGATGCACACATCAATGCTCATTTCAAAATAATTTCTGATGCTTTAGCATCTCAGGCCTCAATTCTTTCTTTTCTTCCTCCTCCTCCTACTTATCTTTCGAATGATGAATCTTCGGACTCTCTGTCGATAGAATACAGGAAAGTTCGTCTTCCACAAAAATTGGAAAAAAATCGGGATATCGAGGGAGATTGATTTTTTGGATATAATGTTTTGTTCCCAATCAACGGAAATGATTGCTATCCAAGTGGAGCAACCAGATCTTTTTATCCAAAAATTTTCTTGTGATCAACCGCCGACGCCTTCTTCTTTTTCACCTCTTCCCCCTCCTTGCGAAAATTTCTCTTCTTTTTCTTCTTTTATTTCTCCTTCTAATTTAGTTTCTAGTTCTTCTTCCTATCCCTCTTCTAATAGTTTATTTTCTTTTACTAACAAATTTTCTTTTTCTAAATCTTTTTCTTTTGTTTTATTTAAAAAATAAAAAATAAAAAAAATATATTTTTATTTTCTTAAAAAATGTTTTGGCACTCATGCCACAACGCATATTACGCGAGTTGTCATTACATTTCTCCTTTTATTTTCCATTTAGCTAACCAATAACGTCGACCACAACAACGTTTTAAACAAAGAGCGTTCTTGGGAGGCACCCCTTGCTTATCTTTTTTGATGTTGTTTTTTTGTTTTGTTTTGTACAGGAATAAGCTCCCGGGTGTTTGTGTCGCTTCTCACCTCTCAACTTGGACTCGATCCGGTCTTTAGCTCAAGTTTGGGGGACGCATTTTTCAACATCTAGGCATCAAATGCTAGGGAGGCATCTTTTCCTTTTCTTTGCATCTCTTTTTCATTTTTGTACTTTCATTTCTGTTTTGATTTCTCTCTATCCTTCCACTTTTTTCTCCATCGAGGACAATGTCCATTTTAAGCTTAGGAGAGGATTTCCTCCTTCTCTTGTCTTTATTTTGTTTCCTTAAAAAATCAAAATAAAAAAAAAATTATATATATCTTAAAAATACAAAAAGGGAATATCTTAAAAATCCAAAAAAAAAATTAGAATATGTCAAAATAAAAAAAGAGAACATAACTTAAAAATACAAAAAAAGAGAATATCTTAAAAATCCAAAAAATAGAAAATATTTCAAAATCAATATATATATATATATATATATATATATATATATATATATATATATATATATATATATATATATATATATATATATATATATATATATATATATATATATATATATATATATATATATATATATATATATATATATGTATGTTTTTTACTTTAATAGTTTAAACTAATTTTGGAATTTCAATAGTATCTCCTGCTTTTCTTTTGTTTTTCTCAAAATTTCATATAAACAACTTAGCTAATTATGATTTTTCTAATTGTTTTTTTAATTATGTTTCACAAGTAAAATGTTGGTCATGCTGTGTTTCTAATTCATAGTAGCATGTTAACGTGAAACATTTTTCTAAAACTCGCATTTTTATTTTGACATCTCGTACTTTATTTTTTATACTTTCTTAAAAATCTTTCGTCCACTATTTTCCTTTTTGTTTTTTGGATAATTTTTGTAATGTCAACTTTTGATTAGCGTAGTAGATGTGAACGATCATAGTTGCATATTATTTCTATTTTTAAGATAATTTCATTAGTCTTCATTTATTATCTAGGATTTTCTTTTTTAAATTTTTCAAAACTTATGCTTTAGATTAAATTGGAAACATGAAAATGATTAAGGCCATCTTTGTTTTCGTTTGAGCCTTATTGCCAACCTAAAAAATTTTATCCCTAGTTAGCCGCTTTTGAGCCTTTTTTAAATTTCATTTGTTAGCTCCACTTATCATCTCATTTTCACCAATGCTAAAATTTCCAACCTATCTAATCACACTAACCTTTTGAGTTTCGTTAAAGTTTTCATGATTATGATAGGGTTGTTTTTGTGATATGATTGGGGAACTTTTTTAAAAATGTATGCTCCAAAGAAGTGTTTACTTTTGTTTGGCCAATTTCAAAGTGAAAAGACAAAATCATTTATGGCCTTTATTTTGTTTTTTAAAAAAGAAAGAAAATATAAATAGGAAAAAAAGAAAATGAGAAAAAAAAAGAAAGAAAAATATTTTATTTATGATTAAAATTTTGAAACTCTTTATTTTTATTTAGTGTGATTTTAAAACCTCCTTGTTTATCTTTGAATTACACTCATAATCATAATCCTAAACAAAATATTTCGGTCGTAATAAGTACTTTTTATTCATGTTTTTGAAATTTTTTTTATCTAAGAAAAGAAGAAAAGTAAAATAGTAAAGTTTTGGATTTAAATTTAGATTTTTGTTATTTGATTGATATAGTTATAATGTGTCTCTTGGATCTAGTAACAACTCAATGCGCTTTTTTATTTTGTTGCTTTGCTTAAATTTATTTAAAGAATTTTGTTAAAATTTTGGATGATTTATTTTCGTTAGTAAATTTTATAAATTGTAAAACCATATTTAAGTAACTGTTTTAGATTTACGTTTCACCATCTCCCTACTTAGACTTTCGCATTGTATTTGTGTTAGCATAATTAGAATTTTCCTGATTAGTCACTTTTATGTTAGCTAGTTTTTTTTTTTTTTGAGGACAAACAAAGCTTAAGCTTGGGGGAATTTGATATTACGTTTCGTAGTCAAAATTACTAGGGTAGTTACTAGTTTCTAATATTGAAATCATGTTTGTAAAGTTTTATTTTGACCTCATTTTGTATATATTTTAATACCACTAATGTTTTCTCTTATTTTTGCAGATTTTCTCAGTTTTCGGCCAAAATGACATGACACGCCCCCTGACACGCCCTCCCTAGGTATGTCACCGGCATGTAGCCTGATCCCTAGGAAGATTGCTGCCAGAAGCCATATAGTCGAGCTCAGCTTATTTTGTCGAGCTCAGCATGTTCTTCGAGCTCAGGCTTCATTTATGCGTTTGACGATCTTCTCCCAATTCGTCGAACTCAGCAATCAGTTCTTCATTCGATGATCGTCTACAAATTCATCGATCTCGACTTCAGTTCTACGTTCGACGAAATTCTCCCAGTTCGTCGATCTCACTTTCTACGTTCGACAATCGTCGAACTCCTCCTGCTCCTTCTATTCGCCATTCGTCGAGCTCTCCCTCCTTCTCTTCTTTCGTCGAGCTCTCAATCCATTTCGTCAAGCTTACCTGCTGCCGAGGACAAGTCCCGCCTTTTTCATAAAAGTCTGCTGTCGCAATATATGCACGTCACCCGTACAGAGGCAATCAACATATTGCCGCAAATATTCATACAAGGTCAACCCCTTACCTATCACGCCCACTGACATGCCCTCCCCGGGCGTGACACGGGGGCGTGACCATCCTAAAAAATGTCTATAAATTCAGACATCCCCTTGTGAAAAAATACAGAACTTTTGGGGAGAGGGAGGTGCTGCTTGGTCGATTCTTAGGCTTTTATGGTGTTTTTCACATGTTTTTGCTCTCTCTCTCTCTCCCTCCATTTCTAGCTTTACTTTTCATGCACTGTATTTTATTTACTTGTAATCACTTTTTATTAGTGTTGTAGCAGTAGTTTGTTCTCTTTTTCAAGCACTTGTAATTTTCATTCCTAGATGTAATCCATTTTTCTGTTTAATGAAATTGTAGTTAGTTTTCTCTTTTTCTCTCTCTTTAGTTTTCATGCACCTTTATTATTTACCCCTCTCTTTTCCTATTACCTTGAGTAACTATCCTCATTTGTACTCGATCGCGATGATCTGAGAATGAGTTGATCAAGTTATGATGTTTTAGCTTTCTTTTTCTTCTTAAAGTTATTACCTTTAATTTACTCTTTGGCTTTTATTTAGTGGGATTATATTGCTGGTATATAGTTTCCATTTTGGTTTTCAATCTTAGTTGGCCGAGTGGTTCGTAGATTGAATCGATCACTCTAGAGTAAAGAGAGTTGCACACACCCGTTGAGAGAGGCAGGCGTTAAATCTACTGGATTGGAGTGAAATTCAATAGCGGGGTTCACAGCATAAAGCGAGCTTTAGGCCTCCGATTTGGACTAGAGTTCCGTTGGACCTTCTTAAACTCAGGTGGGCATGACTTCGAGAGAAGCGTGTTCATGCTTTAGGAACCTCCACGGTCAAGGTGTTTTACTTTATTTAGAATTAGTTGTTATTTCATTTTGATTTTATTATTTCAAAGTGATTCAAGATTGAGTACTCACCTTTTATCTTTAGTTCTAACCTTTTATTTCTACAAGTAATTTAATTTTCTTTTTAGCTTAGAAATTTAGTTCCTGTTTTTAGTTTAAAAAATTAATCGAAAAAATCATTTTAATAAAATAATAGCGATCTCCTCGAAGTAGAAGTAATCATTATGCCCAAGGGAAAATACGACCCTGATATTAATCTTTAGTATCCTTTGCTATAAACGATAAGGTACACTTGCCTTTATCGGATATAGAATCGGAGAATATTTTCAATTCCACAATCCACCTTCTCTTTTCTTTAACACCTCTTCTCCACCTTTGCGATTGCAAGTATCAGCTACACTCAACGCCTTTTGTCTTGACATTGAGAGAGTAAGTTACTCCACTCAATGTCAAACTACTTAACATAATTTTTCTGTTATCTTGCGTTGAGTGAGTAAGCTACACTCAACGCCTGAGAAATTAGTCAAATTTTTTGCTTAATATTTCTGTGGAGTTGACTGGCACAGCAACCCTCAATGCTTTGAGCTGTATGGCGTTGAGTGAGTAGACCATACTCAACGCTTGTGGACTTGGCCACATTTTAGCAAAGTTTTCTAGGCTTAGACTGACTCAGCCTGACTTACAGTATTTTGTTGTATGACGTTGAGTGAGTAGACTACACTCAACGCTTTTGTACTTAGCCATCTTGTTTGGCTAACTTTCTGTTAGGCTGAGATAGTCTCAAAGCTATATGTTTTATGGCGTTGAGTGAGTGGACTACTGATGCGTTGATCGGCAAGTGTACCGGTCGCACAAGTAATATAAAATGGACGAATGTACCCAAGTATCGATCTCTCAAGTAACACAGTAAGGTGGAGTTAATTTTGAGGAGGACTTGAGATTGAAGTCCTTAGGTCAGAGTTTACGAAGGTGGGTTTTGATTATTGCGGAAAAAGAAAGTAAAATGCTAATAAACTACTCCTATGCAACGCCACTATTGGATGCTTTGCCAGGCGGGATGGAAGACTACACGGGCTGCTATGCACCGAATCGCTAGGTGGATGGACGAGTAGGCTTGTGAATGGGGTGGTTAGAATGGCGGAATGAGGGTCGAGAGCACCTCTTCACTACGCACACCTCTAGCAATCGCTAGAGCGGCAAAACTGGATGTGGTGGCGGAAGGAAAGGGTGCACCTCAAGCAAATAACGCAAATATAAATTCACATAGACATGATTGTATACAAACGTATATTACAATTAGAACACTTCATCAAATACAAAGAGATGAAACTACACTATCAATAACAAAACAGGAAGAGAGTGTTTGAAATCAACCTGATCTGAAGTCTCGCCGAGGATTCACGGAAGGAATCGTCGGGTTGTCAATCCGTATCCTACCTCTGTCCTCAACTGCGTCCAGGGTAGAGGAGGCTGTCACTATCTCCAAATGGACTCGTCTTCTTTGTTTCACGGTCCGGTGGAGGATGGCACAAACTTCTCCTAATTTGATGGAGAAAGCTAGATCAAACTTTTCTTGAAGCTCAAGGATGAAGGAGGAGACCGAGAGAAAGCTCCGGCTTTAATTTGGCGTTAAAAGCTTGCCCAGAGGCCACTCCACAGTGGGGAATGAAGGGAAACGGCAGAACTTTGCCCTAAAACTACGGCTGGAATGGCTGAAGTCCGGTCCTTAAAATGCAGGGAAATCTGCGCTTAAATAAAAGCAAGTCAGAAAATAGTCACGCACGCTCTGGAGCACGACCGTGCGCTAACCGTGCGTTATTAAATTCCAGGCTAAGCTTGCGAATGAAGGTTCGTTGACCCGTGTGTTTTACTCCCGCACGGGCACTTTCGTCCGTGCGTGGAGGAAATCGCACGGGTAAAAACAGAGCGCAAGAAATCGGGATACTTCAGGGGAACCGTGCGTTTTATACACGCACGAGTGCTTCCACCTGTGCGTGAACAAAACGCACGATTAACCACAGATATGTGCAAACATGAAAGCTACAGGAAAACCGTGCGTTTTCTTCATGCACGGTTCCGAAGAAACCGTGCGTGAAGATCGTCGAAATCAGATCAACGAAATTCATCCAGCTTAACTTGACGTTTCTCCAGCTCAACAGAACGCACAATCGGGCACAAACCGACCGTGAAGGAAACGTACGACCGTGTGTTTTCCTCAAACCTGAATTCCAGACTTGGGGAAAATGCACCACCTGCAAAGCAAAACCAAAGCTAGAGCAAAAGCTCCCAACACCAAACATACAGGAAAAAATTGCTGGAAAGAGCTATGGGGAGCACCATGTGCATACCCCCAACAAAAGAATGCACAATTGCACACCCTCGGGCCAAAACAGTGCGCAAAATGGTCCATGATCGAACAATGCAAATATAATCAATAACCAATTGAATTGCAGTGCACGAGTGAGAAAACCAGCTCTGATGAGTCCGAAAAACCCTATAAAAATCGGACTCATCACACCCCCAGACTTACCTGTTTGCGTGTCCCGAGCAAACAAGATCTTTGAAGATAGGGAAAATAAACTAGCTAACATAGAAATTAAGATAAGGAGTACCATGCGAAGTCGCATGCTCGCACACATAAAAATATAATAGAGGAAATTTTTAAGTATACAAAATAGTTTATACTATTAACAATGCGTTTCTAGAGTTTATTACTACTCAAAAATCAAATCACGGTGAATCTTCCGGTCACGGGTAGGGAGAAAGTAGACTAATTGCTATTGAGAACAATGCCAAAGATCGGGGCTCGGGATAACCTGCAAAGGAATCCACCAATGTTGGTGACCATATGCTTGCCTGTTTGCACTCTCTCCACGTCACTTGTTTGGTTCACCACGAATCAGTAGAACTTTAGGTGAAAAGATGGGCAAAGGTTTTGGTGAGGTAAACATAGATAAATAAGAAGGCTACACACCTAACCAAAATACATGCAGATACACCGCACCCCCAGACTTAATTTTTTTAGAATATGGGTGTGTGCACCACTTACTCCAAATACAATCTCATCTCAAATAGAATTTTCAATTATACTTTTTCTTCTCATGTTTCTTTTTCGCAATTATATATTTTTTTGTATATTTTTTTCAAATCATGTTTTTATTTTAACAAATTCAGCAAATAAAAACTTTGGAGCACATCCACATATTACAAGAAATATCACCACATCAACACCCCAAAATGAAAATGTAAAACACTAAAGCTTGACTTGGGTGTGCGACTAGGATCGACTATGAGGGTTTGGTGAAATAATGGTGGAGCTGAATCAAAAGTAAGGGTAGGCACAACGGGACTAACAAGGATAAGACGTTAGGAATGGTACAAAGCTCAACCGGGCCAGAATGATGGCCTACATCACGCTTATGCGATTGAACTAACCTATACCCATGCTTCAAGAATAGCTTGGGGCATGTTCTTAGCCAACGAGAAAGACTAACCATCCTCCCTACTCGAGTAATACGAATCTAACGGCCGTCTACACACGTCCCTAAGCTACAGTCGGATTCACAACAGATTCACCATTTTTTGAGTAGAATAAATAGTATTTACGCAATTAGAAAAATATAATATTATAAGCGTATAGAAATATTAAATCTCTCCAATTTCTACACGAGACGAGAGAACTTGACTAGGAGCACAGCAGGGTCAACATTTTACTCTATCTCATAATCCTATACCAACACAAAAATTTTCCCAAATCATATAAAAGAAACGAGTTTAACTCGCAGCACGCTAACAACTAAGCAGGCGCTCATGTGGGTGCAGTGGTGTGCGATGTGATGAACTAATCAAAATATAAACAATAAAAGCTTCAAGTATGCAAATGAAATGTGCGCGTGCAAAAGGTAACAAATACTGGCTCTCCCCCAGACTTAAACTAAGCTACACCGTATATGATATCGAAATTAAAATCAGATAGAGATAAGGGAAGAGGTTACCCATTGCTCAGCTGGTGAGCATACCAGAAGACGCGTGAAAACACAGAAGCAAGTCCGCCATACGAAGAATCACAACCCTGCCAATGCGAATTTGCCTTGAATACCTGCAAGGGGGGAGCTCCGCAAAAAAAATGTATACACAAAGCCATAACAAATTTAATCTAAGCAATGCTTGCAAGTTATTAAACTAAACAAAGTCATCACGTATATAAAACAAAACTAAGCACAGTGACAAAAGAACGAAAGGCACTACAAACAATATATCTACTAACCACCGTGGGGACGAATCCCTAGCTGAATAAAGTAAATGCATAATCAGTCAACTCAACAAAAACACAAACAATGAAGAAAAACAACACACAACCCCATCCAAGGAGAAAAGCAGCAGTCACTCAGGCTGATCGGGAAAAGATGGAGGCGGAAGCGGAGTACGGGCACGAGAAGTAGAAGATCGAGCAGGGGCAGCAGGGGGCACCTGAAGAAGGTCAACAATGCGCATCATCATGTCGTGTTGCTCGCGCAACAGCTCCTCCATCTGCATATGTCGTGCGTAGAAGTTGGGACAATCCTCCGCGAAACTCGTACGATGCGAGGCATGGGCAAAAGAAGGTGCTGGTGCCAGGGGCACGGGATGGACCGGAACGACATCGTCGATCCAGAGGGACTCTGAAGAGGATCCTGCATCAGCAGAAAAAGCCCTAGTTGGCTGCTCAGGCTCCATAGTATGAATAACGAAGCGCCATGAACTGCCAGAGGAAACGCGACGTACCAATCTGAAGGCAGTCATCATGGTGGCCAAGATGAAATCGCCATGGCAAACGGGAGACATGGCGTGAAAAGTGTCAAAAACTCCTAATCCCTTGGCGATTCGCGTAGTAAAGTGCGAACCACTGATGGCCTTCAGAGGCACGTACGTGGCCTGGTGAATGAAGTAATCCGCTAGAACCAAGCCGAGGTGGAGAGGGACGCCATGAACGTTTAACGACAAGTGTACCGGTTGCACAAGTAATATAAAATGGGTGAAAGTCACCAAGTATCGATCTCTCAAGGAACACAGTAAGGTGGAGTTTATTTTGAGGACTTTATATTTAAGTGCTTAGGTCAGAGTTTACGAAGGTGGGTTTTGATTGTTGCGGAAAAAGAAAGTAATATGATAATAAACTACTCCTATGCAACGACACTGTGCGATGCTTCGCCAGGCGGGATGGAAAACTACACTGGCCGCTATGCACCAAATCGCTAGGCGGATGGACGAGTAGTCTTGCAGATGAGGTGGTTAGAATGGCAGAATGAGGGTCAAGAGCACCTCTTCGCTACGCACGCCTCTAGCAATAGCTAGAGCGGCAAAACTAGATGTGGTGGCAGAAGGAAATGGCGCACCTCAAGCAAAAAAACATAAATATAAAATCAAATAGACAAAATTGTATACAAACATATATTACATTAAGCACACTTTATCATATACAAAGAGATCAAACTACACTATCAACAATAAAACAGGAAGAGAGTGTGCAAAATCAACCAGATCCGACGGTCTTGCTGAGGATTCACGGAAGGAATAGCCAGGTTGTCAATCCGCGTCCTAGCTCGGTCCTCAACTGCTTCCGGGGTAGAGGAGGTTGTCACTAAGTACTAATGGACCTGTCTTCTTCGTGTCATGATCCGGTGTAGGATGGTAGAAACTTCTCCTAACTTGACGGAGAAAGCTAGATCAAACTCTTCTTGAAGCTCAAGGATGAGGGAGGACGCCGAGAAGAAGCTCCGGCTTTAATTTGGCATTAAAAGCTTGCCCGGAGGCCTCTGCACAGTGGAGAATGAAGGGAAACAATAGAACTTTGCCCTAAATGGCGACTGGAATGGCTGAAGTCCGGTCTTTAAATTGGAGGAAAATCTGTGCTTAAATAGAAGCAGGTCAGAAAAATAGTCACGCACTGTCTGGCGAATGACCGTGCGGTAACCGTGCATTATTAACTTATAGGCCAAGCTTGTTGATGAAGATGCGTTGACCCATGCATTTTAATCGCGCACGAACGCTTCCGCCTGTGTATGAAGGAAATCGTACTGGTAAACAACCGCAGCTCTGTTCCGACCTGCTTGCAAAAATCTATCATCTCTGAGTTGTTGAATTGTGGCCCATTATCAGTGTTTATAGCCATAGGAATTCCATGTCGGCAGACAATCTCTCCCCAAATGAAGTTTTTGATGACCTCAGTAGTTGTCTTAGCCAATGCCTTGGCTTCAATCCACTTGCTGAAGTAGTCGATCATTACAATGATGAAACGCCGTTGTCCGCTTGCCATGGGAAAAGGACCAATGAGATCCATCCCCCAAACCGCAAAGGGCCAAGGAGTTGCAATCAATCCGAGTGACTGAGCTGCTTGAAGTTGAAGTGGAGCAAACTTCTGGCATTGAATACACTTTCTAGCATAGATCTCAGAGTCTCTCTTCATAGTGGGCCAGAAATATCCCTGCCGCAGGATCCGCCTTTCCAAGGTTCTTGCTCCCGAGTGACTTCCACACTCTCCTGAATGAACTTCTTGTAAAAGAAGGGGAGCTTCTTCTTCTGAAACACACCGGGACATGTTAGAAAGGAATGTTCTTCCATAAAGGATTCCTACCAGTAAGAAATAATGTGTTGCTTTTATTCTGAATTTTTTTTTATCCTTGACTGAATGGTGGAAATCTTCTGTTGACAGATAGAGAATGAATGGGTCCATCCAGGAGGGACGTTGATCTACTTGCATCAATTCTCCTTCCTCCACTGCCGGGCAGAAAAGCTCGGAAGTTGTTCCTCCTGATGGCATCCCATGCTTAGCAAGAACATCATCCTCCTCGTTCTCGGTTCTAGAAATATGCTCAATGATGAAGCTCTTGAACTTGTCGATCTCTATCTTCACAAGAGCCAGATACTTCTTCAATATAGCCTCTCTTGTCTCAAAATTGCCAAGGACTTGCGACGCCATTACAACAGAATCGGTTTTGATGTGAACATGATCGATTCTGAGTTCCCTTGCAAGTCTCAAGCCTGCTAGCAGAGCTTCATACTCGGCCTGGTTATTGGTTACTGGAAAGTAAAACTTGATGGCCTGTTCCAATTTGACACCGTTTGGATTAATGAGAATCACTCCTGCTCTAGAAGAACTTCTGCCTGAGGCACCATCAACATAGATGGTCCAAGCCAAAGGTGACCTTTCTGCTCGATCAGAACTGGACTCTGGCATGTCAATTAGGAAGTCTGCTAGGACTTGAGCTTTGATGGCTGTCTTGGGCACATAAGAGATTTCAAATTCACTCAACTCTATTGCCCACTTAGCTAATCTGCCAGAATGGTCCGGCTTCTCCAACACACTCTTCAAAGGTTGATCGGTGACGACTTGAATCGAGTGCACTTGGAAATATGGACGGAGTCTGCGGGCTGACATGACTAGTGCCAAGGCTAACTTCTCCAAGATCGGATACCGTGTCTCAGCACTCTTCAGGATATGGCTAACATAGTATATTGGGAACATTCCTTATCAGGCGGAGGCCATGGATCAAGGCGACCTTGTAATAATCGGGTTCACATTCCTTACCCCTTGGATCTCCTTTTGAAAGCGATCAACGAATCTCGCCACTGATTCGTTGTCCCTTTGTTTGATTTCAAAGAGGGCAGCTGGCCCATCCTTCCTCTTCTTGGAGGTAGCAAACCGAAGCAACAACTCGCTGCGAAGCTCAGCGAAAGAAGAAATTGTTCCCGAAGGCAGCTCATAGAATCACTCTCTCGCCTGTCCTTCGAGAGTGGTTACCAGGAGTTTACACTTGATGGCATCTGAGAGGCATCTCAAAGCAAATGCCCCTTCAAATGCTTGGAGGTGAGAGACTGGTCAGTCTCCCCCGAATAGAAGGGAAGGCGATGCTCTCTGAAGTTGTTCGGAGCCGACTCCCATCGGATTCGATCAACGAAGGGAGACGGAGTCTCGAACTTAGCAGGTTAGAAGGGGCGGACTGAAGCAGGGGAGTCCGCGGGCTCGGCGGACTGGCGGTCAGCAAAATGAAGCTGGCGGGCAGGAGTGCCCCTGGCAGCTTCTCTGAAGAAATTCCTGAAAGCAAACTGCTCCTCCTGAGGGCGCAGAGGGGCGGAGAACTGAGCAGGATTCCGAGGAGTGGCTGGCGACTGCCGAAGCGGAGTTCGGCGAGCTGGAGTCTGGCGGACCGGTGAGTCCGCTGGTTGTGCTGCGGCCTGAGGAGCAAGCCGCTGGGTTAAGACAAGCAGGGCTTGGCTGATCGTGTCGAGACGCTGGTCAGTCGGAATGCGGGACTGCTTGGCCTCAAAGTGAGCTTGTTCAATTGCATCCTAGAGGGAGTCCTCTAAAGAACTGGAGCGGTCTGAAGAGTGGGCTCTGCGGTCTGACATTTATATCCGCTGAATTCAAAATGACACTCGAATCTGAAGGTCGCGTGTTAACTGTTGATGCATGAAAATGCAAAGGGGATCGAGCAGCACCAGCTAACGGTTCGAGCACAAGGGAAACGAAAGGAAAGGAGAGACTGCGAGTAGCAATCTACTAAGTGGACGAGAGCAGGAAAAAGCAGCAGGGCCGTGAGCCACGACAACAACAGACTTCGCCCGTCGCGGCCTGAATGCCTCTCTTGCAACGGGCTTTTCCTTGATTGAAGAAAGGTTTGGTTACAGGTGAAGGAAAAAAGGAAGATAAGAGCAGAGCAAGCTGGAGTCCGCAAGGCAGAAGATTCGAGTCCGCAGCCTTTAACAAGTAGGCTCCTGGGCACGAGTCAGCGTCCCTTGGGTGCACCACCTCCCCCTTATTTATAGGATGGGGGGCCTGCCCAAACGGGCAGGGCTAAAACAAACGGCTGCCCGGGGTACAGGAGAACCGGGCAGCGGTGACGGGAAGCAAAAAGATAGAACACACCAGTCCGTACAGAAGGGGCGGACTGGGCTCGCGGGCTGGAGCTTCCATCTGCTGCTGCTAGGCGCGATCCTACTGGAGGACGACGACCTGGGCGGACGAGACACTGCATCCGCCGTTATAGAGAATCTATAGATCCTTAGGCATGGCGGACTAGCGAATAGAGCGTTGAGTCCGCCGCTGGGGGATCATCCTTGGTGGCCGATTGCTGCTATATTGACGGACTGGGCGGACTGCCTAATTGAGTCCGCGAGTGTTGAAAGGAGGGTCTTGGCATCTTGTAGGATGTTGCGGACTGAGGGGTTAACATATGGAACACGTCGTGTAGGTTTCCCAGCTCCGGTGGCAGCTCCAGCCTATAAGCCGAGGGACTGATCCACTCCCGCATCCTATAAGGCCCCATATATCTTGGGCTGAGCTTCTTCTTCCGATCGCGTACCCGTGAAACCCCATGCATCGGTCGGATATTCCAGAACACCTTGTCCCCCACCTGGAACTCCACCTGACCATGCCGAGCGTCGTAATAATTAGCCTGTCGGCTCTGTGCCTCTAGCATCCTGTCCCGTATCAACCTCACCTGGTCTCGGTGTCCTCAACAAACTCCGAACCCAAATCCTTCTGATCCTCGTCCTGTATCCATGATAGCGGAGTCCTACACCTCTGTCCGTATAAGGCCTCATAAGGAGCCATCCTTATGCTGGACTGGTAGCTGTTGTTATATGAGAACTCGATCAGTGGCAATAGCTTCTCCCAAGGCTCACTGCAATCCAATATGCAAAGTTGGAATAGATCTTCCAAGATCCGATTCGTGCGTTCCGTCTACCCATTAGTCTGGGAATGGAAGGTTGTACTGAATGAGAAGTGGCCAAGTAAGTCTGCACTGATCTCCACTTCCTGGACGTAAACCGTCCATCCCAATCCAATACAGTCGACCTGGGTACACCATGATAACGAACGAATTACTCCACGAATTTCCGAACCAGCACAGTAACCGAGTCATCCTTTCGGATCAGAATAAATCTGGCTACCTTTGTCAGCCGGTCGACGATCACCCAGAAACAATCATTTCCCGTCCGCAATCGAGGAAGCCCGTGTATGAAGTCAATCGCGATATCATCGAACTTCCACTCTGGCACTGGGAGCGGCTGCAGTAATCCTGCGGGGTTTCTGCATTCTGCCTTCACCAGTGGGCATGCCTCGCAATGGGTCACAAAGTAGGTGATATTCTTCTTCATGCCTGGCCAGTACATGGTCTTTTTCAGGTACGCAGACATCTTCGTAACTCCCGGGTGTACTGAATAGCGACTGCAATGAGACTCCATCATGATATCTTCCCGGACCTGGCCTCCCTCTGGTATGTAAATCCGTCCTCTGAAACACACTAGACCATCCCTCAGTGAGTAATCTCCAGCTGTGCCTGCTTCTAAGGCCCGGAATTTCGGCTCTAGCTGTGCATCCTGCCTCTGCCCATCTCTGACTCGGTCTCGAATGTCATCTAGGGCAACCAACGAAGCTAGGTACTAACGGTATAGCTCAGGGTTATCCTCGGATACCAAGGATATCTGCATCTTTTCTAACATCTGAAATAACTCCAAGGACATCAACTGCGTACCTGCTCTAGAGTTTATGGCCTTCCGGCTCAGCGCATCTACCACCACATTCTCCTTCATAGGGTGGTAGTGCATCTCGTACTGGTAATCTGCTAGGAGCTCCACCCACCGCCTCTGCCTGATATTCAGCTCTTTCTACGTGTCCACATACCTCAAATTTTTGTGGTCGGAGTATATGTCGCAGTGTACACCATACAGACAGTGCCGCCAGACCTTCAGAGCAAGTATGACTGTTCCTATCTCTAAGTCATGAACACGGTATTTCTGCTCATGCTTCTTCAGCTGTCGTGAGGCATACACCATCACATGACCATTCTGCATCAGCACTGTACCCATGCCCTGGTAGGAAGCGTCGGTGTAGACCTGGAATCCTTCTTTCCCCGAAGGGAGGGCTAGTATAGGAGCCGAGGTGAGTCGATCCTTCAGCACCTGAAAATCAACATCGCACCGTGGGTTCCAGACAAAGGGCATCTCCTTCCTCTTCAGGGATGTTAGTGGAAGGGCAATACCAGAAAATCCCTCCACGAACTTCCGGTAGTAACTGGCAAGTCCTAGAAAACTCCGCACGTCTGTGGCCGAATCTGTCCCCAAGTAGGATGGGGGAGAAAGTCCTCGGATTATACTCAGCCAGTTGGCCCCCTGGTTTGGCTGCGGAGCCGGAACTTGTTTAGCCATAAAAGCCTCCAAGATAGCTGTCAGAGTCTGCCCCATCTCTGACTGTAGGAACTGAGTGGGGACTGGGGGAGGTGGTGCAACAATCAGAGTCTGCTGGACTCCGCCCTGTGGCATAGGCTGTGCTGGGGGCTGCGTAACAAACTCCATTTGTAAGTAATTGACTCAAAACTAATTAAAAGTGGACAATTTACATGTGATCCCCCATATGGCCACACTAGTGCTTCCACTGCTTAGTGTGTCCCCAAACTAAACCTACGCAGGGGTGACCCAGGGGTTGTGGACTGCTACTTTCGATCGAGGTCTGCTCTGATAACACTTGTAAGACCCCCCCCCCCCCCCCCCCCCCGTTTTTTTTTTGAAACACTGGGGTCTTAGGCCCAGAATTGCTGCTTTGCGGTGACACCTTCACGCCTGGGATGGTCATCACTACAAAATGCCGATCCTGCCGGCCAAATCGATCACAACTGTAGCAAAATAATAAAAGGCAAGTCCACATAAAAATAATCTCCCCGAAGGGAGTGTCCATAGATATAACAAAATACTAAAATCTTGGTCTCATGCCCAGTACATCAAATCGTCACTACATATCTCTCATCGCGGAAGCAAAACTAAAACCACTAGTACCGAACAGGACTCACAGTCCCTGCCATCTGAACTTCGGTACTAGATTGCCCCATCTCCAAGCGTGCCGACCTCCGGGGCTGCTCCTCCATGCTGGGCTCCACGGTCCCCTAACATGATGTGGTTCGAAAACCGTTAGTCTAAAATACTAAGTCCTATCATCCCCCGCCCCTTCCCCCATGGCTCCTAGGCATCGAGCGGGGAGGAAGAGAGGAGAGGACATGAAAGTGGAGAATAACAAATAAGGAGATGGTGGCGGAACTAACCTAGCAGTTCTATAGTATATAAGGCAGTAATAGAGGTATGAAAAACTGAACAAGAGAAGTAACCTTAACTTATATGATAACACATAAGCCAAAGGATCTTTTGCAGGGCTACTATCGTATAAAAAGTCTCATACCAATTTATACGATAGGGTGTCGGTTTTCTAGCAATTATATATTTATATTTACTGAAATAAACCTTAACTTATAAGCATGCTCGCACGAGCTTATAAACCAAGGGGTCGTTCTGCAGGGCCTATTGTATAAGCGCCCCATACCACTTATAAAATAAGTGTCGGGTTATATGCAATGATTATGCCATGAAATACAATTATGCCATGATGTGAACATGCATGTGCAACTCACCCACTCGACTCTGTGTACACAGACCTTTAGTTCCCCCTTTCTGGAGCCGAACCTCCCAGGATACCTTCGTAGTGGCAAACAGAAGCGGTGGGTTGGGCCTCGCCAACCTCTAAACTGGTAATTTCACTACCAGTCAGACCTATCGTACGCCTCAATGCTGGTGCACTAAGCGGAGCTCCTGCGTACTCTTGCCGGCTGGCGCACTAGACTTTATTTGGAAAAGTGCTAAACCACACTTACCGAGTCAACGTATTGGCGTCGGTGCATCGACTCTCCAATACCGAAGACCCACAATCTTATAATTTATGCACATGCAACCTTAATGTATCACCACCAAACCTAAGCTCCCTGGACCAACCCGTCCGTCACAAACGACAACCGAGCAAAAGCTCGCCGAGCCAACCTGCCCATCACAGACAACACCTGAGCCAAAGCTCGCCGGGGCAACCTGCCCATCACAGAAAACACCCGAGCCAAAGCTCGCCGGGCCAACCTGCCCATCACCATATCCACCGCGCCTATTGCCCGAGTGACCCAACCTAGCATTTTGTGACATCGAGGATAGTTTGAGTGAACCCCTAGTTACACTAGTTACTCTTGTAATTTAGTTACCTACAACTTAGGTTAGCCTAGGACTGCCCAAGGTATACCCCGTGAAGGGCTCTCAAAGGCACTAGGAATTATGATTGGATTATGCCCAAGGCTCCCTTTCGCAAGGCACTTACTATTGTTAGTTGCTATGAAGTTTCCCTAACCTTTCCTTGTTGTACTGGATCTAACCCTAGAGTATTTGACACTTCCTCCCCTCGGAAAAACGATCTTTCGTCGATCCCGAGCTCTACCTAACGCTAGCCAATCCAACACTTTACTCATCGTAACTTCCAAAGATGAACTCAATCTTATTTATCCAACCCAGCAAATATCTAACGCCAACTCATGTGCCCAAATTCATATTCCATCCTAACTTCTGCAGTTTTACTAAATGTAGATCAATATAAGCTATATGGTGTGTAAAATGGGAGGTACTCAAAATAATCATCTGATAACCCTATAATAATTATTGGGGGTCTATCATGACCTTTTTAACTAAATACAGAATTTCATAATTTTCCTAATTTATCTGATAGTTTATTTAATTATTGTAGTAATTCAAAACCCCAAGTTTGAACATGAAGTATCAACTTCAAACAATCAAATGGTCCTTAAAATTTATGATAAATTCAATATGACTTTTTATCTTAAAATGCAAAATGTCCCAAATTTTCAGTAAGGTTTATCCTCTAATTCTAATTTTGAATATAATCTATTTTTATCAATATTAAGAGGCATGTGCAGCAAAAATATTTCCAAAAATTCGGAGAAAATTCAAGAATAATTGTAAGGAGAAATAAATGTTCGAGGAAAAGTGTCATAATTTATTAACAAGTAATGAGCTCTAAGCAATTTATTGAACAATTTTCCAAGTTAATGAGCTTGTGAAGTAAGTACTGCAAATATGCATTCAAAAATTCTAATAAAATTCTCACATAAGCAATAAGGTCTAAAACTCTCTCAACCAAATTTTCATGACCTTCCAATGGGAAATGAGATCATAATATCCAGATAAATAATTAGGGCTAACTCATGCATTTATAAAGGAAGTACCAGAATTAATGACTCAAAATACTCTTTTAAAATACCAGAGATTCATTCTACTCCTAAGTTCACACTACCCAAATTTCGTTATTGTTCAAGGAGTTTTACTAACCTATTCTAGCACAACAAAGTTTGTGCACTAACTAGGGATACGGTTTTGTGGGGCCTACTCTTTCCCAAATCCCCTAATATTTTTACCACGGAGATTTAGCTACCATAGCAGTCTCCCTACCAAATTTGAAGTTCACTCAAGCTCTTTTGACCTCATGCCCTTCACAAGACATAAAAGCCCTTCCTTAGGGTTTGGCCTTAGGTCTTAGGGCAAATCAATTCCAAACTATCCCATCTTCCATGGCGAGATGCTAAAAGCCATGACAAGTCAGTGGCCCCAATTTCAACCTCTGTTTAGGTAATTTGGCCACTCAAAACACAAATTGCACTTTTTGACCAAAGACCTTTATTATGACAAGGCTAGGGTTTGCATGATTTCAACTCAAAGCACCTCCAAATGAGTTGAAATTATAACTAGAGCTTTATAATGACCCCAGGTACCGCGCACCAAAATTTGGTTGAGTTTGGATGTCATTTGGTCTCTAAATTAAATTACCCTAGAGAAATTAAATTATTTCCAAAACTATAGAAAAATTGTGCCCAAAAATTTTCATTTTTTGGCAAGACCTAGATATGATCTAGGGAGACTCCTTTTCCAAATTTCAAGTCATTTTGACCAGAGATGAAGGGTGGGCATCCATTTTAATTTCTGCCTAGACCTAGGTATATACCCTACCAAAACGAGTGCCCTGGTCAAACTAGGCACCCAAATTGGTTCAAACTAATTTTGAATTAAAAAACACCCATAGGGCTACAAATCATGTGTTGACCATTTTCTCATACAGAGCCTCTAACTATTTTTAGTAATTTCAAACATTAAATAGTAAAAGTGTGACAGAATTGAAATAATCAAAATAATTATATCCTATAGTTTAAATCATTGCCAGCGGGAATCTTGACGCAAATCGGGCGGCGGCCGGTTGTCTTCAACCTCCATCCAACGGTCCCGATTCAACCCGCTTGGAGCCATTTCCAAACGATGTCGCCGGTCTTCCGGCCACCTCCCTGGCCGGCCACCGCCACCACCACCTCCGTTGAGGTGGTGGCTGTCGCCAGACGGCGGCACGGATGCCGGAGGGCCCTTTTCTGGCAATCCCGACAGTCTCAATTTTCTCCAAAATCCAGGAAAATAGATCCTCTAATCGAGCTCAATTGAGCCCGAACCTTTACCCTAATTAGTCCTACGATCTACCCATGGAAAATGGAGAAGGGGAGGACCTGCTGGGAAGGCTAGAGGCGAGCTGATCTCCAGGTTGCCATGGTGGTGGTGGCGGCGATCGGGTTTCTGCAATAGCACCGTCAAACGCCTTGAATCCTCCAGGTAAAGGTTGTAACCTCCTCCCCTCTACCTGGTGATGCTTTTAAGACTCTCAGTTGGGGATGGGGAAGGGTGTAACTCCAATGGCCATGAATGGTCATAATGGGAAAATTTTGTTTTCACAAACTTGAAGAGCTGAGCCACCCCACTGGCCGACCACCTGCTGAAAACTCCTCCCCTGCCTCTAAGGAGTTAAAGCCCCATCAAAAGGGGGGGGGGGTAAAGGGCATCCATGGCCATGATGGACATTAAGCTCCTCTTTCTCTCTCCTCAAAGTTTGGGTAACTCCCTCTTTCTCTCTCCTAGTCACCCATTTCTGAATTTGGTGGACCCAAAATGTGTCTTACCACCTCCTAGACCAATGGGCCACACTTGCCTAGGCGTAGCCCACTTGGATTGGGCTTGAGTTAGCCATTTAGGCTAGTTTGACCACTTTGACCCGAGGGTTGACTTTGGTCAAATTAGCCACTAGGGCTGACCCAATGGGTCATTGGTGACCCATGGGCCTCCCCTAAGGTATAGGAGTACTTGGGTAGGGTCAACTCGCACATTGTAGGTCACCAGCCTCTTAGTTAGGGCACTTTGACCCTTTTAGGACTAAGGTTGACTTGGGTCAACTTAGGGTATAGAGTTGACCCTAATGGGTCCTAGGTGACCCATTGACCTCACGTTAAGGTTAGGAGGGCATGGGTGGGGTCCACCTGGCTAGGGGATGGTCAATTCGTAAGTAGGCTAGTTTGACCCATTTAGTGTTAGAGTTGACTTTGGTCAACTTAACCACTTTGATTGCTATCTGATAAGCCCGGAATCCGCGACCTGCCCGCGCAGCTTTCCAGACCGGGCGGCCTGCCTACTCAAGCCGCCAAGCCTCCCAAGCCGGGCGGTCTCCATGTCAGGCCGCTGCCAACGCCGACCCTGCTCAGCGACAAGGCCCAAGGACGCAGCCGTCAGCTCGCCAGGAGGAATCCGCCAGGCCGCGCGGCTTCCCTCCTTTCTTGTTTCTTTCTCTTTTGCTTCCCCTCACCTCTGCCCGGTTCTCCTGTACCCCGGGCAGTCGGTAACTTTAGCCCTGCCCGTTTGGGCAGGCCCCCGAGCCTATAAATAGGGGGAGGGTGCACTCCCCAAGACACGCTGACTGGGATCCAGGAGCTCGCCTGTTAAGAGCTGCGGTCTCAAGTCTAGTGTATTGCGGCTTGTAGTCCGGCCGGCTTCTTCTTTTACTCGTTGTAACTGTTTCTTATTTGAAGTAAGGGAAAGCCCGCCGCAAGAGTGGCATTTAAGCCGCGGCGGGCGAACTCTGCTGTTGCCGCTGCCAGCGGCCCCCTTCTCCGGTCCTTTAGCCGCGACCGCTAGTAACCGATTGGTCAACAGTCTCCTCCTTTCCTCCCCTATTCCCCGGTGTTCGAACCGTTAGCTGGTGGTGCCCGACTCCCTGTCCGTTTTCGTGCATCAACAGTTAACACGCGACCTTCAGATCTCGACTAATCGATGAAATCAGCGGTCTAGCTAATTAGACCGCTCTATCCTCTAGAGTTCGGCGGCCTGTCGAGCAAGCCGCGGTTTCGCCGGCTAAGGTTTTCAGCCCGCCTCCAGTGCTGTGGAACCTGGCATTCTATCCGCTCTCTTTTCAGCCGGTCTTCTTATCGGTTTGCAGTATCCTCTAGCCGCCACATTAAGCCGCCGCTGTTCTGCGGTCTCTTGAAAAAGTTCGGCTATTCTTTCTTTTCAGGATGAATCATGCAAAGGGCCATGGTAAATCAAGCTGCATCTCAGTGACTACAGATCTCTCAGAAGTGCAGGATTGCTCGTATTTTAATAGTGAGGTTGTTGACCCTCAAAGAGAAATTTTTGCAAACAGTGTTGAGCGTGGACTAGAATCTGTTGCAAATGAACCTCTTTGTGAGGACGAAGAAGAGGCCCCTTCTCCATTCATTAATCGTATTCGGTGGGATACTGTCTCTGATAACTTTAGAGTACCGCGTCTCCCGGAGTATTCTGGATGTGATGATCCGTTTTCTCATTTGCAAGCTTTTGAATCAGCTATTTCATTGAGAAAAGTGTCAAATGGAGTAAAATGCAAACTCTTCGTTGTATCTTTTGGCAATGTTGTAAGAGAATGGTTTTATAGCCTCCCACCTCGATCAGTAACCAGCTTTAAGGATCTTCGAAGTCAATTTATTTCTAGATTCGCTATTTACAGGAAGCGGAAAAGAGACGTTGGAGCTCTCTTCCGAATCAAGCAAGGAATTGACGAGTCTAATCCAGATTTTGTTGATCGGTTTCAAAAGGAGGTTTTAGATATTTGTAGCGTCCATCAAGACTATTACTTGTATGCTTTCATAAACGCACTTCAAGAAGGCCCATTGAAATTCAAGCTCACCACAAAATATCCCAAGAGCTACGGAGATCTTATTGATATAGTTAATACATTCATAATGGGCGAAGAGGCAAAAAAAGGTTATGTTTCATTTCTGAATCAAATGGCCAAACAATCTCAAGGGACTTCTGGTCAACAGCAATCTACTTCCTCACAAGATGTTTTGCAAGTTGAATATTCCAAGTCTCCTTATATTCTCCAGGATAAAACTCCAAAGTATGAAAAAGGTTCAGGTAAGTATGTTAAGTTTAAAATTCCTATGGAAGATCTTTTGATAATCATTCAGGGAATGCCCGAGTTCAAGAAGCCTCGGCGTATGAAATCCAAAATCAAGTATCGGCACGAGCAACTTTTTTGCAAGTATCATAAAGATATTGGTCATCTAGCAGAAGATTGCATAGCTCTTAGGGAATTGGCTAATCAACTTGTAAGAGCTGGAAAGTTGCAAGAATATGTTATTTAGTAACTCTCTAAGGCAATCTTTCATTTCTTGCTCAATAATTCAAGCAGTGATTCCTCTTTCTTTCTATAAAGAAAAGTGCTTATGTTCAGAATAGTACATAACATCTCCTTCACAATCGGTATTAATGAGGCATGATAAAACTACAGATATATATCCTTTGTCACTTCCTTAACATCGTGCAAATGTTACTTTTTCATTTGAAGCTTATTTTTAGCTTTACTCTTTATGCCAATATGCATGCATGTAGGGGCAAGAGCCCCTTTCGAATTCTTAAGCCCTCCACATCCCGCTTGACTTCAGTCACAGACAGGCATTACGTACTTGTCCCGCTTGACCTTCGTCGCAGACATTGCGTACTTGTCCTGCTTGACTTCAGTCGCAGATGTGTAGTGGGTTTTCCGCTTGGCCTTCAGTCGCAGACATTGCGTACCCGTCACGCATGACTTCAGTCACAGACAGGCATTACGTACTTGTCCCGCTTGACCTTCGTCGCAGACATTGCGTACTTGTCCTATTTGACTTCAGTTGCAGACGTTGCGTACTTGTCCCGCTTGACATCGGTCATGGATTTTAAGAATTTCGATCTCGCTTATGGGTTCTTTGTGTGGAAAGCAATGCCGCGCGCACCTGCCCACATTGACACATAAGTGCATGTCTTTACCTATTTTTGCAGGACAACACGCGCCTATCCGCTATCTCGCGGTTTTACTAAGCGGCCTGTGCAGGTTGTATAATTAATTACACAAGCAGCCCGGTTTCATATTCCGGCTTAAGTTTTTTAACTTTCCTGTTCCTACCTGCCGGATTATCATTAATATATTTGGGAACTCGGCCGACTTACGTCCGCCTATCCGCTATTCAGTATCTTATTTGGTTCAAATATATCAGTTGCCGGTTTGTTATTCATATGGAAAGGAAGTCGCCCGACCTGCGTCTGGCACTTAATTCCTGGCTTTGATCTGCCGGCTTATGGTATTAATTATATTAGCTAATCAGCGAACTGTCGTCACAACAATTCCCGGCTTCCATATGCCTATATCGGCATGTATTATCGGAAGCCGAAGCTTGTTTCTCTATTCTTGTTCCTTTAATCAAATGGGCAATTCGTTTCAGAGTTCGCCCTAGCCGCAATCTAATATTTCAATGTTATGGATGTCTGCCGACCGCAACAGGTGGCCGCGCGGCTTAGCGGTCACGGTTTATGTATGAGCAAGCCGCGGCAATTCAGCCCTTCCAACAGATAACGTTGAATAATTCATTAAGGAAAATTGCGGTTTAAGTTATTAGCCGCTCGGCTTATCGTCGACGTGCACTCCGGTATTAACCGCAGGAAAATATCTCTCTCTTGCGGATAGCTTTGTTGAAGTCGCAGCGCAAACTCAGCCGGTTTACATACTCATATTTTAAATCGGAAGCTAAACTGAGACCGCGCGGACTTAGTCAAGTAAGAAAAGTGAAATATAACAAAGAGAAAGGTAAAAATGCCTTCATTTCCATTTCATTAAGTATTACAAAGTCTTAATCGCGCGGTTACAAAAACAATACCGCCGATTTCAAAAAAAAAGTTCAAAATACAAAAACAAGTTACAGATTTTCTAATCGCCCGGTTTGAGCTTCTTAGTCGCAGGAGAATACAAATCACTGCCGTCGCCGATGTCGACGGATGATAGAGAGTATCCGCTGCTAGTTGCGGAGCTCGCTGAACCGCCAGAAGTTGTCGAGTCTGGCCGCGCGGTCTCCGATTCTTGGACGCCGGACTCAAGCGATGTGCGTGGACTCCGGCTTCCCTGGCCGACCTCTTCCACGGCTTCTCCGACCACCTCGCCGACTTCTTCCCCGACCTTGGCCTTGCCCTTGATCGACCTATAGACGTCGGCCACCTGCTCTTTCAGGGAGGGGTAGATGTCGGCGCATGTAAAGTCGGTGAAGCCGGTGGCCAAGCCGCCAAGGTCCCGGAGGCGATTAAGTGCTCCATCAATCCCTTGGACGAGTTGGGGGAAGACTTGGTCTTGGAAGATGGGATTGGCCGGGTTATACATTTCCTGCAAAGCAAAAGTAAAGGTAAGGTCGCGCGGTTACATAATGCTAACCGCACGAGTATTGGTAATGACTTACCGCCTCCTTTTCCTTAAGCCGCTTGTTCTCTTCTTGTTGTTCGCCTAACTGTGTCTTCAGGCCGCTGTTCTCCTTCATCAGCTGCTTGTAGGCAAGGCCCATGAAGTGACTTGCCACGAAGCTCCTCGCGCCGACTTGCGCGGCTAGCCGCGGCAGGTCGTCTGGAGGAACTCGTCGCATAGCCCTCAAGTTGCGCTTACCATACAGCGCGCCGCCAACCGCGCTCGCATGGCGGCTTACTTCTTCCGCTCCCCAGTAGGGGAGGGCGGTGGAGATCGTCACCGACTTGCCGTTCGGACTCCACCGCAAGGCCGGATCGCCGTGGACATCCTTCAAGCTGCTGCCTGTTTCTTGCAGAATGAACTCTCCAGAGGAGTCCGACTCCTCCTCCTCCGCAGCTCGCGCCGGCTTGGCCCGCTTCGCTCTCTTTTCTCTTTGAGTGAGGGTCAAGCTGCCAGGAGTCTGCGGCTTGTTCAGCGGGACCGCCACAGCCGCTGCAAAGATAAAGGCAAAGTTAGTTTCCAGTCCGTGCGGCTAAGATATCAGGTCGGCCGGCTTGGAGCTTACTGTCTTCCGCCTCTACTCCTACTAGCGACGGCAACAGCGGGATGTAGTGGTTTACATCAAGCCGCTCGCCTTTGAAGAAGTCGTAGATCTCCTTCTCCATGCCGTCCAAGCCGCTGCTGCCGAAGGCGGCTTCTTCGCGGATTTGGGGGTCGACCGGCAGCAACCCCAGGTTTCCCTCGAAGATGAGAAACCGCTCCGGCCAGTTCGCGATCTTGTTGGCCAAGTTGACTATCTTCAGCCCTCTGCAGCCGAAGTAGAGGTGCCCCCGGAAGATCTTTGTCCCGGAGTCCGGGATAGACCACACCGAAAAGCACTCTCGAAAGAGCCTCATAGAGAAGCGGACTCTTTCCGACCTGAGGTAGGAGATGAAGCTGTAGATGGCGGCTATCGAGTTTGGGGGAAGTTGTCCGGGCACAACTCCGTAGTGGTCGAAGACCGCTACGGCCTCCAGCATGACCGGGAAGCTGAAGCCGCAGTCAAAGTGGTCGATGGGGAACGCGATCTGATTTGCATTGGAGGAGTTGATCCGCTGATCCTGTCGGGGAAGCCGCGCGATCAGCGGACTTCCTTGCATGTGTTTCTCGACAAAGTCATCCAGCTCGGCTTTTGTAAGCCGGCATTCTTTATGGTCAGCTGAGTGGAAAGCGGAGGCCGCGTCTGTCCTAACCGCAGTGGCCTTGTCAGACCGCAACGACTTGGACTTAGCCCGCATCCTTCTTGATTTGTGATGAAATCTACGAGATCTGCTCTATTTATAGAAAATCCGTGAAGCTATAGTGCCCAACGTCAAATCGCGGCTAGTCGTCACGCCGCGCGGCCTAAGTCCGCTGGAAGTGCAGATCAGCTTAGGGACCAAGCCGCCGTTTAGTCCATCAGTCCGCACGGCTATTTCCCTGCACTTAGAAATTTTTTATGGCATATCATGTGGATATCAAGTATTCAAGCCGGTGTTCTGTTCGCCAGACCGCGCGGCTACTATCCTAATCTTTAAATTTCTCAGAACAAAGCAGCAGACATGTGGATTATAAATACAAACCGCATAAGCCGCATTCAGTTCGCAGCATAATAGAATACAACAATTTACAGCAATCAAATTGTCCAACATCCAGAGAAAAATATATATATTACAACATAATTTGCGATTGTCCGCGCGACTTAGTTCTCTCAAGTCGCTCAGGATCGTTTGTCGTCTTCCGGCCTATCTCGTCCTATGTGCGCGACCTGCTCACCGGTCTGCACAATCGCAACATACACCTGGCTAACCAGATTATGAAGCGCATGCAGAGACCGATGAACTCGCGCAGCGTCGCGCTCTACTCTCGCAAACGGTATCATGGGGATCGCCTGAACCCCCAGACCGCTTGGAACTGCGACCTGGTTAGGCGCCGCGGCCACCGACGGATGCGAAGTCTCGCCAGAGGCCGGGCGGCTAGTACCCGGCAACTCTGCAGGAGTTGGTAGTGCAGGCCGCTGTTCTCCGCCGGTCTCCGCCGGTAGGTCTTGGTTCTCGCCGCCTTCCGCATGTGGGATCTCTTCTCTGTCACCTTCCAGCCGCGCGGCCATCAGCAAATACTTCTCCGCCCTCTCCTGCTCCAAGGCGACCTGCATCTCAGCAATCTTCGCCTCAGCGGTTTCCATCGCGGTCTGGAGCCTGGCGGTCTCTTCCTTCCTCGCGGTCTGGAGCCTGGCGGTCTCTTCCTTCATCGCGGTCTGGAGCCTGGCAGTCTCTTGTTCCATCGCAGTATTCATCCTCGCGGTCTCCTGCTCAAGCGCAGTTTGCAACCTAGCGGTCTCTCGCTCCAGGGTGGTTTGCAGCTCTTGGATCCTTTTTTCCGCGGCCTCCTGGGCAACCCGCTGCTGTTCGTCTTTAATCCGCAGGGTTTCGGTGGCCGCGTCCAAAGCCGCCTGCAGCGTGCCGACGTCCTTCTGGAAGTCGGCCATCTCCTTCTCGCGAACACTTGGAGGCAGAGGCGGTGGCAGCATAGACAAATACGACGTCAAGTCGCCCGGTTTCATCGCGGTCTCCGGTACACCTGCATAAGAGAAACCGCAGTCAGGTTCAGCCGGATTGTTGCGACCTTCTAGTAAGGAAATCGGTAGGATAAGACCGCCGGTTTGATGTTTATCTCCTCCAGAGGCCGCGATATGTATTTTAATCACTGGCCGCCTGAGCCGCTCAGGATCTATCCTCTTCAGCTTTTCTTTCCATAGCCGCTCGGTTTCCTTAGCTCGGCTTTTCAGTTGAGCCGTGGTCAGGAAAAAGCTGGCCGGCGGATTGAATATAATATTCGCCCCCTTCTTCCTTGACCGCGACTTGTAGAATTTAATAATTCGGCTAACGTCCCGGTGTTTACCTTGCAACAATGGATGTGCGGTCGCCACCGGCTTATCGGCGATCAGTTTCTTCATCTCCTCCATCTTCTCGCGAAGCTTCAGTTTCTCGGCTCCTTCAGAAGCCGCGGAAGCCGGATCGCCAGGCTTCTCCCCAATAACCTGGATGTCCGGGAGGTCAACCTCCACAGAGGCCGCTGGTGTCGACAATAGCGCGGCTTGCCGCTGGAGAGTCTCCATGCCCTTCAGGAGCTCGCTGAGCGAGTCGCTAACCGCTGGCATACTCTCCAGTTCGCTCGGCTTGTACTCCGGTGTAGGCGGGTTCTCGGGTACCTCCTTCTCGTGCGGCATGTGTTGCAGACTGTCCGCGCCGGTCTTTTCGGAAATGTTCCGGTTTCTGGCGTGCAACTTCCTCATCTTTCTCTTCATCCTTTCTTCAAGGGTTTCGCTCCTTTCTTTCCGCCGTTTCAGGGAGCCGAACACCTTTTCAGTCCGCTTGCGCTGTTCGCCTACAATCTGTTTGGTCTCCAGCTCCTTCTTCGGCTCGTTGTCATCCACAACGATTAAGTCGACCTTGCCCGGCAATTCGGACGGTTTCCCAGATTCAACACTGTTCTCCTCCGCCCCACCGATTTTTAGGAGTGGTTCTCCTGATGGAGAGAAAGTCAGGTCGAAGGATTTGGCAATTCCGGTTTGCAGTGGAGAAGCCTTCGAAACCGCTTTGGGATCTACTGCGGCCTGCGATGGTCTGCCGACGGTCTCTGTCGGCCTTTTTTCAGCTCCAGAAGCCGCTGATGTCTCCGGCTTCCCAGTCTTCTTGGCAGTCTGACGGGCAGAATCATTCGAGTTCTCGCTCCGGCTCTGCTTCGTTTCTGGCGGTTTCTTGTTGCGGGCTAACATTGATGACATTACATCCATCGCTAGAGAAATCGCGTCGGCTTGCAAAATTCTGACCGCAAGTGGCGAGTAGCGACCCGTGGCTTGGCAGGAATCCTGAGGAATGTCAAGGGTCAGGGGATTTTATAGACAACGATGAGGCAGTCGCGGTCTCCGGCTTAGTTCTACATTTTCGAAGTTTTTTGGAAACTTAAAAATGTGCGGGGATTATGATAAGCCCGGAATCCGCGACCTGCCCGCGCAGCTTTCCAGACCGGGCGGCCTGCCTACTCAAGCCGCCAAGCCTCCCAAGTCGGGCGGTCTCCATGTCAGGCCGCTGCCAACGCCGACCCTGCTCAGCGACAAGGCCCAAGGACCCAGCCATCAACTCGCCAGGAGGAATCCGCCAGGCCGCGCGGCTTCCCTCCTTTCTTGTTTCTTTCTCTTTTGCTTCCCCTCACCTCTGCCCGGTTCTCCTGTACCCCGGGCAGCCGGTAACTTTAGCCCTGCCCGTTTGGGCAGGCCCCCGAGCCTATAAATAGGGGGAGGGTGCACTCCCCAAGACACGCTGACTGGGATCCAGGAGCTCGCCTGTTAAGAGCTGCGGTCTCAAGTCTAGTGTATTGCGGCTTGTAGTCCGGCCGGCTTCTTCTTTTACTCGTTGTAACTGTTTCTTATTTGAAGTAAAGGGAAGCCCGCCGCAAGAGTGGCATTTAAGCCGCGGCGGGCGAACTCTGCTGTTGCCGCTGCCAGCGGCCCCCTTCTCCGGTCCTTTAGCCGCGACCGCTAGTAACCGATTGGTCGACAGTCTCCTCCTTTCCTCCCCTATTCCCCGGTGTTCGAACCGTTAGCTGGTGGTGCCCGACTCCCTGGGTGACCCATTGACCCATTGACCCCACTTTAGGTCTAGGAAGACCCTGGTAGGGTTAGTTGGGCTTAACTAGGGCACACTGCTCTTAATTAGGGCACCTTGCCCAATTTAGGCCTAGAGTGGTTCTAGGTAAACTTGGCAACCCTAGGTCGACTCCAATGGACCCTTAGTGCTCTAATGGACCTTACAGTGGATTGGTGAGACAATGGTTGGGTATTGAAGTCTTGGTGAAGCCCCCACGATCATGTTAAACTAGGGTTCAGAAATCTACTATTTGTAGACCTTAGTGGTCTCACCTTCATTCCTAGGTTCACTTGCCCTTCTTGTGCTTCCTAGGGTTTTGTCATGACCTAGTCGTGACAAAACCACTCCTAGGGGTCTAGTTGTTTGAGGGATGTTACAGCGCAAACAGGCAAGTCTGGGGGTGTGATGAGTCCGATATTTATATGGTTTTTCGGACTCATCTGGGCTGGTTTTCTCACTCGTGCACCGCATTTCAACCGTTATTCGATTATATTTGCATCAGCTGGTATATGTCCATTTTTTCACTTTTTTGGCCCAAAGGTGTGCAATTGCGCATTCTGTTGTTGGGGGTAAGCGAATGGTGCTCCCCAGGGGCTCTTTCCAGTTGCTTTTGTTGCATTTCTGCATTACTGGAGGGTCCTCTTTTGATTTATTTGTTTGTATGCAGGTGGTGAGTTTTCCCCAACTATGGAATTCAGGTTTGAGGAAAACACACAATCGTGCATTTTCTTAGCACACGATTCTTCTTGATCGTTTGTTTTGGTTGAGCTGGGGAAACGTCGAGTTGAGCTTGACGAATTTCGTCGAGTTGAGTTCGACGATCTTCAGAACCGTGAGCGAAGGAAACATGCGGTTTTCCTGTAGCTTTCTGGTTTGTACCAATCTGTGGTTAATCATGCACTTTGTTCATGCACGGTCGGAAGCGCCCGTGCGCGTGTAAAAGGCATGGTTCCCCTGTATTTTCCTGATTTCCTGCATGGATCAGTTCATCATCCCAGAAGCAATGGCAAAGTAGTAGCAGCAGCCAACAAGCAGATCCTCAATTTGCTCAAGAAGAAAGTGTAGAATCTCAAGGGCAGTTGGGCTGATCAGCTTCCATCAGTCCTCTGGTCCCTTAGGACAACGCCTTCATCCGCAACTGGGGAGACTCCATTCAAACTTTCTCATGGCTCAGAGGCACTCATTCCAGTTGAGTTTGAAGTCCCGTCACCTAGAGTTTTGCTTGAAAGACAAGGCGTTGAGGACTGGCTTGAGTTGAATAATGAAGAGATGAGGTTCAGCCTCGAACACGTTGAGGCAATCAGAGACCAAGCAGTCATAAGGCAGGAGGAGGTCAAAAGAAGGATGGCCCGTTACTTTGATCAGAACGTAAGAATCAAACACTTTCAAGTGGGAGATCTAGTTCTAAAGAAAGTTGACGTTGCTGCAAGAGCTGGTTCAGTCGGGAAGCTCAATCCGAATTGGGCCGGCCCTTTCATTATCAAAGAAGAATTAAGGAGCGGCGCTTACCGCTTGCTGACATACGAAGGAGAGGATATGCTGCATACATGGAGCGGGAATGATCTCAAGCGGTTCTATTCCTGAACCTCCTCTTTTATACTTTGTGTATCCTCTTCAAGAGTCATTATGAATAGAAACTGCTTGCTAACACTTCTTCAAGTGTTTTCTGTATTCAAGCATAACAGATGGCATGCTAAGAAAGATTGCAAAACGGTTCTAACCTTGAACTTTCTTTTCTTTCTTATGCTTGCTTTGCAAATGCATTTTATTAATCAAAGGATTCATACTGACACTCTTTCCTAGTGTTCTCTCTTTCTCTCCAAAAGATCTATAACGGTTCCCTGATACCAGGAGACATTGCTGAGTTCAGCTAGACCTCCCCCAGAGCTGTTGTCATTAGCGTAACACCACAAAGACCATGTGTTGCGAGGAGATTTCGCACCGTGTAGTGGGAGCTTGCAGGCTCTAGTGCGGTAGGATTCTGGGCTTCGGATCCCGGCTAGTACCTGACCCACCTCTGCATTATGGAGGGCAGGGTCGGTGTAAAGCTCTACCATGCCGCATTTGGGATATCGTTACAACTTTGATGATATGGTGAGGAAAGCAATGCCTATCGCACCTGCCCACCGATCATCTTAGCTTGCAACCCTCGAACACTCCATGGTACCCTCAAGCAGTGCCTGCAGGAGAACCACAGCTTAGACTGTACTCCAGGATAGAGGGCAGGGGACCGTTCCGGCAAGTCTGCATCTTGCTCTTCGCAGGGAATCTTCCTATTGCGGACTGCTTTTCTTTATCTGCGCAGTCCGCCAGGTTTCTTTGGGTTGATTGTATAGCTTGTGGCCTGGTGAAGAAAGCAATGTCATGCGCACCTGCCCACCTGGTCGCAAGCTATAGATCATTTCTTCTGTTTAGAGAGCGGACTGGTTTTCTCTATCCGCGCAGTCCGCCTGATTCTCCTTGGGTTGATTTTATAGCTTGTGACCTAGTGAGGAAAACAATGCCACGCGCACCTGCCCGCCTGGTCGCAAGATGTAGATCATTTCTTGTTCTAGGCAGACTGGTTTTCTATATCCGCTCAGTCCGCCGGTTTCCTTGGGTTGGTTTTATAGCTTGTGACCTGGTGAGGAAAGCAATGTCATGCGCACCTGCCCGCCTGGTCGCAAGCTATAGATCATTTCTATTAGCATATGTGCGAACTATGAAATTATATCAGCTTAGTCCGCCGAATAGCTTCCCATATATTATCATTTCTATAAAGTTTGAAAGATTAATAAAGAGAATTGCTGACTGCTATTGGAACTCAACAGAGTCCGCCTTATAGTTTCGGCAAGTGTTCATTCTTACGACGGACAATGACCGGATGGATTAATGGAATTTCCTAATCAGCAAGTCCAAGAAATTATGGATGATCTTCTTATCTCGCGGACTGCAAATGGAGCTCAACGCAGTCTGCCTGGTCGGCAAGTCAAAAAGCTCTATGATCAATCTGGTTATCACGCGGACTGCTAAATCAGATCGAACTTAATTGCATTAAACAGAAAATAAAGAACATCGCAGAAAGCACACATGACAGAATATATCCTTTCTATTTCATCAAAAAATTCTTTACATCTTTCTATCTATTCGGCGGACTGCAATCTTGAGTCCGCTACATTTACAAAATCAAAAAAGCAAAAATACATTAATCGTCTGCAGTCTTTTGTTTATTTTCAGCTGGAGGTGCAGGACTTACGCCATCGATGTCGACTTCCGGAGAATAGCCCTCCGAGCCGCTTCCACTACTATCTGATCCAGTGCTTGAGGCGGACTCGCTATCCGAGCTCCTGGAAGCAGAGGAGGATGCAGAAGTGCTGAACTCGGCGGACTGTTCTCCGCCTCGCTGGCTTGAACCAGTGTCGTCCGCTGTCTCCATGACTCCTTGTCCTTCGCCTTGCTCTCTGCCTTCTTCTCCTTCTCCTTCTTCTTCACCTTCCTCTTCCTCAACGATATCTTTGCCCTTTTTAGCCCGCTCCATCGCTGCGACCTGCGGTGCCAACTCTGGAAAGAGCTCCAAAAAGGGGATGCCATTCACTCCTTCCTTTGCAAAGCCTCCGCGGACGAATCGCTCGATGGCGACCTCGACGGTTTCCTTCACAAAGGGGAGCATGTCGGCCTGGGAATTATTGTTCTCCAAGTCGTAGGTGACCTGCGCAAAGCAAGAGCAAACATCAGATAGATCGCGACGGACTGCAAATTAAAGCCACTGCGAATTCAACTCACCCCGAGCTCTTCCTTTTGCTGCGCGACTTTCTTCCCTAGTCGCGCATTTCTCTCCTTTAGCACTTTGTTATCTTCTTGAAGTTGCTCATTCTACCTGAGCAGGTCTCTTGCCAAGGAAGCGACAAAGTGGTTCGTCACCACACTGTTCGCAGCGGCCTGAGAGGCTAGCAGAGGGAGGTCGGCGGCGGCCACCTTCTTAAGGTCGCTCAAGTTGCGTTTTCCGTAGAGCGCAGAGATCGCAACATAGGCGTGGCGGGTTATTCACGGACTCTTCCACGAGGGGAGAGTGGTGGACAAGCAAACATGTTTATCCTTGTTATGCCAGTGGATCATAGGGTTCCCCCCCTAAGATCCTTCTGGCTGTTTCCGAAGCCGTTCATTGTGAAGCTTTCGGAAGAGGAGTAGCCCGCCGCGGGATCCCCTTCTTCCTTTCTCTTCCTCGCGACTTCTTCTTTCTTCTCTCTTTGTGTAGGAATAAAGCCGCTTGGAGTTTGCGGCAGGTTGGCTGGTACCGCCAAGATCGCTGCAAAAGCAGATAAGTTAAACACTAAAGGTCGTTGCGGATACAAAGTTTGAGTTCGCAAAGCGCTTACTTTCTTCGGGAGGAACGCCCGCCATGCCCGCTAGTAGCGAAATGTAATGCTCTATGTCAAGCCGACATTGGCCAAGAACTCGACGATGGCAGATTCCACGTCATCAAGCGGCTCACTCTTGAAGGCGGAGTCCGCGCGCACTTGCGAATAGGTGTGCGCAACCCTAGGTCGCCTTCAAATATCAAGAACCTGGAGGTCCAGGTGTGGATCTTTTTGGGAAGGCTCTCAACATTCATCCCCCTGCAGTAAAAATATATCACCCCCTTGTAGGGGCGGCCTCCAAAAGCAGTTATCGAGCGGACGGAGAACATCTTGCGGAAGACGTTCATGGAGAAAGCAATTCTTTCAGCCCGCAAATAGGAAATGAAGCTGCAAATCGCAGCGAGTGTGTTGGGCGCGAGCTGGCCCGGCACTATTCCATAGTGCTCGAAGACTTCGATGAGCTCCCATAAAAGCGGAAACCTGAATCCGCTGTCAAAATGGTCTACAGGAATAGCGATCTGAGTCGCGGTTGAAAAGTTCAGCATTTCTTCGTGGGCTGGAAGGCGGACAAGAATATTTGAATTCGCCATCTTCTTCTCAACAATGGCCTCCAGATCAGCCTCAGTTAAGGTGCGCTTTTGGTGGTCGGCAGCGTGGAAGGCAACAGCAGCATCGGTCCTGGCGGATACCATTTTGCAGGCCACATGGTTCTTTTACTTCAAATGTTTTCCTGCATGAAAGAAGCGGCAGGGCCATATTTATAGTTATTGGGTCTGACAGCTTTTTGGTCAGGCCGCGCAGCTCGCATTTGCAATCCGCATAGTCCGAAAAAATCCAATCATTCACGCAGCAAAAGTTAAAGATAACGCGGACACAAACATACATTCACATGACAAGAAAAGTTCAAAGCAAAAAAGTTAAGGCGGGCACAGTTTCAGTCCGCCAAGCTCGCGGTGCTTCCTTCCTGCAGACAAGTCAAACATGAGAAACAGACACAGTTTCAGTCCGCTTAGTTCGCAGCATTTCCCACCTGCAAATGTTAAATTAGGTGAAGCGGACACAATATTAGTCCGCACAGTTCGCCACAGATCACAGCAATAACAAGCAACATAATTTCCGGATATATTATTCAGTCCGCGCAGATCGCAACGCAGTTCAATCTACAACAGCATTGTTTAAAAACACATAATTATACAATCAAACATATTCATAGTTCATGGCATCACGGACTCAGCGGTCCTTAGTTTCGGTCCGCACTGGCCTTTCCATCCTATCTCTACACAGATGTGCAGTTTGGTCGCTTATTTGAAGGATCTCGATATACATACGGCAGAGGTGATGATGAAGGACGTTGATAGTCTGGTGCATGTGGGCAGCCTCCCGGTCTACCCGGCTAAGGGGCACCATTGGCTCCACTGCCGGCCTCGGCTCCTCGTCCGCAACCTGTTGACCACCCGCCGGTGCTGCGACCTCCGGAGCATCGCGATCTTGCAATCGCGACCTCTGCTCGGCGACCTCAGCAGCCCGCTTCCCTTTCTCCTCCCTCGTTGATGCCAAGTGTTTCCTCTTGTAGAAGCGGACATCATCCGCGAGCCTCTTTTTCTCCCTATCGGACCTCTCCAGCGCCCTGTAGATGCTGGCGATCTGGTCTTTTAGGGCTTTCTCCCGCTCCGCGGACGCCTTCTCGCGCTCTTCAGCCTTCCTTAACTCTGCTTTGATATTCTGAATTTCAGCTTGAAATTTCTTTTCTAACTCTTTGATGTTGTTCAGGTTGGGCAGCTCATCCCCCGCAGATTCCTCATGCGAGACCGCGTTAACACCAGTATTCGGGGTAACCACGATGTCGCCACTCTCAACGGAGCCCGACGACGATTTTCTACCAGCAAGAAAGAAGGTCAACTTCATCATTCAAAAACAGTCCGCGGCGGACTCAAAGAAAGGATAAAAAATCACATTTGGATATACCCGTAGCGATTTGCCGACTATCGAAGATGATAGGCCGCCTTGCCCGCTCCGGGTCAAAGACGCTTAACCGCTTCTTCCATTCGGATTGCACTTTAGCTCTTTTCTCAGCAGCAGAAGTTTTTGAAACCACGATGTCCTCAGTTTCGGTGATGATCTTGATTGGTCTCGACTTCCGCGGCGACGACCTGAAAAGCCATTGACGCTTAAAATACTTAGGCGCCGGTTGAAGTTTACCTGACCGCAATAGCACTGCAGCAGCCCGCAGGTCCTCAGCGTTCTTATCCGCCGCGACCTGCTTCGAGGCCGCCTCCACCACAGCTACCTGAGTAGCGATTTGTTTCTTCTGCTCCTCTATCTTCTGCTTCAGTCTCTCCCTCTCTCTTCCTCCGCATCGAACAAAGAAGGGAGTTCGCTACCCTTGTCCCCAATGACTTCCACCTCAGATTGCTGCAGTACAATCAGCAAGGATTCGTTGATTAGATCAACTTCATTGACGTTTATGGAGTCTAATATCTCATCCGTGGTTAAACTAACGTGGAGAGGGAATTGTCTCCCTGGTTTTGGGCCTCCAGTGTAATCAAATCGTTGTCGGGAACTTCTTTGTCGCGCGGTCTGTGCTGTAAGTCCGCATCTCCAGTCTACTTGGAGATGTTCTTCTCTTTCATCGCGCGCAGTTTCTTCTCAACCCGCTCGGCAACGGTGACCCGTCCCTCTTCCTCTTCTTTCTTTTAGCTCTCTTCTCGGCAGAGTCCGCTGCAGCCACTCCTAAGTCGAGCTGGATCTCGCGGACAGTCTCAGGGTTCACAACAATCAGTGCCTTTGAGGGTGCATCCTTGCCAACCTCTTCTCCCGAAGTCCGCCTATCTTCTTCATCCAGGTTAACAATGAGTACTTGGGCATTGGGGGATGATGTTTCGGCTTCATTGTGTTCGCCAACAGTGTCTGCCGAATCCGCGGTTTTCTGGGAAGGCGCAGTATCCGACAAAGTCAATATCTTTTCACTTCTCAGTGGTTCAACATCAAGAACTGCGGCATCCTCGCGCACAGATACATCAGTGCGGCGGACTGCTTTCTCAGCAGGCTTCTGGCTGTGGGAACCTTCTCCAGTAGAGCGGACAGGATCCTTTCTCATCGACCTCTTTATTATCTTCTTAGTCTTCATGGGCGTTGGTGCCATCTCGCCTTTTGCAGTAAGACTAGAGAAGAAAGCTCCAAGCCTTGCCATGCCGGACTGCAAAGTGGAGACCGCAAGTGGAGAATAGCGCCCCGTGTCGATCGGAATTTCCAACAGTTCCAGGCCCTCCAGCGATATGTATAGCGCTGGCGGTATTTATGAGGCTTGCGGACTCCGCGGTTAAGGAAACATTTTCGAAGTTTTCTGGAAACTTAAAAATGTGCGGGGATTATGTTAACCCCTCAGTCCGCAACATCCTAAAAGATGCCAAGACCCCCCTTTCAACACTCGCGGACTCAATTAGGGAGTCCGCCCAATCCGGCAAAGTAGCAGCAATTGGCCACCAAGGATGATCCCCCAGCGGCGGACTCAACGCACTGTTCGCCAGTCCGCCATGCCTATGGATCTTTGGATTCTCTATAACGGCGGACGCAGTGTCTCGTCCGCCCAGGTCACCGTCCTCCAGCAGGATCGCGCCTAGCAGCAGCAGATGGAAGCTCCAGCCCGCGAGCCCAGTCCGCCCCTTCTGCGCGGACTGTCGTGTTCTTTCTTTTTGCTTCCCGTCACCGCTGCCCGGTTCTCCTGTACCCCGGGCAGCCGGTTATTTTAGCCCTGCCCGTTTGGGCAGGCCCCCCATCCTATAAATTGGGGGAGGTGGTGCACCCAAGGGACGTTGACTCGTGCTCAGGAGCCTACTTGTTAAAGGCTGCGGACTCGAATCTTCTGCCTTGCGTACTCCAACGTGCTCTGCTCTTGTCTTCCTTTTTCCTTCACCTGTAACCAAACCTTTCTTCAATCAAGGAAAAGCCCGTCGAAAGAGAGGCATTCAGGCCGCGACGGGCGAAGTCTGTTGTTATCGTGGCTCACGGCCCTACTGCTTTTTCCTGCTCTCTTCCGCTTAGTAGATTGCTACTCGCAGTGTCTCCTTTCCTTCCTTTTCCCTTGTGCTCGAACCGTTAGCTGGTGCTGCTCGATCCCCTTTGCGTTTTCGTGCATCAACACCATGTATCCTCTCTTAGGAGGGCTCTACTATGCCCGGAGCAGCAGATTACGTCCACGGATGGGCCGGTAGCATCTGATCGGTCAGTTCACCTGGAACCGGTCCGGATCGACGACAAGGGAATACGAGTCTTGCGCCGCAAGAAGGTTCCATTGGTCATGGTCCTGTGGAGGAATCATGGGCGAGAGGAGCACACATGGGAGCCTCATGA
This sequence comes from Platanthera guangdongensis, assembly GCA_039583875.1. Lineage (NCBI taxonomy): Eukaryota > Viridiplantae > Streptophyta > Magnoliopsida > Asparagales > Orchidaceae > Platanthera > Platanthera guangdongensis. The sequence continues at coordinate 113,346,692 of CM077153.1, read as the reverse complement.
CTTGATGCAACAGAGGTACCCAGGGCTTTTTCAGTCAGGTATTACTCACAACCTCTCGGGTTGTTATAATTTTCCTTTCATATTTGAAACCCCGCAGGCCTAACTAGAATTTCGAGGACGAAATTTTTTTGTTTATATATTGTGATTTGTAACATCCCTCAAACAACTAGACCCCTAGGAGTGGTTTTGTCATGACTAGGTCATGACAAAACCCTAGGAAACCAAAGAAGGCCAAGTGAACCTAGGAATGAAGGTGAGACCACTAAGGTCTACAAATAATAGATTTTTGAACCCTAGTTTAAGATGATCGTGGGGCTTCACCAAGACTTCAAGACCCCACCATTGTCTCACCAATCCACTGTAAGGTCCATTAGAGTCCTAAGGGTCCATTGGAGAAGACCCAAGGTGGCCAAGTTGACCTAGAAATACTCTAGGCCTAAATTGGGCAAGGTGCCCTAATTAAGGGCAGTGTGCTCTAGTTAAGCCCAACTAACCCTACCAGGGTCTTCCTAGACCTAAAGTGGGGTCAATGGGTCATTAAGGACCCATGGAGGGCAGTCAAAGTGGTTAAGTTGACCGAAGTCAACTCTCACCATAAGTTGGTCAAACTAGCCTACTTTGGGTCAATTGACCATCCCCTACCCAAGTGGACCCCACACATGCCCTCCTAACCCTAAAGTGATTTCAATGGGTCACCTACGACCCATTAGGGTCAACTCTATAGCCTAAGTTGACCCAAGTCAACCTTAGTCCTAAAAGGGTCAAAGTGCCCTAACTAAGAGGCTAGTGACCTACAGTGTGCGATTTTACCCTACCCAAGTACTCCTATACCTTAGAGGAGGCACCTGGGTCACCAAGGACCCATTGGGGTCAGCCCTAGTGGCTAATTTGACCAAAGTCAACGCTTGGGTCAAAGTTGTCAAACAAGCCTAAATGGCTAACATAAGCCCAATCCAAGTGGGCTAGGCCTAGGAAAGTGTGGCCCATATGTCTAGGAGGTGGTAAGACACATTTTGGGCCCACTAAATTCAGAAATGAGTGACTAGGAGAGAGAAAGAGGGAGTTACCCAAACTTGGAGGAGAGAGAAAGAGGAGCTTAATGGCCATCATAGCCATGGAGGCCCCATAACCCCCCCCCCCCCCCCCCCCCCCCTTTTTGATGGGGCTTTAACTCCTTGGAGGCAGGGGAGGAGTTTTCAGCAGGTGGCCGGCCAGTGGGGTGGCTCAGTTCTTCAAGTTTGTGAAACCGAAATTTGCCCATTATGGCCATTCATGGCCATTGGAGTTACACCCTTCCCCTTCCCCAACTGAGAGTATTAAAAGCATCACCAGACAGACGGGTGGAGGTTACAGCCTTTACCTGGAGGATTCAAGGCGTTTGATGGTGCTGTTGCAGAAACCCGATCGGCGCCACCACCGCCATGGCAACCCGGAGATCAGCTCGCCTCCAGCAATCCCAGCAGGTCCTCCCCTTCTCCTTTTTCCATGGGTAGATCGTAGGACTAATTATGGTCAAGGTTCGTGCTCAATTGAGCTCGATCAGAGGATCGATTTTCCTGGTTTTTGGAGAAAATTGAGATTGTCGGGATCGCCAGAAAAGGGCCCTCCGGTGGTTGTGCAGCCGTCTGGCGACGCCACCACCTCAACGGAGGTGGTGGTGGCGGTGGCCGGCTAGGTAGGTGGCCGGATGGCCGGCGGCAGCGTTTGGAAATGGCTCCATGCGGGTTGAATTGGGACAGTTGGCTGGAGGTTGAAGACAACAGGCCGCCGCCCGATCTGCGTCAAGATTCCCTCTGGCAATGATTTAAACTATAGGATATAATTATTTTGATTATTTCAATTCGATCACACGTTTACTATTTAATGTTTTAAATTACTAAAAATAGTTAGAGGCCCTGTATGAGAAAATGGTCAACCCATGATTTGTAGCCCTATTGGTCTAATTAAATTCAAAATTGGTTTAAACCAATTTAGCTACCTGGTTTGACCAGGGCACTCATTTTGGTGGGGTCTATACCTAGGGCTAGGCAAAAATTAAAATGGATGCCCACCCTTCATCTCTAGTCCAAATGACTTGTAATTTGGACAGGGATTCACCATAGATCATATCTAGGTCGGCCCAAAAATGAGAATTTTTGGGGACAATGTTTCTATAGTTTTGGGAATAATTTTATTTCTCTAGGGTAATTTAATTTAGGGACCAAATTACATCAAAACTCACCCAAGTTTTGGTGAGTGGTACTTCGGGTCATTATAAAGCTCTGGTTAAAATTTCATCGCATTTGGAGGTGGTTTGAATTGAAATCATGCAAACCCTAGCCTTGCCATAATAAGGGTATTTTGGTCAAAAAGTACACTTTGGGTTTTGAGTGGCCAAATCACTTCAACAGAGGTTGAAATCGGGGCCATTGACTTGGCATGGATTTTAGAACCTCACCATGGAAGATCTGGTAGTTTGAAATTGATTTGCCCTAAACCTAAGACCAAAACCTAAGGAAGGGATTTTGTGTCTTGTGAAGGGAATGAGGTCAAAAGACCTTGAGTGAACTTGAAATTTGGTAGGGAGGGTGCTAGGATATCTAGAACTCTCTGATAAAAATATTAGGGGATTCGGGAAAGGGTAGGCCCCACAAAACCCTAACCCTACTTTAGGGCACAAACTTTGTAGTGCTAGAATAGGTTAGTAAAACTCCTTGAACAATAATGAAATTTGGGTAGTGTGGTTTTAGGAGTAGAATGAATCTCTGGTAATTTAATTGAGAATTTTTGGTCATTAATTCGGGTACTTCCTTTATTAATGCATGAGTTAGCCCTAATAATTTATCTGGATATTATGATCCCACTGCCCATTGGAAAGTCATGAAAATTTGGTAGAGAGAGTTTTATACCTTATTTCTTATGTGCGAATTTTATTAGAATTTTTGAATACATATTTGCAGTACTTACTTCACAAGATCATTAACTTGACAAATTGTTCAATAAATTGCTTAGAGCTCATTACTTGTTAATATATTATGAAACTTTACTTAGAGCATTTGTTTGTCCTTACAATCATTCTAGAATTTTCTCAGAATTTGTGGAAATATTTGTGATGCACATGCCTCTTAATATTGATAAAAATAGATTATATTCAAAATTAGAATTAGAGGCTAAACCTTGATGAAAATTTGGGAGACTTTTGATTTTATGTTCAATAGTCATATGGAAGTTATCACAAATTTTAAGGAGCATTTTCATGTGTGAAATTGGAACTTCATGTTCAAACTTGGGGTTTTGGAAAACTATAATAATTAAATAAATTATTAGATAAATTAGGAAAATTATGAAATTCTGAATTTAGGTTAAAAGGGTCATGATAGACCCCCAATAATTATTATAGTATTATCGGATGATTATTTTGAGTACCTCCCATTTTACACACCATATAGCTTATGTTGCTCTGCATTTAGTAAAACTGCAGAAGTTAGGATGGAATATGAATTTGGGCACATGAGTTGGGATTAGATGTTTGCTGGGTTGGATAAATAAGATTGAGTTCATCTTTGGAAGTTAGGATGAGTAGAGTGTTGGATTGGCTAGCGTTAGGTAGAGCTCGGGATCGACGAAAGATCGTTTTTCGGAGGGGAGGAAGTGTCAAATACTCTAGGGTTAGATCCAGTACAACAAGGAAGGGTTTGGGAAATTTGATAGAAACTAAAAATAGTAAGTGCCTTGCGAAAAGGGAGCCTTGGGCGTAATCCCATCATTGTTCCTAGTGCCTTCGAGAGCCCTTCATGGGGTATACCTTGGGCAGTCCTGGGCTAACCTAAGCTGTAGGTAAACTAAATTGCAAGAGTAACTAGTGTAACTAGTGGTTCACTCTCACTCACCTCGATGTCTCAGAATGTTAGGTTGGGTCACTCGGGCAGTAGGCTCGGTGGATTTGGTGATGGGCAGGTTGGCCCGACGAGCTTTGGCTCGGGTGTTGTCTGTGATGGGCAGGTTGGCCCAACGAGCTTTGGCTCGGTTGTCGTTTGTGACGGACGGGTTGGTCCGGGGAGCTTAGGCTTGGTGGTGATACATTAAGGTTGCATGTGCATAAAGTATAAGGTGGTGGGTCTTCGGTATTGGAGAGTCGATGAACCGACGCCAATACATTGACTCGGCGAGTGTGGTTTAGCACTTGGCCAAATAAAGTCCGGTGCGCCAGCCGGCAAGAGTATGCAGGAGCTCCGCTTAGTGCGCCAACATTTAGGCGTACAATAGGTCTGATTGGTAGTGAAATTACCGATTTAGAGGTGGGCGAGGCCCAACCCACCGCTACCGTTTTCCACTACGGAGGTATCCTGGGAGGTTCGGCTCCAAAAAGGGGGAACTAAAGGTCTGTGTACACAGAGTCGAGTGGGTGAGTTGCACATGCATGTTCACATCATGTCATAATTGTATTTCATGGCATAATCATTGCATATAACCCGACACTTATTCTATAAGTGGTATGGGGCGCTTATACAATAGGCCCTGCAGAACGACCCCTTGGTTTATAAGCTCGTGCGAGCATGCTTATAAGTTAAGCTTTATTTCAGTAAATATAAATATATAATTGCTAGAAAACCGACACCCTATCGTATAAATTGGTATGAGACTTTTTATACGATAGTAGCCCTGCAAAAGATCCTTTGGCTTATGTGTTATCATATAAGTTAAGGTTACTTTTCTTGTTCAGTTTTTCATACCTCTATTACTGCCTTATATACTATAGAACTACTAGGTTAGTTCCGCCGCCATCTGCTTATTTGTTATTCTCCACTTTCATGTCCTCTCCTCTCTTCCTCCCCGCTCGGTGCCTAGGAGCCATGGGGGAAGGGGTGGGGGATGATAGGACTTAGTATTTTAGAGCAACTGTTTTCGAACCACATCATTTTAGGGGTCTGTGGAGCCCAACATGGAGCAGCAGCCCCAGAGGTCGGCACGCTTGGAGATGGGGCAATCTTGTACCGGAGTTCAGACGGCAGGGACTGTGAGTCCTGTTCGCTACTAGTGGTTTTAGTTTTGCTTCCGCGATGAGAGATATGTAGTGAGGATTTGATATATTGGGCATGAGCCCAGGATTTTAGTATTTTGTTATATCTGTGTACACTCCCTTCGTGGAGATTATTATTATATATGTGATTTTCTGTGGACATGCCTTTTATTATTTTGCTACAGTTGTGATCGATTTGACCGGCAGAATCAGTATTTTGTAGTGATGACCTTTCCGAGCGTGAAGGTGTCACCGCAAAGCGGCGGTTCTGGGTCTAAGATCCCGGTGTTTCAAAAAACAAAGGGGGGGGGGGGGTTCTTACAATCGCATCCCGAACAAACAAAATCAATGCAGATTGGGAAAATAAACTAGCTAACATAGAAAATGAGATACTGAGTACCATGCGAAGCCGCATGCACGCGCGTAAAAATATAATTGAAGAAATTTCTAAGTAGACAAAATAGTTTATACTTGAAGAAATTTCACAATGCGTATCTAGATTTTATTATTACTCAAAAATGGAATCACGGTGAATCTTCCGGTCATGCGTACGGAGAAAGTAAACTAATCGCTCGGGCGAGCATTGCCAAAGATCAGAGCTCGGGATAACCTCCAAAGGAAACAACCAATGTCGGTGACCATATGTTTCCCCGTTCACACTCTCTCCACGGCACTGGTTTGGTTCACCACAAATCAGTAGGACTTCAGGTGAAGAGATGGGGCTTGGGTTTCGGTGAGGTAAACCAAGATAAATAAGAAGGCTACGCAACTAACCCAAATGAGCTAGCATAAAAAAAGCTATCAGCTAACCAAAATACATGCAGGCACACCACACCCCCAGACTTAATTTTTTTAAAATATGGGTGTGTGCACCGCCTACTCCAAATACAATCTCATCTCAAATAGGATTTCTAATTATGCTTTCTTTCTTTTCACTTTTCGTTTTCACAACTATTTATTTTTTTTGTATATTTTTAAAATCATCTTTTTATTTTAACAAATTCAGGAAATGAAAACTTTGGAGCACATCCACATATTCATAATGAATATCACCACATCAACACCCCAAAATGAAAATATAAAACACTAAAGCTCGACTTGGGTGTGCGACTAGGATTGTCTATGAGGCTTTGGTGAAATAATGGAGCTGAATCAAAAGGAAGGTAGTCACAACGGGGATAGCGAGGATAAGACTTTAGGAACGATACAAAGCTCAAACGGTCCAAAATGATGGCCTACATCATGCTCATGTGAATGAACTAACCTATACCCATGCTTCAAGAATAGCTTGGGGCAAGTTCTTAGCCAACAAGAAAGACTATCCATCCTGCCGACTAGAGTAATACGAATCTAACGGCCGTCTACACACATCCCTAAGCTACCGTCGGATTCACACCGGATTCACCAATTTTTGAGTAGAATAAAATAGTATTTCAGCAATTAGAAAGATATAAAACTATAAGCATACAGAAAAATTAAATCTACTCCAATTTCTACACAATACGAGAGCACTTGAACAAGACCACAACTGCGTCAACATTTTACTACATCTCACAATCCTATGCCATCACAAAAATTTCCCAAATCAGACAAAAGAAATGTGTTTAACTCGCAGCACGCTAAGAGCTAAGCACGCGCTCATGTGGGTGCAGTGGTGTGCAATGCGATGAACTAATCAAAATATAAAAATAAAAGCTTCTAGTATACAAATGAAATGTGCGCGTGCAAAAGGTAACAAAAACTGGCTCTACCCCAGGCTTAAACTAAGCTACACAACATATGATATTGAAATTACGTGAATCACTCCCCGGCAACGGCGCCAAAAACTTGATGCATTGAACGGTAAGTGTACCGGTCGCACAAGTAATATAAAATGAGCGAATGTCCCCAAGTATCGATCTCTCAAGGAATACAATAAGGTGTAGTTAATTTTGAGGAGGACTTGAGATTGAAGTCCTTAGGTCGGAGTTTACGAAGGTGGGTTTTGATTGTTGCGGAAAAAGAAAGTAAAATGCTAATAAACTACTCCTATGCAACGCCGCTATGCGGTGCTTCGCCAGGCGGGATGGATGACTGCACGGGCTGCTATGCACCGAATTGCTAGGCAGATGGACGCGTAGGCTTGCAGATGGGGTGGTTAGAAATGCAGAATGAGGGTCGAGAGCACCACTTCGCTACGCACACCTCTAGCAATCACTAGAGCGGCAAAACCAGATGTGGTGGCGGAAGGAAAGGTGCACCACAAGCAAATAACGTAAATATAAAATCACATAGACATGATTGTATACTAATGTATATTACATTAAGCACACATCATCAACTACAAAGAGATCAAACTACACTATCTACAATAAAAAAGAAAGAGAGTGTGTGAAATCAACCATATTCGAAGTCTTGTCAAGGATTCACGGAAGGAATCGTCGTGTTGTCAATCCGCGTCCTAGCTCTGTCCTCAACTGCTTCAGGGGTGGAGGAGGCTGTCACTGACTCTCAATGGACCCGTCTTCTTCATGTCACGATCTGATGGAGCATGGCACAAACTTCTCCTAATTTGATGGAGAAAGGTAGATCAAAGTTTTCTTGAAGCTCAAGGATGAAGGAGGAGGCCGAGAGGAAGCTCCGGCTTAAATTTGTCTTTAAAAGCTTGCCCGGAGGCCTCTCCACTGTGGAGAATGAAGGGAAATGGCAGAACTTTGGCATAAAATGACGGATGGAATGGCTGAAGTCTAGTCCTTAAAATGGAATAAAATCGGCTCTTAAATAGAAGTAGGTCAGAAAAATAGTGACGCACAGCCTGGCGCACGACCGTACGCTAACCGTACGATATCAACTTCCAGGCCAAGCTTGCGGATGAAGATGCATTGACCCGTGCGTTTTACTCGTGCACGGGTAATTCCGCCCGTGCATGAAAAAAATCACAAGGGTAAAAACAGAGCACAAGAAATCGGGATACTACAGGGGATCCTTGCGTTTTACACGCACACGGGCGCTTCCGCCCGTGCATTAACAAAACACAGGAATAACCATAGATTGGTGCAAACAAGAAAGCTATAGGAAAACCGTTCGTTTTCTTCGAGCACGGTTCCGAAGAAACCGTGCGTTAACCGTGCGCCAAGATCGTCGAATTAAGCTCGACGAAATTCGTCGAGCTCAACTCGACGTTTCTCCTGCTCAATAGAACGCACGATCGGCACAAACTGTGCATGAAGGAAACGCATGACCGTGCGTTTTCGTCAAACCAGAATTCCAGACTTGGGGAAAACGCACCACCTGCAAAGCAAAACCAAAGCTGGAGCAAAAGCTCCCAACACCAAACATACAACAAAAAATAGCTGGAAAGAGTCATGGGGAGCACCATGTGCATACCCCCAACAACAGAATGCACAATTGCACAACCTCGGGCCAAAACAGTGCACAAAATGGTCCATGACCGAACGATGCAAATATAACTGATAATCAGTTGAAATGCAGTGCACGAGTGAGAAAACCAGATCAGATGAGTACGAAAAACCCTATAAATATCGGACTCATCAACTACAATCAACGCTTTTGTACTTAGGCACATTTCTACTAGACACTATTGAATCCATAGCTCTGGCATTGAGTGAGCTTGCTCCACTCAACCACTGTGGACTTAGTCGACTTTTCTGTTGTGTCCAGCAACCAATTATTGTGTCCACATGTCCAATCAATATGAAATGTACTAACCTGCACTCAAGAACTCAAATGCACATCAAATACAGTTGATGTGTGTGACATTGACCTGTTTGACTTCTCTCAAATCAGGGACATTGGGAACAATGAACTCAATAATCTCTCGTTATTTGAAGAGGTCAAAGCCTCATTGTTGTCCTTGGTCAATGCACACACAACCTATACAACAAAAGAAATAACTATGGAAATTTTGAAAAGATATGAGTAAGTGTATCTCATTTACTTACTCCCCCTATTTTGCTGCAAGGTGTTTGTCCTTCCTTGAGTACCACATCACTTTCTTTCCCTTTGCCATCTCTCCCACTTGCTATGACTCCCCCTTGCTAGGACCTTCTCTCATCTCTTTTTCTCTTTTCTCCCCCTTTGGACTTCTGCAGAATAGGCAGATGGGGGCTGGCCTTGCCATTGGCTGACCTTCTTTCTTTTATCCAGAGTAGCTTACTCCCCCTTAGTAGAAGCATCCGTGAACTAATAATACTGGGGAGTCTGAATGTCCACCAAGAGGAACAATACCAGCACAAAAACAATATAATAGGGAGTGCCTGAGGATATGCCAAGTTTAACATACCCAACTCAAATTTGAGGGTGTTGAACTTTGCTTCATCTAATGGCTTAGTGAAGATATCAGCAACTTGCTTGCCTGTGGTGAAAAATTCAAGACTGATGTCTTCCTTCTCCAAATCTCCCTAAAAAATGATATCTTATTTCTATATGCTTAGTCCTGCTAAGTGAGATAGGATTCCTAGTAATAGAAATAACACTTGTAGAATCACAGTAAAGGGGAGTTCTACTTACCTGTAGGTTGTAATCCTAGAGCTTATATTGGATCCATGGCAGCTGACCACAGTCGCTGCCTGCTAATATATATTTTGACTCAGGAGTGGATATAGCCACACTAGTTTGCTTCTTGCTGCTCCAAGAAAATAGCCTTCTTCCTAAGAACTGATAGGTTCCAGTTGTGCTTTTCCTGTCTTCTTTGCAACCTGCAATATCTGCATCTGAAAATCCTATTAGATCAAAATTCCTATTTCAAGGGTACCATAGGCCAAGATCTGGTATGCACTTAAGATATCTCAAGATTCTCTTTGCATCAGAGTAATGAGAGTCTTTAGGGCAGGCTTGATACCTACCACATACACATATGGCATATATGATGTCAGGCCTACTACCAGTCAGGTATAGAAGGGTGCCAATTATCCCTCAATACAAAGACTCATCAACAGATTTTCCTGCCTCATCTATGCCTATAGGCATACTTAATCCCGTGAGAGTTCTCATGGTGAAGGCATTCTCCGTACCATACTTATTGATTATCTCCCTGGTGAACTTGGACTGGGATATGGACAAGCCATCATCAGTCTGTCTTACTTGGAGTCCCAAGAAAAACTTGAGCTCACCTATGCTGCTCATTTCAAATTTTCTTTCCAAAAGTTTAGCAAACTTCCTGCAAAGGTTGTCATAAGTAGATCTAAATATAATGTCATCGGCATATATTTGGACTAGGAAAAGCTTGCCCTTTGATTTCCTTAGAAATAGGGTCTTGTCTATTTTCCCCCTTGAGAATTTAATCTCAATGAGGAAGCTGGACAAGATTTCATACCAGGCCCTAGGCACTTGCTTTAGCCCATATAGAGCTTTCCTAAGCTTATATACAAAATTAGGAGAGTTAGGATCTACAAAACCAGGTGGCTGAGCCACATATACTTCCTCTTCGAGGTCCCCATTCAGGAATGTTGATTTAACATCCATCTGGTAGACTCTAAATCCCTGATGTGCATCAAATGCAAGGAAGATCCTTATGGCTTTCAGTCCGTCTACTTGGGCAAAGGTCTGGTCAAAGTCTATGCCCTCTTCTTATTTGTAGCCTTTAGCCACCAGTCTAGGCTTATTCTTAACAATAATCCATCTAAATCTAATTTATTCTTGTAGCTGCACTTAGTCCCTATGACATTTTGACCTTGAGGTCTGGGGACCAACTTCCAGACATTGCATCTCTTGAATTGGTCCAGTTCTTCTTGAATTGCTCCAATCCAGAACTGGTTCTTGATTGCTTCTTCAAACTTCTTTGGCTCTTCTTAAGACAAGAAGCTTGAGTAGAGAGTTGTATTCATGCTCCTGCTTCTGGTCTGGACCCCATAATGTGTATCACCTGTTGATGCACGAAATTGGAAAGGGAGTCGAGCACCACCATCTAACGGTTCGAGAACCGGAGAATGGAAGGGGAAAGGCAACTGCAAGTAGCAATCTACTGAGCAGACGAGAGAAAAAGAACAGCAGGACAGTGAGCCACGACAACAACATACTTCTCCCGTCACGACCTGAATGATTCTCTTGCGAGCTTTCCTTTGATTGAAAAAGAGCTTGATTACAGAGTTGATTGAAGGAAAAGACCAAGTGTAGAGCAAGCTGGAGACTGCAAAGACTGAGATTCGAGTTCGCAGCTTTCAATAGGTAGGCTCTAGGGCTCGAGTCAGCATGCTTTGGGTGCACCACTTCCCCCTATTTATAGGTTATGGGGCCTGTCCAAACGGGTAGGGACAAAATAACCGGTTGCCCGGGGTATAGGAGAACCATGCAGCGGTGACAGGAAGCAAAAAGAAAAGAAACACCAGTCCGCACAAGAGGGGTAGACTGGGCTTGCAGGCTGATGCTTCCACATGGTGCTGCAAGGCGCGATCCTGCCGGAGGGCCGCGGCCTGGGAGAACTTAGCTTTGAGTCTGCCTGAAGAGCAGTTGGAGCTGATCTCCTGGGGCATGCCGAGCTGGGAGGATTGAAGACTGAGTCTGCTGATGAAGAGGATCAATCCTGGGACTTGTTGAATGTCGATGCTTTGCTGATCTGGGCAGACTGCCTAACCGAGTCCACCACTGATATGCCTGGGACCTTCGGCGTGTTGCGGACTTTGGGATTAACATAATCCCCGCACATTTTTAAGTTTCCAAAAACTTCGAAAATGTTTGCTTAACCGCCGAGTCCACAACATTCATTAATGCTGTCAGCGCTATAAATATCGCTGGAAGGCCTGCATTTTCCCAAAGTTTCCAACGCCATGGGTCTCTTCTCACCTCTTGCGTTCTCGACTTTGCAGTTTGGCATGGCGAGACTTAGAGCGTTCTTCAGCAGCCTCACTTCCAAAGATGAGAAACCAAGGCCGCCGATGAAAACCAAAAAGGTGGTGAAGAGAGTGGAGCCTGTCAGCTCTGCTGGAGAGAGCTCTCATAGTAGGAAACCTGCTATAGAGACAGTCTGCCAGGCTGATGAGCCTACGCGCAAGAAAATCGGGGATGCCACTGCATCTCATTCAGTAGACCCATCAAAGAGTGCGGACAAGACGTTGAATTCTCCTGAGACCTCTTGTAATCAGAAATCTATGAACTCAGCGGTCATGCTCTGTATGAGTAACGAAGCTGAAGCCTCCTTACTGGGCCATCAACCTATCATTGATTTGGATCAAGATAGGTGGCTTGCTGGAGAAGAAGCTGAGGATGAGGTGCCTTCACAGGCATTGGTTGTTGTGAACACGGAGACAGTACGCGAGAGACTGCTGGACCTAGGGCAGGTCGCCGCGGACTCCACTGAGAAAGAAGGCCCCTCCGAGAAGAAGACGAGGAAGAGGGACAAATCCACCATCGCGGAGCTGGTTGGGAAGAAATTACGAGCAAGGAAGGAGAAGAACATCTCCAAGTGGACTGGGGCCACGAGCTTGCAGCATAGGCCACAAGAGAAGGAAGTACCTGAAGGCAGACTTGTTACTCCAGAGGCCAATATCTATGGAAATAATTCCCTCTGAACGGTCAGTCTGTCAACTGACGAAATATTGAATTCTATAGATGTCGAGCAGCTTTACCTCATAAATCAAACCTAATTAGAGGTGTTGTAGCACGGTGTCGAAATCCTGGGGGTAAAGGTCGCAGACAACCCCTCTACATCTGTCGTTGAAGAGGAAGAGCAGATGAGCTGAAGTGGAAGATAGCCGAGCAACATGAGAAGATCGATGCTCACATGGCATCAGTTGAGGCGGCCTCAAAGCAGACCGCCACAGACAAGCAAGCAGAGGATCTGCAAGCTACTGTAGAGCTGCTGCGGTCAGGCAAACTCCAACCGGCGCCAAAATACTTTAAGCATCAGTGGCTTTACAGGTATCCACAGCGGAAGTCAAGGCCAATCAAAATTGTCACCAAAACTAAAAATATTGTTTTGTCGACGAGCTCGACGGCTAAGAAGAGAGCCAAGGTCCACCGTGAATGGAGGAAGCGGCTGAGTGCCTTTGACCCGGAGCGGACACGGCGGCCTGTGTTTGACAGTCATCAGCTCGCCGTGGCCTTTGCCGAAAGTGATCTTTTATCTCTTTATTTTGAGTCCGCTGCGGCCTGGATTTGAATATTATTTTTTCTTTGTTTGTTCCAGGACGGAGTTCGCCACAGGCTCTGTTGAGACTGGCGAGATCATGCCCACGTTAGATGCTTCAACTGACGCGATCTCACTTGATGAGTCCGCAAAAGATGAGCAGTCCGACCTGGACAAAATCACGAAGTTAGAGAAGAACTTTTAAGATAAAATTAATGAAATTCGAGCAGAGTTGAAGAGAGGGGCAGAGCGGAAGAATGCTCTGAAAGACCAGGTCACCAATATATCAAGGGCGCTGGAGAGATCTGACAAGGAGAAGAAGTGGTTTGTAGATGACGCCCGCTTCTACAAAGGAAAATACTTGGCGCTGGCGTGGGAGGACAAGGGCAAGCGGGCTGCCGAGCTGCCGGTGGAGAGGTTGTGATTGCTAGATCGCGCTGCTCCATTGGAGGCTCCAGCCCCAGCTGAAGGTAGCCAGCCTGCCACGGACGAGATTCCGAGGCCAGCAACGGAGCCAGTAGTCCCTTTGAGCCGGGTAGACCGGGAGGCCATGCATATGCACCGAACTATCAATTCCATGCATCACAACATCTTCCATCTGTATGGTGAAATTCTCCAAATGAGTGACCAAGCAGTGCATTTATGCAGAGACCGAACCGAGCGACCTACGCGATCTGAAAATAGAGACCGATGAGGTTGCGAAATTGTGAACTATTTGGTGTATAATTTGTATGTTTAAACAATTCTTTGTTTTCTGCCACGATCTGAACAATGCTTTGTTTTTCTATGCGGACTGATGTGATATTCGCATATTCTGATCTTAAATTAGAAATTGCATTTGTTTACTCGATGCTGCGCTCTGCATGATTTAAGTTCTGTGCAAGATTGTGACGAACTGTGCGGACTGATGTTGTGTCCGCTTATACTATGCTCTAAAATATGTTGAATTGTAGGTTGAAAAAGTCGCAAGCTGAGCGGACTAAAATTGTGTCCACTTATATTATGCCTTGAAATATGCTTCATGTGCCTTTGAAACTGGAAACAGCGAACTGAGCGGACTCAAGTTTGCATCCGCAATATTTTATTTTTGACTTGCATGAAAATTGTTTTTAATGCGAGCTTAGTGGACTAGAGGATCAAACTGTGCGGTATGGCTGAAAAGATGTCAGACCCCGCTGCTATAAATATGGCTCCATTCTCTCTTCTATGCAGGAATGCAATTGAAGCAGAAGACCTTGCGACCTAAGAAAATGGTGTCCGCCAGAACTAATGTTACACTCGCCTTCCATGCTGCCCAGCACAAGAAATGCAAACTAACTGAGGCCGACCTCGAGGCCTTCGTTGAAAAGCACATCGCAGACTCGTCTGTGCTTGTCTGCCTGCCTGCCGATGAAGAAAGGCTGCACTTTTCAACTGCAACCCAGATCGCAGTGCCCGTTGATCATTTTGACAGCGGATTCAAGTTTCCCCTACTATGGGAAATAGCAGAAATTTTAGAGCACTATGGGATGGTGTAGGGCTAGCTCGTGCCCAATACACTCGCTGCGATCTACAGCTTCATTTCCTATTTGAGATTTGAGAAGATCGCCTTTTCTATGAATATTTTCAGAAATATATGATCAGTCCGCTCGATAACTCCATCTGGAGGCCGCCAATATAAGAGCATAATATACACCTACCCGCAGGAGCACGCGGACACTGCTTTCAAGAGCGTCAGGATTGGTGCAGTGGAGTCCGCCATAGTTGATTTTCTCGCAGGAGCCATGCTGGACATCTACACTACATCCCTCTCCTGGGGAGTCTTAGCGGCGTAACTAGCGAAAAAAGTAAGTTCAGTAGACTGACATTTGTATGGGCTGCGACCTGCAACTAGCTGACTGATTCTTTTTTTCTTCTTACAACGACCTTGGCTATGCCCGCAAATCCGCCACAGACTCCCGGCGGCCTTACCCCAACCCAGAGGGAAAGAAAACAGGAGCTCATGAGGAAGATGAGGGAGGAGGGGGATCCCGCTGCGGACTACTCTTCCTCCGAAAGCTTCGGAATGCGAGGTTTTGGATTCCGCCAGAAAGATCTGCGGGCCAACCCAATGATCCACTAGAGCAGCAAGAATAAACATGTCCGCCTATCAACCGCGCTGCCATCATGGAGAAGTCCAAGGATAACCCTCCATGCACACATTGCGGTCTCCGCGCTCTATGGGGAAGGTCAATTTGTGCGAGCTGAAACAGGTTCCACCCGCCGAGCTCCCTCTCCTGGCCGCACAAGCCACTGCGAATAGTGTCGTTACAAGCCATTTCCTGGGCTGCGTGACTTGGGAACTGCTTAAAGAAAATGAAAAACTTTAGCAGGAAATGAAGGCACTTAAAGAAATAAATAAGCGGCTAGGTAAAAGAGTCGCTCTGCAGAAGGAATAGTTGGTTGTAAGCTCTGTATTCGCAGCGGTCTCCCTTTGAAGTCCACGGCGACCTTTCTCTAATATTTTTTTTGCCTCTATGTAGGTCGCATATGACCTGGGGAACGAAAACTTCAAGGCCTCCATGCTCCCCTTTGTGAAGGAGAGCGTCGAGATCGCCATTGAGCGGTTTGTTGATGGCGTCTTTGCGAAGGAGGGCATGAATGGCGTGTCATTTCTCCAACTCTTCCTTGAGTGACAGGACCAGGTCGTGGCCATGGGACGGACTGCCAAAGGAAAGGAAGTAATTGATGAGGTTGAAGAAGAAGAAGAAGATAAGGAAGAAGGCGGTGGCGAGGCCGAGGTAATTGCTGATGATGTTGGTTCAAGCCAGCGGGGTGGAGATCAGTCCTCCGAGTCTGACTCTCCTTAATCTAGCTCTGCTGATGCAAGCTCGCCTAGCGAGTCCACGGTCAGCCAAAGTTCAGATAGAAGCAGAGGATGCGGCTCGGAGGGCTACTCTCCCGAAGTTGACATTGAATGTTCAAGCCCTGATGTTCCTGCAGAGAAAAAGCAGAAAAGGGGAGAAATAGAATGATGTATTTTGTTTTTACTATTTTTTATAAAGGAGGTTGCAGACTCAAGTTTTGAGGCCGCCAATCTCAAGAAAATTGTAACTTGATATTTGTGAAATATAAAAGGATATTTTTGGGATCAATTCGTGTCTTTTGCAATGTTCTTTGCTTATTTCTTCTTTCAATGGAATCTGCTATGTAATTATTGTGCGAACTTCGTGGCCAGTCCGTGCATTGTAGAAATTATCCGCGCAATTTAATTTTTCAGCTTTCCAATCAAAAGATAACCTTGGAAAACAATTCAATTGCCGCACTCCTCAACATGGTCGAGATTAAAGTTGCTAAAATAATAGAACACTAAGGAGGACTCTGGCGAGTACCATCTTCAGTCCGCAATACCATTTACCAAAACTGGATAAACCTTTGCAATCTTAAGAGAACATTGATATTAAATGTTGCGGACTCAGCGAGAGTTATTATCTAGACTGCGAGCTGAGAGAATTATAGTTAAGCTTGCGGCCTGAGAAAGATGGGTTACAGACTTAAGTGACCAAGCGGGCAGGTGCGCATGTAGCTCATTGCTTTCCACGCAGGGTCACGAAAACTGTAAGGAAGAAGGTGGCGGCGAGGTTGAGGTTGTTGCTGATGATGTTGGTTCAAGCCAGCGGGGTGGAGATCAGTCCGTCGAGTCTGACTCTCCTTCATCTAGCTCTGCTGATGAAAGCTCGCCTAGCGAGTCCACGGTCAGCCAAAATTCAGATAGCAGCAGAGGAAGCGGCCCGTGAGGGCTACTGTCCTGAAGTTGACATTGAAGGTTCAAGCCCTGATGTACCAGCAGAGAAAAAGCAGAAAAGGGGCGAAATAGAATGATGTATTTTGTTTTTACTATTTTTGTAAAGGAGGTTGCAGACTCAAGTTTTGAGGCCGCCAATCTCAAGAAAATTGTAACTTCATATTTGTGAAATATAAAGGGATATTTTTGCGATCAATTCGTGTCTTCTGCAATGTTCTTTGCTTATTTCTTGTTTGAATGCAATCTACTATGTAATTAATGTGCGAACTTCATGGCCAGTCCGCGCATTTTAGAAATTATCAACGCCATTTAATTCTTCAGCTTTCCAATCAAAAGATAACCTTGGAAAACAATTCAACTGCAGCTCGCCTCAACATGGTCGAGATTAAATTGCCAAAATAATAGAACACTAAGGCGGACTCTGGCGAGTACCATCTTCAGTACGCAATACCATTTACCAAAACTGGATAAACCTTTGCAATCTTAAGAGAACATTGATATTAAATGTTGCGTACATAGCGAGAGTTATTATCTAGACTGCGAGCTTAGAGAACTATAGTTAAGCTTGTGGCCTGAGAAAGATGGGTTACAGACTTAGTGACCAAGCGGGCAGGTGCGCATGTAGCATTAATTACAGAGGATTCAAATTTTTGAAAGGTGATAGAAGAAAAAGACACCAAGGATCAAGTGATTAGTGATCGATACTCAGTCTAACAGTCAAAAAAATAGACACACACAGACTGACTGCAAGATTTCATACAGCAGTAGAAAAGCTTTACACAGAAATCATATTGAAGCTTACAGTGGCAAGCAGTGATCTTCATTCAGAGGAAGAAGAACAATCAAACTATATCAAGAGTCTTCTTGTTCAATATTCTCCCCAGGACTTCCAAGGACAACAGATTTCAAATCAGTCAAGAAGCTCCTGCATCACTACTTGTCAAGGACTCTGATTAAAGACCTATCACCCTGCAGCAAAGCTTCCTGCAAACCTGAACCATTCTCCATTTCAGGGGGAGTTGTTTGCTAACATCATTGAATATCCTCAAGTCTTCTCAGTTTATTGAGAAAGAGAAGACATAATCACTCTCTCACCCCCTCCTATATAAAGGGTTGTCATCTCCCTTCAAAAGTGATTCCTGGTTGCAATTCTCCTAACCAAAAGACTTGAGTTGGTTTTTGGGGACCTGATCAAAACCCATTGGTGTCAGTCACCTGATCAAAAACCTGAGTAGATTTCCACCAAGGGTGGTAGAAGAGTGAACTACCCAGATTTGTGGAACCACTATAAACTTCTTGTGTTGTCTGGTTGCCTATCTTTTTCTTTTGTTCTTGCTGTGATTAGGTTTATTAGTTTCTGTTTTCCAGTTTGTTACTTACTGCACATTTTCAGCTTACAGCAAAAGCTGTAACAGCACCCTTAGTGGGACCTAACAAATTTCAAAATATACTCTATTCACCCCCCCTAGAGTATTGTAGACCTAAACCTCACTTTCAATTGGTATCAGAGGAAGGATCCTTTGGTTGGACATGTTAACCCTTGAACCAAGATACTTTGTTAGATCTACACATCACTTTATTCACATTTAATTGTTAAAGTAGAAACACAGCCATGGCACAGAATAAAGATTATGCAAGCTTCAGACCTACATTTTGCAACTTGCAAAAGTTTGGAATCTGGAAGGCAAGAATCAAGCTATACATGAATTCTATTGATGAAGATATTTTTGCTTCTATCTTAACAGGTGTACCTCCACCACCTACTGCTCCTCCCAGCACTTCTACAGATATGACTGCAGTCCCTCCTCCATATTATAATGATACTTACAGGAAAGCCAAGATGGCTGATGCAAAAGCCATGAACATATTGACACAAATAATGTCTGATGACATTTTCCAGAAGGTTGCTGAGTGCACATCAGTAAAAGCCATTTGGGATTCCATAAACCAATGGTTGATGGATCAGCTGATGAAAGGAAGGATAGGAGATCAAATCTCATATCCCAATATGAGAATTTCAAGAAACAGGAAGCTGAGACAGTGTCAGAGATGTACAACAGATTAACCTCAATTATTAATGAGCTAAAAACTCTGGACAAGTTCATCACTCTCACTGAAGTGAATGACAAAATTCTGATGTGCTTCCCAAGCTCATGGGACACAAGAAATTGGCTCATCAAGGAGGCCAGATGCCTAAATGAGATTTCAACTAAATCTCTAGTGGGCAAACTGAAATCTTATGTGCAGTTAATAAAGACAAGGGAGGCTACTGAACAAAGAACATCTCATGCAGCCAGAAGAGATCAGAACATAACATTCAAAGACTCAAAAGTCTTCAGAATCCACTGCATCAAATGAAGAGCTCATGAGTCTCTTTGCAAAAAGATTCTTCAAGATGGCTAGAAAGCACTTCAGGAGGAAGTCAGCAAGAAAGGATGATAGGCCAAAGTATGACAAGACACCAATAAAGGAAGTGGTGTGTTATGGATGCAGAAAGCCTGGGAACTTTATCTCTGAGTGTCCAGAGAACCAGAAGAAAGAGAAGAGAAGAGAAAAGGAAAAGGATTCCAGAAAACAGTTCACCAACAAACCCTCTTCCAGCAAACACAAGAGAAAGGAAAAGGGGTTTGTAGATGAGACTTGGAGTGAGACTGAAGAAGAGTCAACATCTTCAAGCTTCAGTGAAGATGAAGAAGAAGAAAGAGAAAAAGAGGTTTGTCTCATGGCAATTGATGCCTCAAGAAGCAACTCAGAAGGAGAGTCAGAAAATGAGGAAGCTTCTGAATCAGAAGCTGATCAGGTATTATCATGGTTTGATTATAATTCAGAATCTTTTAAATCAGATTTATAAATCATGTGTTTGTATTTAATCAACTCTGAGAAGGAAATCAAACTTCTCAGAGATAAGCAAGTTAACTATGATAGCTTAGTATTAGAAAACACTAAATTGAAAAATGAAATAGATATGTTTAGTGAACAAATCACCCTTCTGAAAGATGAATTAAATAAGGCAAAACAGCTGGAAGAATCACTAAATGGAAGAAACAAACAACTAGCAGTAATCACCAATATATCTAATGCTAGATTTAATGGAAGTAAGTTAGGATTAGATGCATCATCTAGTGAACCACCTATTATTCAGAAAAACCACCTATCACAAACCATAAATTTTATTTCTGAGAAAGTAAAGAAGAATATTGAGCAAGTATATAAGGTAAATAAAAATCTTGAACAAATTAAAACTAAGGACAACATTGAAAAACAAAAAACACCCAATAAAAACAAAGTTCAGCAATTTTCGTCGACCTCAGATCGACGAAAAGTGGCCAGTTCGTCGAACCCCGATCGACGAACTCTGAATGCCAACTATAATTATTATTCGTCTAACTGCGATCGACGAACTTTGTATGGTTCGTCAAGCAGAGATCGACGAACGTGGGGCGCAGAGAATGAACATGTCTATTCTCTGGGAAGAGATCGACGATCTCAACCCAATTCGTCGAACTCTGGTCGACGAACTTACATAAATTCGTCGAACCCAGGAAGACTTAACCAAAACTATAACTTTAACAGAAAGTTAAATACTTCTAGGAAATCATTTAATCCCCTTGCTGTCTGGACCATTCCACCTAGGAGATACCACCCCCTAGGATATAAATCCCAGCCAGAATTTTCTGTTATTTCTAGTTTCTCTTATCAGCCATAGAAAAATCACTAACTGTTTGCATTGCAAGTGAAAAAGTATCCAGGGGTAAATGAAACTTGGTACCTGAACAGTGGCTGCTCCAAGCATATGACAGGCAGAAAGGACATCCTACTCAACTATAAGTCCAAGATGGGGCCAAAGGTTATCTTTGCTGACTCAAAATGTGGTCAGTCAGAAGGAGTTGGAGAAGTAAGAATAGGGGCTGTCACATTCAGAAAGGTGACATATGTAAGTGGACTGAAGCATAACCTTATCTCCATAAGTCAATTATGTGATGATGGTTATAAGGCATACTTTAACCCTTCTACCTGCTCTATCATTGATAAAAATAACCAAACTGTTTTAACTGGAAGTAGACAAGGAAACATTTATTTAGTAAACTTTCTTTCTGCCACAACTGATATCTGTTTACTGAATTTAACTAGTAATCAGAATAACTTATGGCACAAAAGACTAGGACATGTAAACCTGAAAAACATTGCTAGGTTATCTAAGCACAACCTTGTTAGAGGTCTACCCTCTGCTCCCTACAAAAAGGAAGGTCTCTGCAGGGCTTGTCAATTAGGTAAGTAAACCAAAACTAGTTTCAAATCAATTAATAAGAGTGATTCACCTAGGATCTTGTACTTGCTACACTTGGATCTTTTTGGACCCATTGCTGTACAAAGCCTAGGAGAGAAATCTTACACTTTAGTTATAGTGGATGACTTCTCCAGGTTCAGTTGGGTATTTTTTCTGAGAACAAAGTCAGATACATTCAAGGTTCTTACAGATTTTCTCAGGACCATACAGATGGAGTTCTCTACTCATGTTGCTTTGATCAGAAGTGATCATGACACAGAGTTTGAGTCTCTTCTTATGCATGAGTTCTGTGAGAAGGAAGGTATCAGGCATTGCTTCTCAGCTCCTAGAACTCCCCAACAAAATGGGGTAGCTGAAAGGAAAAATAGGACACTCATTGAAGTTGCATGCACATGGCTTGCTGATGCAGACATGCCACTAACTTTCTGGGAATAGGCTGTAAGCACTGCAAACTATATCCTGAATAGGAGTTTAATTCACAAATTGAAGAACAAGACTCCCTATGAATTGCTCAAAGGGAAGAAACCTAAAATAAACTATTTTAAAGTTTTTGGTTGTACATGTTATATACACAATAACAACAAGAAATATATTAGAAAGTTTGAAGCCAAGGCTGAAGTGGGAGTTTTTCTAGGATACTCCCAAGTAAGCAAGGCTTATAGGGTATTCAATAAATCAACATTAAAAGTAGAAGAGTCAATTCATGTTTTTTTTGATGAAACTAACATGTAATGCAAGGAGAAAGAAGTTTCTACAAGTAACAACTTGCAGGTACCCCACTTGTGTGAGACATTGGATGGACTAAGCATCAACTCAACCAAAAGGTTCTCACTCATCCAAAAGGTTCCCACTAATCCCTCTCCACAGGTCATTGAAGATAGTGAAGAAGATGAAGCTGAAGAACATGAGCCACAACCAACGGCAAATATAATTCCATAAGAGGAATTTATTCAAAATGCTGTTGCACAACCAACTCCACCCACTTATTTTGTCACACTTAGGGATCACCCTAGATCTCAAGTAATTAGAGACATATCAGCAGGTGTACAAACTAGGCATCAACTCAACTAAGACTTGATGCATGCATGTTTTCTCTCTCAGGTTGACCTCTCACCATTCATGAGGCTGAGAAAGATCCCCACTGGATCCTTGCAATGCAAGAGGAACTAAACCAATTTGAGAGATGTAAAGTTTGGGATTTGATTCCAAGACCCCAAAACTACCCAGTTATTGGAACCAAATGGGTTTTCAGGAATAAGCTTGATGTCCAAGGAGTTATTGTGACGAACAAGGCTAGGCTTGTTGCTCAAGGATATAGGCAAGAGGAAGGAATTGACTATGATCAGACCTTTGTACCTATTGCAAGGTTGGAAGCTATAAGGATCTTCCTTGCCTATGCAACATTCAAAAGGTTCAAAGTCTTTCAAATGGATGTGAAAAGTGCCTTCTTAAATGGAGTGTTACAAGAAGAGGTTTATGTAGAACAACCTCCAGGTTTTATTTCTTCAACTCATCCCTCTTATGTTTTTAAATTAAATAAGCCTCTTTATGGTCTAAAGCAAGCTCCAAGGGCTTGGTATGAGACCCTAGCAAGTTTCTTATTACAGCATAAATTTACAAGACGACCTGTAGATAAAACCCTTTTCACTAGACATCATAAGGACCAAATCTTGTTAGTGCAAATCTATGTAGATGACATTATATTTGGCTCTAAAGATTCAAAATTGTGCAAGAGGTTTTCTGACCTCATGCATTCTAAATATGAAATGAGTAGTATGGGAGAGCTTTCATATTTCCTTGGTGTCCAAGTGAAACAGCTTTCTGATGGCATCTTCATCTCTCAAGCAAAGTATGCTAAAGAACTTCTAAAGAAGTTTGGGATGGCTGATGCCTCAGCTAAGAAAACTCCCATGGCCACCAATGCTGTAATGCCCCAATTTTTCGGCAATTATTTAAATCCTTGTTTAGCGTTACTTTGACGCATTTCCGGCTCGTGCCATTGTTAGAGTACCGCTTTAGGTGTTCTTAGAGGTTATAGCCTGTTGTAAGGTTTCCCCAGCTAGCCGGCGTCTGTTTTGGAGGCCCGACTGAGCCTCTTAGGGAATCCTTGTGATTTGGCTTCGGGTGAGTTAGCCCGAGTGTGTGGTCGTCGGAGGTTGTGTCCGACTTCGCCGATGTTTTCGTAGCCCGAGTTTTTAGCTATGGTGCGGATTTGTTCGGAACCCGAGATCGTTTATTTTCATGTCGTTTCGACGGTGGCTTGTTAGCGGGTAGTCATTTTATTTAAGCGTGTATGTATATTTACGCATTTAGGGCATAGCGAGCGATTTGGGCGTGCCGATGCGTAATTGCACGTGCACGTGCGTGCAAGGTTTTATAATTTTGTACGTGCGCGTGTGTGGTCATGCGTGCAGGGTAGAAATTTGGGTGCGTGGATGCATGTTAATAGACATGTATATATATATTAGTGTGTAACTAATGTGATTAGTGGTTTTCTTAGTTAATTAGTAAGTATATAGTTATAAGCTTATAATATTAAGATTGGTTATGAGGTTTTATATATTGGTTAAGATTAGGTTCCATTAAATCCTTAGATTCAATTGATTAGAGTTATATTATGTGTTAATGTAGTATAGTTTTCATTAGGTTTGATTAGATATATATATATATATATATATATATATATATATATATATATATATATATATATATATATATTAGGTTTATTTATGTTTCTTCCCCCCCCCCCCCCCCCCAATTCGGTCGACCATCCAGCAAAAACAAAGAAACCCGAGCCGTTCCATCGTGCGGAAGAATAGAGGCGGAAGCCCCGGCGCTGCTCGGACTGCCTGTTCACCGCCCAGTTCAGCCCGGAATCTTCGTTCGAGGCCGGATCTGAGCTCCTCTAGGCAAGACCTTCGTTTCGAGGTAACTATTTTAGGATTTCACCATCTCCTTTTCCGATCGGATGTGCAGGGTTCTTGTTCTTTCCTTGCTTTGATCGCCCAGATTTTCTTGTCCAGATTTTCTTAGGTTGTTGCTGCGATCTTGTCCTGTTGGGAGGAGTGCTGTTGGCCGAATTTCTTCAAAAGCCAAGGCAAGTATCCCCTTGCCAAATTAATTTTTCCATGCTTAGTTTGGTTGCTTGATTCATGAGAAGTCCTTTGTATTGTCTTTTTACTTGTTTATACACATAAAAATCGGTGCAAAGCCTCTCATACATCCCCTTTCTATGTTGGCTGATTTCATCCTTTGGGTATGAGGTTTTATGGTTTTCTTTTTTTCCTTTTACTAGGGATCTTGCCCCGATAGGATATAATCTGAGTGCCTTTATTGCAAGCTTTGTTCATTCATGAGGTATTTAGTTGTTTGCGGTTTTCTTGGGGTGTAAACCATTGATGTGGTTTTGTTTTAATTAGTTCAAGAGTTTTATAATAGTTTCCCCATGGTTGTTCTAAAATCGGATCGGTATCAAACCACCCGAGTTGAATGTTTAGGGGTTGAATCTAGCTAAATATTCATGGTTGTAGCAAGTTAATTATTCGGGTTTTGTACCAAGCTAATCGTTTAGGTTTAGTTGGAGACAAAACTACTTGGTTATATTTAATATTACACTGTTGATAAGCGTTTAGTATCAAGCTTCTTGCATAAATTTAGTGTCGTATCGCTTTCAATTTATTTGAGTCAAAGTACTTGCTTGGACAAAATCGATGTTTAGTCCGTTGGTATGTATATAATGTTCTTAGGTGGGTTGCTCTAGTTGGAATAGGGTTGTGTTGACTTCTTGGTGGTTCATGGAACCACTAGTAAGGGTTTTCCCGAGTCACTTAGTGCTGGAGTAGGATGTGATTTTGAGGTGGGTCGGACCGATGCCGCCACCCATGTTTTACTTCTTGTCTTACTAAGACAATATGGGCTGTTTGGTTGAGTTGGACTGATACCACCACCACAACACCCTGGAGATATTTAGGCCAGATAGACTTGGTTGGACCGCTGCCACCAGTCTAGGCCCTTGTTGCTGATTTTGTCCATCTCTAGTACTAGGCGATTCTTTCCGCTCTAACTCTATGTGAGGATTTATTTTATTTTGCTAATCTATCTTGCAGAGATTTGTGAAGCTTGACTTCATCCGTGCACTTGGTGCACCCCTTTTTATTCACTTTTGGCGAGTATTTTCCTTTACCTGTTTACTTTGTCCTTACCTGTTTTACTTCTTCTTTATTCTATTGTCTCATTTTCCTATTGATAAATAGCTTTGCTGAGGTGTTCTTTTCTTTGAATGCCTCAGGTTCAGGTTTATAGCCGACTGTGCGGCTAGGTTTCTTCTGAAGCTTACTAGTGCTATAGCTGCTGCTGAGTTTTTTCTCTTCCTCACTCCTGGGAGGTAGTTTCTTTAGACTTGTAGTACATATATGCATACTCACCAGTTGGTTCGTATCAGTTGTTGGCTGGTGGTTTCTCTTTTAGATGCTTTGTACTTTGCATATACTGCTAGATTTCCTGTTTTGGAGTTTATTCAACTTGCTCTTGAGAAGATTTATGCTAGCTTGCTAGTTACTTTTAAAAATCTAAAAGCACTATTATTCGTATACCTCATAATCAGCATGCTTTATAAAACTCAACACTACTTTCCAAACGACGTAAAAGATTATTTTCGTATATATGGTATAACATAAATGTAGTGTATGCATAGTATAAGTTGTCCCATGGGAACACTTATGCTCTCTTTTAGGATGTCCAATGTAACTAAAAAAATTTCCACTGCGTATAAGTATAGTTTTTATTTGTGCACTAGCTGATCCATCAAGCAGAGGGATACGGCTTCTAAAATAAAATTGATTTTTCACAACATTAAAGCTTGTGTTTCATTTATAGTCTTAGTAGTTGGTGGTTGCCTGAGCATCGGCAGTTATCCCCTGCCCGACGTGGCATCACAACGCGTGTTTTCTCCTACTCTGATACTTCTAAATTTTTGGAGAAAATGCGGGTTGTGACAGTTGGTATCAGAGGGAGGTTGCTTGACAATTTGTCGGGCAACCTTTCCTTGTAAGTATTAGAAGTTTAGCATCATATCATACACACACCGATATGTCATTAGCATGTCTTGGCTGAAGCACGAACACTACACTCATAGTATAACATGAAGTATATAGGGAATATTATGTAGTATGTGATGCATAATATGCGTTTGTATATGGATCCACCATAGGAGGCAACATGTGAGGGTTATGTAGTATGGGATGCATAACCTCACCACATGAATGCGACTAGCACGTTTTCCTTTTCGTTGCAAGGAAATGCTATGTAGTATGTGATGCAAAACATTTTCATGTGTACGCCGCTCATAACATGCATTAGGGCCTTTTTAGAATGCATAACACAATCATGCATAGCATAACATTGCATAAGCACAACGTGCCAAGCTAAAGACTTGCAGGATGACATATGTACACACATGGTTTTGAGTCAAAAAGAATATAAATTCATGCATTCCCGATATAGGCATAAGAGTTAGTGCGATGGTGGTGAACCATCTTAGGTTAAGCATGACATTATTTCCTCTGTATAAAATATATATATATATATATATATATATATATATATATATATATATATATATATATATATATATATATATATATATATATATATACTCCAGAGCAAGTTGGCAGTTAAAGCAAGTACTTATGTAGGTTTGTCTGTACCTGTTTGTTTTGTCCTAATAGTTGAACTAGGTTCTGATGATTGCTTGTTTGTTCTTTGTAGTATGGCGCCTAAGCGTAGAGTGACGAGGTTGACTCCCCAATCTGAGGGTGAGACTTCTGGTGCTCCAAGCAGTGCATTTGTGGAGAGTCTGAGGCAGAGCAATGAGGCTCTATCGAGGCAGATGATGGACGTTCAGTCTCAGATCCAGTCCCTGATATCTGTGGTGGCAGGACTAGCCCCGAGAGCGCAGGATCCTGCTGCGGGTATAGCTGTTCCCGCACCTCCTGCACCCCCAGCCCCTTTGGTGCCTCCAGTGGTGGTGCCCCCAGAGATGGCTTTCATCACTCAGTTCCAGCGACTGTGACCCCCTACCTACGATGGTAAGGCGGACTTCATGATATTGGATGACTGGTTGATTTCCATAGAGGAAATGTTTCATTATTCTGGAGTGTCTGAGGATCAGAAGGTGATGTTGGTCGCCTATCAGCTGAAGGGGTTAGCGAAGAGGTGGTGGATGAGGGAGAAGGAGGGAATGGTAGGAGGAAGCACTTGGGCTTCCTTCAAGGAGATCTTGATGAGGAAGTTTCTACCGTCAGTGGAAGGAGACAGACTAATGAACGACTTCTTGCATCTGAAGCAGAGGCAGCTCACAGTCAGCGAGTATGAGATTGAGTTTAGCAAACTCAGTCGCTTTGCCCCTAGTTTGGTGAGCTCAGAGGAGGATAGAGCGAAGCGTTTCCTCGGTGGCCTGCGGAGCGATGTTCAGCAGGTAGCGGTGGTTCATGGAGCGGTGAGTTATGCTGGGGCAGTTGAGGCCGCTTTGAAGGTAGAGGCCATCGAAAATGCTAAGCAAAGAGTG
Organism: Platanthera guangdongensis; assembly: GCA_039583875.1. NCBI lineage: Eukaryota > Viridiplantae > Streptophyta > Magnoliopsida > Asparagales > Orchidaceae > Platanthera > Platanthera guangdongensis. The sequence continues at coordinate 113,319,015 of CM077153.1, read as the reverse complement.
CCGCAGGCAAGGAATGAGAAGAGGAAAGCTGTTGAAGCTAAGAGCCCCCAAGTGCCCGGTGCTCATTCGAGGAAGAGGAGCAAAGAGGTCTGTAGTTTTTGTTGTCAGTCGGGCCATCCTGCTGAGAGATGCTTCAAGAGGGCGGCGGCGCAGAAGGAGCATGTGCATGCTATTCAGGGTGCTCCCAGGCAGAATGTGGTGTGTACTCTGTGCAAGAAAGAGGGGCATGAGGTTGCCCGTTGCTGGTTGAAGGACAAGGTATGCTATCAGTGCGAACAGAAAGGTCATACCAAGGCCCGATGCCCGCAACTCCAGCCTGTGCTCCGACCAGTTCCCCTTCAGGCGTTACCACCGCCTCAGCCTATGGATAAAGGCCAAGGGAAGCTGAATGTGATATCATCAGCGGAGGCTCAATCTTCGACGCAAGTCATTTCAGGTTAGACCTTCTCGCTAGTCTTTTACTTCCATTGTATATTAGTTTGGCTATTGTTTCTTAAATGATTGTGCAATTTTTCCCTTTTATATTTATATTGGGAGTTTTAAGGTAAAGAATCGCTGGGCGCGCGTCCTCTTTGACTCAGGTGCTACCCACTCATTTGTGGCTAGGGCATTTGTAGAGCAGTGCCAGCTGGTTCTTGATCGTGTCGGTGAGGCCTTTTGTGTAAAATTCCCCTCTGGTGATTCCGTGATATCAGATCAGGGCATTCTGGATTGTCCTATTATGTTGGGGGATTTCCAAGACAAGGCAAATCTGAAGATGATAGACTTGGAAGATTTCGACATCATCCTGGGTATGGATTGCTTGTCTAGATACGATGCGGTGATCCAGTGCAGGGGTAAGTGCTTGGATTTCAAGAAAGACAACGGTCAGCCTGAGAGTATTTATGGCGATCTGCGCCAGGTCTCTCCGGTGATTTCTGCGGTATGTGTTCAGAGGTTATTCAGTTCTGATTGTTTTGCTTGCTTAGTCTCAGTGCTGGGGACTGTTAGCAGTTTTCTGCGATTAGATGAGATTACTGTTGTTCGTGAGTTTTCTGATGTGTTTCCTAGCGACCTTCCTGTTCTTCCTCCTGTCAGAGATGTCGGGTTGTGATTGATTTGGAGCCACGTACGCGTCCTATCGCTAAGGTGTCGTATCAGATGGCCCCGCGAGAGCTAGAGGAGTTGCATACCCAGCTGGATGACTTATTGGAGAAGGGTTTCATAAGGCAGAGCTCGTCGCCTTGTGGTGCACCTGTTCTCTTTGTGAAGAAGAAAGATGGTTCGATGCGCCTTTGCATCGACTATAGGGAGTTGAACAAAGTCACCATCAAGAACAAGTATCCTCTGCCCAGAATCGACGACTTATTCGATCAGTTGCGTGGTAGCTCTGTGTTCTCCAAGATTGACCTTCGATCAGGATATCATCAACTCAGGATCCAGGAGTCGGACATTCCACGGACGGCTTTCCGATCGAGGCATGGACATTTCGAATTCTTAGTTATGTCTTTTGGGTTGACCAACGCGCCATCAGCATTCATGGACATGATGAACCGGGTGTTCAAAGATTTTCTGGACAAGTTTATGGTCGTATTCATAGACGACGTTCTGATTTATTCACGGAATACTGCAGAGCATGATCAGCACTTGCGGTTGGTGTTATTTTCCTTGAGGGATCATCAGTTGTACGCCAAGCTGAGTAAATGTGAATTCTGGTTGCCTCAGGTTTCCTTCCTGGGTCATGTGGTGAACAAGGATGACATTTCAGTGGACTCGGAGAAGATTTCTGCAGTGATGGATTGGCATAGGCCGAGCATACCCAAGGAAATTAGGATCTTCTTGGGGTTGGCCGGCTATTATAGAAGATTCGTGGAGGGCTTTTCTACTCTGGCAGTGCCCTTGACCAAGCTGACGCAGGAGAATGCGTCCTTCATTTGGAGCGAGCAATGCGAGGAGGCATTTCTGGAGCTAAAGAGGAGATTGTGCACTGCTCCTGTTTTGACGTTCCCTATGGAGGGCTAGAACTATGATGTATATGTGGATGCCTCACATATTGGGCTCGGAGGCGTGTTGATGCAAGAGGGGAAGGTGATTGCGTATGGGTCGCGGCAGTTGAAGACTCATGAGCGGAATTACCCTACGTTTGACCTCGAGTTCGCGACGGTGAATTTTGTGTTGAAGCTATGGAGGCATCTACTCTCTGGGGCTCAGTGCAAGATTTTTACAGATCATAAGAGCCTGAAGTACATGTTTATACAGAAGGAGCAGAATCTGCGCCCGCGGCGGTGGCTAGAGTTTTTGGCCGATTATGACATGGAGATCCAGTACCATCCAGGCAAGGCCAATGTGGTGGCCGACGCCCTGAGCCGCAAGACAGGGAAGATCTTCAACCTCGCGGTAGACCGTTTAGTGGAAGAGTTCTTGTTGATGGACAACTCCGTGGGATGCTGTAATTTGCAAAGCAGTTTGGCAGTGGCAGGGCCATCTTGGATTTCACTCACCAGGTTGCACTAGAAGGATGATCCGGATTTGTTACACCTGTACCTCAGGTCTGAGAGAGGGGAGTTGCCGGATTTCTCTATCGATGATTCGGGCACTTTGAAGTACCGCGGCAGGTTTTGCATCCCCGCGGTTGGAGACATCAGGAGTATGGTATGCAAAGAGGCTCATGGATCCAGTGTTGCCTACCACCCAGGATCCACCAAGATGTATCATGATTTGAAGCAAATCTCCTGGTGGTATGGTATGAGGGGGGATATAGCTCGGTATGTTTCTGAATGTTACACTTGCAGGCGAGTGAAGGCCGACCATGGGAGGCCTGGTGGCAAGTTGACACCTTTGGAGATCCCGACTTGAAAGTGGGAAAGTATCTCTATGGACTTCATTACGGGCTTACCAAGATCTCCATGGGGATTTGATTCAGTTTGGGTGATCGTGGATCGATTGACGAAGTGTGCGAACTTTGTACCTTATAAGATCGACTACCGGATGAAGAAGATATCAGAGTTGTATTTGAACGAGGTCATCAGATTGCACGGTGTGCCTGTTAGCATCATTTCTGATCGAGACTCTCGTTTTACATCTCGCTTTTGGAGGAGTCTGCAAGAGGGTTTGGGTACAGATTTGAGGTATTCAACTGCTTACCACCCACAGACAAATGGGCAGACAGAGCGTGTGAACCAGATTGTGGAGGATAGATCAGGTGCTACATTTTAGACAACGGTGGAGCGTGGGATGAGCGTTTGCGGCTCATGGAGTTTGCCTACAATAACAGTTACCAAGATAGCTTGCAAATGTCTCCCTTCGAGGCATTGTATGGGAGGCATTGTATGGGAGGCATTGCAGAATGCCGTTTTTTTGGACTGAGGCTGGTGAGAGACCTTTGTTGGGTCCTGATGCTCTCGAGGAAATGGAGGTTGCTGTGAAGCTCATTCGGGAAAAGCTTCAGTTAGCTCAGGAGAGATATGAGAAGAACGCCAATCGGCATAGGTCCGTTTTCGAATTTTTGGTGGAGGATTTGTTCTTCTTGAAGGTGTTTCCTGTAACAGCCCAATTTTCGCAGCAGGCACTTTTTGAGTGACACGGCCTGGGACATGGGCATGTCCCAGGGCGTGTCAAGCTGGAGTCGACGATTTGGCTGCGAGGTCGACGAAATTTGGAGTCGACGGTCGTTGAACACCAGACACGGCCTGCGATACGGGCGTGTCGAGGCCGTGTCGACGATCGGCCTTGGTGTCGATTATTTTTCACTCGACGATGTGTCGAGAGGAGGAACACGACCCAGGATACGGGCGTGTCCCAAGCCGTGTCATGTGCTCGATGACTTTTGCTCGACGATCGTCGAGTGTCGAGGTGTGGGCGTCGAGTGTCGAGAAGTTGAACACGGCCTGTGACACGGGCGTGTCAATTTGGGTCGACGAACTCAGCCCGACGAAAAGTTTTGACAGGGCATGTCTTCATGCCGTGTGTTGGCACACGGCCTGGGACACGGGGGTGTCACAGGCTGTGCGAAGTCTCGGGATGTTTTGGGATTATTTTCGCCAATGCACACGGCCACAGACACGGGCGTGTCTGAAGGCGTGTTGGGTGACACGGCCTATGACACGGGCGTGTCCCATGGGCGTGTCACTGGTTTGGATAAGTCGGTTGACCACCGCTTGAGGCACACGGCCTGGGACACGGGCGTGTCACAGGCCGTGTCATGGCAAATTTAGCTTTTCTGGCATTTTTGTGGTCGTCCATTCCTTCAGCCTGGATCCAAAGGCTGAGCTTCTTTCCTCTTTTCCTAAAGGCCGAAAACTGAGAACTTATTCTCATTTTACTTAGCCTTTATCTTTCTTCAAGTTAAGAGAGAAGGGAGAGGAAGAAGAAGAGGAAGGGCTGCTGCTGGTGGTGCTGCGGTTTACCGACGAGAGATCCGAATCCGGCGTTGCGGAGGAAAAGCTCTTGTGATCCATTCAAGCTAGCTTTGCGTTCATGGCATATAGATCCGGAAATGGAGTACAGAATAGGCATGCTGTGTGAATCCCATCTGGACAAGTTGGTCTGGATTGGTGATGTTGCATACGAACCGGAGAAATCTCCGTGATAACATGTAGTTTAAGGAGTCAACGGGTTATGCCTGCGAAAAGGAGTAGCAGGAAGTACTGGAGTGGTAACCCAGGAAAAATATCTGTGGTATGTTTTTGGGTCCAACCTGTGAATGAGTTACAGGAAGTACTGGTGTGACCAGGAAAGACCCTTTTGTGATGCTTGATGTCGTAGGGTGTCCACCTGTGAAGAGAGTAACAGGAAGTACTGACATGGTAGCCAGGAAAGACCCCTGACATTTGTGATTTTGTGGTGTCCACCTGTGAGCGAGTAATAGGAAGTACTGGTGTGCCCAGGAATGACCCGCTATTGTTGTGAGAGAATGGGTGTAAGAATTATGCCCAGGCTTGAATGCCAGAATAGGATCGGTGAGACCTACCCGCGCATTTGATATAGCCATGAGTACGCTGTACTCGGAGAAGGCAAGGCGATTTGAGCAAAGGGGGTGGAGGATCCGACCTGCGTTATGTCCGTCCGACGTGAGACCAGAAAGTGCGGTCTGTTGGAGCGCATAACAAGAGTCTTAGGCCTGCGCGCCATGATATAACGGGGGGCTACGGGCCATCCCGGTTCACTAAGACTATAAAACTCCGGCTGCATGCCATGGAGTAAATGCTCAAGAGAGTTACCGTTGGGATGTGACCCTGATACGGTGGTGGGCAAGAGCTTTGCCAGAACACCAAGAATGTGCCCTGAGTGCACGGACCGTTGGGCCGGGTGGCGAACGGTTGTGATGGCTTGTGTGCGTGAAAGCACATTTTGATGAGATAGATTGTCATACTGTGATATGATATGTCTGCATGGAAGATTACCGCTGCCCCGAGAAAGGGGTACGATCATTATAATTTGGTCAGCTGAACGCTGACCTTTGCTTTTGTTTGCCACAGTTGGGTGGATTGTCCCTGTACAGGTGCTGGAGAGCCGAGCGGGACGCATAGAGGGTGATGTTCCTGCTGTTGTTGCTGCTACTGATGCTAGCCCTCGAAGGCTATTTGGAAATGCTGTGTGTTTTCTTTTATTGTGGCCGGCCTGCGCGCCAATCTATTTAGGCCACTGTTTGAAAGTCATGTAAGGTCATAAGGCCAACTCTTTTTACTTGTTGTAAGACATTCCTATATCGTATAAAATGTGGAGTTTTATATTTGGACATTCATGAGGAGTTCAAGTTGCAGTCTAGGCTTCTGCTAGAATGCTTTGTGATAGGTGCGATGCGCTACTCTGGTATCATCATGTACCTTCACCGCCTGTTTTGTGATATATACTGTGGGGCCCCGGCCGGACCTTCTAGAATTTACCATATGAACGGATGAGGTTGTTACATCTCCGATGGTTGGAGTGAAGAGGTTCAGCAAGAACGATAAGCTGGATCCGAGGTATGTGGGCCCATTCAGAATTTTGGAGCGTATTGGTGTGGCAGCATATAGGTTGGATCTACCAGCCAACTTCCCAGACGTACATAATGTTTTTCATGTAAGCCAGCTGCGGAAGTGTGTGCGGAGCAGTGGGCAAGTATTAGATGTCGTGCCCCAGTTGGAGCCTAACCTCTCATATGTTGAGGTGCCGGTCCGCATCTTTGATACTCGGGATCGGGTGCTGGGGAAAAAGTCTACCCCGATGGTGAAGGTTTTTTGGAAGAATCAAGGTTTGGAAAGCGCGACTTGGGAGTTAGAGTCGGCTATGAGGGAAGCTCACCATCGCCTGTTCTCCTGATTTGTTGGGTATGTTTCTTTCTAGTAACTTTTGTTTTGTTACTTTCCTTTTATAGTAATACTGTACGTAAAGTTTAGGGACGAAACTTTCTTTTAGGGGGAGCGACTGTAACACCCCGATTTTTCGGCAATTATTTAAATTCTCGTTTGGCGTTACGTTGACGCATTTCCGGCTCGTGCCGTTGTTAGAGTACCTCGTTAGGTGTTCTTAGAGGTTATAGCCTGTTGTATGGTTTCCCCAGCTAGCCGGCGCCTGTTTTGGAGGCCCGGCTGAGCCTCTTAGGGAATCCTTGTGCTTTGGCTTCGGGTGAGGTTAGCCCGAGTGTGTGGTCGTCGGAGGTTGTGTCAGACTTCACCGATGTTTTCGTTGCCCGAGTGTTTAGCTACGGTGCGGATTTGTTCGGAACCCGAGATCGTTTATTTTCATGTCGTTTCGACTATGGCTTGTTAGCGGGTAGTCATTTTATTTAAGCGTGTATGTATATTTACGCATTTAGGGCATAGCGAGCGATTTGGGCGTGCCGATGCGTAATTGCACGTGCACGTGCGTGCAAGGTTTTATAAGTTTATACGTGCACGTGCGTGTGCATGCGTGCGGGGTAGAAATTTGGGTGCGCGGATGCATGTTAATAGACGTGTATATATATATATATTAGTGTATGTAACTAATGTGGTTAGTGGTTTTCTTAGTTAATTAGTAAGTATATAGATATAAGCTTATAATAATAAGATTAGTTAAGTGGTTTTATATATTGGTTAAGATTAGGTTCCATTAAATCCTTAGATTCAATTGATTAGAGTTATATTATGTATTAATGTAGTATAGTTTTCATTAGGTTTGATTATATATATATATATATATATATATATATATATATATATATATATATATATATATATATATATATATATATATATATATATATATATATATATAGGTTTATTTATGTTTCTTCCCCCCCCCCCCCCCCCAATTCGGCCGACCATCCAGCAAAAACAAAGAAACCCGAGCCGTTCCATCGTGCGGAAGAATAGAGGCGGAAGCCCCGGCGCTGCTCCGACCGCCTGTTCACCGCCCAGTTCAGCCCGGAATCTTCGTTCGAGGCCTGATCTGAGCTCCTCTAGCAAAGATCTTCGTTTCGAGGTAAATATTTTAGGATTTCACCATCTCCTTTTTCCGATCGGGTGTAAAGGGTTCTTGTTCTTTCCTTGCTTTGATCGCCCAGATTTTCTTGTCCAGATTTTCTTAGGTTGTTGCTGCGATCTTGTCCTGTTGGGAGGAGTGCTGTTGGCCGAATTTCTTCAAAATCCAAGGCAAGTATCCCCTTGCCAAAGTAATTTTTCCATGCTTAGTTTGGTTGCTTGATTCATGAGAAGTCCTTTGTATTGTATTTTTACTTGTTTATACATATAAAAATCGGTGCAAAGCCTCTCATACATCCCCTTTCTATGTTGGCTGATTTCATCCTTTGGGTATGAGGTTTTATGGTTTTCTTTTTTTTCTTTTACTAGGGATCTTGCCCCGATAGGATATAATTCGAGTTCCTTTATTGCAAGCTTTGTTCATTCATGAGGTATTTAGTTGTTTGCGGTTTTCTTGGGGTGTAAACCATTGATGTGGTTTTGTTTTAATTAGTTCAAGAGTTTTATAATAGTTGCCCCATGGTTGTTCTAAAATCGGATCGGTATCAAACCACCCAAGTTGAATGTTTAGGGGTTGAATCTAGCTAAATGTTCATGGTTGTAGCAAGTTAATTATTCGGGTTTTGTACCAAGCTAATCGTTTAGGTTTAGTTGGAGACAAAACTACTTGGTTATATTTAATATTACACTGTTGATAAGCGTTTAGTATCAAGCTTCTTGCATAAATTTAGTGTCGTATCGCTTTCAATTTATTTGAGTCAAAGTACTTGCTTGGACAAACTCGATGTTTAGTCCGTTGGTATGTATATAATGTTCTTAGGTGGGTTGCTCTAGTTGGAATAGGGTTGTGTTGACTTCTTGGTGGTTCATGGAACCACTAGTAAGGGTTTTCCCGAGTCACTTACTGCTGGAGTAGGATGTGATTTTGAGGTGGGTCGGACCGATGCCGCCACCCTTGTTTTACTTCTTGTCTTACTAAGACAATATGGGCTGTTTGGTTGAGTTGGACTGATACCACCACCACAGCACCCTGGAGATATTTAGGCCTGATAGACTTGGTTGGACCGCTGCCACCAGTCTAGGCCCTTGTTGCTGATTTTGTCCATCTCCAGTACTAGGCGATTCTTTCCACTCTAACTCTATGTGAGGATTTATTTTATTTTGCTAATCTATCTTGCAGAGATTTGTGAAGCTTGACTTCATCCGTACACTTGGTGCACCCCTTTTTTTTCACTTTTGGCGAGTATTTTCCTTTTCCTGTTTACTTTGTCCTTACCTGTTTTACTTCTTCTTTATTCTATTGTCTCATTTTCCTATTGATAAATATCTTTGCTGAAGTGTTCTTTTCTTTGAATGCCTCAGGTTCAGGTTTATAGCCGACTGTGCGGCTAGGTTTCTTCTGAAGCTTGCTAGTGCTATAGCTGCTGCTGAGTTTTTTCTCTTCCTCACTCCTGGGAGGTAGTTTCTTTAGACTTGTAGTACAGATATGCCTACTCACCAGTGGGTTCGTATCAGTTGTTGGCTGGTGGTTTCTCTTTTAGATGCTTTGTACTTTGCTTATACTGCTAGATTTCCTGTTTTGGAGTTTATTCAACTTGCTCTTGGGAAGATTTATGCTAGCTTGCTAGTTACTTTTAAAAATCTAAAAGCACTATTATTCGTATACCTCATAATCAGCATGCTTTATAAAACTCAACACTACTTTCCAAACGACGTAAAAGATTATTTTCGTATATATGGTATAACATAAATGTAGGGTATGCATAGTATAAGTTGTCCCCTGGGAACACTTATGCTCTCTTTTAGGATGTCCAATGTAACTAATAATTTCCACTGCATATAAGTATAGTTTTTATTTGTGGACTAGCTGATCCACCGAGCCGAGGGATAAGGCCTCTAAAATACAATTGTTTTTTCAATCATTTAAGCTTGTGTTTCATTTATAGTCTTAGTAGTTGGTGGTTGCCTGAGCATCGACAGTTATCCCCTGCCCGGCGTGGCATCACAACGCGTGTTTTCTCCTACTCTGATACTTCTAAATTTTTGGAGAAAATGCGGGTTGTGACAAATGCTGTTGTGGACTCTGATATACCAGGAAAACCTGTAGATCAGAAACTTTATAGGGGCATTGTTGGGTCCCTATTATACCTCACATCGAGTAGGCCAGATATTATGTTTGCTACATGCCTTTGTGCTAAGTTTCAAGTGAACCCTAAAGAATCTCATCTAATTTTCTTAAAAATGATTTTAAGATATATAAAGAGTTGTCCTGATGTAGGCCTATGGTATCCTGCTGAATCAGAATTTGAGTTAACTGGATACTCTGATGCTGATTTTGCTGGATGCAGGGTTGATAGATTAAGTACTTCAGGAACCTGCCAGTTCCTGGGTATGAGGTTGGTATCATGGTTCTGTAAAAAGCAAACATCAGTGTCAACATCAACTGCTGAAGCATAATACATTGCAGTAGGCAGCTGCTGTTCACAGATGTTGTGGATACAAAATCAACTTTTTGATTATGGGTTCAACTTAAATAATTCAACACTATTCTGTGATAATACTAGTGTTATCGCCATAGCACAAAATCCAGTTCACCATAGTAGGACAAAGCAAATTGACATAAGACATCACTTCATTAGGGAGTGTGTAGACAAAAATAAGATTAAGCTTGTCTATATCTACACTGATTTACAATAAGCTGATATATTCACCAAACCTCTGTATGAGAAAAATCATGCTTTCTTTCTAAATCAGCTGGGAATGATCAATGAAGAAGACTTAACTTAAATTCTGTCTACATTCGACGAATTTTCCAAAGTTCATCGAACAGAGTTCTACGAACCGGTGAAGGTTTGAGAGAGGTTCGTCGAACGGAGTTCGACGAACTCTCTGTGAGTGAAACAAATTTCGTCGACCGGAGCTTGACGAACTTGCTTCAGAAGAAATTCGTCGAACGGAGTTCGATGAAGTGTCTTCAAGTCTTCTGAATGAGATCGACGAATTATTTATTATTAACTCATTTCATCGACCTCAGTTCGAAGAATTAATTTTATTTTCGTGGAACGTAGTTTGTCGATTCATATTATGGAAAACCTTATATCTAGGTTTTCTTCGACCTCCATCCCGCGCTTTCTGTTCCCTTGCACTTGATCGTCGTTTCTCTGTCTTTCTTGCAGGTGATTTCAATGGCGGCTCTGGCAATCAATCTCACAGGAATGAAGTTCGATACAGGCTTTGACGTGGATTTCGATTCATTTCAGCACTCCGATCCAATTTTTTTGTACATCCTGGAACTTCTTGAAGAATAGGAACTGAAGACCCTGATGACGAGAAGGATCAAACTACACAGCATGGAAATTAGGGAATGGGTATATACACTGTCGTCCACCGAAGAGAACATCATGACGGGCACCATCGCGGGTAACTCCATCTCTTTAACCCCCGCTATCTTAACTGAAATCTTTGGATTAAGAAAAGGAGAAGAGGACCTCGAGATTGAAGCAGAGGAATCAGATATGATGCCAAGCCTCATGGATTATACTGGAGAAAACCCTAACAAACTATTGAAGAAACACTTGTCTGCGCCCTATAAGTTTCTAGCAGACTTGGTTGGCAAAGTGTTACTTGGAAAACACACTGCACACGACTATATCACCAAACACCATTTTCTAGTGATGTGTGCAATCATCAACAAGAAGCCAATCAACTGGGCCCAACTTCTATTTGATTTGATAAAGAAGAAGAACTCTAAGAAGGAAGTATGTTTTGGAAGAGTTCTAGGAATCTTCCTATAGGAAAAGTCTGCTGAATCCCTGTTCTCCCAGACCATATTCATAAATGCCAGTAAAAGGCTAACATGTGCCTTATTTGGCAGATGGGAGTGGACCATCACTAAGCCCTCTCAGGCTTCCACCTCTTCCATCAAAGCTTCTGAAGGCACAAGGGCAATCAAAGCCACTCCCCACCCTGCTGAAGAGAACATTCCTTCCACATCTTCTCTTCCAGCCCCCCTTTCACCAACAACAAAAACCCCAGTCACCCCCTCTTTACCAATCCACATCACTGACATTCCATCTTCCTCCCTTCATGAAAATCAACCACCCACACCTCCTGAATCCCCTCATGACACATACCTTTCTACACCACCACAGTCTCCACTTCTTCCACATCTCTCTTCCATACCATCTTACATCCTACCATCAGATACCATGATGCAAGATGCCACCCCTCCATCCCCATCAACATCTAACCTACACATAACTGCTGTTCCACCCTTTGTTCCCTCAATAGTTGCCACCCCTTCCACACCAACTGCAACACCATCTACAACTGTCTCATTGGACCCCACTACCATATCATCTATCATCACCATCATCACCCCCCTTCTGAAATCCCTTATAGCAAACACCATTACACCTATTGCTACTACAATTACCTCTTTATCTGCTCAAATATATTCCCTCACTGCTGCCCCCTCCTCAGTCAGGGGTCTGACCTCAGTTCCTACTGAAACCAGCCAGGGGGAGATGCCTGATGATGAAGCAGCAGCAACAGCTTCAGACACTTCAGTTCTAGCACCAGCACCAGCATATACTCCAGTCCCCACAGCAGCATATACAGATTGTATAGACAATGATTTAATCGATTTCATTGATACTGACATGGATTTTGAGTCAGATTCTGAAGGATTCACAACTGTTGGTGATTTTATTCTAAATCCCACAGTTAACTTAGAAGAATTGTTGAAAACCTTTGACACTGTACTTATGCAGTATCTTCTAGAAGATTTTACTAAGCCACAGTTGGCTATTGTTCCTTATACTCCTCCTATCAGTCAAGCAGTTGCTAAGCAACTATGTGACAGCTTTGTAATTCCAGTTTCTGCACCAACCTCTGCAGTCCTTCCATCCCCTCCAGAAGCTATCTCAGCACCAATCTTTGTGATGGTTGACTCCCCTATGCCAAATCTAGATGAGTTGATCTTAGTTGACATTGAAGAAGAAAATAAGGCAGCAGCTGAAAGCTCTGTTCCAGTTACTTCTGATTCTTGTATAGTCTCTTCTTCAACTCCTGCTGAAACTCCAGCCTCTGAAATCTCTGCTCCTGCTATAGAAAAGACTGCTACTTATGATAAAGCCTTGAAAGTATTGGATGCTCTATATGATAACCCTCAGGGTTCTGCCAGTGATTCAGATAATGATGATGAAGAATATTCATATGAAGACACTGCTAAGAAGAAGAAAATGTTGTCAAAGAAAAGGAAAGCCCCTCCTCCTCCTGCTGCTAAGCCAAACCCAAAGAATGACACCCCATTCTATATCCTCCAAAATATTACTCCTTACAAAGGAATGCCAGCATGGATGTGGTTGTCTAAAAATCAGCAAAAGGAGAAGAAAAGAAGTAGAAAATACTCTCATCCACAAGTTCAGAGATATAAAAGAGATCCACCGCCTCCACCTCCTCCAGCAGCTGGTGCCACTGGATTTAGCTCTCAGAGATCTGCCCCCATGCAAACTTATCTGAGACATCAAGGGAGATCTTTTGGAAGCAGTCAGCAAAGGCATCACTCTTAAGAAACTTGTTGGGTACATTGGTCAAATGTACCTGATTTGAAGAAGCCTCACCCATCTCAATGATATACATCATAATGTATTTGATGTATGTTTGAGTTACTTGTGCAGGTTAAGAAATCACTGGACTGAAGCAAAAAGTTTCTAAGTGTATGTGTCGACACCCAGAGAGAAAGTGTCGACACTTAAGAAAGCCTGTGTCGACACCCAGACAAGCAGTGTCGACACTTGGAGTCATTGTGTCGACACCTGGGATGCAGAGTCGACACCAGACAGAAAGTGTCGACACTTGGAGCTGTGTCGACACTCAGTGAAGAAAAGTGCAGACAGAAAGTGTCGACACAAGGAGCTGTGTCGACACCCAGTGAAGCAGTGTCTACACCAGAAAGTGTCGACACTTGAAGTAAGTGTCGACACTCAGCAAAAGTCTGCAGAGTCTAAGTACATGTATCGACACTCAACACAATGTGTCGACACTATGCTGAAGAGTCAGCATTTGAAGAATGTGTCGACACTCAGCACAATGTGTCGACACACTATCAGAAGAGTCAACACTTGAAGTAAGTGTCGACACCCAGCACAATATGTCGACACTTAGCTAAAGACTCAACACTTGAAGAAAGTGTCGACACAAGGAGCTGTGTCGACACTTAGCAAAGAACAGAAAGAGCAGCAAATTATTCTAAGTACAAGTGTCGACACTAAAGGAATGTGTCGACACTCAGTTGAAGTCTCAACAACAAGAAGGTGTGTCGACACAAGGAGCTGTGTCGACACTCAGCAAGATTCAAGATAGAAGACTATGTGTCGACACCAAGAAGAAGTGTCGACACTTGACAGATTCAACACAAAAAGTTGTGTCGACACATAGAAGAATTCAGCAAAAGCTAAAAGAACAAGTATTTGTGTCGACACTCAATTTTAGTGTCGACACATGCAGAAGAATCTGTGTCGAGACATACAAGGAATTGTGTCGACACCTTGTAGACTTGTGTCGACACTTACAAAGCATGCGTCGACACTTGGTCTATAAGTGTCGACACTTAAAGACAGAAAGTCTCGACACTTATAAACAGTTAAGAGATTTTCAAGAAGTGACTGGTTGACATGACAGCTGCCGATCCAGCCGGTCTACAGCAACTGTCAGAGATGTCAGAAGTCAGTTATGAACCGGATCAGCCGGTTATCATGAAGAAAGCCTATAAATAGGCACCTACAGTTTACAGAAACAGTGGTGAGAATAATTAAAGTAATTGATCAGATTATTCAAGTAATCTGTAAAGTGATACACAGAGTAAAAACACAAGAAGATCTTGCTTTCCAACAGCAGATCTAAGAAGTTGGAGAGAGAGGGCTCCTTCCAAGAAATCAGCCTCAGGAACTAGGCTGAGAAGAAGGATTCAGAATCAATTCTGAATCTTAAGTGGCAGAGGTCAAGGAACAACTGCAGAGGATTCAGCCTTATTCAGTTCTACTCAAGAAGCTTTGAAGAAAGCTAAGTCAGGGTGAATCCAGCTGAGTTCTTCCAAGAACTCATCAAGAATCTCTCAACTCCCCTCCTGTAATTCTGAGTTGTAGAGTCATTATCTGTATTACATTTGTAACTTGTAGGATCCATTGGATCTGAGTGATTGTAAGCCTATATTTATAAAGGCTGAGGGTAGGGCTTGTTAGCCTGAGTGTAGGAGATATAGATCTCTGAGTGTAGGCCTTGGTTGGCTGAGTGTAGGCCTTGATTGGCTGAGTGTAGGCTTTGGGATAGAGCTGAGTGTAAGGCTTTGGGCCTGAGGTAGGAACCAATTTGGGTTCTGAGACAGTGGAGAAGTTAGGCCGAATCTAGTACACTGCTAGATAGGCGAAGGGGAAAAGTGGATGTACCCATAACTTGGGGAACCACTATAAAACACTGTGTGCTGTGCTGTGTTTGTGCTGTGGATGATCTGTGTTTGTTTGATTATTGCTGATTGCTGTAATAAACTAGTTAGAAATCTGTGATATAACTGTTTGGCTGCCAACAAAGTTAGAAAAGCATTAGGTCACCTATTCACCCCCCCCCCCTCTAGGTGTTTAGGTACCATATCTTTCAAGTGGTATCAGAGGGAGGTTCCTCAAAACAAGGACTAACAGTCTAAGGAGATCCTGTTTGGCAGAAACAGTCTAAGTCAAAAAATAGATTCAAGAACTTCAAGAAACATGGGTTCTTATGAGAATCACAAAGAGTTGGGTTCCATGAAGTTACCCATATGCAGGAAGGAGATCTTTGGAATCTGGAAAGAGAGGGTAAGGCTATTTATGGAAGCCTCTGACCCTAGAATATACATCACAGTAAAGGAAGGGCCTTATGTGCCAATGAAGATTTCAGTATTGGATGCAAATCAGAGGACTCCAAAGGATTTCTCTGAGATGACTAAAGATGAAATTGTCCTAGCCACCATGGACAAGAGGGCACAAAACATAATAGTGAGTGTCATTGATGATGCCACTTTTCAGAACTTAATTCACTGTAAGACAGCAAAAGAGATGTGGGACACTCTTATAGTGTATATGGAAGGATCTGAAGAAGTTAGGCAAGATAGGAAGTCCTTGCTTAATCAAGAGTATGAGAGCTTTAGGCAAGGAAAGGGAGATAGCATCACTGAATGCTACAAGAAGTTCTATAGAATAGTTAATGAACTCATGTCTTATGGAAGAGAGTTCAGCAACTATGAACTGAATGACAAATTCCTAAGGTCCCTAACCAAAGATTGGGACACCAAGATCTGTGCCATAAGAGAAATGGCAAAGTTGGGAGAAATTCCTCCTCCTACACTCTTTGGCAAGTTATTGTCATATGAGATGCAGCTGACAGTGAGGAAAGAGGAGGAGAAATCTACTAGGACTGAGCACAAGAAAAGGACTGTTGCTTTCAAGACAGAAGTTCCCAGAAAATGCAGGACTAAGTCATCAACTCCACCTCCAGAGGTAGTTGAATCTGAGTCAGAAGAGTCTGTCAGTACAAAGTCTACAAGCAGTGAAAGTGATGAAGACTTTGCTGCCTTCACTACACACTTTCAGAAATTCCTGAAGAAGAAACAGTGGAGGTCCAGACCATCTACTTACAAGGGAAAAGAAGTCTTGTATCAGGAGAAAAAGCCTTCAAAGAAGGACAGGAAAAAGACAAAGACAAGTAAGGCAACTGGATCAAAGATTGTGTGCTACAGCTGCAATAGACAGGGTCATGTTATTGCAGATTGTCCTGAGAAAAGAAAAGAATCCAGTGACAGGAAAAAGACTCACTTCAAAGGGAAGAAAGAGAAGTCTTTTGTTGCCAAGAATGAGAAGACTTTTTCAGATATTTCTTCTTCAGACACTGATACTGATGCTGAAGCCTACATAGGGCATTTGCTGAAGAAGAAGAAGAAGAATTTATGCAGATCTTGGAGTCAATTTATGAACAAGAAGACTGCCAGTGCCAAGGACTGATGGCATTGACTGAGAGTATCAAAATCCTGGAGCAGCCAGGACCCAGTCAGGTACAAAGTTCAAGTTTAAATTCAGTTTCTTGTTCTAGTTCAGAATCAGATTCTTCTTCATCAAGTGATGAGAATATATCTGAGTCTGAGGAAGATATTCATCAGCTTATAGATGAATATAAGGTACTGTTGCAAGCCTATAAGAAAAGCAAGACCCTAGCTAAAAGTCAGGCAAAGGAGATTGCTGATCTCAAGGCTGTTGCAACAGACTTTGAGAAGGAATTTGATCAAAAACTGAATGAGGTAGCCAGGCTGAAACACATTACTGTGATTCAGATGGGAACTATCACTTATAAGAATGATCAAATTAAGAAACTGGAAATCAATCTTCAGAAAGAGAGAGATCTTGCTGCTAGGTTTTCAAAATCTAAATCAGTACTACCTTTAATTGATGAATTTGTTCATCAAAAAGGCAAGGCTGGACTGGGTTTTGTTAGACCTGCAGGGACTAAGCAGTCCAAGGGCAAAGCCCCAACATTCAACAAGCCTGCTATAGTCAAGACTGCAAAGGTTGTACCTAAGCAAAGGTACAACAAGTTTGAATGCTGGTGCTGTGGCAAGATTGGCCATTTTGCAATGGACTGCTGGTACAATTCCAGTACCAAAGTAAGTAGCAAGCTACCTGGTGGAAAGCCAGTAGGTAGCTTTGTCAAGTTACAGACTAACAAGTACCAAGGACCCAAGATTGCTTTGGGTTCTAAGGTCCATTAATCTGTTTTGCAGGTGAGTCCAAGTGGCCATACCCCTACATGGTACTTGGACAGTGGATGTTCCAGACATATGACTGGAACTAGGGGACTACTGAAGGACTATATTCCAATCAAAAATGGTCCTAAAGTGACCTTTGGTGGTTCTGAAAAAGGAATCATCAAAAGGTTTGGTAACATTTCTTCAAACTTTGTTACCATTACTCAAGTGGCTTATGTTAAAGGGTTGAAACACAACCTTATAAGTATAAGTCAGTTAAGTGATGTAGGGTATGACATCTCATTTGTTAAAAATGGTTGTCATATCAAGAGGTCAGTGATCAAGAGATCATTTTGACAGGATATAGAAAGAGGAATGTCTACTGTCTAGACATTATGATTGAGAACAATGGTTCTCCTGTTTGTCTTGTAGCTGATGAGACAGTCTCTCATTGTGTCAAGTGGCACAAGAGGCTAGCTCATCTTAACTACAAGACTATTAGCAAACTCTTTAGCAAAGAGTTAGTGAGGAATGGTCCTCAAGTTAAGTGTGTTAAAGATGACATTTGCTCAGCTTGTCAAAAGGGCAAGCAGACTAAATCCACTTTTAGGAGCATAGATAACAAAGATGTTGTGAGGTGTTTATACCTCTTGCATATGGATCTCTTTGGTCCAATGCCAGTTCACAGCTTAGGTAGGAAGGTCTATACCTTTGTAGTTGTTGATGACTACTCAAGGTTTTCCTGGGTGTTCTTCTTAAGGCAGAAATCTGAAACACCTAGTGTCTTCTACAGCTTTGTCAAGCAAATTCAGAATGAACTAAATAGTACTGTGGTCAAAATTAGAAGTGACCATGGTACTGAGTTTCAGTCTGAAAGCATGACAAAACTATGTGAATACTTTGAGATATTTCAAGAATTTTCTTCACCTAGAACACCTCAGCAAAATGGCATTGCTGAAAGGAAGAATAGGACCTTGATAGAGGCTGGTAGAACCCTACTTAGTGATACATCACAGCCAGAGTATTTCTGGGCTGAAGCAGTTAACACTGCATGTCATGTGATAAATAGGGCTACCATCACTAAAAGGCTAAACAAGACCCCCTATGAAGTAGTGAAAGGCAGGAAACCAAATCTATCCTATTTTAGGATCTTTGGTTGTAAATGCTTCATACTTAACAATGGGAAGTCTTACTTAACAAAGTTTGTTGCCAAGTCCCAAGAGGGAATATTTGTTGGGTACAGCAATAATAGTAAGGCTTATAGAGTCTACAACTTGACTACACAAGTTGTAGAAGAATCAGTGCATGTAGTTTTTGATGAGACAAAACTAATTAACAATGAGTTGTCTAGCAATGTATGCAGCCCCACAGGTTTGACAAAGAAATTGGACAAGCTTACTATAGAAGAAGTACCAGCTGCAAGACAACAAGTTGAGGAGAGTAGCTGTTGTCCAGGGGGAGAACTACATGTGCCAATAGCTGAAGAAATCCAAGGTATACAGCATGATGCAGATGCTGAAGAGGTTCAACCTGAAGCTAGGATGCCTCCAGCCCACAGGCATCTTAGAGATCATCCAGTAGAGCTGATTATTGGAGATCCAAGACAAGGAGTTCAAACCAGGAGCAGATACATGAATGCAGCAATCTACTCCAGCTTTTTGTCTCAGTTGAACCTAAGAAATTTGAAGAAGCTATACAAGATCCACAATGGACTGAAGCTATGCAAGAAGAGCTTAATCAGTTCAAAAGGTGCAAGGTTTGGGAGCTGGTTCCAAAGCCTAAAGACCACAATGTAATAGGAACTAAGTGGATCTACAGAAATAAGATGGATGAATAAGGGGTCATCATAAAGAATAAAGCAAGACTGGTTGCAAAAGGATATAGGCAAAAAGAAGGTATTGATTTTGATCAAACATTTGCCCCAGTAGCTAGACTGGAGGCCATAAGGATGTTCTTGGCCTATGCAACCTATCAAGGATTCAAGGTTTACCAGATGGATGTCAAGTCAGCATTCTTAAATGGTAATCTTAAAGAAGAAGTCTATGTGGAGCAGCCTTCAGGTTTTGTTGATCCAACTCAACCTCATTATGTTTATAGACTTAGGAAAGCATTATATGGGTTAAAGCAAGCCCCTAGAGCTTGGTATGAAACCCTATCTAGTTTCCTCATTGAGAACAAGTTCTCAAGGGGGAAAATAGATAAGACTCTATTCCTTAGGGAATCTAGAGGCAAAGTCATACTTGTCCAAATATATGTAGATGACATTATATTTGGGTCTACTGAAAGTAGCCTTTGCAGAAAGTTTGCAAAGCTTATGCAAAGTCAGTTTGAGATGAGTAGTATGGGAGAGCTGAAGTTTTTCTTGGGTCTCCAAGTTAAACAGACTGAAAATGGTTTATCCATATGTCAGTCCAAGTTCACCCTAGAACTCATAAGGAAATATGGTATGGATTCTTCCAGTACCATGAAGACTCCTATGGGGTCAAGTATGTCTCTTAGCAAGGATGATGCAGGGAAACCTGTAGATGAAACCTTGTATAGAGGGATAGTTGGCTCCCTACTATACTTGACTGCAAGTAGGCCTGACATTATATATGCTACATGTGTTTGTGCCAGGTATCAAGCCTGCCCTAAAGAGTCTCACTTGACTGCAGTCAAGAGAATTTTGAGATATCTAAAGGGCACTTCCTATCTAGTACCCTAGGAATGGAGATTTTGATCTAACAGGTTATTCAGATGCAGACTTTGCAGGATGCAAAGAGGATAGAAAGAGTACTACTGGAACCTGTCAATTCCTAGGTGGGAGACTAATTTCATGGAGCAGCAAGAAGCAAACCAGTGTGGCTATCTCCACAGCTGAGTCAGAATATGTAGCTGCAGGAAGTTGCTGTGCTCAACTTCTATGGATTAAACATCAGCTAGAGGACTATGGATTTCAGGTAAGTAGAACTCCACTTTTCTGTGATTCTACTAGTGCTATTTCAATAGCTAATAACCCTGTATCTCATAGTAGGACAAAACATATTGAAATTAAATATCACTTTCTTAGGGAACATGTAGAAAGAAATGATATTGTACTTGAATATGTTAAAACAGATGAACAAATAGCTGATATGTTTACTAAGCCACTAGAAGAAGCTAAGTTCAATAGATTCAAAATTGAACTAGGAATGATCAACTTAGACTAAGTTTACAGAACTAGAAAATTGACTAAGGAAAAAGGTGTCGACACATCTAGGATGTTGGTGTCGACACTTCAGAATGTTAGTGTCGACACATGACAAGTAGGTGTCGACACATCCAATATGGTGTCGACACTTATGTTTTACTCAGAATTTTTCTAAGTAAAGTCTCGACAATGTGTCGAGTTATGTTGTGTCGACACATAACCATGTGTCGACACATAAAATCTGTTGACTAAACTTGTGTCGACACATATGTGTCGAGACATTATAAGTCAGTGTCGACACTTATTGCCAGTGTCGACACATGTTAAGCTTGATATCCCGCCTGTTCATCTTCAAAATTAGACAGGTATAAATAGGGTTCTGTCTGTGTTTGTCGACACGCTTTCAAAGTTTCGAGACCAAAACTCCTGTGTCGACATTTCTCTTTTCTCAAGACTAATTCTCCAAACCCTAATGGCTCCCAAGCTCGAGGAGAACGTTAACGAAGGCTATGAACTTGTGCGCGGCGCATTCGATGATGGAGATCAAGAAATTTAATCGGTGGTAACCCTAGTCAGCGATTCTGGACTAGAATATTTGGTTTCAGAACCAACCAAGATCTGGAAGAAGGAAGTTCTTGAATTCCTTACTGGAGCTACAGTTGATGACTTTGGATATAGAATCAAATCCAGAGTGCATGGATCCAAAGTCAAGGTCTCACCAAAAAGTCTGAGGAAGGTAGTCCAGCTACCTAAGACTCAAGATGAAGAAGAAGTTTCTACATCCAAGACCAGGGAAGCTCTTACCTGGTGTGGACTTGATCCAAAGCTGAAGATAGGTTCTGTCTTTAACAGGAAAGGCATGAACAGTCAAGGAAAATTTCTGTCTGAAATTGTGGGAAAGGTCATTCTCAGTAAGCCTGGAGGGCATGACAGGGTGTCAGCCTCAATGTTCAATGTCATGACAAGAATTATCTTCACCCTAAGAACAGATTGGTCAATGGTAATCTATGAGAAGATCAAGGAAAGTCTGAAGAAGCCCAATCTGGGCAGAATTATAAGTCTCTACCTGGCTTTTACAATACCAGAGGTAATGAGCACAGCTGCTGGAAGCAAGATCAATCAGATGAGAAAGATGGATATGAGGATCTTGTCTAGGTGGGAAAGGGTGTTGATGCACGAAAACGGACAGGGAGTCGGTCACCACCAGCTAACGGTTCGAACACCGGGGAATAGGGAAGGAAAGGAGGAGACTGTCGACTAATCGGTTACTAGCGGTCGCGGCTAAAGGGCAGAAAAGAGGAGGGGGCCGCTGGCAGCGGCAACAGCAGAGTTCGCCCGCCGCGGCTTGAATGCCACTCTTGCGGCGGGCTTTCCTTTACTTCAAATAAGAAACAGTTACAACGAGTAAAAGAAGAAGCCGGCCGGGCTACAAGCCGCAATACACTAGACTTGAGACCGCAGCTCTTAACAGGCGAGCTACTGGATCCCAGTCATGGTGTCTTGGGGAGTGCACCCTCCCCCTATTTATAGGCTCGGGGGCCTGCCCAAACGGGCAGGGTTAAAATTACCGGCTGCCCGGGGTACAGGAGAACCGGGCAGAGGTGAGGGGAAGCAAAAGAGAGAGAAACAAGAAAGGAGGGAAGCCGCGCGGCCTGGCGGATTCCTCCTGGCGAGCTGACGGCTGGGTCCTTGGGCCTCGTCGCTGAGCAGGGTCGGTGCTGGCAGCGGCCTGACATGGAGACCGCCCGGCTTGGGGGGTTTGGCGGCTTGAATAAGCAGACCGCCCGGTCTGGAAAACTGCGCGGGCAGGTCGCGGATTCCGGGCTTATCATAATCCCCGCACATTTTTAAGTTTCCAAAAAACTTCGAAAATGTAGAACTAAGCCGGAGACCGCGACTGCTTCATCGTTGTCTATAAAATCCCCTGACCCTTGACATTCTTCAGGATTCCTGCCAAGCACGGGTCGCTACTCGCTACTTGCGGTTAGAATTTTGCAAGCCGACGCGATTTCTTTAGCGATGGATGTGATGTCGTCGATGCTAGCCCGCAACAAGAAACCGACAGAAACGAAGCAGAGCCGGAGCGAGAATTCGAATGATTCTGCCCGGCAGACCGCCAAGAAGAACGAGAAGCCGGAGACAACAGCGGCTTCTGGACCTGAAAAGAGGCCGACAGAGATGGTCGGCGGACCATCGCAGGCCGCAGCCGATCCCAAAGCGGTTTCGAAAGCTGCTCCAGTGCAAACCGGAACTGCCAAATCCTTTGACGTGACTTTCTCTCCATCAGGAGAACCACTCCTAAAAATCGGTGGGACGGAGGAGAAGAGCGTTGAATCTGGGAAACCGCCCGAATTGCCGGGCAAGGTCGACTTGATCGTTGTGGATGACAACGAGCCGGAGAAGGCGCTGGAACCCGAGCGGACTGTTGCTGAACAGGGCAAGCGGACTGAAAAGGTGTCCGGCTCCCTGAAACGGCGGAAAGAAAGGAGCGAAACCCTTGAAGAAAGGATGAAGAAGAAAATGAGGAAGCTGCATGCCAGAAACCGGAATATCTCTGAAAAGACCGGCGCGGACAGTCTTCAACATAGGCCGCACGAGAAGGAGGTACCCGAGGACCCGTCCACACCGGATTACAAGCCGAGCGAACTGGAGGGTACACCTGCGGTTAGCGATTCGCTGAGCGAGCTCCTGAAGGGCATGGAGGCTCTCCAGCGGCAAGACGCGCTATTGTCGACACCAGCGGCGTCTGAGGAGGTTGACCGCCCCGACATCCAGGTTATTGGGGAGAAGCCTGGCGAACCGGCTTCCGCGGCTTCTGAAGGAGCTGAGAAACTGAAGCTCCGCGAGAAGATGGAGGAGATGAAGAGACTAATCGCCAATAAGCCGGTGGAGACCGCACATCCATTACTGCAAGGTAAACACCGGGACGTTAGGCGAATTGTTAAATTCTACAAGTCGCGGTCAAGGAAGAAGGGGGCGAATATAATATTAAATCCGCCGGCCAGCTTTTTCCTGACCACGGCTCAACTGAAAAGCCGAAAGGAAACCGAGCGGCTATGGAAAGATAAGCTGAAGAGGATAGATCCTGAGCGGCTCAGGCGGCCAGTGATTAGAATCCATACCGCGGCCTCTGGAGGAGATAAACATCAAACCGGCGGTCTTACCCAACCGATTTCCTTACAAGAAGGTCGCAACAATCCGGCTGAACCTGACTGCGGTTTGTCTTCTGCAGGTGTACCGGAGACCGCGATGAAACCGGGCGACTTGACCTCGTTTTTGTCTATGCTGCCACCGCCTCCGCCTCCAAGTGTTCGCGAGAAGGAGATGGCCGACTTCCAGAAGGACGTCGGCATGCTGCAGAGGCTTTGGACGCGGCCACCGAAACCCTGCGGACTAAAGACGAACAGCACCGGGTGCCCAGGAGGCCGCGGAAAAAAGGATCCAAGAGTTGCAAACAACCCTGGAGCAAGAGACCTCGAGGTTGCAAACAGCGCTTGAGCAGGAGACCGCGAGGTTGAAGACTGCGATGGAACAAGAGACCGCCAGACTCCAGACCGCGATGAAGGAAGAGACTGCTAGGCTCCAGGCCGCGAGGAACGAAGAGACCGCCAGGCTCCAGACCGCGATAGAAACCGCTGAGGCGAAGGTTGCTGAGATGCAGGCTGCCTTGGAGCAGGAAAGGGCGGAGAAGTACCTGCTGATGGCCGCGCGGGTGGAAGGAGACAGAGAACAGATCCCACATGCTGAAGGCGGCGAGAACCAAGACCTGCCGGCGGAGACCGGCGGAGAACAGCGGCCTGCACTACCAACTCCTGCGGAGTTGCCGGGAACTAGCCGCCCGGCCTCTGGCGAGATTTCGCATCCGCCAGTGGCCGCGGTGCCTAACCAGGTCGCAGCTCCAAGCGGTCTGGGGGCCCAGGCGGTCCACATGATTCCGTTTGCGAGAGTTGAGCGCGACGCTGCGCGAATTCATCGGTCTCTGCATGCGCTTCATAATCTGGTTAGCCAGGTGTATGTTGCGATTGTACAGACCGGTGAACAGGTCGCGCACATGGGACGAGACAGGCCGGAAGACGACAAACGATCCTGAGCGACTTGAGAGAACTAAGCCGCGCGGACATTCGTATATTGTGTTGTAATATATATTTTTTCTCTGGATGTTGGACAATTTGATTGCTGTAAACTGTTGTATTTTATTATGCTGCGAACTGAATGCGGCTTATGCGGTTTGAATTTCATAATCCACATGTCTGCTGCTTTGTTCTGAGAAATTTAAAGTTCAGGATAATAGCCGCGCGGTCTGGCGAACAGAGCGCCGGCTTGGATACTTGATATCCACATGATTTGCCATAGATTTTTCTGAGTGTAGGGAAATAGCCGTGCGGACTGACGGGCTAAAAGGCAGCTTGCTCACTAAGCTGATCTGCACTTCCAGCGGACTTAGGCTGCGCGGTGTGACGACTAGCCGTGATTTGACGTTGGGTACTGTAGCATCACAGATTTTCTATAAATAGCGCAGACCCCGTAGATTTCATCACAAATCAAGAAGGATGCGGGCTAAGTCCAAGTCGTTGCGGTCTGACAAGGCCACAGCCGTTAGGACAGACGCGGCCTCCGCCTTCCACTTAGCTGACCACAAGGAATGCCGGCTTACAAAAGCCGAGCTGGATGACTTTGTCGAGAAACATATGCAAGGAAGTCCGCTGATCGCGCGGCTTCCCCGGCAAGATGAGCGGATTAACTCCTCCAACGCTAATCAGATCGCAGTCCCCATTGACCACTTCGACTGCGGCTTCAGCTTCCCGGTCTTGCTAGAGGCCGTAGCGGTCTTCGACCACTATGGAGTTGTGCCCGGACAACTTCCCCCAAACTCGATAGCCGCAATATACAGCTTCATCTCCTATCTGCGGTCGGAAAGAGTCCGCTTCTCGATGAGGCTCTTCCGAGAGTGCTTCTCGGTGCGGTCTATCCCGGACTCCGGGACTAAGATCTTCCGCGGGCACCTCTACTTCGGCTGCAGAGGGCTGAAGATAGTCAACTTGGCCAACAAGATCGCGAACTGGCCGGAGCGGTTTCTGATCTTCGAGGGCAACTTGGGGTTGCTGCCGGTCGACCCCCAAATCCGCGAAGAAGCCGCCTTCGGCAGCAGCGGCTTGGACGGCATGGAGAAGGAGATCTACGACTTCTTCAAGGGCGAGCGGCTTGATGTAAACTACTACATCCCGCTGTTGCCGTCTCTAGCGGGAATCGAAGCGGAAGACAGTAAGCTCCAAACCGTCCGACTTGATATCTTAGCCGCACGGACTGGAAACTAACTTTGCCTTTATCTTTGCAGCTGCTCTGGCGGTCCCGCTGAACAAGCCGCAACTCCGGGCGGCTTGACCCTTACTCAAAGAGAAAAGAGGGCGAAGCGGGTCAAGCCGGCGCGAGCTGCGGAGGAGGAGGAGTCGGACTCCTCTGGAGAGTTCATGCTGCAAGGAACCGGCAGCAGCCTGAAGGATGTCCACGGCGACCCGGCCTTGCGGTGGAGTCCGGACGGCAAGTCGGTGACGATCTCCACCGCCCTCCCCTACTGGGGTGCAGAAGAAGTAAGCCGCCATGCTAATGCGGTTGGCGGCGCGCTGTACGGCAAGCGTAACTTGAGGGCTATGCGACGAGTTCCTCCAGACGACTTGCCGCGGCTAGCCGCGCAAGTCGGCGCGAGGAGCTTCGTGGCAAGCCATTTCATGGGGCTTGCCTACAAGGAGCTGATGAAAGAGAACAGCGGTCTGAAGACGCAGTTAGGCGAACAGCAAGAAGAGAACAAGCGGCTTAAAGAGAAAGAGGCGGTAAGTCATTACCAATACCCGCGCGGTTAGCATTATATAATCGCGCGACCTTACCTTTACCTTTGCTTTGCAGGAAATGTACAACCCCGCCAACCCGATCTTCCAAGACCAAGTCTTCCCCCAACTCGTCCAAGGAATCGATGGAGCGCTTAACCGCCTCCGGGACCTTGGCGGCTTGGCCACCGGCTTCACCGACTTCACATGCGCCGACATCTATCCTTCCCTGAAGGAGCAGGTGGCCGACGTCTATAAGTCGATCAAGGGAAAGGCCAAGGTCGCGGAAGAAGTCGGCGAGGTGGTGGGAGAGGCCGTGGAAGAGGTCGGCCAGGGAAGCCGGAGTCCACGCACATCTCCTGAGTCCGGCGGCCAAGAGTCGGAGACCGCGCGGCCAGACTCGACTTCTTCTGATGGTTCAGCGAGCTCCACAACTAGCAGCGGGTACTCTTTATCATCTGTCGATGTTGGTGATGGCAGTGATTTGGATGCTCCTGCGACTAAGAAGCTCAAACCGGACGATTAGAAAAATTTATAACTTGGTCTTGTATTTTGAACTTTTTGAAATCGACGGATTGTTTTTGTAACCGCGCGATTAAAAATTTTGTAATACTTAATGACATAGAAATGAAGGCATTTTTACCTTACTTTTTGTTACATCTTACTTTTCTTACTTGACTAAGTCCACGCGGTCTCAATTTAGCTTCCGATTTAAAATATAAGTATGAAAACCGGCTGAGTTTGCGCTGCGACTTCAACAAAGCTATCCGCAAGAGAGAGACATTTTCCTGCGGTTTATACCGGAGTATACGTCAATAATAAGCCGAGCGGCTAAACATTTAAACCGCGTTTTCCTTGATAAATTATTCCACGTTATCTGCTAGAAGAGCTGAATTGTCGCGGCTTGTTCATACTTAAACCGTGACCGCTAAGCCGCGCGGCCACCTGTCGCAGTCGGCAAACATCCATCACATTGAAATATTAGATTGCGGCTAGGGCAAACTCTGAAGCGAATTGCCCATTTGATTAAAGGAACAGAAAAAGAGAAATAAGCTTCGGCTTCCGATAATACAGACCGATATAGCCATATGGGAGCCGGGAACTCTTGTGACGATAGTTCGCTGATTTAGCTGATATAATTAATACCATAAGCCGGCAGATCAATGCCAGGAATTGAGTGCCAGACGCAGGTCGGGCGACCTCTTTGTCATATGAATAACAAACCGGCAATTGATATACATAAGCCGAATAAGATATTGAATAGCGGATAGGCGGACGTAAGTCGGCCGAGTTCCAAAATAGATTAATGATAATCCGGCCGGTAAGAACAGGGAAGTTAAAAAACTTAAGCCGGAATATGAAACCGGGCGGCTTGTGTAAATAATTATAAAACCTGCACAGGCCGCTAAATAAAACCGCGAGACAGCGGATAGACGTGTGTTGTCCTGCAAAAATAGGTGAAGACATGCACTTATGTGTCAATGTGGGCAGGTGCGTATAGCATTGCTTTCCACACAAAGAACACATAAGCGGAATCGAAATTCTTAAATTCCATGACCAATGTCAAGCGGGACAAGTACGCAACGTCTGCGACTGAGGTCAAGCAGGACAAGTACGCAATGTCTGCGACCGAGGTCAAGCGGGACAAGTACGTAAAGCCTGTCTGTGACTGAAGTCATGCGTGACGGGTACGCAAAGCCTGTCTGTGACTGAAGGTCAAGTGGAAAACCCACTACACATCTGCTACTGAAGTCGAGCAGGATGTGGAGGGCTTAAGAATTCGAAAGGGGCTCTTGCCCCTACATGCATACATATAGGCATAAAGAGGTAAAGCTAAAAATAAGCTTTAAATGAAAATGTAACATTTGCATGATGTTAAGGAAGTGATAAAGGATATATATCTGCAATTTTATCATGCCTTATAGAAAGAGAGAGAGATGTTATGTATTATTCTGAACATAAGCACTTTTCATTATAGAAAGAAAGAGGAATCATTGCTTGAATTATTGAGCAAGAAACGGGAGATTGTCTTAGAGAGTAACTAAATGAAATATTCCTGCAGCTTTCCAGCTCTTACAAGTTGATTAGCCAATTCTCTGAGAGCTATGCAATCCTCTGTTAGATGACCAATATCTTTATGATACTTGCAAAAAAGCTGCTCGTGCCGATACTTGACTTTGGATTTCATACGCCGAGGCTTCTTGAACTCAGGCATTCCCTGAATGATTATCAAAAGATCTTCCATAGGAATTTTGAACTTACCATACTTACCTGAACCTTTTTCATACTTTGGAATTTTATCCTGGAGAATATAAGGAGACCTGCAGTATTCAACTTGCAAAACACCTTGTGAAGAAATAGATTGTTGTTGGCCAGAAGTCCCCTGGGATTGCTTAACCATTTGATTCAGAAACGAAACATAACCTTTGTTTGCTTCTTCGCCTATTACGAATGTATTAACTCTATCAATAAGATCTCCGAAGCTTTTGGGATATTTTGTGGTGAGCTTGAATTTTAATGGGCCTTCCTGAAGGGCATTTATGAAAGCATGCAAGTAATAGTCTTGATGGATGCTACAAATATCTAGAACCTCCTTTTGAAACCGATCAACAAAATCTGAATTAGACTCGTCAATTTCTTGCTTGATTCGGAAGAGAGCTCCAACGTCTCTTTTCCGCTTCCTGTAAATAGCGAATCTAGAAATAAATTGACTTCGAAGATCCTTAAAGCTGGTTACTGATCGAGGTGGGAGGCTATAAAACCATTCTCTCGCAACATTGCCAAAGGACATAACGAAGAGTTTGCATTTTACTCCATTTGACACTTTTCTAAGTGAAATAGCTGATTCAAAAGCTTGCAAATGAGAAAACGGATCATCACATGCAGAATACTCCGGGAGACGTGGTTCTCTGAAATCATCGGAGACAGTATCCCACCGAATTTGATTAGTGAACGGAGAAGGGGCTTCTTCTTCGTCCTCACAAAGAGACTCATTTGCAACAGATTCTAACCCACGCTCAACACTGTTTGCAAAAATTTCTCTATGAGGGTCAACAACCTCACTATGAAAATACGAGCAATCCTGCACTTCTGAGAGATCTGTAATAACTGAGATGCGGCTCGATTTATCATGACCCTTTGCAGGATTCATCCTGAAAAGAGAGAAATAGCCGAACTTTTGCAAGAGACCGCAGAACAGCGGCGGCTTAACGTGGCGGCTAGGCGATTCTGCAAACCGATAAGAAGACCGGCTGAAAAGAGAGCGGATAGAATGCCAGGTTCCACAGTGCGGGAGGCGGGCTGAAAGCCTTAGCCGGCGAAGTCGCGGCTTGCTAGACAGGCCGCCGAACTCTAGAGGATTCGGTCTGGCTCCCTAGACCGCTGATTTCATCGATTAGTCGAGATCTGAAGGTCGCGTGTTAACTGTTGATGCACGAAAACGGACAGGGAGTCGGTCACCACCAGCTAACGGTTCGAACACCGGGGAATAGGGAAGGAAAGGAGGAGACTGTCGACTAATCGGTTACTAGCGGTCGCGGCTAAAGGGCAGAAAAGAGGAGGGGGCCGCTGGCAGCGGCAACAGCAGAGTTCGCCCGCCGCGGCTTGAATGCCACTCTTGCGGCGGGCTTTCCTTTACTTCAAATAAGAAACAGTTACAACGAGTAAAAGAAGAAGCCGGCCGGGCTACAAGCCGCAATACACTAGACTTGAGACCGCAGCTCTTAACAGGCGAGCTACTGGATCCCAGTCATGGTGTCTTGGGGAGTGCACCCTCCCCCTATTTATAGGCTCGGGGGCCTGCCCAAACGGGCAGGGTTAAAATTACCGGCTGCCCGGGGTACAGGAGAACCGGGCAGAGGTAAGGGGAAGCAAAAGAGAGAGAAACAAGAAAGGAGGGAAGCCGCGCGGCCTGGCGGATTCCTCCTGGCGAGCTGACGGCTGGGTCCTTGGGCCTCGTCGCTGAGCAGGGTCGGTGCTGGCAGCGGCCTGACATGGAGACCGCCCGGCTTGGGGGGTTTGGCGGCTTGAATAAGCAGACCGCCCGGTCTGGAAAAATGCGCAGGCAGGTCACGGATTCCGGGCTTATCAAAGGGTGCTGTCAAAGGATATGCCTACCCCTGAGAAGCAAGTTACTGAGAAAATTACTCCTCCCAGGAAGAAGAGAAAAACTGCTGCTGTGGCACAAGAGTCCTCTAGCAGTTCTGAAAGTGAAGAACAGATGGTGTTCACACCTGATGATCAGGAGGAAGAGACAGTGGTAAAACTCCCGCTCCTCAAGATGTAGCTGGGATCCAGGGGGAGCTGCCTCAAGCTAGCCCCATCCATAGGGATCACAGTCAGGGGGAGCTTCCAGTAGTAGAAGAACCATCTACTCTGGACAGTGAGCAAGCCACTATCATTATCCAAGAGGTACTCACTGACTTAAATACTTTAGACTATATTATAGAAGATGCTAATTTGTCTGATGTCCATCAGCAAACTCAGCTAGACAAACAAGTTCCAGATGTTGTTCTAGAAGACAAATCTGCTGAACAAGTAGTGGTACCTGAGTCAGTGGTTGAAGAGCTAAGACTGTCTCCAGCTCCATCCCCTCATGAATATACACTGGAAGATTTGTTTCTAAATCTAGATCAAGATGATTTTGACATGGACAAGAATGTTGCTGCTGAAGATAAGAGTGCTGCTGCTGAGGGGGAGCACATGGAAGTTCTGGAAGAGCCTATTAGGCTGGAAACTGAGCAAGCACCTGCTGTGCAAACTGAGAGGCCTGAGAGCCCTAAGAATAGAGTTGATATTGCCAGCACCTCTGCCTCTGATGATGAGGAAAGTGCTAGGGCCAAGAAGAAGAAATTGTTTGTATTCAAAAGAAGAAGTCAGAGCTACAAGAAGGCTCTACAAACTGTTGCTCAACAATCCTTAGTCACACAAGCTCCATCACCTGATTACAGTGCCTTAATGGTAGCCATGCGAATGAAGCTGGATGAGCACAGGAAAGCCATAGAGACGTATATTGATGAAGGACAAAAGTCTTTACAATTTGATTTAGCTCAAGATATAAAATCAATAAGGTTTGAGATGAACCTGAACAAGAAAGAAATGACTGACTGCTTCCACAAAGGTGGGAATGCAGTAGTCTATTTGGCAACTCACCAGGAGAAGATCAAGACTCAGGTAGATGATATAACATTAAAGCAAGGATATGTGCTGGAGAATCAGTTGAGAATGAATGATAATTTAACTGCCTCCCACAATGCTATAGTCACTGAATTGAAGAATAAGTCTACTGAACCTTCTACATCTGCTGCTGCTGCAAAGGCTGACTTTGATAAAATATTCCAAGCTGAGATTACTGCTGTCAAAACTGCAATACAAGATTCCCAGAAAGCAATCTCTGAACAACTTACAAAGCTAAAACCATTCTTTAAAGCGGGGATCAGATATTTGGACAGCCAGATAAGGTTCCAAAAGGATGATGTAAGAGATCATGTTGCCCAAGAAGTCATAAAGGGGGAGAGAGTGTTAGTCAAGGCCAGTTCTGAACATGCTAAGTGGATATCCAATTCCATCAGGGCTACACTTGGATATCCTCCCCTGTGTGATGACAATGAAGTTGCTGAATCTGGACTGAACCCTGCATATTTGGAGGTGAGCCACAAGAAGTAGCTCAAGTCATTTATCCACCTCCAAATTTTGAAATGATTCAAGCAGAGGTGAGCACAATGTATAGCCCATCTGAGGGCAAGGACAATGTCCATTTAGAAAAGGTTGTTCAACCTATCACAGCAGCTATGCAAGAGGCCTTAGACAAAGAAGAAGAGGCAAGGTTGTCAAAGAAGAGGTTTAGGGAACAAGCTGAACTAAAGCCAGACTTTGAACAATGGATCCCTACCTCTAGAAACATAATTCTTACTGCCTGGAAAGCTGCTAAAGACAACACTACTGATAGAAACAAGTGGTTCTCTGAAGCAGAATGGAGGAAGCATGAGATCAGGCAAGAAGCCATTGTTCAGCACAGAAGGAAGGCTAAGATGGGAAAGCTACCTCCTACAGCTGTGGAGCCTAGCAAGTACTTCCCCAAGCCATACCACTATTTTGAGAGACAGAAAATCAAGGCTGAAGAACAAAAGAAGAAGGACTCAAAAGGCAAGAAGCCTGCTGATGCTGAGCCTACTGCTGCTGCTGCTGTCAAGGCTAAAGTCAAATCTGGCAAAGGAATTGTTATCAAAGAACCTGATCAGAAATAGATTAGGAATTAATTTGAAGATTGTTGTAATCTTTTGTATGAGAAACATTTTGTAAATCATTAAAGATGTATTAGAAAAATGTTAGAACAATTTATGATAAATATATTTTCATGATTGTTCTGAGTATGTGTCTATTTCTTGTTCATTCTGCAATGTTGAATGTGTATATGTGTGAAGTTTTACATGTTCATGTTAACCGTACTGATTATAATCTGCTTTACATCATTTTGTAATTTTTAATTATGAATGGTGTATATCATTGACTAAGGGTTATGACTTCTCCAAATAGGGGGAGATTGTTGGATACATTGGTCAAATGTACCTGATTTGAAGAAGCCTCACCCATCTCAATGATATACATCATAATGTATTTGATTTATGTTTGAGTTACTTGTGCAGGTTAAGAAATCACTGGACTGAAGCAAAAAGTTTCTAAGTCCATGTGTCGACACCCAGAGAGAAAGTGTCGACACTTAAGAAAGTCTGTGTCGACACCCAGACAAGCAGTGTCGACACTTGGAGTCATTGTGTCGACACCTGGGATGCAGAGTCGACACCAGACAGAAAGTGTCGACACTTGGAGCTGTGTCAACACTCAGTGAAGAAAAGTGCAGACAGAAAGTGTCGACACAAGGAGCTGTGTCGACACCCAGTGAAGTAGTGTCTACACCAGAAAGTGTCGACACTTGAAGTAAGTGTCGACACTCAGCAAAAGTCTGCAGAGTCTAAGTACATGTGTCGACACTCAACACAATGTGTCGACACTATGCTGAAGAGTCAGCATTTGAAGAATGTGTCGACACTCAGCACAATGTGTCGACACACTATCAGAAGAGTCAACACTTGAAGTAAGTGTCGACACCCAGCACAATGTGTCGACACTTAGCTAAAGACTCAACACTTGAAGAAAGTGTCGACACAAGGAGCTGTGTCGACACTTAGCGAAGAACAGAAAGAGCAGCAAATTATTCTAAGTACAAGTGTCGACACTAAAGGAATGTGTCGACACTCAGTTGAAGTCTCAACAACAAGAAGGTGTATCGACACAAGGAGCTGTGTCGACACTCAGCAAGATTCAAGATAGAAGACTATGTGTCGACACCAAGAAGAAGTGTCGACACTTGACAGATTCAACACAAAAAGTTGTGTCGACACAAAGGAGATGTGTCGACACATAGAAGAATTCAGCAAAAGCTAAAAGAACAAGTATTTGTGTCGACACTCAATTTTAATGTCGACACATGCAGAAGAATCTGTGTCGAGACATACAAGGAATTGTGTCGACACCTTGTAGACTTGTGTCGACACTTACAAAGCATGTGTCGACACTTGGTCTATAAGTGTCGACACTTAAAGACAGAAAGTCTCGACACTTATAAACAGTTAAGAGATTTTCAAGAAGTGACTGGTTGACATGACAGCTGCCGATCCAGCCGGTCTACAGCAACTGTCAGAGATGTCAGAAGTCAGTTATGAACCGGACCAGCCGGTTACCATGAAGAAAGCCTATAAATAGGCACCCACAGTTTACAAAAACAGTGGTGAGAATAATTAAAGTAATTGATCAGATTATTCAAGTAATCTGTAAAGTGATACACAGAGTAAAAACACAAGAAGATCTTGCTTTCCAACTGTAGATCTAAGAAGTTGGAGAGAGAGGGCTCCTTCCAAGAAATCAGCCTCAGGAACTACGCTGAGAAGAAGGATTCAGAATCAATTCTGAATCTTAAGTGGCAGAAGTCAAGGAACAACTGCAGAGGATTCAGCCTTATTCAGTTCTACTCAAGAAGCTTTGAAGAAAGCTAAGTCAGGGTGAATCCAGCTGAGTTCTTCCAAGAACTCATCAAGAATCTCTCAACTCCCCTCCTGTAATTCTGAGTTGTAGAGTCATTATCTGTATTACATTTGTAACTTGTAGGATCCATTGGATCTGAGTGATTGTAAGCCTATATTTATAAAGGCTGAGGGTAGGGCTTGTTAGCCTGAGTGTAGGAGATATAGATCTCTGAGTGTAGGTCTTGGTTGGCTGAGTGTAGGCCTTGATTGGCTGAGTGTAGGCTTTGGGATAAAGCTGAGTGTAAGGCTTTGGGCCTGAGGTAGGAACCAATTTGGGTTCTGAGACAGTGGAGAAGTTAGGCCGAATCTAGTACACTGCTAGATAGGCGAAGGGGGAAAGTGGATGTACCCATAACTTGGGGAACCACTATAAAACACTGTGTGCTGTGCTGTGTTTGTGCTGTGGATGATCTGTGTTTGTTTGATTATTGCTGATTGCTGTAATAAACTAGTTAGAAATCTGTGATATAACTGTTTGGCTGCCAACAAAGTTAGAAAAGGATTAGGTCACCTATTCACCCCCCCTCTAGGTGTTTAGGTACCATATCTTTCAAAACTCAACATCAACAACATCAACAACCTCAGCAGCAACATCAAAGTATCCCTGCAGATCAGAAGGCTAATAGTCCTGAAAGACCATATTCACCTCCTGTTCCTTTTGAGGATCCTGAGACAGC
This sequence comes from Platanthera guangdongensis, assembly GCA_039583875.1. Lineage (NCBI taxonomy): Eukaryota > Viridiplantae > Streptophyta > Magnoliopsida > Asparagales > Orchidaceae > Platanthera > Platanthera guangdongensis. Next base: position 113,284,076 of record CM077153.1, on the reverse strand, counting down.
AAACACTGCTAGAATGGCTAGATTTCAGGAAATTGTTGGTCTGTCCTTGATAAATAAAGCAAAAGCTGAATGGAATGATATATCAGGATATTAAACCATGTATAAATACAGGAAAGAAGAACTTAAAAGATTTGATAAAGCAAATAAACTGTTCAATGTTGATGATTACATGAAGCTACATCCTGAAGTAGTTGTCCCTAGAACTACATCCTTGAAGATTGGGACATCTGACATGACAATGACACATGCACAGACTTTGAATCCAAACAGAGAAATTATCTTGACAAAGCCAGGAGAAAAAACAAAAGAAGGCAAGCCCACAAATAAGCAGAAGAAATAATCTTTACAGTGCTTCAATTTCTTTTCTCTGCATTAGTTTTTAAAACTGATCTGTCTGTTTAAAAACAAAGCTCATGTATATATATATATATCTGCTGCATGTGTTAACCCCTCAGTCCGCAACACCTGTAGGATGTCAAGGCCTTGCTTCATTATACACGGACACGATTCGGCAGTGCTCCCAGCTCTGCAAAGCAGCAGTGATCGGCCACCAAGGATGGTCCCCCATCGGCGGACTCAACGCTCTGTTCGCCCAGTCCGCCATGCTATGGAGCTCTGGCTTGATCCCTCTTTGGCGGGCACAGTTCCCAGTCCGCCCAGGCTGTCGTCCTCCCGCAGGATCGCGCCTAACAGCAGTGGATGGGAGCTCTAGCCCGCGAGCCCAGTCCTCCCCTTTTGGTCGGACTGGCATGTTCTTTCTTTTTTGCTTCCCGTCACCGCTTCCCGGTTCTCCTGTACCCCGGGCAGTCGGTTATTTAACCCTGCCCGTTTGGGCAGGCCCCCATCCTATAAATAGGGGCGAGGTGGTGCACCCAAGGCACGCTGACTCATGCCCAATAGCCTACTTGTTAAAGGCTGCGGACTCGAATCTCGTGCTTTGCGGACTCCAGCTTGCTCAGCTCTTGACTTCCTCTTTTCCTTGTAATCAAACCCTTCTTCAGTAAAAGGAAAGCCCGTCGCAAGAGAGGCATTCAGGCCGCGACGGGCGAAGTCTGTTGTTGTCGGGGCTCACGGCCCTGCTGTTCTTCTGGCTCTCATCTGCTTAGTAGATTGCTACTCGGAGTCTCTCCTCTCCCTTCTTTTCCAATGTGCTCGAACCGTTAGCTGGTGGTGCTCGACCCCCTTTGCGTTTTCGTGCATCAACAGTTAACACGCGACCTTCAGATTCGGATATCATTTTGAATACAGCGGACAAAAATGTCAGACCGCCGAGCCCGCTCCTTAGACCGCTCCAGTTCTTCGGAGGATTCTCTCTGGGATGCAATCGAGCAAGCTCGCTTTGAGGCCGAGCAATCCCGCAGGAAGACTGACCCGCGTCTCGACACGATCAGCCAAGCCCTGCTTTTGTTAACCCAGCGGCTTGCTCCTCAGGCCGCAGCAGAACCTGCGGACTCTCCAGTCCGCCAGACTCCAGCTCGTCGAACTATGCTTCGGCAGTCGCCAGTCACTCCTCGAAATCCTGTCCAGTCTGCCGCCCCTCTGCGCCCTAAGGAGGAGCAGTTCGCCTCATTAAGGAATTTTTTCAGAGAAGCAGCCAGGGGGCACTCCTGCCTGCCAGCTCCATTTTGCTGACCGCCAGTCCGCCGAGCCCGCGGACTCTCCAGCTTCAGTACACCCTTTCAACCCTATAATTTCGAGACCCTGTCTCCCTTCATTGATCGAATCCGATGGGAGTCGGCTCCAAACAACTTCAGAGAAACTCGCCTTCCATTCTACTCAGGGGAGACTGATCCAGTGGCCCACCTCCAAGCGTTTGAAGTGGCAATTGCATTGAGATGCCTCTCCGACGCCATCAAGTGCAAACTCTTGGTAACCAATCTCGAAGGACAGGCGAGAGAGTGGTTCTATGAGCTGCCTTCGGGCACAATCTCTTCTTTCGCTGAGCTTCGCAGCGAATTGTTACTAAGGTTTGCTACCTCAAGAAAGAGGAAGGATGGACCAGCCGCTCTCTTTGAAATCAAACATTGGGACAACGAATCAGTCGCTCGATTCGTAGATTGCTTCCAAAAGGAGATCCAAGGGGTAAGGAATGTGAACCCCGACTACTACAAGGTTTCCTTAATGCATGGCCTCCGGGAAGGCCCCTTGAAATTTAAAGCAACAACAAAGGCACCAGAGACATACCAAGAGCTGATCGCCATGGTGAACCTCTTCATTGAAGGAGAAAACGCCAACCCTACATATGTTTCATCCCTGACAGCTAAGGCTGAAGGAAGGGATGCATCTAGTTCTTCTTCTCACAGCAAGCCCCCTCATCTAGATTTCCAGCCTCCTTCTCAAAGAGGCCGGAATTTTCGCCATAAGAAACCTTTTCTCGGTCATCAACAGTTTCAAGATCAGAGACTGTCGTTGGCCGCTACTCCCGCCATTCCACTCCAAGCACTTCCCATCCTCCAGCAAGCAGCCTTGCCTGCTCCGAGCCGATGTGATAATGACCCCATGGAGGAAATTGCAGGTCTGGATCTTGACGAAGTCATCCAGATATTGCAAAAGAAAGGGCCTCAGAGAAAGTGCCTTAGAGAAGAAGAAAGGGCCTCAGAGAAAGTGCCTCAGAGAAGAAGAAAGGGCCTCAGAGAAAGTGCCTCAGAGAAGAAGAAAGGGCCTCAGAGAAAGTGGAGGCCAAGGAACAATGCACATTTCTGCCAGTTCCACAAGGAGAAGGGCCACTTGACCGAGGATTGCAAGGCCATTCATATGCTAATAGAGAAGCTGCTTGCCGAGGGCAAGATTGACTTGAGCAATAAAGATTCCTCTTCTTCAAAGCCGTCCACCTCCAAAGGCAAGGAAGTAGCTGAAACTTATCAGGAATGTGTGGAGGTCGAGGACGAAGGCCGTCTGGGGCCGTTCAACGTTCCGGTTGAGTGCTTTGATGCATATGACGAAGGGGTTCTGGGACGCCTCTTCTTTATCCATGGTGGAGCAGGAACCGAGTCTACTCGGAAGTCCTCAATCTCAAGGGTCACTCGAGTAGAGGTGGCCTCATCCTCTTCCGTTGCTCCACCAAGCAAGACCATCACCTTTGGCCCAGCTGATCTGCCCCAAACAACAAACCCTTTCGATGATGCGGTAGTGATTAAGGCTGTTATTGGATATTTCACAGTTGACAGGATTCTTGTTGACACTGGGAGTTCAGTCAACCTGCTGTTTAAATCAACCTTTGAGTCCCTGAAGACTGGAAAGCATTTGCTTTCCACCGAAGGGCCACTCTACGGCTTCTCCGGGGAGAGAAGAAGTTGAAGGAAGTGTCATCCTACCAGTAAAGCTTGGAGGGGCAACCAAGCAAGTTCAGTTCATAGTGGTGGATGCTCCCAGTAGCTATCATGCCATCTTCGACAGGCCTTTATTGAACAAGTATCAAGCGAAGGTCTCAACTTACCACCTCGCAATCAAGTTCTTCGCTGATGGACGGATGTGCCGGGTCAGGAGTGATCCAAGGAGAGCAAAGGAGTGTTATGTCCGCACTGTCAACATGGTTGATGCCAGTCCTTCCGTTGCTCCAGCAGCTGCTGCAGAAGCCTCTCCAAACTCAGAAACTGCTGCTGATAGAGGAGCTCACCTGTAACCTGCCCAGGTGACGTAAGGAGTCCCCATTGCTGAGGGGGAGGAGATAAAGCTCTCCATCAACTCGGAGTTGCCTGAAGATCAAAAGGTCGAGCTGATCTCCTGCTTGTTGAAGAACCTGGATGTCTTTGCATGGTCAGCATAAGATATGCCAGGCGTGGATCTGGATGTTGCTTGCCACCACCTTAATGTTGATCCCAACTGCAAGCCTGTGCAGTAGAAGAAAAGGGATATAACAACGAAGCTTGCGGATCCAATAAGAGAGGAGGTCGCGAAGCTTCTCAAGACAAATTTCATTAGTTAAATTCAATACCCAACCTGGATATCCAATGTTGTAATGGTTAAAAAACCAGGAGGGAAATGGCGCATGTGTGTAGACTTTGCAAAACTCAATAAAGCATGCCCCAAAGATTGTTACCCCTTGCCTCGGAAAGATTCTTTAGTTGATTCTGCGGTAGGGTACTCTTGCATGAGTTTTTTAGATGCATTTTCTGGTTATCACCAAATAAGAATGCATAAAACTGACGTTCCTCATACGTCATTTATTACCAATGATGGTTGCTACTGCTACCTTGTGATGCCCTTTGGGCTTAAAAATGCTGGTGCAACTTACCAACACATGATGGACCATGTGTTTAAGCAACAGAAGGGAATAAACGTAGAAGTGTATGTAGACGACCTCTTGATCAAGAGTAAGTCATTTTCGCTGCACTTGCAAGATCTAGAAGTGACTTTCGCGACTCTGCGTAGATATAAAATGAAGCTCAACTCGTTGAAGTGCACCTTTGGGGCAAGTAAGGGGAAGTTCCTTGGTCATCTCCTTACTCCAGAGGGACTTGCCCCCAATCCAGATAAAGTAAAAGCTATTCTTGATATGTTCATCTAAGGAAGTTCAGCAGTTAGGGGGGAGGTTAGCAGGTCTTGCGAGGTTCCTCTCTCGGGTTGGAAATAGGAGTGCTTCTTTCTTTAAAACTCTTCGAGGAGCGTCTAAGTTCGAATGAACAAAAGAATGTTCGCAGGCCTTTGAGCAGTTGAAGAAGCAGCTTGTTGATGCACGAAAACGGACAGGGAGTCGGGCACCACCAGCTAACGGTTCGAACACCGGGGGTAGGGAAGGAAAGGAGGAGATTGTCGACCAATCGGTTACTAGCGGTCGCGGCTAAAGGACCGAAAAAGGGGGCCGCTGGCAGCGGCAACAGCAGAGTTCGCCCGCCGCGGCTTAAATGCCACTCTTGCGGCGGGCTTTTTTTTACTTAAAATGAGAAACAGTTACAACAAGGAAGAAAAGGGGAAGTCGGCCGGACTACAGGCCGCAAAACACTAGACTTGAGACCGCAGCTCTTAACAGGCAAGCTCCTGGATACAAGTCAGCGTGTCTTGGGGAGTGCACCCTCCGCCTATTTATAGGCTCGGGGGCCTGCCCAAGCGGGCAGGGCTAAAGTTACCGGCTGCCCGGGGTACAGGAGAACCAGGCAGAGGTGAGGGGAAGCAAAAGAGAAAGAAACAAGAAAGGAGGGAAGCCGCGCGGCCTGGCGAATTACTCCTGGTGAGCTGACGGCTGGGTCCTGGAGCCTTATCGCTGAGAAGGGCGGCGTTGGCAGCGGCCTGACATGGAGACCGCCCAGCTTGGGAGGCTTGGCGGCTTGAATAGGCAGGCCGCCCGGTCTGGAAAGCTGCGCGGACAGGTCGCGGATTCCGGGCTTATCATAATCCCCGCACATTTTTAAATTTCCAAAAAACTTCGAAAATGTAGAACTAAGCCGGAGACCACGACTGCCTCATCGTCGTCTATAAAATCCCCAGGCCCTTGTCATTCTTCAAGATTCCTGTCGAGCCACGGGTCGCTACTCGCCACTTGCGGTCAACATTTTGCAAGCCGACGCGATCTTTCAAAAGATGGATGTTATGTCTTCAATGTTAGCACGCAACAAGAAACCGCCAGAAAAGAAGCAAAGCCGGAGCGAGAACTCGGATGATTCTGCCCGACAGCCTGCCAAGAAGATTGGGAAGCCGGAGACTTCAGCGGCTTCTGGACCTGAAAAGAGGCCGACAGAGACCGTCGGCGGATCATCGCAGGCCGCAGTAGATCCCAAAGCGGTTTCAAAGACTGCTCCACCACAAACCGGAATTGCCAAATCCTTCGACCTGACTTTCTCTCCATCAGGAGAACCACTGCTAAAAATCGGTGGGATGGAGGAGAAAAGTGTTGAATCTGGGAAACCGTCTGAATTGCAGGACAAGGTCGACGTAATCGTTGTGGATGACAACGAGCCGGAGAAGGCGCTGGAGACCGAACAGATTTTGGGCGAACATCGCAAGCGGACTGAAAAGGTGTTCGTTTCCTTGAAACGGCAGAAGGAAAGGCGCAAAACCCTTGAAGAAAGGATGAAAAGGAAGATGAGGAAGTTGCACGTCAGAAACCGGAATATTTCTGAAATGACCGGCGCGAACAGTCTTCAACACAGGCCGCACAAGAAGGAGGTACCCGAGAACCCGCCTACACCGGATTACAAGTCGAGTGAACTGGAGAGTATGCCCGCGGTTAGCGACTCGCTCAGTGAGCTCCTGAAGGGCATGGAGACCCTCCAGCGGCAAGACGCGCTATTGTCGACACCAACGGCTTCTGAGGAGGTTGACCGCCCCGATATCCATGTTATTGGGGAGAAGCCTGGCGAACCGGCTTCCGCGGCTTCTGAAGGAGCCGAGAAACTGAAGCTTCACGAGAAGATGGAGGAGATGAAAAAACTGATCGCCGAGAATCCGGTGGCGACCACACTTCCATTGCTGCAAGGTAAACACCGGGACGTTAGGCGAATTATTAAATTCTACAAGTCGCAGTCAAGGAAGAAGGGGGAAAATATAATATTAAAACCGCCGGCCAGCTTTTTCCTGACCACGGCTCAACTGAAAAGCCGAGCTAAGGAAGCCGAGCGGCTATGGAAAGAAAAGCTAAAGAGGATAGATCCTGAACGGCTCCGGCGGCCAGTGATTAAAATCCAAACCGCGGCCTCTGGAGGAGATAAACATCAAACCGGCGGTCTTATCCTACCGATTTCCTTACTAGAACCTCGAACAATCCAGCTGAACCTGACTGCAGTTTCTATTCTGCAGGTGTACCGGAAACCGCGATGAAACCGGGCGACGTGACGTCATTTTTGTCTATGCTTCCACCGCCTCCGCCTCCAAGTGTTCGCGAGAAGGAGATGGCGACTTCCAGAAGGACGTCGGCATGCTGCAGGCGGCTTTGGATGCGGCCACCGAAACCCTGCGGATTAAAGACGAAGAACAGCGGGTTGCCCAGGAGGCCGCGGAAAAAAAGATCCAAGAGTTGCAAACCACCCTGGAGCAAGAGACAACAAGGTTGCAAACTGCGCTTGAGCAGGAAACCATGAGGTTGAAGTCAGCGATGGAGTAAGAGGCTGTCAGGCTCCAGACCGCGATGGAAGAAGAGACCGCCAGGCTCCAGACCGCGATGGAAACCACTGAGGCGAAGATTGCTGAGACGCAGGTTGCCTTGGAGCAGGAAAAGGCGGAGAAGTATTTGCTGATGGCCGCGTGGGTGGAAGGAGACAGAGAAGAGATCCCACATGCTGAAGGCAGCGAGAACCAAGACCTGCCAGCGGAGACCGGTGGAGAACAGCGGCCTGCACTACCAACTTCTGGAGAGTTGTCGGGTACTGGCCGCCCGGCCTCTTGGCGAGACTTCGAATCCGCCGGTGGTCGCGGCGCCCGGGCAGGCCGCAGTTCCAAGCGGTCTGGGAGTCCAGGCGATCCCAACGATACCGTTTGCGAGAGTAGAGCGCGACACTGCGCGGGTTCATCGATCTCTGCATGTGCTTCATAATCTAGTTAGCCAGGTATACGTTGCGATTGTGCAGACCGGTGAACAGGTCGCGCACATAGGACGAGACAGGTCGGAAGATGACAAGCGATCCTGAGCGACTTGCGAGAACTAAGCCGCGCGGACAATCGAATATTATGTTGTAATATATATTTTTTTTCTGGATGTTGAACCATTTGATTGCTGTAAACTGTTGTATTTTATTATGCTGCGAACTGAATGCGGCTTATGCGGTTTGTATTTATAATCCACGTGCCTGCTGCTTTGTTTTGGAAAATTTAAAGTATAAGATAGTAGCCGCGCGGTCTGGCGAACAGAGCGCCGGTTTGAATATTTGATGCCCACATGAGTCGCCATAGAATTATCCTAAGTGCAGGTATATAGTCGTGCGGACTGACGGACTAAACTGCGGCTTGGTCATTAAGCTGATTATACTTCCAGCGGGCTTAGGTCGCGCGGCGTGACGACTAGCCGCGATTTGACGTTGGGCACTGTACCTTCACAGATTTTCTATAAATAGAGCTGACCCCGGAGATTTCATCACAAATCAAAAAGGATGCGGGCTAAGTCCAAGTCATTGCGGTCTGACAAGGCCACTGCGGTTAGGACTGACGCGGCCTCCGCTTTCCATTCTGCTGATCATAAAGAATGCCGGCTTACAAAAGCCGAGCTGGAAGATTTTGTTAAGAAGCGCATGCTGGGAAGTCCGTTGGTCGCGCGGCTTCCACGACAGGACGAGCGGTTTAATTCTTCCCACGCAAATCAGATCGCAGTCCCCATCGACCACTTTGATTGCGAATTCAGCTTCCTGGTCATGATGGAGGCCGTTGCGGTCTTCGACCATTACAGAGTTGTGCCGGGACAACTACCCCCAAATTCGATAGCCGCCATATATAGCTTCATCATCTACCTGAGGTCGGAAAGAGTCCGCTTCTCTATGAGGCTCTTCCGGGAATGCTTTTCGGTGCAGTCTATCCCGGACTCCGGGACAAAGATCTTTCGGGGGCACCTCTACTTCGGCTGCAGAGGGCTGAAGATAGTAAACTTGGCGAACAAAATCGCGACTGGTCCGAGCGGATTCTCATCTTTGAGGGAAACCTGGGGTTGCTGCCAGTCGACCCCCAAATCCGCGAAGAGGCCGCCTTCGGCAGCGGGGGCTTGGACGACATGGAGAAGGAGATCTACAACTTCTTCAAAGGCGAGCTGCTGTGGCGGTCCCGCTGAACAAGCCGCAAACTCCTGGCGGCCTGACTCTCACTCAAAGAGAGAAGAGAGCGAGGCGTGCTAAGCCGGCGCGGGTTGTGGAGGAGGAGGAGTCGGCCTCCTCTGCAGAGTTTATGCTGCAAGGAACGGGCAGCAGCCTGAAAGACGTCCACGGCGATCCGGCCTTGCGGTGGAGTCCGGACGGCAAGTCAGTGATGATCTCCACCGCCCTCCCCTACTGGGGGGGAGAATAAATAAGCCGCCACGCGAGCGTGGTTGGCGGCGCGCTGTATGGCAAGCGCAACTTGAAGGCGATGCGACGTGTTCCACCCGACGACATGCCGCGGCTAGCCGCGCAAGTCGGGGAAAGGAGCTTCGTGGCAAGTCACTTCATGGGCCTTGCCTACAAGCAACTGATGAAGGAGAACAGCGGCCTGAAAAGGTAGTTAAAGGAACAACAAGAAGAGAACAAGCGACTAAAGGAAAGGGAGGCGGTAAGACATTACCGTTACTCATGCGGTTACCATTATGTAACCGCGCGGCCTTACCTTTACTTTTATTTTGCAGGAAATGTACAACCCGACCAACCCCATATTCCAAGACCAAGTCTTCCCGCAACTCGTCCATGGAATCGATGGAGCGCTTAACCGCCTCCGGGACCTTGGCGGCTTTGCGACTGGCTTCACAGATTTTACTTGTGCCGACATCTACCCCACCCTCAAAGAGCAGGTGGCCGAGTCTACAGGTCGATCAAGGGCAAGAGCAAGGTCAGGGAAGAAGTCGGCGAGGAGGGGAAGACGCCGAGGAAGAGGGCGGCCAGGGAAGCCCGAGTGCACGCACATCATCTGAGTCCGGCGGTCAAGAATATGAGACCGCGCGGCCAGACATGACAACTTCTGGCAGTTTAGGGAGCTCAGCGACTAGCAGTGGATACACTGAATCCCCCGTCGATATCGGCGATGGCGGTGATTTGGATTCTCCTGCGACTAAGAAGCTTAAACCGGGCGATTAGAAAATCTTTATCTTGTTTTTTGTATTTTGAACTTTTTTGGAAATTGGCGGTATTATTTTTATAACCGGGCGATTAATGCTTTGTAATACTTAATGAAATAGAAATGAAGGCAACTTTACCTTTCTCTTTACTACATCTCACTTTTCTTACTCGTTTAAGTCCGCGCGGTCTCAGCATAACTTCCGATTTAATAAAATGCAAGCACATAAACCGGTCTGAGTTCACACTGCGACTTCAACGAAGTTATCCACAAGAGAGATATATTTCCCTGCGGTTTATTCCGGAATGCTCGTCGACAATAAGCCGTGCGGCTAACAAATTAAACCGCAACTTGCCTTAATGAATTACTCAATGTTATCTGCTGGAAGAGCTGAATGACCGCAGCTCGCTTATACACAAACCGTGATCGCTAAACCGCGCGGCTACCTGTCGCGGTCGCCAAACATCCATAACATTGAAGTATAATATTGCGGCTAGGGCGAACTCTGAAACGAATTGCCCATTTGATAAAAGCAACAAGAATAGGGAAACAATCTTTGGCTTCCGATAATACAGGCCGATATAGGCATATAGAAGCAGAAAATTTTTGTGACGACAGTTCGCTGATTAGCTAATATAATTAATACCATAGAAGTCGGCGGATCAAAGCCAGGAATTAAGTGCCAGACGCAGGTCGGCCGACTTCCTGTCCATATGAATAATAAACCGACAATTGATATATGGAAGCCAAATAAGGTACTGAATAGCGGATAGGCGGACGTAAGTCGGCCGAGTTCCCAAATATATTAATAATAATCCGGCCGGAAGTCAAATAACTTAAGCTGAAATATGTAACCGGGCGGCCTGTGTAATTAATTATATAACCTGCGCAGGCCGCTGAGTAAAACCGCGAGGTAGCGGATAGTCTCGTGTTGTCCTGCAAAAATAGATGAAGACATGCGCTTATGTGTCAATGTGGGCAAGTGCGTGCGGCAGTACTTTCCACACAAAGAACACATAAGCGGGATTGAAATTCTTAATATCCACGACCGATGTCAAGCGGGACAAGTACGCAACGTCTGCGACTGAAGTCAAGCGGGACAAGTACGCATTGTCTGCGACGAAGGTCAAGCGGGACAAGTACGCAATGTCTGCGACTGAAGGCCAAGCGGAATTTCCACTACACATCTGCGACTGACGTCAAGCGGATGTGGAGGGCTTAAGAATTCAAAAGGGGCTCTTGCCCCTACATGCATGCATATTGGCATAAAAAGTAAAGCTAAAAAATAAGCTTCAAATGAAAATAACGTTTGCATGATGCTAAGGATGTGGCAAAGGATATATGTCTGCAGTTTTAGCACGCCCCATTAATACCAATTGTGAAGGGGACGTTATATACTATTCTGAACATAAGCATTTCTCATCATATAAAGAAAGAGGAATCCCTGCTTGAACCATTGAGTAAGAAATGGAAGTGTCTTAGAGAATTACTGAATAACATATTCTTGCAACTTTCCAGCTCTTGCAAGTTGATTAGCCAATTCCCTGAGAGCTATGTAATCTTCTGCTAGATGACCAATATCTTTATGATACTTGCAAAAAAGCTCCGCATGTCGATACTTGATTTTCGATTTCATACGCCGAGGTTTATTGAACTCAGGCATTCCTTGAATGATTATCAAAAGATCTTCCATAGAAATTTTGAACTTAACATACTTACCTGAACCTTTTTCACACTTTGGAGTTTTACCCTGGAGAAGAGGAGGAGACTTGCAATATTCAACTTGTGAAACATCTTGGGAGGAAATAGATTGCTGTTGACCAGAAGTCCCTTGAGATTGTTTAGCCATTTGATTCAGAAACGAAACATAACCTTTATTTGTCTCTTCGCCTATTATGAATGTATTAATTATATCAATAAGATCTCCGTAACTTTTGGGATACTTTGTGGTGAGGTTGAATTTCAATGGGCCTTCTTGAAGTGCATTTATGAATGCATGCAAGTAATAATCTTGATGGACGCTACAAACATCTAGAACCTCCTTTTGAAACCGATCAACAAAATCTGGATTAGACTCGTCAATTCCTTGCTTGATTCGGAAGAGAGCTCCAACGTCTCTTTTCCGCTTCCTGTAAATAGTGAATCTAGAAATAAATTGGCTTCGAAGATCCTTAAAGCTGGTTACTGATCGAGGTGTGAGGCTATAAAACCATTCTCTTGCAACATTGCCAAAAGATATAACAAAGAGTTTGCATTTTACTCCATTTGACACGTTTCTCAGTGATATAGCTGATTCAAAAGCTTGCAAATGAGAAAACGGATCATCACATCCAGCATACTCCGGGAGACGCGGTACTCTGAAGTTATCGGAGACAGTATCCCACCGAATACGATTAATGAATGGAGAAGGGGCCTCTTCTTCTTCCTTATAAAGAGGTTCATTTGCAACAGATTCTAGTCCACGCTCAACACTGTTTGCAAAAATTTCTCTATGAGGGTCAATGGACTCATTATTAAAATACGAACAATCCTGCACTTCTGAGTGATCTGTAGTAACAGAGATGTTGCTGGTTTTTTTCTGACCCTTTGCAGGATTCATCTTGAAGAGAGGGAAATAGCCGAACTTTTTCAAGAGACCGTAGAATAGCGGCGACTTGACGGGCGGCTAGACGGTGCAACAAGCTGACAGGAATACCGGGAGGAAAACCGAGCGGGTAGAATGACTGGTTCTACAGTGCCGGAGGCGGGCTGAAATCCTTAGCAGGCGAAGACGCGGCTTGCTCGACAGGCCGCCGAACTCTAGAGGATAGAGCGGTCTGACTACCTAGACCGCTGATTTCATCGATTAGTCGAGATCTGAAGGTCGCGTGTTAACTATTGATGCACGAAAATGGACAGGGAGTCGGGCACCACCAGCTAACGGTTCGAACACCGGGGGTAGGGAAGGAAAGGAGGAAACTGTCGATCAATCGGTTACTAGCGGTCGCGGATAAAGGACCGGAAAAGGGGGCCGCTGGCAGCGGCAACAGCAGAGTTCGCCCGCCGCGGCTTAAATGCCACTCTTGCGGCGGGCTTTCCTTTACTTAAAATGAGAAACAGTTACAAGAAGGATGAAAAGGGGAAGCCGGCCGGACTACAGGCCGCAAAACACTAGACTTGAGACCGCAGCTCTTAACAGGCAAGCTCCTGGATACAAGTCAGCGTGTCTTGGGGAGTGCACCCTCCCCCTATTTATAGGCTCGGGGGCCTGCCCAAGCTGGCAGGGCTAAAGTTACCGGCTTCCCGGGGTACAGGAGAACCGGGCAGAGGTGAGGGGAAGCAAAAGAGAAAGAAACAAGAAAGGAGGGAAGCCGCGTGGCCTGGCGGATTCCTCTTGGCGAGCTGACGGCTGGGTCCTAGAGCCTTGTCGCTGAGAAGGGCGGCGTTGGCAGCGGCCTGACATGGAGACCGCCCGGCTTGGGAGGCTTGGTGGCTTGAATAGGCAGACCGCCCGGTCTGGAAAGCTGCGTGGACAGGTCGCGGATTCCGGGCTTATCATAATCCCCGCACATTTTTAAGTTTCCAAAAAACTTTGAAAATGTAGAACTAAGCCGGAGACCGCGACTGCCTCATCGTCGTCTATAAAATCCCCAGGCCCTTGTCATTCTTCAAGATTCCTGCCGAGCCACGGGTCGCTACTCGCCACTTGCGGTCAACATTTTGCAAGCCGACGCGATCTTTCACAAGATGGATGTTATGTCTTCAATGTTAGCACGCAACAAGAAACCTCCAGAAAAGAAGCAAAGCCGGAGCGAGAACTCGGATGATTCTGCCCGACAGCCTGCCAAGAAGATTGGGAAGCCGGAGACTTCAGCGGCTTCTGGACCTGAAAAGAGGCCGACAGAGACCCTCGGCGGATCATCGCAGGCCGCAGTAGATCCCAAAGCGGTTTCAAAGACTGCTCCACCACAAACCGGAATTGCCAAATCCTTCGACCTGACTTTCTCTCCATCAGGAGAACCACTACTAAAAATCGGTGGGACGGAGGAGAAAAGTGTTGAATCTGGGAAACCGTCCGAATTGCAGGACAAGGTCGACGTAATCGTTGTGGATAACAACGAGCCGGAGAAGGCGCTGGAGACCGAACAGATTTTGGGCGAACAGCGCAAGCGGACTGAACAGGTGTTCGGTTCCTTGAAACGGCAGAAGGAAAGGCGCGAAACCCTTGAAGAAAGGATGAAATGGAAGATGAGGAAGTTGCATGTCAGAAACCAGAATATTTCCGAAAAGACCGGCGCGGACAGTCTTTAACACAGGCTGCACAAGAAGGAGGTACCCGAGAACCCGCCTACACCGGATTACAAGCCGAGCGAACTGGAGAGTAAGCCCGCGGTTAGCGACTCGCTCAGTGAGCTCCTAAAGGGCATGGAGACCCTCCAGCGGCAAGACGCGCTATTGTCGACACCAGCGGCTTCTAAGGAGGTTGACCGCCCCGATATCCAGGTTATTAGGGAGAAGCCTGGCGAACCGGCTTCCGCGGCTTCTAAAGGAGCTGAGAAACTGAAGCTTCGCGAGAAGATGGAGGAGATGAAGAAACTGATCGCCGAGAAGCCGGTGGCGACCACACTTGCATTGCTGCAAGGTAAACACCGGGACGTTAAGCGAATTATTAAATTCTACAAGTCGCGGTCAAGGAAGAAGGGGGCGAATATAATATTAAATCCGCCGGCCAGCTTTTTCCTGACCACGGCTCAACTGAAAAGCCGAGCTAAGGAATCCGAGCGGCTATGGAAAGAAAAGCTAAAGAGGATAGATCCTGAACGGCTCCGGCGACCAGTGATTAAAATCCAAACCGCGGCCTCTTGAGGAGATAAACATCAAACCAGCGGTCTTATCCTACCGATTTCCTTACTAGAACCTCGAACAATCCGGCTGAACCTGACTGCGGTTTCTCTTCTGCAGGTGTACCGGAAACCGCGATGAAACCGGGCGACGTGACGTCATTTTTGTCTATGCTGCCACCGCCTCCGCCTCCAAGTGTTCGCGAGAAGGAGATGGCCGACTTCCAGAAGGACGTCGGCACGCTGCAGGCGGCTTTGGACGCGGCCACCGAAACCCCGCGGATTAAAGACGAAGAGCAGCGGGTTGCCCAGGAGGCCGCGGAAAAAAGGATCCAAGAGTTGCAAACCACCCTGAGACAAGAGACCACAAGGTTGCAAACTGCGCTTGAGCAGGAGACCATGAGGTTGAAGTCAGTGATGGAGCAAGAGGCTGTCAGGCTCCAGACCGTGATGGAAGAAGAGACCGCCAGGCTCCAGACCGCGATGGAAACCGCTGAGGCGAAGATTGCTGAGATGCAGGTTGCCTTGGAGCAGGAAAAGGCGGAGAAGTATTTGCTGATGGCCGCGCGGCTGGAAGGAGACAGAGAAGAGATCCCACATGCTGAAGGCAGCGAGAACCAAGACTTGCCAGCGGAGACCGGCGGAGAACAGCAGCCTGCACTACCAACTTCTGGAGAGTTGTCGTGTACTGGCCGCCCGGCCTCTTGGCGTGACTTCGAATCCGCCGGTGGTCGCGACGCCCGGGCAGGCCGCAGTTCCAAGCGATCTGGGGGTCCAGGCGATCCCAACAATACCGTTTGCGAGAGTAGAGCGCGACACTGCGCGGGTTCATCAATCTCTACATGTGCTTCATAATCTGGTTAGCTAGGTATACGTTGCGATTGTGCAAACCGGTGAACAGGTCGCGCACATAGGACGAGACAGGCCGGAAGATGACAAGCGATCCTGAGCGACTTGCGAGAACTAAGCCGCGCGGACAATCGAATATTATGTTGTAATATATATTTTTTCTCTGGATGTTGAACCATTTGATTGTTGTAAACTGTTGTATTTTATTATGCTGCGAACTGAAGGCGGCTTATGCGGTTTGTATTTATAATCCACGTGCCTGCTGCTTTGTTTTGGAAAATTTAAAGTATAGGATAGTAGCCGCGCGGTCTGGCGAACAGAGCGCCGGCTTGAATATTTGATGCCCACATGAGTCGCCATAGAATTATCCTAAGTGCAGGTATATAGTCCGTGCGGACTGACAGACTAAACTGCAGCTTGGTCATTAAGCTGATTGTACTTCCAGCGGGCTTAGGTCGCGCGGCGTGACGACTAGCCGCGATTTGACGTTGGGCACTGTACCTTCACAGATTTTCTATAAATAGAGCTGACCCCGGAGATTTCATCACAAATCAAAAAGGATGCGGGCTAAGTCCAAGTCGTTGCGGTCTGACAAGGCCACTGCGGTTAGGACTGAAGCGACCTCCGCTTTGCATTCTGCTGATCATAAAGAATGCCGGCTTACAAAAGCCGAGCTGGAGGATTTTGTTGAGAAGAACATGCTGGGAAGTCCGCTGGTCGCGCGGCTTCCACGACAGGACGAGCGGATTAATTCTTCCCACGCAAATCAGATCGCGGTCCCCATCGACCACTTTGATTGCATATTCAGCTTCCCTGTCATGATGGAGGCCGTTACGGTCTTCGACCATTACGGAGTTGTGCCGGGACAACTACCCCCAAATTCGATAGCCTCCATATATAGCTTCATCTCCTACCTGAGGTCGGAAAGAGTCCGCTTCTCTATGAGGCTCTTCCGGGAATGCTTTTCGGTGCTGTCTATCCCGGAACTCCGGGACAAAGATCTTCCGGGGGCACCTCTACTTCGGCTGCAGAGGGCTGAAGATAGTAAACTTGGCGAACAAGATCGCGAACTGGTCCGAGCGATTTCTCATCTTCGAGGGAAACCTGGGGTTGCTGCCAGTCGACCCCCAAATCCGCGAAGAGGCCGCCTTCGGCAGCAGCAGCTTGGACGGCATGGAGAAGGAGATCTACAACTTCTTCAAAGGCGAGCGGCTTGATGTAAACCACTACATCCCGCTGTTGCCGTCGTTAGTAGGAATAGAGGCGGAAGACAGTAAGCTCCAAGCCGGCCGAACTGTATTCTTAGCCGCACGGCCTGGAAACTAACTTTGCCTTTATCTTTGCAGCTGTTGTGGCGGTCCCGCTGAACAAGCCCCAAACTCCTGGCGGCCTGACTCTCACTCAAAGAGAGAAGAGAGCGAGGCGTGCCAAGCCGGCGTGGGTTGTGGAGGAGGAGGAGTGGCCTCCTCTGGAGAGTTTATGCTGCAAGGAACGGGCAGCAGCCTGAAAGACGTCCACGGCGATCCGGCCTTGCGGTGGAGTCCGGACGGCAAGTCAGTGACGATCTCCACCGCCCTCCCCTACTGGGGGGGAGAAGAAAAAATGCCGCCACGCGAGCGTGGTTGGCGGCGCGCTGTATGGCAAGCGCAACTTGAAGGCGATGCGACGAGTTCCACCAGGCGACCTGCCGCGGCTAGCCGCGCAAGTCGGGGCAAGGAGCTTCGTGGCAAGTCACTTCATGGGCCTTGCCTACAAGCAACTGATGAAGGAGAACAGCGGCCTGAAAAGGCAGTTAAAGGAACAACAAGAAGAGAACAAGCGACTAAAGGAATGGGAGGCGGTAACACATTACCGTTACTCGTGCGGTTACCATTATGTAACCGCGCGGCCTTACCTTTACTTTTATTTTGTAGGAAATGTACAACCCGGCCAACCCCATCTTCCAAGACCAAGTCTTCCCGCAACTCGTCTAGTGAATCGATGGAGCGCTTAACCGCCTCTGGGACATTGGCGGCTTTGCGACCGGCTTCACCGATTTTTCTTGTGCCGACATCTACCCCACCCTGAAAGAGCAGGTGGCCGACGTCTACAGGTCGATCAAGGGCAAGAGCAAGGTCGGGGAAGAAGTCGGCGAGGAGGAGGAAGACGTCGAGGAAGAGGGCGGCCAGGGAAGCCCGAGTGCACGCACATCGTCCGAGTCCGGCGGTCAAGAATCTGAGATCGCGCGGCCAGACACGACAACTTCTGGCGATTCAGGGAGCTCAGCGACCAGCAGCGGATACACTGAATCCCCCGTCGATATCGGCGATGGCGGTGATTTGGATTCTCCTGCGACTAAGAAGCTTAAACCGGGTGATTAGAAAATCTTTATCTTGTTTTTTGTATTTTGAACTTTTTTGGAAATCGGCGGTATTATTTTTATAACCGGGCGATTAATGTTTTGTAATACTTAATGAAATAGAAATGAAGGCAACTTTACCTTTCTCTTTACTACATCTCACTTTTCTTACTCGTTTAAGTCCGCGTGGTCTCAGCATAACTTCCGATTTAATAAAATGCAAGCACATAAACCGGTCTGAGTTCACACTGCGACTTCAACGAAGTTATCCGCAAGAGAGATATATTTCCCTGCGGTTTATTCTGGAATGCTCGTCGACAATAAGCCGTGCGGCTAACAAATTAAACCGCAACTTGCCTTAATGAATTACTCAATGTTATCTGCTGGAAGAGCTGAATGACCGCAGCTCGCTTATACACAAACCGTGACCGCTAAGCCGCGCGGCTACCTGTCGCGGTCGCCAAACATCCATAACATTGAAGTATAATATTGCAGCTAGGGCGAACTCTGAAACGAATTGCCCATTTGATAAAAGCAACAAGAATAGGGAAACAATCTTTGGCTTCCGATAATACAGGCCGATATAGGCATATGGAAGCCGAAAATTTTTGTGACGACAGTTTGCTGATTAGCTAATATAATTAATACCATAGAAGTCGGCGGATCAAAGCCAGGAATTAAGTGCCAGACGCAGGTCGGCCGACTTCCTGTCCATATGAATAATAAACCGACAATTGATATATGGAAGCCAAATAAGGTACTGAATAGCGGATAGGCGGACGTAAGTCGGCCGAATTCCCAAATATATTAATAATAATCCGGCCGGAAGTCAAATAACTTAAGCCGGAATATGTAACCGGGCGGCCTGTGTAATTAATTATATAATCTGCGCAGGCCGCTGAGTAAAACCGCGGGGTAGCGGATAGGCTCGTATTGTCCTGCAAAAATAGATGAAGACATGCGCTTATGTGTCAATGTGGGCAGGTGCGTGCGGCAGTACTTTCCACACAAAGAACACATAAGCGGGATTGAAATTCTTAATATCCACGACCGATGTCAAGCGGGACAAGTACGCAACGTCTGCGACTGAAGTCAAGCGGGACAAGTACGCAATGTCTGCGACGAAGGTCAAGCGGGACAAGTACGTAATGTCTATGACTGAAGTCATGCGTGACGGGTACGCAATGTCTGCGACTGAAGGCCAAGCGGAATTTCCACTACACATCTGCGACTGAAGTCAAGCGGATGTGGAGGGCTTAAGAATTCAAAAGGGGCTCTTGCCCCTACATGCATGCATATTGGCATAAAAAGTAAAGCTAAAAAATAAGCTTCAAATGAAAATAACGTTTGCATGATGCTAAGGATGTGGCAAAGGATATATGTCTGCAGTTTTAGCACGCCCCATTAATACCAATTGTGAAGGGGACATTATATACTATTCTGAACATAAGCATTTCTCATCATATAAAGAAAGAGGAATCCCTGCTTGAACCATTGAGTAAGAAATGAAAGTGTCTTAGAGAATTACTGAATGACATATTCTTGCAACTTTCCAGCTCTTGCAAGTTGATTAGCCAATTCCCTGAGAGCTATGCAATCTTCTGCTAGATGACCAATATCTTTATGATACTTGCAAAAAAGTTCCTCGTGTCGATACTTGATTTTCGATTTCATACGCCGAGGTTTCTTGAACTCAGGCATCCTTGAATGATTATCAAAAGATCTTCCATAGAAATTTTGAACTTAACATACTTACCTGAACCTTTTTCACACTTTGGAGTTTTACCCTGGAGAAGAGGAGGAGACTTGCAATATTCAACTTGCGAAACATCTTGGGAGGAAATAGATTGCTGTTGACCAGAAGTCTCTTGAGATTGTTTAGCCATTTGATTCAGAAACGAAACATAACCTTTATTTGCCTCTTCGCCTATTATGAATGTATTAACTATATCAATAAGATCTCCGTAGATTTTGGGATACTTTGTGGTGAGCTTGAATTTCAATGGGCCTTCTTGAAGTGCATTTATGAAAGCATGCAAGTAATAGTCTTGATGGACGCTAAAACATCTAGAACCTCCTTTCCAACCGATCAACAAAATTTGGATTAGACTCGTCAATTCCTTGCTTGATTCGGAAGAGAGCTCCAACGTCTCTTTTCCGCTTCCTGTAAATAGTGAATCTAGAAATAAATTGACTTCGAAGATCCTTAAAGCTGGTTACTGATCGAGGTGGGAGGCTATAAAACCATTCTCTTGCAACATTGCCAAAGATATAACAAAGAGTTTGCATTTTACTCCATTTGACACGTTTCTCAGTGAAATAGCTGATTCAAAAGCTTGCAAATGAGAAAACGGATCAACACATCCAGCATACTCCGGGAGACGCGGTACTCTGAAGTTATCGGAGATAGTATCCCACCGAATACGATTTATGAATGGAGAAGGGGCCTCTCTTCTTCCTTATAAAGAGGTTCATTTGCAACAGATTCTAGTCCACGCTCAACACTGTTTGCAAAAATTTCTCTATGAGGGTCAATGGACTCATTATTAAAATACGAACAATCCTGCACTTTTGAGAGATCTGTAGTAACAGAGATGTTGCTGGATTTATTCTGACCCTTTGCAGGATTCATCTTGAAGAGAGGGAAATAGCCGAACATTTTCAAGAGACCGCAGAATAGCGGCGGCTTGACGGGCGGCTAGACGGTGCAACAAGCTGACAGGAATACCGGGAGGAAAACCGAGCGGGTAGAATGACTGGTTCTACAGTGCCGGAGGCGGGCTGAAAGCCTTAGCCGGCGAAGTCGCGGCTTGCTCGACAGGCCGCCGAACTCTAGAGGATAGAGCGGTCTGACTACCTAGACCGTTGATTTCATCGATTAGTCGAGATCTGAAGGTCGCGTGTTAACTGTTGATGCACGAAAACGGACAGGGAGTCGGGCACCACCAGCTAACGGTTCGAACACCGGGGGTAGGGAAGGAAAGGAGGAGACTGTCGACCAATCGGTTACTAGCGGTCGCGGCTAAAGGATCGGAAAAGGGGGCCGCTGGCAGCGGCAACAGCAGAGTTTGCCCGCCGCGGCTTAAATGCCACTCTTGCGGCGAGCTTTCCTTTACTTAAAATGAGAAACAGTTACAAGAAGGAAGAAAAGGGGAAGCCGGCCGGACTACAGGCCGCAATACACTAGACTTGAGACCGCAGCTCTTAACAGGCGAGCTCCTGGATACAAGTCAGCGTGTCTTGGGGAGTGCACCCTCCACCTATTTATAGTCTCGGGGACCTGCCCAAGCGGGCAGGGCTAAAGTTACCGGCTGCCCGGGGTATAGGAGAACCGGGCAGAGGTGAGGGGAAGCAAAAGAGAAATGAACAAGAAAGGAGGGAAGCCGCGCGGCCTGGCGGATTCCTCCTGGCGAGCTGACGGCTGGGTCCTGGAGCCTTGTCGCTGAGAAGGGCGGCGTTGGCAGCGGCCTGACATGGAGACCGCCCGGCTTGGGAGGCTTGGCGGCTTGAATAGGCAGGCCGCCCGGTCTAGAAAGCTGCGCGGACAGGTCGCGGATTCCGGGCTCATCACAGCTGACTTCAACACCTCTGCTTCAGAGTCCTCGGCCAGGGGAGATGCTTTTCTTATACTTAGGAGTTGCCCCTGAGGCTGTCAGCTCTGTTCTTCTTCGAGAAGAAAGCAGGAAACAGTTCCTGATTTACTATGTCAGCCATATTCTGAAAAGTGCCGAGACACGGTACCCGATTTGGAGAAGTTAGCCTTGGCACTAGTCATGTCAACTCGCAGTCTCCGTCCGTATTTTCAGGCGCACTCGATTCAAGTTGTTACCGATCAACCTTTGAAAAGTGTGTTGGAGAAACCAGAGCATTCTGGCAGACTAGCCAAATGGGCAATAGAATTGAGTGAATTTGAAATCTCTTATGTGCCCAAGACGGCCATCAAAGCTCAAGTTCTAGCAGACTTTCTGATTGACACAGCAGAGTCTAGTTCTGATCAAGCAGAAAGATCTCCTTTGGCTTGGACCATCTATGTTGATGGTGCCTCAGGCAGAACTTCTTTTGGAGCAGGAGTGGTTCTGATTAACCCAAACGACATCAAACTGGAGCAGGCCATCAAGTTTTATTTTCCAGTAACCAACAACCAGGCCGAGTATGAAGCTTTGCTAGCAAACTTGAGACTTGCAAGAGAACTAGGAATTTACCATGTTCATATCAAGACTGATTCTTTGGTAATGGCCTCGCAAGTCCTTGGAAACTATGAGACAAGAGAGGCGATCTTGAAGAAGTACCTTGCTCTTGTGAAAATAGAAGTAAGCAAATTCAAAAGATTTACCATTGAGCACATCTCTAGAACAGAAAATGAGGAGGCAGATGTTCTTGCTAAGTATGGGCTGCCATTAGGAGGAACAACTTCCGAGCTCTTCCGCTCAGTAGTGGGAGGAAGGAGAATTGATGCAGGTTGATCAACGTCCCTCCTGATGGACCCATTCATTCTTTATCTGTCAACAGGAGATTTTCACCATTCAATCACAGATCAGAAAAAGTTCAGAATAAAAGCAGCCCACTATTACTTAGTGGCAGGAATCCTTTACAGAAGAACATCCTCTCTACCATGGCCAGATGTGTTTCAGAAGAAGAAGCTCCCGTTGTTGATGCACGAAAACACAAGGGAGGTCGAGCACAACCAGCTAACTGTTCGAACACGGGGGAAAAAGAGAGACTGCGAGTAGCGATCTACTAAGCGGATGAGGACTGAAAGAAGAGCAGGGCCGTGAACCACGGCGACAACAGACTTCGCCCGTCGCGGCCTGAATGCCTCTCTTGCGACGGGCTTTCTCTTGATTGAAGAAGGTTTGGTTACAAGTGAAAGGAAAAGACTAGTGAAGCAGAGCAAAGGGGAGTCCGCAAGGCACAAGAATCGAGTCCGCAGCCTGTAACAAGTAGGCTCCTGGGTCCGAGTCAGCGTGCCTTGAGTGCACCACCTCCCCCCTATTTATAGGATAGGGGGCCTGCCCAAGCGGGCAGGGCTAAAATAACCGGCTGCCCGGGGTACAGGAGAACCGGGCAGCGGTGACGGGAAGCAAAAAGAAAGAACACGCCAGTCCGCACAGAAGGGGCGGACTGGGCTCGCGAACTGGAGCTTCCACTGCTGCTGCCGGGCGCGGCCGCTGGAGTCTGGCGGCCTGGGCGGACGGGATACTGCGTCCGCCGCTGGAGACTTGCCCAACGCGCCGGCGGACTGAGCGGACTGGGCTTTGCGTCCGCTGCTGGAGTATTACCCTTGGCGCGACTGGCGACAGTGCCGGACTGGGCGGACGGCCAAATACTGTCCGCGCCTGCTGAATGGGGGCTTTTGGGAACTTGGAGTATGTTGCGGACTGAGGGGTTAACATAATCCCCGCACATTTTTAAGTTTCCAGAAAAACTTCGAAAATGTTACTTTAACCGCCGAGTCCGCAAACCTCGAAAATGCCGCCAAAGCTATAAATACCGCTGGAGGGTCTGGATCTGCTGAGAATTTTGATCGACACGGGGCGATACTCACCACTTGCGGTCTCCACTTTCCAGTCCGGCATGGCAAGACTTGGTACATTCCTCTCTAGCTTCACTGTCAAAGGCGACTCGGAGCCGTCAACGCCAGTGAAGACCAAGAAAATTGCAAAGAGGCCGGCAAGACAAGATCCTGTCCGCCTCGCAGGAGAAAACTCCCAGAGCGAGAAGCCTGCGGAGAAAGCAGTCCGCCACGTCGATGTTTCTGCTCGCAAGGATGCCGTAGTCGACGCCGAACCATTGAGGAGTGAGAAGATGGCAACCTTGTCGGACTCCGCCCCTTCTCAGAAGACTGCGACCTCGGCGGACACTACTGGCGAACACATGGAGACTGACATATCTTCCCCCAATGCCTCGGTGCAAATCGTTGACTTGGACGAAGAAGACCGGCGGACTGAGGTAGAGGACAACGCGCCCTCAAAGGCATTGTCTGTTGTGAATCCTGAACCTGTCCGCGCTGACCAGCCTGATTTAGGGGGGTCCGCCGCGGATGCTGCTGAGAAACCGCCAAGAGGAAGAAGAGGAAGAGAGACGGAGAGACCGTCGCTGAGCGGGTTGAGAGGAGGCTGCGCGCTATGAAGGAGAAGAACATCTCCAAGCGGACTGGGGAAGCGGACTTACAACACAGGCCGCGCGACAAAGAAGTTCCAGACGGCGATCTGGTTACTCCGGAGGCCCAAATCCAGGGAGAGAATTCCCTCTCAACGGTCAGTCTTTCCACGGATGAGATACTTGATTCTATAGACGTCGATCAACTTGACTTAATCCAGGACTCCTTGCTGGTTATGGTGCAGCAGAATGAGGCAGGGACTGCTGGAGATAAGGGTGACGAACTCCCTTCCTTGTCCGCTGCGGAGGAAGAGGAGAGGGAGAGGCTGAAGGAGAAGATAGAGGAACAAAAGAAGCAAATCGTTGCTCATGTTGCTGTGGTCGAGGCAGCCTCGAAGCAGGCCGCGGCGGACAAAGCTGCTGAGGATCTGAGGATTGCGGCGGAGCTGATGCGGTCAGGTAAACTTCAGCCGGCGCCCAAATACTTTCAGCGCAAGTGGCTTTATAGGTCGCCGCCGCGGACGTCAAGACCGATCAAAATTATCACCAAGACGGACGATATCGTGGTCTCAACAAGTGCGGCTGCCGAGAGAAGAGCAAGGGTTCACCGTGAATGGAAAAAGCGGTTAAGCGCCTTTGACCCAGAGCGGGCAAGGCGGCCAATCATCTTTGATAGTCGGAAACTCGCTGCCGCTATATCTAAAAGTGATCTTTTATCCTTTCTTTGAATCCGCCGCGAACTGCCTTTGAATGCGAAGTTTGACTTTATTTGTTGCAGGTAGAAAGTCGCTGCCGGGCTCCATAGAGAGTGGCGAGATCGTGATCACACCCAACACTGGAGCCGACGCGGTCTCACATGTGGAGTCCGCGGAGGATGAGCCACCCAGCCTGAGTATGATAAAAGAGTTAGAGAAGAAATTTGAAGTTGAGATGCAATGTGTTAAAGCAGAGTTAGAGAAAGCGGCGGAGCGCGAGAGGGCGTCCGCGGCGCGCGAGAAAGCGTTCGCAGAACGCGAGAAGGCCCTTAAAGACCAGGTCGCCAGCATCTCGCGGGCGCTGGAGAGGTCTGAAAGGGAAAAGAAGAGGCTCGCGGATGATGTCCGATACTACAGAGGCAAGCACTTGGCGTCGGCTCGTGAAGGAAAGGAGAAGCGGACTGCTGAGTTCGCTGAGCAGAGGCCGCGGGCGTCAGATCGCGTTCCTCCTGAGATCGCGGCACCGGCAGGTGGCCAGCAGCCCGCGGATGAAGAGCCGAGGCCGGCAGCGGAGCCAGTGGTGCCTCTCAGTCGAGTTGACCGGGAAGCCGCCCATATGCACCGGACTATAAACGTCATCCATCACCATCTCTGCCGGGTATACAGTGAAATTCTTCAGATAAGTGATCAGGCGGCTCATCTATGCAGGGACAGAGCAGAAAAGCCGGCGCGGACTGATAACAGGGACCGCTGAGTCCGCAATTCCTTGAACTTTTCTGATTAAATGTATATTGTTTGTATGATTGCTCCAAACAATGCTGTGTGATGTGTGATTGAACTTTATTTGATCTGTGCGGATCCAGATTATATGTCCGCTATTCTTATGTAGCTTTATCTTTGGCATGATCTGTTGCGGACTGTGCGGACTAGCGCTGTGTCCGCTTCTTGCTAACCTGCAGGTGGGAATATTCGCGATCTGAGCGGATAGGGAACTGCGACGGCTATAACTTGGCCTTGAATCTTTTTGGAAAATTAGCTTGTCTTTTCTGTCCGCGTTATTTGTTTGGCTGCTTTTTAATTTTTTGCGGATTGTGCGGATTGAATATGCGACCTGCGCGGACTGGCCAAAAAGCTGTCAGACATTTCATCTATAAATACTGCCTTCTGTTCTCTATGCAGGAAATTGCTGAAGTAGACGAAACCCTGCGGCCTGCAACATGGTGTCCGCTCGCGCTGATGCTGCAGTCGCCTTCCACTCTGCGGACCACAAAAAATGCACTTTGACAGAGGCTGATCTGGCGGCCTTTGTTGAAAAGAAAATGGCGGACTCCAATATTCTTGTCCGCCTACCCGCACACCAAGAAAGATTAAACTTCTCGACGGCGACCCAGATCGCCATTCCTATTGATCATTTTGACAGCGGATTCAAGTTCCCACTCCTATGGGAACTTGCCGCGATTTTCGAGCATTATGGGATGGTGCCCGGCCAGCTCGCGCCGAACACACTTGCTGCGATCTGCAGCTACCTCTCCTACTTGCGATCTGAAAGGATCGCCTTTTCAATGAACATCTTCCGGAAAATGTTTTCCGTCCGCTCCATTACTGCCTCCGGAGGTCGCCCCTATAAGGGTGTGATCTATTTCTACTGTAGGGGGATGAAAGTTGCGGGTCTTCCAAACAAGATCCACAACTGGACCTCAAGGTTCTTGATCTTTGAAGGCGACCTCGGGTTCGCGCACACCTATCCGCAGGTGCGCGCGGACTCCGCTTTCAAGACTGCGCAGCTGGACGACTTGGAATCCGCGATTGTGGAGTTCCTGGCCAATGCCAGGCTTGATGTCGAGCACTACCTCCCGCTGCTAGCGGGCCTAGCGGACGTCGTGCCTGAGGACAGTAAGTAGCTCTGCGGACTCAACTTTTGTATCCGCCGCGACCACGCTTTTTAACTGGTTCTCTTCTTGCAGCGACCTTGGCGGTGCCCGCCAACCTGCCGCAGACGCCGAGCGGCTTTGTTCCTACTCAAAAGGAGAAAAAAGAAGCGGTTGCAAAGAAGAGGAAGGAGGAAGGGGATCCCGCAGCGGACTACTCCTCCTCCGACAGCTTCTCCATGGCCGGCTTCGGTACCAGCCAAAGGGACCTTAGGGGAAACCCTATGGTCCATTGGCATAGCAAGGATAAGCACGTCCGCTTATCCACTGCGCTCCCCTCATGGAGGAGTCCGCGGATAACGCGACATGCCCATGTTGCGCTTTCCACTCTCTACGGGAAGCGCAACTTGAGCGATCTGAAGAAGGTACCCGCCGCCGACCTCCCTCTGCTGGCCTCTCAGGCCTCTGCGAACAGTGCGGTGACAAACCATTATGTTGCCACTCTGGCCAGAGACCTAATAAGGCAAAATGAGGAACTTCAGAAGGATAACAAAGTATTAAAGGAAAGGAACGCGCGGATAGGAGAAAGAAATGCTCGGCAAAGAGAGGAGCTGGCGGTAAGTTGAATTCGCCGCGATCTAGTTTGGCTGTCCGCCGCGATCTGTCTGATGTTCGCAATCTTGCTTTTGCAGGTCGCCTATGACTTGGGGAACACTAAGTTCCAGGCCGCCACGCTCCCCTTTGTAATGGAGACAGTTGAGATTGCCGTTGAGCGGCTTGCCCGCGACGGCCTCATGAAAGAGGGAGTGGACGGCGTCCCCTTTGTCTCCATCTTTCCGGAGCTGGCTCCTCAGATCGCAGCGATGGAAAAATCTAAAAAAGGGAAAGAGGTTATCGAGGAAAATGATGATGAAGAAGAAGACGACGGAGGCTCTCAAGGCGAAGGGCAAGTCCCTGCGGACAATGCTGAATCAAGCCGGCGAGGAGAGGGTCTGTCCGCCGAGTCCGGCTCTTCTGCTTCTTCCTCTGCTACTGGCAGCTCGCATAGCGGGTCCGCCACTAGTTCAGGATCAGGTAGCAGCGGGAGCAGCTCGGGGGGCTACTCTCCAGATGTCGACATCATTGGTGACAGCCCTGCACCTGCTGAGAAGAGACAGCGGACTGACTGATGATCAATGCATATGTATACATTTTGCAATTTACTTGTAAAAAGTGGCGGACGCAAAATTGCAGTCCGCCGAACATTTTGAATGATGTAAAATTTTTGAAGAAATAGAAAGGATATTTTGCCATGTGTGCTTTCTGCAATGTTCTTTCTCCACGCTCACCGCACCGATATTTAGCAGTCCGCACAACACAGATAAGCTCAGGCCTTTGTTGATTAGAGAATTACAATTCTATTTTGGAACAACTGTCGGGCGGACTCCGTTGAGTCTTACTTTCAGTCCGCATGATATATTATTAGTAAACTTTATTGATTAAAGAATTAGGTATCAACTTATTCAGTATCCGCCTTAGAGAACAACCAGCATCATGCCTGGGGTACTCGAGTTATAGGGTTGTAGTCCGCAAGCCAGATCGCACAATATAAAAGCTCAGTCGGTCATTAACTTGACAATGTGAAAACCATTCCGCGGGCTGAATAGAACAGAGCCAACCCACTCATAGCAGAAATCAAACTTATATAACCCAAAATCATTCTGCGAACTGAGCAGATACAGAAAACCGATCTGCTTCTAACAGGAAAGTTCTATAACTTGAATGTGAACTCTGCGGACTGAGCGGATATAAAAACAACAATCCGCTCATAACAGAAATGATCTATAGCTTGCGACCAGGTGGGCAGGTGAGCCTGAGCGGCATACTTTCCTCACCGGGCTACAAGCTATATGATCAACCCAAGTCGGCGGACTGACCGGATAGAGAAAAGCAGTCCGCCAAAGATAACCAGCTTGTAATCCAAGTTCCACCAAACTCTTTGAATAATGAATCCAGTCCGCCAAAGATAGAAATGACCCATAGCTTGCGACCAGGTGGGCAGGTGAGCCTTAGCGGCATACTTTCCTCACCGGGTTACAAGCTATAAGATCAACCCAAAAAGGCGGACTGAGCGGATAGAGAAAACCAGTCCGTAAACATACAGAAATGACCCCATAACTTGCGACCAGGTGGGCAGGTGAGCCTGCGCGGCATACTTTCCTCACCGGGCTACAAGTTATAAGGTCAACCCAAAGAGGCGGACTGCGCGGACAGAGAAAAACAGTCCGCACAAACTTCCCTGCAAAAAGCAAGACCCTCAATTGGCGGAACGGTTCCCTGCCCTCTTGCCTGGAGTACAGCCTAAGCTGTGGGTCTCCTGCAGGCACTGCTTGAGGGTACCACGGAGTGTTCGAGGGTTACAAGCTATGATGATCAGGTGGGCAGGTGAGCCGGAACGGCATACTTTCCTCATGTGATCATCGAAGTTGTAACCATATCCTTAAGGCGGCATGGTAGAGCTTTACACCCACCTTGCCCTCCAAAATGCAAAGGTGGGGTCAGGTACCTGCCGGGATCCGAAGTCCAGAATCCAACCGCGCTAGAGCCTGCAAGCTCCCACTACACGGTGCGAAATCTCCTCGCAACACGTGGTCTTCGTGGTGTTACGCTAATGACAACGGCTCTAGGGGAGGTCTAGCTGAACTCGGCGATGTCTCCTGGTATCAGGGAACCGTCATAGGTGTTTGGGAGAGAGAAAACACTAGAAAAAATGTCAGTATGGATTCTGTGATTAAGAAAATGTATTGCAAAGGGAACATGAGAGAAAAAGAGAGTTCGGGTGTCAAACCGTTTTCGAAAACTCTCTTAGTACTTTATCTGTTATGATTACAACAAAAACACTCGAAGAAGTGTTAGCAAGCAGTTTCTACTCATAATAATTCTTGAAGAGGATATACAAAATAGAAAGGGGGTTTAAGAATAGAACCGCTTGAGATCATCCCCACTCCACGTGTGCGGTATATCCTCTCCTTCGTAAGTTTGTAAGCGGTAAGCGCCGCTTTTTAATGCTTCCTTGACGACAAAAGGGCCGGCCCAATTTGGATTGAGCTTTCCAACTGAACTAGCCCTTGCAGCAGCATCAACCTTCTTCAGAACTAGATCTCCTACTTGAAAGTGTTTGACCCTTATATTTTGATCGAAGTGACGGGCCATCCTCCTTTTGACTTCCTCCTGCCTGATGGCTGCTTGATCTCTGACCTCCTCGATGTGTTCCAAGCTGAACCTCATCTCCTCATGATTCAGCTCCACCCAGTCATCAATACCTTCTCTTGCAAGCAGCACTCTGGGTGACGGGACTTCAAACTCAACCGGGATGAGTGCTTCTGAGCCATGAGAGAGTTTGAATGGGGTCTCCCCAGTAGCAGATGAAGGCGTTGTTCTAAGGGACCAGAGGACTGACTGAAGCTGATCAGCCCAACTGCCTTTGAGATTCTGTACTTTCTTTTTGAGCAAATTGATGATCTGCTTGTTGGCTGCTTCTACCTGGCCATTGCTTCTGGGATGATGAACTGATGCAAAACGCAGCTCTGTTCCGATCTGTTTGCAAAAATCTATCATCTCTGAGTTATTGAACTGTGGCCCATTGTCAGTGATTATTGCCATTGGTATCCCGTGCCTGCAGACAATTTCTCCCCAAATGAAGTTCTTGACGATCTGAGTAGTTGTCTTAGCCAGTGCCTTGGCTTCGATCCACTTGCTGAAATAGTCGATCATTACAATGATGAAACGCCGTTGCCCGCTTGCCAAGGGAAAAGGACCAATGAGATCCATTCCCCAAACCGCAAAGGGCCAAGGAGTTGCAATCGACCTGAGGGACTGAGCTGCTTGGTGCTGAAGTGGAGCAAACTTCTGGCACTGAACACACCTTCTGACATAGATCTCTGAGTCTTTCTTCATTGTGGGCCAGAAATACCCTTGCCGCAGGACTCGCTTTTCAAGAGTTCTTGCTCCAGAGTGGCTTCCGCACTCTCCTGAATGAACCTCTTGCAGAACGGTAAGAGCTTCTTCCTCTGAAACACATCGGGCCATTGTTGAGAGGAAAGTCTTTCTGTAAAGGACTCCCGCCACTAGGAAGTAGTGAGCTGCTTTTATTCTGAAATTTTCTTGTCTTTAACTGTACGATGGTAATTTCCTGTTGATAGGTAAAGGATAAATGGGTCCATCCAAGAGGCTCGCTGGTCAACTTGCATTAAATCTCCTTCCTCTACTGCCGGACGGAAGAGTTCGGAAGTTGTGCCTCCTGAAGGTACCCCATGCTTGGAAAGAAAATCGGCCTCCTCATTCTCTGTTCTCGGAATATGTTCGATAGTGAAGCTTTTAAACCTGCCGATTTCTATCTTCACAAGAGCCAAATACTTTTTCAAGACTGGTTCCCTTGCTTCGAAGTTACCAAGGACTTGCGACGCCATTACAAGAGAATCAGTTCTGATGTGAGCATGATCGATTCCTAATTCCCTTGCGAGCCTCAAGCCTGCTAGCAGTGATTCATATTCAGCCTGGTTGTTGGTTACTGGAAAGTAGAACTTGATGGCCTGCTCCAGCTTGATTCCATTTGGATTGATGAGAACCACTCCTGCTCCGGAAGAACTTCTGCCTGAGGCACCATCAACATAGATGGTCCAAGCCAAAGGTGACCTCTCTGCCTGGTCAGAACTGGATTCTGGCATGTCAATCAGAAAATCTGCTAGGACTTGAGCCTTGATGGCTGTCTTGGGCACATAAGAAATTTCAAATTCACTTAGCTCTATTGCCCACTTGGCTAGTCTGCCGGAATGCTCGGGCTTCTCCAACACACCCTTCAAAGGTTGATCGGTGATGACTTGGATTGAATGTGCTTGGAAGTATGGACGGAGCCTACGAGCTGACATGACCAGTGCCAAGGCTAACTTCTCTAAGATCGGATACCGCGTCTCAGCACTCTTCAAGATATGGCTGACATAATAGATTGGAAACTGCTTTCTGCCTTCTTCCCGAAGGAGAACGGAGCTGACGGCCTCAGGGCCAACTCCTAGATACAAGAAAAGGATCTCTCCTGGCCTGGGGCTCTGAAGCAGAGGGGACGAGGTAAGCTGCATCTTTAACTGCTCAAAAGCATGAGAGCACTCTTCTGTCCACTCAAACTTGGATGCACCGCGGAGAGTTTTGAAAAGGGGGCACTCCTATCTCCAACCCGAGAGAGGAATCTTGCAAGACCTGCCAGCCTTCCCCCTAACTGCTGAACTTCCTTCGGTGAACGAGGGGTAGGCATTTCAAGAATAGCTTTTACCTTGTCAGGATTGGGGGCAAGTCCCTCCGGAGTTAGGAGATGACCGAGGAACTTCCCCTTACTCGCTCCAAAGGTACACTTCAAGGGGTTGAGTTTCATCTTGTATCTACGCAGAGTAGCGAACGTCTCTGCTAGATCTAGCAAGTGCAGCGAAAACGATTTACTTTTAATCAAAAGATCGTCTACATACACTTCTAGGTTTCTTCCTTTTTGATGGTTAAACACACGGTCCATCATCCGTTGGTAAGTTGCGCCAGCATTCTTAAGCCCAAAGGGCATGACAAGATAGCAAAAACATCCATCGTTTGTAATGAACGACGTGTGAGGAACGTCGGGCTTATGCATTCTTATCTGGTGATAACCAGAAAACGCATCTAAAAAACTCATGTAAGAGTATCCTACCGCGGAATCAACTAAAGAATCTATCCGAGGCAGGGGGTAGCAATCTTTAGGACATGCTTTATTAAGTTTTGTAAAGTCTACACACATTCGCCACTTTCCCCCTGGTTTTTTAACCATTACAACATTTGAAATCCAGGTGGGGTATTGCACTTCTTTAATAAAATTCGCCTTGAGGAGTTTTGCAACCTCCTCCCTTATTGGCTCTGCAAGCTTTGTTGCCACGTCCCTCTTCTTCTGTTGGATGGGCTTGCAGCTTGGATCAACATTCAGGTGGTGGCAAGCTATATCAGGATCCACCCCCGGCATGTCTTCTGCTGACCAGGCAAAGACATCCAGGTTCTTCAGCAGGCAGGAAATCAACTCGGCCTTTTGATCTTCAGGAAGCTCCGAGTTGATGGAGAGTTTCCTCTCCTCCCCTTCAGCAATGGGGACTCCTTGCGTCACCTGGGCAGGTTCCAGGTGAGCACCTTCATCAGCAGCAGCTTTCGAGCTGGAAGAGGCTTCTGCGGCTTCTGCTGGAGCAAGGGAAGCTTCAACCATGTTGACAGTGCGAACGTAGCACTCCCTTGCTCTCCTTGGGTCGCTCCTGACCCGGCACATCCTCCCATCGGCAAAGAACTTGATGGCGAGGTGGTAAGTGGAAATTACTGCTTGGTACTTGTTCAGCAGGGGCCTGCCGAAGATGGCATGGTAACTGCTGGGGGCGTCGACCACTATGAACTGTATCTGCTTTGTTGCCCCTCCAAGCTTTACTGGCAAGGTGACGCTGCCCTCCACCTCTTTCCTTTCTCCAGAGAATCCATAGAGCGGCCCCTCAGTGGAAAGCAGAGGCTTCCCAGTCCTCAGGGCCTCGAAGGTAGACTTGAAGAGGAGGTTGACTGAACTGCCCGTGTCAACAAGAATCCTGTCCACTGTGAAGTCTCCCAGCACAGCCTTGATAACAACAGCATCGTCGAATGGATTGGCTGTTTGCGGCAGATCTTCTGGACCAAAGGTGACGACCTCCCTTGGAGGAGCAACGGAAGAAGAGGCCACCTCCGCCTGGGTGACCCTTGAAATTGAAGATTTCCGAGTGGACTCGGTCCCTGCTCCACCATGGATGAAGAAGAGGCGTCCCAGAACTCCCTCATCATCTGCATCAAAGCATTCCACTGGAACGTTGATCGGCCCCAGACGGCCTTCATCCTCCACATCTACACACTCCTGGTAGGCCTCAGCTACCTCTTTGCCCTTCGAGGTGGATGGCTTCGACGAGGAAGGAGAATCCTTCTTGGTCAGGTCAATCTTGCCCTCGGCAAGCAACTTATCAATCAGCGCACGAAGGGCCTTGCAATCCTCAGTCAAATGGCCCCTTTCCTTGTGGAATTGGCAGTATTGCGAATTGTTCCTCGGCTTCCACAGCTTCTGAGGCTCTTGCCTCTTCTCTTCTGATCTCCTTTGCAGGATCTGGATGACTTCGTCAAGATCCAGATCTGCAGGGTCCCCCATGGGACTTTCTTCATATTGGCACGGGGCAGGCAAGGCTGCCTGCTGGAGGATGGGAAGAGCCTGCAAAGGCACGGCGGGAGTGGCGGCCAACGGCAGTCTCTGCTCGTGAAACTGTTGATGGCCTTGGAAAGGTTTTTTGTTGCGGAAGTTCCTGCCTCTTTGGGACGGAGGCTGGAAATCTGGGCGAGGGGGCTTGCCATGGGAAGAAGAAGCGGAGGCATCCCTTCCTTCAGCCTTGGCTGTCAGGGATGAGACGTAAGTCGGATTGGCATTCTCCCCTTCTATGAAACGGTTGACCATGGCGATCAACTCCTGATAGGTCTCTGGATCCTTGGTTGTGGCTTTGAACTTCAGAGGGCCCTCCCGGAGGCCATGGATCAAGGCAACTTTGTAGTAGTCGGGGTTCACATTTCTCACCCCCTGGATCTCCCTCTGAAAGCGATCAACGAATCTTGCTACTGATTCGTTATCCCTTTGCTTGATCTCGAACAGGGCAGCTGGCCCATCCTTTCTCTTCTTCGAGGTAGCAAACCTCAGCAGTAACTGGCTACGGAGCTCTGCAAAAGAAGAAATAGTGCCCGAAGGCAGCTCGTAGAACCACTCTCTCGCTTGCCCCTCGAGAGTGGTAACCAACAATTTGCACTTAATTGCATCTGAGAGGCATCTCAACGCAACTGCACCCTCAAATGCCTGGAGATGAGCAATGGGATCTGTCGATCCTGAATAGAATGGGATGCGAGGCTCCCTGAAGTTGCTTGGAGCTGATTCCCATCGAATTCGGTCGACAAAGGGAGACGGGGTGTCAAATTCTGCAGGGTAGAAAGGGCGGACTGGAGCCGAGGAGTCCGCGGGCTCGGCGGACTGGCGATCAGCAAAGTGGAGTTGGCGGGCAGGAGTGCCCCTAGCAGCTTCTCTGAAGAACTCTCTGAAAGCAAACTCTTCCTCTTGAGGGCGCAGAGGAGCAGCGGACTGAGCAGCGTTCCGGGGAGTTGCTGACGACTGCCGAAGCGGAGTTCGGCGAGCTGGGGTCTGGCGGACAGGCGAGTCCGCTGGGTCCGCCGCGGCCTGAGGAGCAAGCCGCTGAGCCAAAGCAAGCAGAGCTTGGCTGATTGTGTCAAGACGCTGGTCGGTCTGCCGGCGAGACTGCTCGGCCTCAATGCGAGCTTGTTCTATTGCGTCCCAAAGGGAATCTTCTGAAGAGCTGGAGCGGTCTGAAGAGCGGGCTCTGCGGTCTGACATCTTTCGTCCGCTGATTTCAAAACACTACTCGGATCTGAAGGTCGCGTGTTAACTGTTGATGCACGAAAACACAAGGGAGGTCGAGCACAACCAGCTAACTGTTCGAACACGGGGGAAAAAGAGAGACTGCGAGTAGCGATCTACTAAGCGGATGAGGACTGAAAGAAGAGCAGGGCCGTGAACCACGGCGACAACAGACTTCGCCCGTCGCGGCCTGAATGCCTCTCTTGCGACGGGCTTTCTCTTGATTGAAGAAGGGTTTGGTTACAAGTGAAAGGAAAAGACTAGTGAAGCAGAGCAAAGGGGAGTCCGCAAGGCACAAGAATCGAGTCCGCAGCCTGTAACAAGTAGGCTCCTGGGTCCGAGTCAGCGTGCCTTGAGTGCACCACCTCCCCCCTATTTATAGGATAGGGGGCCTGCCCAAGCGGGCAGGGCTAAAATAACCGGCTGCCCGGGGTACAGGAGAACCGGGCAGCGGTGACGGGAAGCAAAAAGAAAGAACACGCCAGTCCGCACAGAAGGGGCGGACTGGGCTCGCGAACTGGAGCTTCCACTGCTGCTGCCGGGCGCGGCCGCTGGAGTCTGGCGGCCTGGGCGGACGGGATACTGCGTCCGCCGCTGGAGACTTGCCCAACGCGCCGGCGGACTGAGCGGACTGGGCTTTGCGTCCGCTGCTGGAGTATTACCCTTGGCGCGACTGGCGACAGTGCCGGACTGGGCGGACGGCCAAATACTGTCCGCGCCTGCTGAATGGGGGCTTTTGGGAACTTGGAGTATGTTGCGGACTGAGGGGTTAACACCCGTTGTTTTGCAAGAAGTTCATTCAGGAGAGTGTGGCGTCATTCGGAGCAAGAACTCTAGAAAGACGGATCCTACGACAGGGATATTTCTGGCCCACCATGAAGAGAGACTCTGAGGCTTACTCTAGAAAGTGTGTTCAATGCCAGAAGTTTGCTCCACTTCAACACCAGGCTGCTTAGTCACTCAGATCGATAGCAACTCCTTGGCCCTTCGCAGTTTGGGGAATGGATCTCATTGGTCCTTTTTCCATGGCAAGCGGACAACGACGTTTCATCATTGATCGACCACTTCAGCAAGTGGATTGAAGCAATGACATTAGCAAAGACAACAACTCAGGTCATCAAGAATTTCGTTTGGGTAGAGATTGTCTGCCGACATGGAATACCTATGGCTATAATCACCGACAACGGGCCACAGTTCAACAACACAGAGATGATTGATTTTTGCAAACAGATCGGAACAGAACTGCGGTTTGCATCAGTCCATCATCCCAGGAGCAATGGTCAAGTTGAAGCAGCCAACAAGCAGGTCCTTAATTTACTTAAGAAGAAAGTGCAGAATCTCAAGGCAAGCTGGGCTGATCAGCTTCCATCAGTCCTCTGGTCCCTTAGAACAACACCTTCATCCGCAACTGGCGAGACTCCGTTTAAACTTTCTCATGGCTCAGAAGACCTCATTCCAGTTGAGTTTGAAGTTCCATCACCCAGGGTTCTGCTTGCAAGGCAACGTTTTGAAAACTGGCTTGAGCAACAATGAAGAGATGAGATTCAGCCTGGAACACATTGAGGAGATTAGAGACAAAGCAGCAATAAGGCAGCAAGATGTCAAAATAAGGATGGCCCGGTATTTTTATCAGAACGTAAGGATCAAACACTGTCAAGTGGGAGATCTAGTTCTTAAAAAAGTTGACGCTGCTGCAAGAGCTAGCTCAGTTGGGAAACTCAATCCGAATTGGGTCGACCCCTTCATTGTCAAACAAGCATTAAAGAACGGCACTTACCGCTTGCAAACATACGAGGGAGAGGATATGCCACATACATGGAGCGGGGATGATCTCAAACGGTTCTATTCCTGAACCTTCTCTTTTCTATTCCATGTATCCTCTTCAAGAATCATTATGAGTAAAAACTGCTCGCTAACGCTTCTTCAAGTGTTTTGTCTATTCAAGCATAACAGTTGGCATGTTAAGATTCCAAAAACGGTTCCATCCTTGAACTCTCTTTTCTTTCTTATGCTAGCTTTGCAAAAGTATCTCTTTAATCAAAGGATTTGTACTGACACTTTTCCTAATGTTTTCTCTTTCTCTCCCAAACATCAATAACGGTTACCTGATACCAGGAGACATCGCTGAGTTTAGCAAAACCTCCTATGGAGTTGTTGTCATTAGCGCAACACCACGAAGACCACGTGTTGCGGGGAGATTTCGCATCGTGTAGTAGGAGCTTGCATGCTCTAGCGAGGTAGGATTCTGAATTTCGGATCCCGGCTAGTACCTGACCCCACCTCTACATTATGGAGGGACAGGGTGGGAGTTAAGCTCTACCATGCCGCATTAGGGATATCGTTACAAGTTCGATGATCGCATGAGGAAAGTTATGCCACTTCGGCTCACCTGCCCACGGGTCATCTTAGTTTGTAACCCTCGAACAATGCATCGTACCCTCAAACAGTGCCTTCAGGAGACCCACAGCTTGGTTGATCTTGAGGAAAGTTGAACCGCTCCGACCGCAACTACCAAAAAGATCAACTTAGACTGTACTCCAGGCAAGATGGCAGAGGACCGTTCCGTCAAGTATACATCTTGCTCTTCACAGGGATATTTTGTGCGGACTGCATTTTTGATATCCGCCAAGTCCGTCAGTTTTCCTTGGGTTAATCGTATTGCTTGTGGCCCGGTGAGAAAGGCAATGCCGTCCGCACCTGCCCACTTGGTCGCAAGCTATAGATTATTTCTTCTACTTTAGTGCGGACTGATTTTTTATTTTCTCGCAGTCCACCGATTTTCCTTGGGTTGATCGTATAGCTTGTGGCCCGGTGAGAAAAACAATGCCTGCAGCACCTGCCTGCCTGGTCGCAAGCTATAGATCATTTCTTCTGTTTAGTGCGGACTGACTTTATATATCCGCGTAGTCCGCCGGTTTTCCTTGGGTTGATCGTATAGCTTGTGGCCTGGTGAGAAAAGCAATGCCTACCGCACCTGCCCGCCTGGTCGCAAACTATAGATCATTTCTCTTATTTAGTGCAGACTGACTTTCTATATCCGTGCAGTCCGCCGGTTTTCCTGGGTTGATCGTATAACTTGTGGCCCGGTGAGAAAAGCAATGCCTGCCGCACCTGCCCGCCTGGTCGCAAGCTATAGATCATTTCTTCTATTTAGTGCGGACTGACTTTCTATATCCGCGCAGTCCGCCGGTTTTCCTTGGGTTGATCGTATAGCTTGTGGCCCTGACAGAAAAGCAATGCCTGCCGCACCTGCCCGCCTGGTCGCAAGCTATAGATCATCTCTTCTATTTAGTGCAGACTGACTTTCTATATCCGCGCAGTCCGCCGGTTTTCCTGGGTTGATCGTATAGCTTGTGACCCGGTGAGAAAAGTAATGCCTGCCGCACCTGCCCGCCTGGTCGCAAGCTATAGATCATTTCTTCTATTTAGTGCAGACTGATTTTCTATATCCGCTCAGTCCGCCGGTTTTCTTTGGGTTGATTTTATAGCTTGTGTCTCGGTGAGAAAAGCAATGCCTGCCGCACCTGCCCACTTAGTCGCAAGCTATATATCATTTCTATTAAAATATGCGCGAACTGTGAAATTATATCCGCCTAGTCCGCTGAATTGTTTCCCAGCATATATTATCATAAAGTTTAAAGAATTGATAAAGAGAATTGCGGACTGCTATTGGAACTCGACAGAGTCCGCCTGATATTTTCGTCAAGTATTCTCATTATTACGTAGGACAGTGGTCGGATTGATAAATGAAATTTCCTAATCAGCAAGTCAAAAACTCATACAGTATGGATGATCTCTGTATCACGCGGACTGCACATGGAGATCCAACTTAATTGCGTTAAATGCAGAAAATAAAGAACATTGCAGGAAGCACACTGATACCAGAAATCCTTTCTATTTGATCAAAAAATTTACATCTTTTCATCTATTCAGCGGACTACAAACTTGAGTCCGCTCCATTTACAAAAAAGCAAAAATACATTAGTCATCTTCAGCGGTCTTCTGTTTCTTTTCGGCAGGAGGTGCAGGGCTTAGGCCTTCGACATCAATCTCCGGAGAATAGCCCTTCGAGCCGCTTCCACTACTGCCATCTGATCCAGTGCTTGTCGCGGACTCGCTATGCGAGCTCTTGTCAGCAGAG
This sequence comes from Platanthera guangdongensis, assembly GCA_039583875.1. Lineage (NCBI taxonomy): Eukaryota > Viridiplantae > Streptophyta > Magnoliopsida > Asparagales > Orchidaceae > Platanthera > Platanthera guangdongensis. Next base: position 113,245,151 of record CM077153.1, on the reverse strand, counting down.
GAAGATGCAGAGGTGTCGGACTCGGCGGACTGTTCTCCGCCTTGCTGGCTTGAGCCAGTGTCGTCAGCTATTGCCTTGATGCCTTGTTCTTCGCCTTATCCTTCTTCTTCTTCTTCTTCCCCTTCCTCTTCCTTCTTGATGATAACATCTTTACCCTTTGCAGCCCCCTCCATTGCTGCGACCTGCTCTTTCAACTCCGGGAAGAGCTCCAAGAAAGGAACGCCATCCACTCCTTCCTTTGCGAAGCCGCCGCGGACAAATCGCTCGATGGCGATCTCGACGGTTTCCTTCACAAAGGGGAGCATGAAGGCTTGGAAGTTGTTATTCTCCAGATCATAGGCGACCTGCGCAAAACAAAAACAAAAATCAGATCGCGGTGGACTTCAAATAGAGACCACTGCAAATACAACTCACCGCAAGCTCTTCCTTCTGCTGGGCGACCTTCTTTCCTAACCGCATATTTCTTTCTTTAAACACTCTTTTTTTCTTGAAGCTGATCATTTTGCCTGAGCAGGTCTTGAAAGAAATAGTACCTAATCACCTAAAGTGGGGGGGGGGGGGGTGAATAGGTGAACTTAATCTTTTTAAAATTACAGGCAGAAACACTGAATAATAAGACCTGTATTTGCAATTCTCTACAGCAATTCAGCACAGATAATACAGCAATCACAGAATTAATGACACACAGAGTACACACATATTTTATAGTGGTTCCCCAAGGTCTGGGTACATTCACTTTCCCCCTTTGCCTATCTAGTAGTGTACTAGATTCGGCCTAACTTCTCCACTTCTTCTCAGATCCTCAGATCTTACAACTCAGAACCCCAAATAGGTTCCTACACTTAGGCACAATAGCCTTACCACCCAGTCTTCACCAAGACCTACACTCAGGCTAAACAGCCCTACCTTAGCCTTCAATCAAGGCCTACCTTCAGAGAATAGAACTCCTACACTCAGGCACAATTGCCCTACCTCAGCCTTTATAAAATAGGCTTACAGCTCAGATCCCTTAGGATCCTACAGAAAATAAAGTTTTACAAAGTGTTTAACCACAACTCTGAAATAGAGAGATGAGTTGACTGGCTTCTTGATGAGTTCTTGGAAGAACTTGGCAGAGATCAACCTCCCTTGGCTTTCTTCAAAGCTTCTTGAATTAGAACACAGTAGGGTTGTATCTCTATGCAGATGATCTTCAATCAACTGTTGTCTTGTGAATCAGATTTCAATATGAAACTTACTTAACAGCCTGGTTCAACAGCTGTTCTTCTTAGAAGGAGCTCTCTCTCTCTCCAACTTCTTAGATCTTCTCTTGAAGGTATTCTTCTTTGTTGTGTTGTTTTTCACTTCCTTGATTGCTCTCTTTCTGTTGAAGGAGAAAAGTCTTTAAATAGACTTCCTCCAAGGTAACCGGCTGATCCGGTTTCTAAAAACTTTCTGAGGGTCTGACAGTTGCAGTTGACCGGTTGGAATGGCAGCTGTCGTGTCATCCAGTCACTTCTTGAAATCTCTGTTACTGTCTGAAAGTGTTGAGATAGATAGTCATTATGTGTCGACACAAATAGACTAAGTGTCGACACAAGTAGTCTAAGTGTCGACATTAGCCTTGTTGGTGTCGACACAACTCCTTGTGTTGTTGTTACAGCTTCTCGACACTGCTTCTTCAGAATATGTCGACACTGATTCTGTGTGTCGACACAAGCCTTCTGTTGAATGTGTCGACACTTGGTTGAGTGTGTCGACACAAGTACTTCATCTTTAATACTTAGTTGAATTCTGCTGTGTGTCGACACAACTCCTTTGTGTGGACACAAGCCTTCTTGTCTTGAACTTTGTTGAGTGTCGACACATCTGCTTTGTGTCGACACATTCTTTCATGTGTTGAAACTTTGCTGAGTGTCGACACATCTCCTTTGTGTCGACACATTCTTCATGTGTTGAAACTTTGCTGAGTGTCGAGACATCTCCTTTGTGTCGACACATACTTCATGTGTTGAAACTTTGCTGAGTGTCGACACATCTCCTTTGTGTCGACACTTGTACTTAAACTTTGTTGAAGTTTGCTGAGTGTCGACATAGCCTCCTGGTGTCGACACTTTTGATGTCGACAAAGTTTCTCTGTGTGTCGACACTACTTGTAAGTGTCGACACTGATTATGTAGACAATTCTTCACTGGGTGTCGACACTACCTGTATGTGTCGACACTTTTCTTCTGGTGTCGACTCAGCCTTCCTGGTGTCGACACAATTACTCCAAGTGTCGACCCAGCTTCTTTGGGTGTCGACACTAGCCTTCTTAAGTGTCGACACTTTTCTTCTAGGTGTCGACACATGAACTTAGAAACTTTTATGCTTTCCCTGCAATTACTTAACCTGCACACATAAACTCAAAGCACATCAAATACACCTTGATGTATATCATTGAGTAGGGTGAGGCTTCTTCAAATTATGTACATATTTTCCAATGTACCCAACAATCTCACCCTATTTGGAGAAGTCATAACCCTTAGTCAATGATATACTCCATAAATAACAAATACTCAATATGATGTATAAAATATTAAATGACAGGGTAAGTACTAAACATGTATAAACAGAACATATATAAACAATTATCTCAGAACAGTAATGTAATAGATTGAACATATAACATTGTTTTTACAACTTCAAATATTTTCATTAATCAAAAGTTTACATAGAGTTTAATGCAAATGATTACAAATTGTAAACTTAAGAAAATTTCTTACCTATTGCTGCTCAGGCTCCTTGATAACAATCCCCTTTCCAGATTGAATCTTTGCATTAACTGGAGCATCATTGTCATCAACAGGCTTCTTTCCCTTAAGATCTGTCTTTTTCAGCTCTTCAGCCTTTATCTTTTGCCTTTCAAAATAGTGATAAGGCTTAGGGAAATACTTGCTAGGCTCCTGTGCATTAGGAGGTAGCTTTCCCAGTTTAGCCTTCCTTCTATATTGTACTATGGTCTCTTGCCTATTCTCATGTTTTCTCCATTCCTGATCAGAATACCATTTGCCTCTATCCAGGATATTATCCTTAGCAGCCTTGCAAGCAGTCAATATGATATTCCTGGATGTGGGGCTGCATGCTCAAAATCTGGCCTTAATTCAGCTTGCTCTCTGAACCTTTTCTTAGATAATTGAGTCTCTTGTTCTTTTAGAACTACCGCTGACACAGGCTGTACAACTTTTCAAGTATCGCATTCTGATTACCCTCAGGAGGACTATACATAGATTGTACCTCCTGATGTATCATGTCAAAATCAGCAGGAGGGTATATCACTAGAGCCACTTCGCTTGTTCTCCTCCAAAATAAGCAGGAATTGATCCCAGATTCTGCAACATTATCATCATCACATAAATGTGGATATCACAGGGTAGCTCTGATGGGGTTTGAAATCCATTTTGCATGATCAGAGCCTGCTTTGACTAACACCCTCTCTCCCTTTATGACTTCTCTTACTATATGATCCCTAAGATCGATCATCTTTCTGGAATCGGATTTGAGCATTCAAATAATTAACTCCATCCTTATAATAAGGTTTTAACTTCTGAAGCTGATCAGTAATAGCCTTTTGAGAATTTGCAATTGCAGTTTTAACAGCAGTTAGGCTTTCTTGTAAGTTTTTATCAATCTCAGCCTTGGCAGCAGTCCTTGATGTAGTTTGAGCAGCAGGTAGATTCTGCATATCAGTGACTATCACATTATGTGATTCAGTTAAATTGTCATTCATTCTAAGCTGATTCTCCAGGACATATTTTTGTTTGAATGCCATGTCATCCACTTGTTTTTATCTTCTCTTGATGAGTAGTCAAATATACCACTGCATTCCCTTCTTTATGGAAACATTCAGTCATTTCCTTCTTATGTTGATTCACTTCAAATCTTATAGATTTTATGTCTTGAGCTAAGGAAAATTGTAGCTCCTTATGGTGCTCATCCATATAAGTTTCCATTGCATTCCTTTGCTCATCTAGCTTTATTTGGAATGCCACCAACAGAGAACTATAATAAGTAGTTGGGGCAGGCTGTGGAGCAATGGTTTGCAGTGCCTTTTTGTAGTTCTGGCTTCTTCTCTTGAAGACCTGGAACTTCCTTTTCTTCGCTCTAACAGCCTCTTCATCTTCAGATTCAGATGTACTAGCAATGTCTACCCTATCCTTTGGACTAGGAGGTAAATCCTTTTCAGTCCTAGGTAGCTCCTCAGCATTCCTTTGCTCCTCAGGTTCTTTTCTTGCTGTCTCCTCTTGAGACCTAACCTGCTCCCCCTGAAGATCTACCTGCTCCCCCTCAACAACTGCTTTCTCTCCCTCAAAGTCAGTTTGTAATAAGTCAGGGAACAGCTCTTCTAGTGTAAACCTGAAGAATGGAAACTATGTAACTATTCCTTGTACTTCATTTGGAAAAATGGAAATTATGTAGATTTGATATTAAATAAAGCATTGGTATAAATAATCAAAGGAAAATTGTGAAACCGTGAAGACAGAAATATTTTATCAATATACAACTCAGGAAAAATTACCTAGGTCAGTGGATTTTAAATTATACTACTTCATGTGTAAAGTGACCTAGGAATCAATTTAAAAGATTTAATTAAGGGATTAATTGACCAAGGAAAATTTTGAGAATCCATATGATAGTTCCCTTAGCCCATACCACCCTAGGATAAATAGTTAGGGGCAAGATGCCCTAAGAATTGGAAGATTCCATTTTTGGGGTAATAATAGGACATGGTCTGCATATAGCATAAATAGGTCATGCTTTAGGGGATTACCAGAGGATTGATTATCGAAAGAATTACCAGAGGATTGATTATCGAAAGAAATAAGGGAGTGCAATATGAATAATCCCTGGTGGGTAGTATTGTCTTAGTGACGGGATTAAAAGTGCAAGTCTTTAGGTAGCAACCAGAGTGGAGGTCGACGGAAGACCGTCAGTTTCCCAGTAATATCTTAAGTCACTAGGATTGTTCCAGAGCAACAATGAGAGCTGGGGTGAAATATGGGTAGTCATCAACTAAAGTAAATATCCTTGCGAAAGGGAACTTTGGGCGTAATCTCATCGTAGTTCCTAGTGCCCTCGAGAGCCCTTCACCGGGTATACCCTAGGCAGTCCTGGGATTAACCTTAAATCACTAAGTATAATAACCCGTAGACAAGAGTAGTCTAATAGGTTAAGACATTTGTTGTACCTTCTCACCCGTGTAGGGTTGGAGAGATTCATGATATATGCTCACCCGTGTAGGGTTTGAGGGAATTGGTATAAAGACACTATTGTGCGTTCTCACCCGGGTTGTGTTTGAGGGTTTCAGGACGGGTTTGGTCCTGCGAGCGGAAGGCTCGGAATGAAATACTTGCATGTGCATAAATATAGTGGCGGGGCAAAGGGTACTGGCCGTTCGTCACACCGATGGCAGTACGGTGCACCAGGCAGTTGTGAGGGTTAGAGGGGCCAGTAGGTTGTTTTACACTGCGGTCTGGATGTCGACCCCCAATAACGCACATCCAACCCAATAAGACTGACGGGTTGTCAGCAAAGTACGTACGCGAGACTTTAGAGTGCACCTTGGACGTGTACAGAGGCGTATGAGAGGGTTCTAAGGCTTGGTAGTGTGCATACCGGCCTAGAAGCGGAGACGCCCGCTCCGCTGTTGCCGTAGCCACAGCGGTGGTACCCGAGAGTGATGCTAGCTCTCAAAAAGTGGGAACTAAAGGTCTGTGATCACAGAGTCGTTGTGTGTGAGTTGCACTTACCTGTGCATAAAATTGCATCATAACATTCATTCATATTAGGTCATACGCTTCATAGATCCTTATCATATAAATTAGTATGGGCTATTTTATATGATAAGTTAAAATTCTTGGAAATCCTAACTTATATATTTGTATGGGCATTTATATAAGTTATGGTACTTTTGTGATGGTAGTATAGTGGTAGAATAGTTTATTTACATGCTCTTACTGCTGTTCTTTACTTTTTTTACTGTACTACTCTTTACCTTCTTGTACCATATATAGAACTGCTAGAATAGAACAATAAAACTTATTACAACTGCTAGTTAGTTTCTATCACCTGCTTCCACCTTTGCTACCCCTTGTTGTCCTCTGCTTCGTCCTCCCGCTCGGTGCCTAGGAGTTGCGGGGCGAGGTGCGGAGGAAACGACTTAGTCTTTTTGACTAATGGTCGGTGACCATACCGCGCTGATAAACAGGCCGGAGAGGGGTTGGGGTGCATGGCCTGCAGGCTTGAATGTGAAAGGCTGACTACCAGTGGTGGGCCCGGGTCTGGACCCTGGTAGGCCGGCGGTGCCAGCGGGTTCCCATGTGATGGGCCTGTGGAGATGGAGCACGTGGAGATGGAGCACCAGCACGTCGAGGAGGCAGGACCTGAGGAGCAGATACCGCTTCAGCAGGCTACTACCACTACTGTGCGTCCTCAAGTGGGATGAGTTCTGATGTACTAGTGTAGCTTCCGCTTTTATTTTGAGAGAGAGAGTGAATTTGATGTACTGGGCATAAGCTCTTATTACTCTTTCTTTTTGTACTCTTTTTTTGGACTATGTTGATGTACCTTTCATTTCATACATATGATTTGTACTATGTGACTTATGGACTAGTGGATTTATATACTGCTTTACTTCTTCTTCCCATATTGGCCTACAGGTTAAATGATCGTATTAGCTGGCAGGATCGGCGTATTGCGGTGTGGACTAACCCGTGCGTTAGTGCCACCGTAAGACGGCGGTTCTAGGCATAAGAGCCGGTAGCCCTCCTTAGTAAGGGGGGGGGCTTACAGAAGATGACAAGGGTAGAGGATCTCTTGGAGAGAGGAAAGGTGGCTGCTATTGATGTGGGAGAGAGGATAGGTTTTGGGCGGCTCGAAGGAGGAAGACCTAGGGTTGGCCGAAATTTAGAGAGGGGGAGGGAGGAGGAGGAAAATTCTTAGGAGTTAGGGTTTTCAATTTCTCATTCAACTTGCCTCAAATGAAAACATTACATGCCTATATATAGGCTTACATTATACTTGGCTACATGCAGCCCAACATTAAAAAAAACTCTAATGTTTTCAATCCCAAAATGAAGATAAAATGCTCAAAACAAATAACATAATCTTTACTACTATAATAGAAATAGTAAGGGCATGAGTTCAAAATTCTAATCGCCGTCGATCTGTGGCATGATAAATCAGCTGCCGTCCGATCTAACTTAACAAATCAACTCCAACTCTTCATATTTTCGTAGGTACCCTAAACCTAGGATTAGGATGTGTCCTAAACATATAAATTTCATTGGTTCTTGCCTTAGGGTATGAAATTACCAATTTATCCCTTTAACTTTGAAAAAAATCTCTGCTTCAAAGGCCATAGGAAGGACTAACCACTTACCAAGCCCACCTGCTAAAAGCCCACGCAATCAAAGTAGCCCATAAGCCGGCTGGCCCGCAAACAAGCCCGCAACTTGAAGGAAAAAACGGCCAGGCCGCCAGCCGCAAGCCCGCCAACCGGCAACGCCCAATCTTGCTGATTTTAAACATTACTCAAGGAAACATATATTTATACCCATAAATTCTCATTTGTTTGGCAATGTGGGACTAAAACAGTGCACACGCCTGTTTTTTAAAACAGTGCGGGCAAGCTTGCGTGCGGGTGTACGGGCAGGGAATGTTGGGGATCACGACCGCTCCAAATCAAAATGTGATCAACATAAAAGTTGTTCGTATCGGCGAGACGAAAAACTTTCTTGTTGATCACTTTTCGATTTGAAACCGTCTTGCCCCGAGATTTGGGCCCCAAAATCTGGGGCGGCGTGACTGCTACAGTAGCGATCTCGCCGCCCCAGATTTTGGGGCCCAAATAGAGGGGCAAGACGGCTCCAAATCGAAACGTGATCAACATGAAAGTTGTTCGTATCGGAAAGAAGAACAACTTTTTAGTTTATCACTTTTCTATTTGGAGCCGTCTTGCCACTCGATGTGGGCCCTGAATTCTGGGGCGACGTGACTGCTACAGTAGCGACCTCGCAGCCCCAGATTTCGGGGCCCAAATCGAGGGCCAAGACGGCTCCAAATAAAAAGGTGATCAACATGAAAGTTGTTCGTCTCACCGAGATCTATAACGTTTATGCTGATCACTTTTCGATTTGATGTCAGTTTGACCCTTGGCCATATTTACTTATTTTCTTTTTTAATTTTTCATTATTAATTGTTTCATTATTAATTGTTTCATTAATTAATTGTTGCATTAGGTTGCTGTCGTGACGCAAGCAAAGCAATTATAATATTTACTTATTTTCTTTTTTAATTGTTTCATTATTAATTGTTTTTTTTAATTAATTGTTTCATTAGATTGCTATCGTGGCGCGGGCGAAGCCCGCCGGTGGGCGCGCGAAGCCTGCCGGGGGGAGGGGGTGGGGCGAAGCCCGCCGTCGCCGGCCTCCCGGGGGGCGAGCGAAGACCGCCTTTGCCTGCCGCCCGTCGGTGGGCAGGCGAAACCCGCTGTCGCAGGCCAGGTACTGTGGCGCGTCGCCATCGGGTAGGAGCCCGCCGGAGGGGGGCGAAACCTGTCGGGGGGTGGTGGGGCAGGTGGAGCACGCTGTTGCCGACCAGGTACTGTGGCGCATGGCCATCGGGCCGGAGGCCCGTGCCTGTCACTCGTAAATTCAAATAATACTAAAATTATTCAACTAAATAATATTAGGTGGTCTTGCGCCGTGGGCGGAGGTTATATCGACGCTCCACACGATCACCATGGAGGCTCAAGTCTTTTGATGGTGACGGAGAAGGATCCTCCGCGAGCAAGCCTTCATCATCTTCCACATGTTGGGGGCTATCGTCTCCATCAAGATATTAAGCTACCAGGAGTAAATATTTAAATGTGCCATCCCGCATAAGGCGGGCACCATGTTCTAAGACCCTACGTTATTGACGAGACGGTAGCATAATATGTTACAAAATTATTACAGCATTAAGGGGCCAAAAACAAAAAGAGAGGACCGAGACGGATGAATAAAGAGGAACGAGCAGGGCGGTCTTTAATACAGGTGCCATTTCCAGCGGCCACCGCAATCCCCCGCGCAGGGGGTCCTACTGTGCTTGTGGAAGGCACGAACGGCTTCAATCCCACGGTGCGCGAGACGGAGCTGCATGTTGGCCTCGCTGATAATGTCCTGAGGGTCAGTACCATTAACCTCTATCTTGGCTCCAACCTCGGAAGGCAAGTCAGTGCACTCAATCTCCGGAAATTCAATTCGCCTATCAGCCACCTGCTTGTCCAATTCCTGCTCGAAGATGATGTGCGCGTGCTTCCAAAACATCTCGGCTATCTTGCGCTGCATCTCTAGCGGGTCCATTGGGTGGCCCAGGTAGTCTTTAATCTCATCTATGGGAGGATGGAGCGAGACGGCGAGTGCCCTAAAAAGCTCCTCAGTGGGCGAGTCGGCCTAAGCGCCTACGCAAGGAGTCGTGGGGCAGAGTAAGGGAGGATCTCGCAGGAGGGTGTGGGAGTAGCGAGCGTGATAGAGAAGCGAGAGGGAAGGTTTTTTACCAAGATGGCAGGAGGTCCCAGCGGCCTGAGAAGGGTCATCCTTCCTCTCGTTGGGAGGAGTAGATGGAGGAGTGGAAGGCTGTGTTGAATCAGAGTCTTTGCGGTATACGGCGGTGTCATCCCTTGGACTTTCTGGTCGGCGTAGAGGTGCGAGGGCTCCCTGAAGAAGCAAATGGTAAATAAGCAGATACGGATGAAGGGGTAATAATGGCAAAAGCGAGAACTCACCTCCTTCTTTCTAGGAGATGCGGGAGGAGGAGAGGGTTGGATTTCCGGGGCAGCGCGAGATGGCTCCTCGGCGAATGAGGGGAGGCCGCATGTCTTTACCTTCTTCTGGCGAGGCGATGATGATGTTAAGGAGGATGGGGCACGAACAAGTGTCGTGGTCAGAGTGGCCACATTGGCCTTGTTCTGCTTGCGCACCATCGCAAGGCGCTCGCAGAAACTCTTGCTGTGAGACATGATTGCAGTAGAGTCAAAGAAGGAGGAAGTGTGAATGGGGACATCCTCTATATGGAGTTGGAATCCTATATTTATAGGATCCGGTGGAAGGACTCACCAAAGATTCCCTCATAAATAAGCCTATAAATACACTTTAATGAACACGACGCTCGGTTGGACATTCTTTCCGAGCTAGAAACAACCTCGAAAAGAGCGGGGATTGTGTACAACCTCGGGCTCGCAGGTAGAGGTCGGGCTCGAAGAGAGGGGAAGGTAAGGCGAGATGGGCTATTTGACAGAGCCTACCTGCTGGGTGAGTGTGTCCCAAGAAAAGGGCTCCTCGCTGGGCCAGGGCCGGCTCTCTATGCGAGAGGGTCCCAGCGGTTCGGGCAAGAGGGGCCTAGCGGCTCAGGCGAGAGCATTTCTAGGCGAGACGGACCCAGAGAGAGGACCAGTCGCGAGGCGAGGGCCAATGCACTAGGCGAGATGAGCCCCATGAGAAGGAGCTCCCGCTCGCGAGGCGGTGCTCTCTCCGAGAGCCAGTTCAGTGGTTGGTCACGAACCAGTTTAGTTGTAAGGTGGTTCACCTTTTTAACCCCAGGTTATTTTACGCTTTTGCCTTCAGTGGTCTGCATATAACCTTTCTGAATAGTGGAGTTTGGCTGTTGGCAGACCTGACCAAGGGTATTTTGGTAATTTCAGGTCGGTTCAGATTGGTTATTGACAGTTCAAACTCAGAGGCCTATAAATAGACACACAGGAGTTCTTCAAAAAGGACTTTTTGGCCCGGGACTTTAAAACAGTGTCCTGTGCTTTCTGAGGAGCTCCAAGCCCAGCTTTTGGCTTTGGAGGGGATGCTCTCAGAGATCTTCCGGGTAAGAGGTTGGACCTCCCTGTTGAGGCTTTGGGTCTGTTTCTGGTCCTTCACAACTAGTCGGAGGTCAGAGCTTGGGACAAGTAGGTGTTGGCTATGCCCCTGATTTCAAACTTTCGTTGAGGTCAAATTTTGGCTTCAACATTCAGCACTTCCATGAGACGAGACTCCTGATTAGCTGTAATAAGAGCAAAAATAATGGCGGGATGATTTCTTTCTCTCCTAAAAAGACATACTTCTGCGTGCTAGGGAGCGGCTGGAGCTCGCTAGGTCCATCTGAGTCAAACGGGGGCACTGTCAGAAGCTTGAAGTCTCCAACCTGCTCCTCACACGACCTTCCCTAAATATTTATATCGGGGTCACATAACTCACATTCATCCTATTTTGGCTGAAAATTCAAGCTGTCATCAATCTCCGTCCCCTCAAACTCTATGGCACCCAGCTCCATACTGTTATCACCCCTTGACGCCTTATGCATATCAAATACAGTCCCTTCTAATCCTAGGTGCAACGTCAGCAAACCCTTTTTCGCACCGATAATGGCTCTAGTAGTGGCAAGGAGTGGACGCCCCAAAAAAATCGGCGTCCCAATAGCATCCTCAATATCGAGGATAACAAAGTCGGCCAGAAAGGCCAACTCGTTAACAACAACTGTGATATCCTCGACCACTCCAAACGGTTTCTTCCTTGATCGATCAGCTAGCTACAAAATGATATTAGTGGGCCAAAGAGCACTGATCCCAGCTCATGGAAGGTGGATAATGGCATGAGGTTGATGGATGCACCAGAATCACATAACGCATGACTCAGCGTGGATTGCCTAATGGTACAAGCAATCATGAAACTCCCTTGATCGTTTTGTTTTATGGGCCAATGCCGCACCGCCATATCGGGGCAATCCTCCCAGGTCGAAACGCTGCTGCATAACTCGGAAGAATGATTTTTCGCCAAAAGGTCCTTCAAGTACTTCGCATAGCGAGGCACCTGTATCAGCAGGTCGACCATGGGAATTTTCACCTGAACAACATTCAGAATATCCAGAAACTTTTGCCGCTGTCTCTTTTTTCTGAAATTTTGAACCCTATGCCTAAATGGGGCCTAGCCCGCTGGAGTTGGAAGTCAGGTGTAATAGCCACCAAGTGTTCCTTGGGTACTCCTCAACACTTGGCTAATCCATGTGTTCAGAAGGTTGGTCTTCTCGACGTGCACGATTCTCCACCTCCCTACCGCTTCTGAGATTTATAGCATTTACTGTCCCATCCGGACGACATACCCACCATTCCAACATTTAACCGGCGGTGGAAATAATATCTTGTAATCGTTTCAATATTACTACTTGAGATCGCAACCTCTTTCCAACCCATGCCATAAAACGATGGATAAGCTGCTCACTCTCCCGGTATTGTTAACTATGAACTGAGAGTCCCTTACGGCATTGGGTAGGGGAGGCATCTTCCACATACAACTGGAGCGTACGACGTCATCCACAATCCGCCAAGCGTCAGCCATAGTCCTATTAAAAAGGGTGCCTCCAGCGGCAGTTTCGAACAGGTATAGAAACTACTCATGAATACCGAAATAAAATGTTTGCTAAAACAACATTCCAAATGCGTCCTGAACAAAACACTTGGATTACAACAACCGAAACCTTTCCCAAGCCTCACAGAGAGACTCGCCAGAAATCTACGCGAATGTGACCAAATCTAAATTCACCTGCGTCGACTACACACGTGAACAGTAATTTCTGAAGAATTGGACTTCAACACACTTCCATGAAGTTAGCTTGCTCTTGATGATATCCCTATACCATAGTCTCGCTTATCCAGCTAGAGAAAATGCGAAAAGCCGAATCATAGAGCTGTCCTACAAGTCTCCAGCATAGCAAAAGGTACCACAAAGCACCAGGAAGCTATCAATATGAGCCTCGACATCCTCTCTGCGGAGCCCATAAAACAAACAATGCTGCGAGATAAACTCGATTAGCTCCGCAGATAGCTCAAAGTTGTCCTCATTGTGGTTGGATGCTAGCTGAGGTTCTTGCATTTTGAATTAGTCTTGGACAAAATTGAATAGAATAGAACAAGTAAAGAAGAGGACTGAAAGGTCAAACAACAATCATCTTTCACATGAAGAAAAAGTGCACACAACGGTTGCACTCCCCGACAAGTGTACCAATCGTAGTCAAGTAATAAATATGAGGAGTTGAATCCCGGATATCGATCTCTCGAGGAGTTCAATTAGGGAGTGTGACTTCACTATTGAAAGAGGAATTGCAAGTGCCAATGTAACAAGGTGTTTTGATTTTTAGTTTCCTAATTTTAACCACAATAAAACTAAAGCGGGTCGCCTTCACCGCACCACTTGGGTGGATTACTCATGTGAGTAATAAGGAGGATGGACAAACCATTGAGTGTCTCAGTCACCTCTTCGCTACACACGCTCCTAACAATTGTTAGGACAGCGTTATCACGTCAAGAACACAAAGAATGGAAGCACACCAACACAATCAAGAACTAACATATGTCAACACATAGACATTCTGAAATCATAAAGTAAATCAAGTTCTTTCTCATAAATCCAACAACTAAGCAATCAAGAGCAAAGTTACTATAAGAGAAGGGGGAGAGATTCAAACAAACACATGAAGTCATTCCAAGATTCGCGGCCGCAGTCAAGGGTTGTCGGGCCTTGTCCGTGCTCGGTCTACAGATGACATTCGAGGTTGAGAAGGGCTGTCGCTTCCTTCTAATAGCCCATCTTCTTCGTGAATAGTAGTCCAGTTAAACCTGACCGGAGAACTCCACGTATGCAGCACCTAAGAGCTTGAAACGGTGCTTTGAGGTTGGAGAAGATGATGCCAGTTGAAGATTAAACTATTGAGAGATTTTGGAGGGAGAACAGTGGCCGGACGAGCTCTCTAAGGAGGAGAGAGAAGAAGATGGCAAGAGGAAGGATTTTTCGCTTAAAGGAGAGGAAATGGAGGATTGGATCCTTTGGGCGAATAAGACCTGCGGCTTAAATAGAAAAGTCAGAAATAATGGTCACGCACGGTTTGGCGCATGACCGTGCGTTAACCGTGCGAGATTAGATTCCAGAACTTGCTTGTGGAAGAAGAAGCATTGACCCGTGCATTTCCTCGCGTACGGACGCTTCTGCCAATGCGTGAAGGAAAATGCACGGGTAAAAATAGAAAGCAGAAATTTCCGACAAGTAGGTGGAACTGTGAGTTTTACTCGAGCACATGAACTTCTGCCTGTGTGCGAGCTAATTGCACGATTAACCACAGAGCACAATAAATCAAGACAGCGACAGGAAAACCGTGTGTTTCCATCACGCACGGTTTTGAAGAAACAGTGCATTAACCCTGCGTGAAGATCGTCGAGCTCAGCTCGACGAAAATCGGTGAGCTCCACTCGACGCTTCTCCTACTCAACAAAATGCACGATCAGCCAAAAAGGGTGCACTAAGAAAATGCACGACGTGCGTTTTCCAAAAATCAGAATTCATGCCTTGGGGAAAACGCATAACCCGCACAGCAAAAACCAAAACTAGAGCACAAGCTCCCAACATCAAATATATAATAAGGAATATCTAAAAGCCGCACGGGGAGTACCCCAGTACATACCCCCGACATCCCGGTGCAATTCACAAACCAAAATGGGCTGAAACATTGCACAATGGCTAAGTGAGGCCCTAATCAAATATATGACAATTCATACTGAATAGTAGTCCACAAGCATGAAAATAAGCCCATATGAGTCCGAAAAACCCTATATAAATCGGACTCTCGCTCAGGGAGAGCCCCTTTATGTTTGTGCTTCACTTTATGTCTGTGTTTTATGCTTTCAAATCTGATGCTCTGCGAACTCTTTATTATCGCGTCCTACTCATCACTTCTATCCTACAACCAATGTTTGCTTTTACCCTAGGCTCTCCCGGAGGTTATTGCTTTCTGCATGTCCGAGCTGAGCCGGTGAGGGAGGATGGAAATCAAGGAGTCAGAACATTGGGACTTGTTGACTGAACCCCTGCCGCTTTTAGGAAAAAAACTCATAATTACCGTATTTTCTATAAATAGGCAATCCACCTAACGTATTTTCTACTCTGTATTCACTTCTTTGATTCTAAGCCTTCGTCCACCTCCGACTGCTCTCACCGATTTCTACAGCGCCAAGGCTCTTGCCTTCCTTATTTTTTCTCTCCTCTCACATTCTCATCAAGATGCCAGGCGATGGAGAATGCCGCTCCAAGTGTGTGCAATCCTTCCTAGAACACCAATTCCGTCCCTGTCTGCTAACTCTGGAAGAGTATGACTCGATAGTCGCCAACTACATCCCTACCGGGTTCGCTTCACGGAACCCCGGGAATGACGATCCACCTGGAGCACTTTGAGGTGGGCTTCCGCCTTCCCCTCTTGCTGGAAGTGCGCCAGGCCCTTTGGTACTATTAGGTTGTACTGGCCCAGCTCAACCCAAATTCCATCGCAATCCTGGTGGCATTCATCTGCAACATGCGGGCAAAAATGATCAAATTCAACCTGCCCATCTTCCGGAAGCTATTCAACTTCCGCGCGAAAGGTGGGGTGGTCTTCTTCTTGGGGAAGTTGGTGAAGATGAGCGGTCTCGCCAACAAGAACCACAACTGGGGACAAAAAATCGTTTTTGTCTCCGGTGACTTTGGAAACAACCCGCTTGTTCCAGTTCAGTACGACGATGCGACCTACAAGCCTCCCACTCTCGGGGGCCGAGAGGGTGCCCTCGTTGAGTTCTTCGGGACCAAGACTTTCGACGTCCCCTTCCTTCGGCGAGACCTGGATTCCCTCCTACCGGTTCCTCCCAGCGAAGGTATTATTTCAGTCTATCCTTGCAACATTTTGTTTTGAGATGCAGGGTTAATTAGCAATGGGTATCGCAGGTGAACGAGAAATCCCCCTCCACCAACCTTTTGACGAGACTAGGGCACTCACCGACCTCTTGCCTCTCGGCAAGTCTGCCGCTGCCGCATGTCGGGAGGAGCTAGGACCCTCTTTCGAACCGAGTGCCCAGAAGAGGAAACACAGCTCCCACCCTACCCCCTCTCAAAAAGTCGAAATCGTCAGTAGTAGACAATGGAAAATCCATTAGGCTGGGCTCCTCCGAGACACCCGTAGAGACCCCTTCGCTCGCAGGCAAGACTGGTACTGCTGGGCCTGCCGCAAAGATCCCTGCTAAGATCCTACACAAGCCGATGCCGAAAGGGCATCGAAATTTTGGCTTCAGCGAGAGGTTCCTGGATTCGTAGGGCATGATCTTGATCCAGTATGACTGTACCTCTAACCGCATCGCGTTATCAACACTCCTCACCTCATGGAGGGAGCGCGACACAATCGTCGGCGATTCCTTCATGCTGGGCTACGCGATCTACGGTTGGGTGGACGCCGACAAGTTTGATCGGACGGCTACCGAGGCATTTGTCTATGACGCCGCCCAAGCCCAACATCGCGCGGTCCAGCTTTCGCATATGGCTGGGCGTCGCACCCTCACCATCTAGTGCAACATCACTGACATGCAAAAGGCAAAGGATGCCGCTGCGGCTAAAGCAGCCTCCCTGAAGGCCGAATTGGCAGCTGCCCAACAACTTCTCTCCCTTCGCCTAGCCGCCGAGGTAAGCGGAACCCTTCTAAATCTCTCGCCCTCGTAGTATGTATATTTTTTGATTAACAGGACTTTCTCGCAGGACTCCGAGCAAGCCCAGCTGTCTCGCACCAGGGTGGCTGGCGTCGAGTGAGAGAACAAGCTGATGTAAGCTGAGGTGAAGCGCATGGAGGAGGCCCTGGCCCTAGCCCCGGCCCGGTCGTCGCTGGAGGACAGAATCAAGCACCATCATTACTCAGCGTACGATATCGATGTGATAGTTCAGGAGAATGCATAAGCCACTGCCAAGATGGTCATCAAGGTGCTTCAAGAACCAGCTCTTTTGAATGAAGGTGATGAAACTCTCACAGCGCGAGGGATCTTGCCCTAGTTGTTCGAGCCCATCCCCAAGCCTACGGGAGAGGATGACTCTCTGGTCAAAGATGCGCCGAGGCATGACCTGAACGACGAATCTGGCGGCATCACTTCTGGAGAGACCACCGGCTACATCCCCAGCGGAGCCTCCAGCAAGACCTCGAGCGGTACCTCCAGCGGGACCTCCAGCGGCCCTGCCCAATAGACTCACGCCACTTTTTTCTTTGCGCTGTAATTTTCCATTTTGAATTTTCAAAGATGCATGGGGCGAGACCCCTTGAGACTTATGTAATTTTTTGGAGGTACATTTTAGCAAAAATTTATTTTCTTTAGCTTTTGCCATGATGCTTTATAGTTGCACCCTTTATTACTCTCTTCTCGTTCTTGCCCGTTGGTCATGGAATGCTTCCGCACCCTCGTTAGGTCCTTAGGTTTTTGTGCGATGACTGCGAACCTGTTCCTGCTGAGCGACAATTCATCCAATAGAATCTGTCGAAAATACATTTGCTGAAAGACCCTTGCCGAGATGCTATATGCTGAGAGCCCTGCCGAAAGGGTTATGCCGAGAGCCCTATCATGTCCCATGTGTTGGAAACCCACCTCATTTAGGGTGATTTGGGCTAGGTTTACTATTAGGTTTTCTCCTATGACCCACATGTATAGTCTAGGGTCATAAGTCTTTTTCTAGGTCTAAGTTAGGTCAACAGACTTAGTTGGTTAGATCAACATTCAGAATACATAGAGACAGCAGAATTTCAGAAAAATGAAGTTTTTCTTTGAGCAGAAAAGTCGTTCGAAGATTGTTGAACTAATCTCGACATTCGTCCATCGGAGATCGACGAACTTAGTTCTTTCTCTGAGCTCCGTTTGATGAAATCTTAGCTGAGATCGACAAACTTCTATCTCTTCCAAGAAGTTCAGCTCGACGAAATCACTATCTCAGTTCGACGAAATGACTGTCTCAGTTTGACGATTTTGGAGCTCAGATTGGGAAGTGAATTTTCTATTCAGAGATCTTGGAGCTCATCTCGACGAAAGATAGGTTTCATTCAACAATTTTTATACTGCTTGTCTACCTTATTCAGCTCGATGATATTGGATCTCAGGTCGATGAAATATGTTGAGTTCGACTATTCTATGGCTGATTCTGTTCGACTATTTTCCATGCAATTTTACAAGGAAATTTGGTTTCAAATTTATTAATATGTCTATAATAATCTGATAATAAATGCTACATATTCTCAAGAATATATCCATTCCAATGCAGTAGTAATTATAGTATTCATAGAGTAATTGACTTATTTACTGGGACAGTTATGGTAACAAATTAATGGTGTTTTTTAGCCGTTCAATTCCCAGGATTTTGGCAGGAAATCAAGGTTAAGATTCAAAATTCAAAAGATTATTTTTTGAAAAGGTTTTCTTCTTAAACCTTTTTCAATAAGGTTTTCTTCTTCTTTTTCAATAACAAAGGCGACATACATATACAATACAGAAAACTGAAGAAGAACACAGCCTTCATAAATTCACAGTCTTATTCAGTCTTGCTTCAGGAATTTCAAGAGAAAAATAATCTTCATCAGTCTAAGAGTTTCCTGAAGATCTTAATCAATCTGAAGGCCTACACCCTGTGCAAAGCTTCCACACTCCTGATCAGATCTGTAACTCAGGGGGATCTTTGACAACATCAAATCCACTAGTCTTCTCTCTGACTGTTACTAGAGAAGACATCATCTTTTACTTTCTTTTCACCACTGTACAAAGGGTTTCTTAACTCACTTCAAAAGTTATTACTTTTGGTTGTCAAGTCTCCTGATTAAAAGACTTCGTTTGGTTTTTGGGCACTTGGTCAAAAGCTCAAAGGGTTGTTATATCTCCCTTAGAAAATAGATATTCTGGTGGTAGGGCACCTGATCAAAAACTTGTAGTGGATTCCTACCTGGGTGGTAGAAAAGTGGATTTACCCAAGTTTAGGGGAACCACTATAAATTCTTTGTGTCATCTGGATTGCTCTATTGTTTATTTCTGTGTGATGTGATTATCTTTTTTTATATCTTTATACATATAAATATCAATTATTTTAAGTCCGCTATAAAAACTAATCAAAGTTTTTTAAATACTCTATTCACCCCTCCCCCCACCCCTCTAGAGTTAAGTCCGATCTATCCCTAACTTTCAATTAGTATCAGAGGGTGAGGTTGTCTGGTTTCACAAGCTAACACCTGAACCAAAAGATCTTTGGTAGATCTCATTTTCTCTAGTGTCTTTTTAATCATGAAACAAAATAAAGAATACTCAAGCACCAGACCTCCAGTATGCAATCTGAACAAGTTTGCACTTTGGAAGGAAAGCATCAGATTATATATGAATTCTATTGATGAAGATATCTATAATTCTATTTTGATAGGCCCCCCTACTCCTTCTGCAACAACATTAATAAGTACCTCAGCAGTTCCACCACCTAAGTGGACAAAAGCTCAGAAAAAGTTGAAGATAGCAGATGCTAAAGCTATGAACATCTTAGCTCAAACCATGTTTGATGATATATTTCAAAAGGTAGTTGAATGCACATTAATAAAGTCCATTTAGGATTCCATCAACCAAATGGTAGCAGGATCTACTGATGAGAGGAAAGATAGAAGATCCCTTCTCATCTCATAATATGAGAACTTCAAAAAGGAAGAGTTAAAGTCAGTTGCTGATATGTACAACAGACTCAGCATGATCATCAATGAGCTGAAGAACCTAGACAAGAACATATCACTGACTGAGATCAATGATAAGAACCTTATGTGCTTCCCCAGCACATGAGATTCTAGGATCTGGCCAATCAAGGAGGCCAGAAGCCTAAATGAAATTTCTACTGAGTCTTTGCTAGGCAAGCTCAAGTCTTATGAGCAACTTAACAAGACTAGAGAAGCAGCTAAACAGATGACTTCTACCTCAGGAAGGAAGGAGCAGAGCATTGCCTTTAAGGAATTTGAATAATCAGAAGCACTTCCAACAAATGAATAATTAAAGAGTCTTTGGGCCAAAAGATTCTACAAGATGGCCAAGAAGGGCTTCAGGAGAAGGTCTTCAAGAAATGAAGATAAACCAAGGTAAGATAAAACTCCTACAAAGGAAATTGTGTGCTTTGGTTGCAGGAAACCTGGACACATTATATCTGAGTGTCCAGAGAATCAGATGAAGGACAACTTGAAGGAAAAGGACTCTAGGAAGCAGTCCAACAGATCCTCTTCCAATAAATACAAGAAGAAGGAGGGAGGTTTTGTTGCTGAGACATGGAGTGACTCAGCTTTAGAGTCTTCATCTTCAAATTCTAGTGAAGATGAAGAAGAAACTAAAGCAAAGGAAGTTTGTTTGATGTCAATTAATGCCTCATTAAATAATTCAGAAGAAGAATCAGAAGCTGAGGATTCTGAGCCAGAAGAGGATCAGGTTGTTGATGCATGAAAACACAGAGGGGTCAAGCACCACCAGCTAACGGTTCGAACACCGGGGAATAGGGAGACTGCGAGTAGTGATCTAATAAGCGGATGAGGGCAGGAAGAAGAGCAGGGCCGTGAATCACGGCAACAACAGACTTCGCCCGTCGCTGCCTGAATGCCTCTCTTGCGACAGGCTTTCCCTTGATTCAAGAAGGATTTGGTTACAAGTGAAAGGAAAAAGGTTGACAACAGCAGAGCGAGGGGGAGTCCGCAAGGCTCAAGATTCGAGTCTGCAGCATGTAACAAGTAGGCTCCTGGGTTCGAGTCAGCGTGCCTTGGGTGCACCACCTCCCCCATATTTATAGGATAGGTGGCCTGCCCAAACGGGCAGGGCTAAAATAACTGACTGCCCGGGGTACAGGAGAACCGGTCAGCGGTGAAGGGAAGCAAAAAGAAAGAACATGCCAGTCCACGCAGAAGGGGCGGACTGGGCTCGCGGACTAGAGCTTCCACTGCTGCTGGGCGCGAGCCTGCTGGAGGGCGGCGGCCTGGGCGGATGAGACACTGCGTCCGCCGCTGTAGAGAACCGGATACCCCAAGTGCTGGCGGACTGAGCGGACAGGTTCTTGCGTCCGCTGCTGGGGTACCATCCTTGTGTCCGATTGGTGGCCTTGCCGGACGGGGCGGACTGATAAGTCGCGTCCGCGTCTGGTGAAAGGGGGGCTTTGGAATCTTGCAGGATGTTGCGGACTGAGGGGTTAACATAATCCCCGCACATTTTTAAGTTTCCAGAAAACTTCGAAAATGTTTTCTTAACCGCCGAGTCCGCACGCCTCGAAAATGCCGCCAACGCTATAAATATCGCTGGAGGGCCTGGAACTGTTGAGAATCTTGATCGACACGGGGCGCTACTCACCACTTGCGGTCTCCACTTTTCAGTCCGGCATGGCAAGGCTTGGAGCTTTCTTCTCTAGTCTTACTGCAAAAGGCGACCCAGAACTGACAACGCCTATGAAGACCAAGAAGATAGCAAAGAGGTCGACAAAAAAGGATCTTGTCCGCCCCACAGGCGAGAGTTCCCATAGCCAGAAGCCTGCGGAGAAAGCAGTCCGCCGTGCCGACATATCTGCTCGCGAAGACACCGCAGTCGACGCCGAACCATTGAGAAGTGAGAAGATGGTGACCTTGTCGGACTCTGCCACTTCTCAGAAAACCGCAACCTCGGCGGACACCGTTGGCGAACACACTGAGGCTGACATATCTTCTCCCAATGCCCAGGTGCCTATCGTTAACTTGGAAGAAGAAGATAGGCGGACTGAGGGAGAGAACGATGCGCCCTCAAAAGCATTGACTGCTGTGAACCCTGAGCCTGTCCGCGAAAACCAGCCCGATTTAGGGGGTCCGCTGCGGATTCTGCCGAGTAGACTGCTAAAAGGAAGAAGAGGAAGAGGGACGGGGCGACCGTCGCCGAGCGGGTTGAAAAGAAACTGCGCGCAATGAAGGAGAAGAACGTCTCCAAGCGTACTGGGGATGCAGACTTACAGTACAGACCGCGCGACAAAGAAGTTCCTGATAGCGATCTGGTTACACCGAAGGCCCAAATCTAGGGAGATAATTCCCTCTCCACGGTCAGTTTATCCACGGATGAGATAATTGATTCCATAGACGTCGATCGACTTGATTTAATCAACGAATCCTTGCTGGTTATACTGCAGCAATCTGTGTCAGAGGCTACTGGGAATAAGGGTGACGAACTCCCTTCCTCGTCCGCTGCGGAGGAAGAGGAGAGAGATAGGCTGAAGGAGAAGATAGAGGAGCAGAAGAAACAAATTGTTGCTCATGTTGCTGCGGTGGGGGAGGCCTCGAAGCAGGTCGCGGCGGATAAAGCCGCTGAGGATCTGCGGATTGCTGCGGAGTTGATGCGGTCAGGTAAACTTCAACCGGCGCCTAAATACTTTAAGCGTCAGTGGCTTTACAGGTCACCGCCGCGGACGTCAAGACCAATCAAAATCATCACTAAGGCGGACGATATTGTTGTTTCAACAAGTTCGACTGCTGAGAAGAGAGCGAAGGTTCATCGCGAATGGAAAAAGCGGTTAAGCGCCTTTGACCCAGAGTGGGCAAGGCGGCCAATCATGTTCGATAGTCGGCAACTCGCTGCTGCTATGTCTAAAAGTGATCTTTCATCCTTTCTTTGCGTCCGCCGCGAGCTGCCTTTGAATGTGGAGTTGACTTTGTTTGTTGCAGGTAGAAGGTTGCCGCCGGGCTCCATCGAGAGTGGTGAGTTCGTGGTCACACCAATTACTGGTGCTGACGCGGTCTCGCACGTGGAATCCGCGGGGGATGAGGCGCCCAGCCTGAACATTATAAAAGAGTTAGAGATGAAATTCCAAGCTGAAATGCAAGGTGTTAAAGCAGTGCTAGAGAAGTCAGAGGAGCGCGAGAGGGCGTCCGCGGCGCGTGAGAAAGCGTCCGCAGAGCGCGAGAAAGCCCTAAAAGACTAGATCGCCAGCATCTCGAGGGCGCTGGAGAGGTCTGAAAGGGAGAAGAAGATGCTTGCGGATGACGTCCGATTCTACAAAGGCAAGCACTTGGCATCAGTGCGTGGAGAAAAAGGGAAGCGGGCTGCTGAGGTCGCTGAGCAGAGGCCGCGAGTGTCAGATCGCGCTGCTCCAGAGATCGCCGCACCGGCATGCGGTGCCCAACAATCTGCGGATGAGGAGCCGAGACCGGCGATGGAGCCAATGGTCCCCCTCAGTCGGGTGGATCGGGAGGCTGCTCATATGCACCGGACCATAAATGTCATTCATCATCATCTCTGCCGTGTGTACAGCGAAATTCTTCAGATAAGCGATCAAGCGGCTCATTTATGCAGAGACAGGGCAGAAAGGCCGCCGCGGACCGACAATAGGGACCGCTGAGTCCGCAATGGCTTGAGCTTTTATTTGCTTAATTGTATAATTATTGGGATAATTGTGCTTCAAGCAATGCTGTGTTGTAAAATGAACTCTATTTGATCTGTGCGGACTCAGATTATATATCCGCAAATTATGTAGCTTAATCCTTGTGATGTGGCGATTTGTGCGGACTAATGCTGTGTCCGCTTCTCGATATTTAACCTGCAGGTGGGAAATACTGTGAACTAAGGGGATTGAAAATGTATCCGCTCCTTGTGACCTGCCGGGAGAAAAAGCGCAATCTGGGCGGACAACAAATTGTGTCTGCCACAACTTTTGCTTTGAATTTTCCTGGGCATGCGAATCTGTGTTTTTATCCGCGTTATTGCTTGGCTGTGCTTTTTATTTGTTGCGGACTGTGCGGATTGAATTTGCGAGCTTATGCGGCCTGATCAAAAAGGTGTCAGACTCTTTAGCTATAAATAGGGCCTTCTGCTTTCTCTTATGCAGGAAACAGCTGAAGTATAAGGAACCCTGCGACCTGCAAAATGGTGTCCGCGCGGACTGATGCTGCTGTCGCCTTCCACTCTGCTGATCACCGGAAATGCACATTGACAGAGGCTGACCTGGACGCCTTTGTCAAAAAGAAAATGGTGAAATCAAACATCCTTGTCCGCCTTCCCGCCCATCAAGAAAGATTAAACTTCTCAACTGCAACCCAGATCGCCATCCCAGTGGACCATTTTGATAGCGGATTCAAGTTTCCGCTTTTATGGGAACTCGCCGCCATCTTTGAGCACTACGGAATGGTGCCTGGCCAGCTTGCGCCGAATACACTCGCTGCGATCTGCAGCTTTGTCTCTTACTTGCGATCTGAAAAGATCGCTTTTTCAATGAATGTCTTCCGCAAGATATTCTCTGTCCGCTCCATTACCGCTTCCGGAGGCCGCCCCTACAAGGGGGTCATATACTTCTACTGCAGGGGAATGAAGGTTGTGGGTCTTCCCAACAAGATCCACAACTGGACCTCTAGGTTCCTGATTTTTGAAGGCGACCTAGGGTTCGCGCACACCTATCCGCAGGTGCGCGTGGACTCCGCCTTCAAAAGTGTGCAACTGGATGATTTAGAGTCCGCCATTGTCGAGTTCTTGGCCAACGTCAGGCTCGACATCGAGCACTATGTTCCGCTGCTGGCGAGCTTGGCGGACGTCATGCCCGAAGAGAGTAAGTAACTTCCTAACTCAGCTTTTGCATCCGCCGCGACCTTGGTGTTTAACCCATTTGTTTTTGCAGCGACCCCCCTGGAGCACTTTGAGGTGGGCAGTCGCAAGAAAGAAGCAGTCGCAAGAAAGAGGAAGGAGGAAGGGGATCCCGCGGCGGATTACTCTTCCTCTGAAAGCTTCTCCATGAGCGGCTTCGGCATCAGCCAGAAGGATCTTAGGGGGAACCCTATGGTCCACTGGCACAGCAAGAACAAACACATCCGCCTATCCACCGCGCTTCCTTCATGGAAGAGTCCGCGGATAACACGCCATGCCCACATTGCGATCTCCGCGCTTTACAGAAAGCGCAACTTAAGCGACCTCAAGAAGGTGCCCGCCGCCGACCTTCCTCTGCTAGCCTCTCAGGCCGCTGCGAACAGCGTGGTGACAAACCACTATGTTGCCACCCTGGCCAGAGACCTGTTGAGGTAGAACGAACAACTTCAAAAAGATAACAAAGCGCTAAAGGAAAGGAATGTTCGGTTGGGAAAAAGGGTTGCTCAGCAAAGAGAAGAGCTTGGGGTTAGTTGAATTTGCGGCGGTCTCAATTTGCTATACGCGGCGATTTGTCTGACATTTGCTTTTGTTTCGCGCAGCTCGCCTATGACTTGGAAAACAACAAATTCCAGTCTGCCATGCTCCCTTTCGTAAAGGAGACCGTCGAGGTCGCTATTGAGCGACTTGTCCGCGACGGCTTCATAAAGGAGGGAGTGGATGGCGTCCCTTTTTTGGAGATCTTCCCTGAGCTGGCTCCTCAGGTCGCGGCGATGGAGAGGGCTAAAAAAGGAAAGGACATCATTGAGGAAGGTGAAGAAGAGGAAGAAGAAGACGAAGAAGAAGAAGAAGAAGTTGAAGAAGAAGACGGAGGGCAGGGCGAAGGGCAAAGTTCCAAGGAAGACAATGCTGCCTCAAGCCAACGAGTAGAGGAACTGTCCGCCGAGTCCGACACCACTGCATCCTCCTCTACTACTGGGAGCTCGCATAGCGGGTCCGCCTCGAGTACAGGATCGGATAGCAGCGGGAGCGGCTCCGGGGGCTACTCTCCAGAAGTTGACATTGTTGGTGACAGCCCTGCACCTCCAGAAAAGAAACAAAGGACTACAGATTGATCAATGTATTTTTTATCTTTTTTGTTTTTTGTAAAAGTGGCGGACGCAAGATTGCAGTCCGCCGAACATATAGAATGATGTAAACAGTTTTTGATGAAATAGAAAGGATATTTTTGGCATGTGTGCTTTCTACAATGTTCTTTTTCCACGCTCACCGCACCGACATCTAGCAGTCCACACGTCATGCTGATAAGTTTGAGCTTTTTATCTTGCTGATTAAAGAATATTATAGTCCGTCGTCGGAATAAGAAGAAATTGTCAGGCGGACTCTGTTGAGTTTCAATTGCAGTCCGCACGACACATCATTTATAACGAATCTTGTTGATTAGAGAATCCAACTCATCAATCCATTCAACATTTGCCTTAAAAAAATTACGAAAATTGCCAGCTGATAATAATGTCAGGTGGTACTTCATTGAGTTCTAGTAGAGTCCGCATTTCTCTTTATTAACTTATCAAATTATAACATATGAAAACCATTCTGCGGACTGAGCGGATACAGAAAACCGACCCGCACATTGTAGAAATGATCTATATAGCTCGTGGTTTCAAGAAAACTGTCGGACTGAGCGGATACAGAAAACCAGTCCGCCAAAGATAGAATCTATAAAATCATACCAAGGAAACTGGCGGGCTGCGCGGATAGATAAGACCAGTCCGCCAAAGATAGAAATGACCCATAGTGATAAAGAAAATCAATCCACTCATAATACAAGAAATGATTTATAGCTTGCGACCAGGTGGGCAGGTGAGCCGGAGCGGCATACTTTCCTCACCGGGCTACATGCTATAAAATCAACCCAAGCTGGCGGACTGAGCGGACACAGAAAACCAATCCGCTCACAATAGAAGAAATGATCTATAGCTTGCGACCAAGTGAGCAGGTGAGCCGGAGCGGCATACTTTCCTCACCGGGCTACAAGCTATAAAATCAACCCAAACAAGCGGACTGAGCGGATAGAGGAGACCAGTCCGCACATAATTCCCTGCGAAGAGCAAGATGCTCACTTGGTGGAACGGTTCCCTGCCCTCTTGCCTGGAGTACAGTCTAAGCTGTGGGTCTCCTGCAGGCACTGCTTGAGGGTACCATGGAGTGTTCGAGGGTTACAAGCTAAGATGACCCGCGGTCAGGTGAGCCAGAACGGCATACTATCCTCACGCGATCATCGAAGTTGTAACGATATCCCTAATGCGGCATGGTAGAGCTTTACACCCACCCAGCCCTCCTTAATGCAGAGGTGGGGTCATGTACTTGCCGGGATCCGAAGTCCAGAATCCAACCGTGCTAGAGCCTGCAAGCTCCCACTACACGGTGCGAAATCTCCTCGCAACACGTGGTCTTTGTGGTGTTACACTAATGACAACAGCTCTAGGGGAGGTCTTGCTGAACTTGACGATGTCTCCAGGTATCAGGGAACCGTTATAGGTCTTTGGGAGAGAGAGAAAACACTAGAAAAAGGTGTCAGTATGGATCCTTCGATTAATAAAATATATTAGCAAAGCAAACATAAGAAAGAAAAAGAGAGTTCAGCCCCAGAACCGTTTTTGGAATCTTTCTTAGCGTTTCATCTGTTATGACTACATAGACAAAACACTTGAAGAAGCGTTAGCATGCAGTTTTTTATTCATAATAACTCTTGAAGAGGATACACAAAGTAGAAAAAAGGAGGTTCAAGAATAGAACCGTTTGAGATCATCCCCGCTCCATGTGTGTGGTATATCCTCTCCTTCGTATGTCTGAAAGCGGTAAGCGCCGCTCTTTAACGTTTCTTTGATAACAAAAGGGCCGGCCCAATTTGCATTATGCTTCGCAATTGAACCAGCTCTTGCAGCAGCATCAATCTTCTTTAGAACGAGATCTCCCACTTGGAAGTGTTTGATCCTTACGTTCTGATCAAAGTAGCAGGCCATCCTCCTTTTGACCTCTTCCTGTCTTATGGCTGCTTGATCTCTGATGGCCTCGACGTGTTCCAAGCTGAACCTCATCTCTTCATTATTCAACTCAAGCCAGTCCTCAACGTCTTCTCTTGCAAGCAGAACTCTGGGTGACGGGACTTCAAACTCAACTGGTATAAGTGCTTCTGAGCCATGAGAAAGTTTGAATGGAGTCTCCCCAGTTGCGGATGATGGCGTTGTCCTAAGGGACCAGAGGACTGATGGAAGCTGATCAGCCCAGCTGCCCTTGAGATTCTGTACTTTATTTTTGAGCAAATTGAGGATCTGCTTGTTGGCTGCTTCTACTTGGCCGTTGCTTCTGGGATGATGAACTGATGCAAACCGCAGCTCTATTCCGATCTGCTTGCAAAAATCTATCATCTCGGAGTTGTTGAATTGTGGCCCATTATCAGTGATTATAGCCATTGGAATTCCATGTCGGCAGACAATCTCCCCTCAAATGAAGTTTCTGACGACCTGAGTAGTTGTCTTGGCCAATGCCTTGGCTTCGATCCACTTACTGAAGTAGTCGATCATTACGATGATGAAACGTCGCTGACTGCTTGCCATGGGAAAAGGACCGAGGAGGTCCATTCCCCAAACTGCGAAGGGCCAAAGAGTTACAATCGATCTGAGGGACTGAGCTGCTTGGTGCTGAAGTGGAGCAAACATCTGGCACTGAACACACTTTCTAGCATAGATCTCAGAGTCTCTCTTCATAGTGGGCCAGAAATATCCTTGCCGCAGGATTCGTTTTTCAAGAGTTCTTGCTCCCGAGTGGCTTCCACACTCTCCTGAGTGAACCTCTTGCAAAACAGTGAAAGCTTCTTCTTCTGAAACAAACCGGGTCATGGTAGAGAGGAAAGTTTTTCTGTAGAGGACTACCGCCACTAGGAAGTAATGAGCTGCTTTTATTCTGAACTTTTTCTTATCTCTGACTGTATGATGATAATCTCCCGTTGACAGATAGATGATGAATGGGTCCATCCAAGAGGCACGTTGGTCTACTTGCATCAAATCTCCTTCCACTACTACCGGGCGGAAGAGCTCGGAAGTTGTTCCTCCTGAAGGCATCCCATACTTAGAGAGAAAATCGGCCTCCTCAATTTCTGTTCTGGGGATGAGCTCGATGGTAAAGCTCTTGAACTTACCGACTTCTACCTTCACAAGAGCTAGATATTTCTTCAAGATTGGCTCTCTTGTTTCGAAGTTACCGAGGACTTGTGATGCCATCACTAGAGAATCGGTTTTGATGTGAACATGATTAATTCCCAGTTCCCTTGCGAGCCTCAAGCCTGCTAGCAAAGATTCATACTCGGCCTGATTATTTGTTACTGGAAAGTAATATTTGATGGCCTGCTCTAACTTGACTCCGTTTGGATTGATGAGAACCACTCCTGCTCCAGAAGAATTTCTGCCTGAGGCACCATCAACATAGATGGTCCAAGCCAAAGGCGACCTTTCTACTCGATCAGAACCAGACTCTGGCATGTCGATTAGAAAATCTGCCAGGACCTGAGCTTTAATGGCTGTCTTGGGCACATAAGAGATTTCAAATTCACTCAACTCTATTGCCCACTTAGCTAGTCTGCCGGAATGTTCTGGTTTTTCTAACACACCTTTCAAAGGCTGATCGGTGACGACTTGAATTGAATGTGCTTGGAAGTATGGACAAAGCCTGCGAGCTGACATGACCAGTGCCAAGGCTAATTTCTCCAAAATTGGATACCGTGTCTCAGCACTCTTCAGGATATGGCTAACATAGTAAATTGGGAATTGCTTTCTGCTCTCCTCCCGAAGAAGAACGGAGCTGACGGCCTCAGGGCCAACCCCTAGATATAAGAAAAGAATCTCTCCTGGCCGGGGGCTCTGAAGCAGGGGTGCTGAGGTCAGTTGCATCTTCAACTGCTCAAAAGCTTTGGAGCACTCTTCCGTCCACTCAAACCTGGATGCTCCGTGGAGAGTTTTGAAGAATGGAGCACTCCTATCTCCGACCCGAGAGAGAAATCTCGCAAGGCCTGCCAGCCTCCCCCCTAACTGTTGAACTTCTCTTGGCGAACGAGGGGCAGGCATATCAAGGATGACTTTCACTTTATCAGGATTGGGAGCAAGTCCTTCCGGAGTAAGGAGATGACCAAGAAACTTCCCCTTACTCGCCCCAAACGTACATTTCAAAGGGTTGAGCTTCATTTTATACCTACGCAGAGTAGCGAACGTCTCTGCTAGGTCTCGCAAGTGCAGCGAAAATGACTTACTCTTAATCAAGAGATCGTCTACATACACTTCTAGGTTCCTCCCCTTCTGATGGTTAAACACACGGTCCATCATCCGTTGGTAGGTCGCACCGGCATTCTTAAGCCCAAAGGGCATCACAAGGTAGCAATAACAACCATCATTAGTAATGAATGACGTGTGAGGAACGACAGGCTTATGCATTCTTATCTGGTGATAACCAGAAAACGCATCTAAAAAACTCATATAAGAGTACCCTACCGCGGAATCAACTAAAGAATCTATCTGAGGCAAGGGGTAGCAATCTATAGGGCATGCTTTATTAAGTTTGGTAAAATCTACACACATTCGTCATTTTCCTCATGGTTTATTAACCATTACAACATTAGAAATCCAAGTAGGATATTGAATTTCTTTGATAAAATTTGCTTTGAGGAGCTTTGCGACCTCCTCCCTTATCGGCTCAGCAAGCTTTGTGGCTATGTCCCTCTTCTTTTGTTGAATAGGCTTGCAGTCGGGATCAACATTCAAGTGGTGACATGCAACATCAGGATCCACTCCTGGCATGTCTTCTGCTGACCAGGCGAAGACATCCAGGTTATTCAGCAAGCAGGAAATCAACTCAGCCTTTTGATCTTCAGGTAGCTCCGAGTTGATGGAGAGCTTCCTCTCCTCTCCCTTAGCAATGGGGACTCCTTGCGTCATCTGGGCAGGTTCCAGGTGAGCACCTTCGTCGGCAGCGGCTTCTGAACTGGGAGAGGCTTCCGCAGCTTCTGTTGGAGCAAGGGAAGGGCTGGCTTCAACCATGTTGACGGTGCGGACGTAGCACTCCCTTGCTCTTCTTGGGTCGCTCCTGACCCGGCACATCCTTCCATCGGCAAAGAACTTGATGGCAAGGTGGTAGGTGTAAATCACCGCTTGATACTTGTTTAACAGGGGCCTGCCGAAGATGGCATGGTAGCTGCTGGGGGCGTCAACCACTACGAATTGAATTTGCTTAGTCGCCCCTCCAAGCTTCACGGGCAGGATGACGCTGCCCTCCACTTACTTTCACTCTCCCGAGAAACCATAGAGTGGCCCCTCAGTGGAAAGCAGAGGCTTTCCAGTCCTCAGGGCCTCAAAGGTAGACTTGAACAGGAGGTTGACCGAGCTGCCTGTGTCAACAAGAATTCTATCAACTGTAAAGTCCCCCACTACATCCTTGATTACTACAGTGTCATCAAACGAGTTGGCTGTTTGAGGTAGATCTTCTGGACCAAAGGTGATGACCTCTCTTGGAGGAGCACCAGAAGAAGAGGCCACCTCCGCCTGGGTGACCCTTGAAATTGACGATTTCCGAGTGGACTCGGTCCCTGCTCCACCATGGATGAAGAAGAGGCGTCCCAGGACCCCTTCATCATCTGCATCGAAGCACTCCACCGGGACGTTGATCGGCCCCAGACGGCCTTCGTCCTCTACATCCACACATTCCTGGTATGCCTCAGCTACCTCTTTGCCCTTTGAGGTGGATGGCTTCGAAGAGGAAGGAGAATCCTTCTTGGCCAGGTCAATCTTGCCCTCGACAAGCAACTTCTCTATCAGCGCGCAAAGGGCCTTGCAGTCCTCAGTCTAATGGCCCTTTTCTTTGTGGAACTGGCAATATTGTGCATTATTCCTTGGTTTCCACATTTTCTGAGGCTCTTGCCTCTTTTCTTCTGATCTCCTTTGCAGGATCTGGATGACTTCGTCAAGGTCCACATCTGTAGTATCCTCCATGGGGCTTTCATCAAATTGGATCGGAGCAAGCAAGGCTGCTTGTTGGAGGATGGGTAGAGCTTGCAATGGAACGGCGGGAGTGGCGGCCAACGACAGTCTCTGCCCATGAAACTGTTGATGGCCTTGGAAAGGTTTCTTGTTGCGAAAGTTCCTGCCTCTTTGAGATGGAGGCTGGAAGTCTGGGCGAGGGGGCTTGCCACGAGAGGAAGAAGCGGAGGCATCCCTTCCTTCAGCCTTAGCTGTCAGGGATGAGACATAAGTTGGATTGGCATTTTCTCCTTCAATGAAACTGTTGACCATGGCGATCAACTCTTGATAAGTCTCAGGTGCCTTGGTTGTTGCTTTAAACTTCAGAGGGCCTTCCCGGAGGCCATGGATTAAGGCGACCTTATAATAATCGGGGTTTACATTCCTGACCCCTTGGATCTCTCTCTGAAAGCGATCAACGAATCGCGCCACCGATTCATTATCCCTTTGCTTGATTTCAAATAGGGCAGCTGGCCCATTCTTCCTCTTCCTTGAGGTAGCAAACCTCAGCAACAACTGGCTACGAAGCTCTGCGAAAGAAGAAATTGTGCCCGAAGGCAGCTCGTAGAACCACTCTCTCGCTTGCCCTTCGAGAGTGGTAACCAGGAGTTTACACTTGATAGCATCTGAGAGGCATCTCAAAGCAACTGCCCCCTCAAATGCTTGGAGGTGAGAGACTGGATCAGTCCCTCCTGAATAGAATGGGATGCGAGGCTCCCTGAAGTTGCTCGGAGCTGATTCACATCGGATTCGGTCAACAAAGGGAGATGGGGTCTCGAACTCTGCGGGGTAGAAGGGGCGGACTGGAGCCGGGGAGTCCACGGGCTCGGCGGACTTGTGGTCAGCAAAATGAAGCTGGCGGGCAGGAGTGCCCCTGGCAGCTTCTCTGAAGAAATTTCTGAAAGCAAACTGCTCCTCCTGAGGGCGCAGAGGGGCAGCGGACTGAGCAGGGTTCCGAGGAGTTGCTGGCGACTGCCGAAGCGGAGTTCGGAGAGTTGGGGTCTGGCGGACTGGCGAGTCCGCTGGGTCTGCTGCGGCCTGAGGAGCAAGCCGCTGGGCCAGCGCGAGCAGAGCTTGGCTGATTGCGTCAAGATGCCGGTCAGTCTGCTGGCGGGACTGTTCTGCCTCGAGGCGAGCTTGCTCAATCGCGTCCCAAAGAGAGTCCTCTGAAGAGCTAGAGCAGTCTGAGGAGCAGGCTCTGTGGTCTGACATTTCCGTCCGCTGATTTCAAAACACCACTCGGATCTGAAGGTCGCGTGTTAACTGTTGATGCACGAAAACACGGAGGGGTCAAGCACCACCAGCTAACGGTTCGAACACTGGGGAATAGGGAGACTGCGAGTAGTGATCTACTAAGCGGATGAGGGCAGGAAGAAGAGCAGGGCCGTGAACCACGACAACAACAAACTTCGCCCGTCGCGGCCTGAATGCATCTCTTGCGACGGGCTTTCCCTTGATTCAAGAAGGATTTGGTTACAAGTGAAAGGAAAAAGGTTGACAAGAGCAGAGCGAGGGGGAGTCCGCAAGGCTCAAGATTCGAGTCCGCAGCCTGTAACAAGTAGGCTCCTGGGTTCGAGTCAGCGTGCCTTGGGTGCACCACCTCCCCCCTATTTATAGGATAGGGGGCCTGCCCAAACGGGCAGGGCTAAAATAACCGACTGCCCGGGGTACAGGAGAACCGGGCAGCGGTGACGGGAAGCAAAAAGAAAGAACACGTCAGTCCGCGCAGAAGGGGCGGACTGGGCTCGCGGACTAGAGCTTCCACTACTGCTGGGCGCGAGCATGCTAGAGGGCGGCGGCCTGGGCGGACGAGACACTGCGTCCACCGCTGTAGAGAACTGGATACCCCAAGCGCTGGCGGACTGAGCGGACAGGTTCTTGCGTCCGCTGCTGGGGTACCATCCTTGTGTCCGATTGGTGGCCTTGCCGGACGGGGCGGACTGATAAGTCGCGTCCGCGACTGGTGAAAGGGGGGCTTTGGAATCTTGCAGGATGTTGCGGAATGAGGGGTTAACACAAGTAATATCCTCATTTGATTTTACTTCAGAACCATTTAAAACTGAATTTAAATCACTATGTAATGACTTAATTAAGTCTGAGAAGGAAATCAAATTTCTCAGAGAAAAAATAATTGAACATGACATTTTGTTTTTTGAAAACTTAAAATTAAAAGATGAAATAGATGCTGCTTCCAAACAAATCATCTCTTTAGAAACTAAATTGAATGAAGCTAAGCAATTTGAAGAATCCCTAAATGGAAGAATCATTAAATTAATGAACATTACTAGTACTGTAAATGCTAGGCTAAATGGTAAACTAGGCTTAGGAGCATATTCTAGTCAGCCACCTATCCTTAAGAAAAATATATTATTTAACCACATCAAATTTGTTTCTGCTAAGGGTAAAGAGAAAATTGTAGAAGTTAACAATAAACCAATAGAAACTTCATATAAAATCAATCAAAGAAAAGAAAAATAAAAATTCACATAAAAATACTGTTCAACAAAATTCGTCAAACTCAGATCGACGAAATTAGTATTTTGCGTCGAACGGAGATCGACGAACTCTGAAATCGGAGTTTGGGTATTGTTAACTCCTCAGTCCGCAACATCCTACAAGATGCAGAGCCCCCATTTCATTGTCCGCGTACTCAATTAGGCAGTCCGCCCAGTCCGGCAAAATAGCGGTAATCGGCCTCCAAGGATAACCCCCAGCGGCGGACTCAACGCTCTGTTCGCCAGACCGCCATGCCTTGGGATCTCAGGATTCTCTACGATGGCGGATGCAGTGTCTCGTCCGCCCAGGCCGCCATCCTCCAGCAGGATCGCGCCTAGCAACAGCAGTGTTGGAGTTACCATGGTGATCTGGAAGTGATCAAACATGTAATCTCACTGCCAACGGGATATGAGCCTGCAGGGTCGCACATAAGAGATGTGGAGAAGTTGGATGATTGACTGTGTTGGTAAAGGTTACCAATCACCGACCTGAATGGGGTTATGGGCAAAGTGTTGCCTTAAAGGATCGTTGGGTTGGGCAAATGTTGCCTTGAAGGACTGGTAAGAATAGGGTTTAGGGTTTAGGGTTTAGGGTTTAGGGTTTAGGGTTTAGGGTTTAGGGTTTAGGGTTTAGGGTTTAGGGTTTAGGGTTTAGGGTTTAGGGTTTAGGGTTTAGGGTTTAGGGTTTAGGGTCCACGAGAATCGTCGAGGATTGGTACTCTGATTCTCGCCGATCGACGAGAATCGTCGAGAATTGGTACTCTGATTCTCGACGATCGGCGAGAATCATCGACCACAGGTCGACGGTCGACGAGTATGGTCCACCCCGCGTTCGGCGAGAATCGTCGAGTATTGTACTCTGATTCTCGCCGATCCTAGGTGATACTCGCCGAATGATTATCGCCGAATGATTATCGCCGATTGATTCTCACCGAATCTGCTTGGTGATTCTCGCCGATTCTGGAACCCTATTTTTCTGGGTGGTCTGCGGATAGCGATATTCCTAAGTCGATTTATGCCTTTGGTATAAAAGGACACTTAGGGTTTTCGGGGAATATGAGATCTGTGCGTGCTGATCGAATCGAAGCCGACGGAAGTGTTCCGCCGTTCGCTCGTTCTGCTGATCCCGAATCCCGCCGCCGACGGAAGTGTTCCACCGCCGCCGTGCTCGCTCCGTCGACTTCCTCCTCTCCGGCGATCGTCGCTGGTGTTGCTATCCCTGGCGCGGACCTAGCAGTCCGTGGGAAAGCAAGGTGCGGTCTTTCTCCTTCCCGATTTTCGTGCAACGGAAAGATCGGTGTTCTCCCGCTCGTGTGGATTTTTGCAGAGACGTGGACATCATTCCACGTAGAACTTGCCACCAGCAGGAATACGAAGCTTGGAGCATCTCCGTTGAATTGTGACTCAACGCCACCGAGGTAATTTTTGCCTAGTTGTACGTTAACTTCTTGATTCAACTACCATGGCCCGATCCCATCTCTTTTGGGTTTTTTGATGTTTTATTCTTCCGCTGCGTGCACAAGCGTTGTGCCATCCTCATAGAGAAACCCAACAGTGGTATCAGAGGCAGGTTGAGGCCATGATTGTTGTATTGGAAGTTTTGTTATTACAGTGCGTGTAAACCTAGGGATTTAGAAGTGTTCTAAATGTCTAGATTTAGTCTTGGTACCCCGCCAAGAATGTCTGGGATTTCGTGGAAATTTCTAATTGTTAGAAATTGTAGTCTCCTTAGCAGTAACCATCCCTCAATTTTGTTTTCGATTTTGAATCCAACATAGAGAGATGAGCTTGTCTACTGCTTTAAGTTGAGTTGTCTTTGACTTTGTCCAATGCATGTAAATCTGAGGATTTGGAAGTTTCCGGATGTTCAGATTTATTCCTTCCTTCTATCAAATGTTGATGGTGTCAGGTTGTGCATATAAGGGATGCATGTGGTTTTAGAAATATTGTATTTCCTTGGATGTGCACATTGATCAAATGTTGATCATGGTTAACTGTTAACCTATAATCAAAATCCCTTCATCAAATATTAAGTGTTCGGATGCCTTCCGATGGATGACACTCTTCCTGCCTCGATCGATGAAGTGTGGGCTTGCCAAAGCAAGGTGCATTAATCTATCTTGGTAAGGGTGCGAGCGGATAATTGTGATATCCCACTGTCGACATCGGGTCCAGCTTAACTAGGTGACCTCAAAGGTTGAGTGCCTAGAGGCATAGGGTTGGCATGCACCATACGATGGATGCGAGTAAGGAGTTATTCACCAACCATACAGGAATTGCATGAGGATGCAATTGGCAAGCGTTGCCTTCCTAAATAACCGCATCGTGAGAGGAAAGCCAAAGCTGACTCATTGTGTTGGTGAAATACGGATCTTGTCCACTAAGAGAGTAGCTCGCATGAACTCTCCGAATTGTTAGTGAGGGCTATCATTTCGAATAAAATAGTGGGAGTGTTTTAATTGAAGTCCGAATTAAAATAAATTGTATTTGAAATTTTGGTACTGATTTTATTCTGCATAAATTCTTGTAGAATTCCATGGCAAGTGTTTCACACTCCACGTTGTCTATGAGAGCCATCCTTGAGAAGGATAAGCTCAGTGGGACAAATTACATGGACTGGTATAGGAACCTGAGAATTGTTCTCAGGCAAGAGCGAAAGCTCTATGTCTTGGAAGAAGTAGCCCCCGAGGTGCCGACCGGGAACTCTTCCCGTGCTGAGAAGGCTACTGATAAGAAGTATACTGATGATGCTTTAGATGTCGAATGCCTTATGCTTGCCACTATGAACTCTGAGCTTCAGAAGCAATATAAGAACATGGGGTGCAAGGAGATTGACGAGCATCTCAAGAAAATGTTTCAAGGGCAGGCTTGTCAAGAGAGGTTCGACGTCACAAAAGCGTTGTTTCAGTGCAAGATGGGAGTTCGAGACTCAGTAGGGACTCACGTACTCAAGATGATTGGGTATATAGAGAACCTTGAAAGGCTGGGTTTTCCTCTAGGTCAAGAGTTGGCCACAGATCTGATCCTGCAATCGTTGCCGGACAGTTATGAGCAGTTCGTCTTGAATTACAACATGAATGAAATAGACAAGACACTGCCCGAACTCCTAGGCATGTTGAGAACTGCCGAAATCAATATGAAGAAGTCCAAGCTTGCCGGCCATACTGATGGTGCATAGGGCAAGGGCAAGGCCAAGGGCTCTAAGAAGACGAAGGTGGGACCTAAGTCATACCTTGAGCCCAAGTCTTCAGCACTTATGAAAAAGAAAAGCACCGTGAAGGAAGGGAAATGCCACCACTGTGGCAAGGCTGGTCATTGGAGGAGGAACTGTCCTTCGTACATTGAAGGTCTGCAGAAATTGAAGGGAGGTATGACTTCCGCTTCAAATGCCTACGTTATAGAGATAAACCTTTCTGCTCCTTCATCTTGGGTATTGGATACCGGATGTGGTTCTCACATTTGTACAAATGTGCAGGAACTGGGAAGGAGAAGATTGCTGAGTAAAGGGGAGGTGGACCTCCGCGTCAGCAATGGAGCAAGAGTTGCTGCTGTAGCCGTAGGGGTTTACCGTCTTTCTTTGCCCAGTGGGCTTGTAATAGAACTAGATAATTGTTATTTTGTTCCGGCCATAACTAGAAACATTATATCTATTTCATGTTTGGACATGATTGGATTTTCTTTTATAATTAAGAACAACTGTTGTTCTATATTTAAGAATGATGTTTTTTATGATGTAGCCCAATTGTTTAATGGTCTTTATGTTTTGAACCTGGACCATCTGATCTGTAATGTAGAAAATAATAAAAGACTAAGAACAAATGACTCGAACCCTACATTTCTCTAGCATTGTCGTTTGGGCCATATCAACGAGAAGCGCATATCAAAGCTTCATAGAGATGGACTTTTGGACTCATTTGATTATGAATTATTTGAGCAATGCGAATCTTGTTTGTTAGGCAAAATGACTAAAGCTCCTTTCACTGGTTATACTGAGAGGGCTGAGGATCTCTTGGGTGTTGTACATAGTGATGTATGCGGACCAATGAGTTCCATGGCTAGAGGTGGGTATTTCTACTTTGTTACATTTACTGATGATTTCAGTAGATACGGATATGTGTATCTTATGAAGTGCAAATCCGAGACCTTTAAAAAGTTCAAAGAGTTCAAGAATGAAGTAGAAAACCAGTTGGGTAAAAGGGTTAAAGCACTCCGATCTGATCGAGGTGGCGAATACCTGAGTCATGAGTTCTGTGATCATCTGAAAGAGTGTGGTATTGTATCACAGCTCACTCCACCTAGAACACCACAACATAATGGTGTGTCTGAGAGAAGAAATCGTACTCTGTTAGACATGGTACGTTCGATGATGAGTCATGCAGACTTGCCTGTTTCCTTTTGGGGTTTTGCTTTAGAGACTGCTGCAATGACATTGAATCGCGCTCCAACGAAAACGGTTCTGAAGACACCATATGAAATATGGACTGGGAAGCGTCCTAGTATGTCGTTCATTAAAATTTGGGGCTGTGAGGCATACGTGAGACGTCAAATGCCTGACAAGCTGGAACCCAAATCGGATAAATGTTATCTGGTGGGATATCCTAAGGAAACGAAAGGGTATTACTTTTACCTACCGTCTGAGGGCAAAGTGTTTGTCGCAAGGACTGGTGTCTTCTTGGAGAAAGAGTTCTTATCAAGAAAGACTGAAAAGGTAGAGCTTGAAGAAGTTCAAGAACCACATGTAATGAATGAACCGGAATTTGATTCTGAGACAGGACTACAAGATGTTGTAGCTAGAGAACCTGCTCAGGGAACACAAGTCCTACGTAGATCTGGTAGACCGAGGTTTGAGCCTGAGAGATATGGATTTCTCGTGTCTCAAATAGGTAATGTGTTGCTTATGTTTCATGATGATGAACCAGCAACCTACCAAGAGGCTATGAATGGACCGAACTCCGACAAATGGCTTGAGGCTATGAAATTCGAAATGGACACCATGTATGCAAACCAAGTTTGGAACATGGTGGAACCACCTGAAGGGGTACGACCCATAGGGTGCAAGTGGGTCTTCAAGAAGAAGACCGACATGGATGGGAATGTACAGACATTCAAAGGGCGACTGGTGGCTAAGGGTTTCAAGCAAATTCATGGTATTGACTATGATGAGACTTTTTCCCCTATTGCCATGGTAAAGTCCATAAGGATATTGCTTGCTGTTGCTGCGTATTATGACTACGAGATCTGGCAGATGGATGTCAAAACGGCTTTCCTTAATGGAAACCTCCTTGAGGAAGTGTATATGACACAACCCAAGGGTTTTGTATCCCCAGATGAAGCCACTAAAATATGCAAGCTGAATAAGTACATTTATGGACTGAAACAGGCCTCTCGAAGTTGGAATCTTCGTTTTGATGAGAAAATCAAAGATTTTGGTTTCATCAAGAATGAAGATGAGCCTTGTGTTTACAAGCGAATTAGTGGGAGCATTGTTGTCTTCCTGATATTGTATGTAGATGACATACTGTTGATTGGGAATGACATTCCTACCCTGAAAGTTGTTAAGAACAACCTAGGGAACTGCTTTTCAATGAAGGATTTGGGTGAAGCGACTTATATACTCGGTATTAAGATCTATAGAGATAGATCGAAGAAGTTGCTAGGTTTGACCCAGAGTACGTACATCGAAAAGGTGTTGAAGCGGTTCAACATGCTTGAGTCCAAGAAAGGATTTTTGCCCATGTCTCATGGTGTGAATCTCTCTAAGGACCATTGTCCAAAGTCTTGTGAAGATAAGGACCGCATGAAGTTGATTCCATATGCTTCGACAATTGGATCAATCATGTACGCGATGTTATGTACTCGACCCGACGTCTCCTTTGCTTTGAGCATGACTAGCAGGTATCAGTCAGACCCCGGTGAGTGTCACTGGATTGCAGTCAAGAATGTCCTGAAGTACTTGAGAAGGACTAAGGATGTGTTCTTGGTGTATGGTGGAGAGGAACAGCTCGTTGTAAGTGGTTACACGGATGCTAGCTTCCAAACTGATAGAGACGACTCCAAGTCTCAGTCAGGTTTTGTGTTTTGCCTGAATGGAGGAGCTGTGAGCTGGAAGAGTTCCAAGCAAGAGACAG
The DNA here is from genome assembly GCA_039583875.1 of Platanthera guangdongensis. Classification (NCBI taxonomy): domain Eukaryota; kingdom Viridiplantae; phylum Streptophyta; class Magnoliopsida; order Asparagales; family Orchidaceae; genus Platanthera; species Platanthera guangdongensis. Next base: position 113,205,022 of record CM077153.1, on the reverse strand, counting down.
TTGCTGATTCTACAACAGAGGCCGAGTATATCGCAGCAGCTAATGCGGCGAAGGAGGCTGTATGGATTAGGAAATTCATCGGCGAGCTTGATGTAGTTCCTAGCATTGTTGGTCCCGTAGTTCTCTACTGTGATAACAATGGTGCAATTGCACAATCTAAGGAACCTAGATCCCATCAGCGCTCCAAGCATATACTTCGGCGGTTTCATCTTATTCGTGAGATTGTCGAACGAGGAGATGTGAACATTTGCAGAGTGCCGACTGAGGAGAATATTGCGGATCCACTAACAAAGCCTCTCGCGCAGAGAAAGCATGATGGTCATACTAGATCGATAGGTATACGATACCTAAATGATCAACTCTAGTGAGAATCTTGTGAATTGCATGTAAACATGTATTTTGTTGACTATTTGTTCATATGATGGACAATGTACCTAGTTTTTCTCTTACAATTAATGGCAAGTTCTTTTATTATGAGCTTTTCTATATGATAGTTAAATGTTAACATAATAGATACCCTTAGAATGTTTGCTTTCATGGGACATCAAGTACGTGACTTGAATGTGAGAGCCTGTGATTTATTTGAAGCTTCATTCTTAAAAGGTCCTTGGTCGAGTATCATCAAAGAAGCTAAGGGTGATGATGGTACATGAAGGCTAGAACGTGCGTTGACAGATGACCGGTTCTCACAGGTCATGATATTGTGATATCAAGTCATCACGTGGGTACTTGTTAGTGAACATGTTGTACTGGACAGACCCAACCTGAGACTACTTTGTGGATTGTCATCCAATCGTGTCACGAGTAGGTCTCAATTGACAATGGTGTTGTGCTCCTTTGACCTGAAGTCACAGCATTCATCAAGTGAGGAAGAGCGTGCTTTGATGCCATCTAAAGTCTTACTTGAGAAAGATTGATGATAAGGGTGGTTGTTGGGCATGTTACGAATCATTTGGGTGTTTGTGTGTGAGCAAATATGGGATTTGTTCTCCTGTATGACAGGAGTTGCATCCATGGGCCCCTTGATGGAACTGTACTGAGAAATGCATGGCCATGCTTGGTTGAGTCAATATGTGATATTGGACTCACCATTCTCTGGAAGTCCGTCCTGGATCAAGAAACTTGGATTGAGCTATTACGAGGGTGACACGGTCCATGCCTCTAGTTCTTTCCGGATGTAAGGGACAAAGGGACAAAAACAACGCTGATACATTGGTCATAAAGGCTTATGAGTTATAAACTCTTATTGCTTGGGGAGCAATGATGCATTGCTAGATGCAGCTTATTGTTTGTGAGGTTTTTGGTTTGATACTTTCAAGATCAAGTGGGAGTCTGTTGGAGTTACCATGATGATCTGGAAGTGATCAAACATGTAATCTCACTGCCAACGCGATATGAGCCTGCAGGGTCGCACATAAGAGATGTGGAGAAGTTGGATGATTGACTGTGTTGGTAAAGGTTACCAATCACCGACCTGGATGGGGTTATGGGCAAAGTGTTGCCTTAAAGGATCGTTGGGTTGGGCAAATGTTGCCTTGAAGGACTGGTAAGAATAGTCGAACGAAGGTCGACGAGAATCGTCGAGGATTGGTACTCTGATTCTCGCCGATCGACGAGAATCGTCGAGAATTGGTACTCTGATTCTCGACGATCGACGAGAATCATCGACCGCAGGTCGACGGTCGACGAGTATGGTCCACCCCGCGTTCGGCGAGAATCGTCGAGTATTGTACTCTGATTCTCGCCGATCCTAGGTGATACTCGCCGAATGATTCTCGCCGAATGATTCTCGCCGATTGATTCTCACCGAATCTGCTTGGTGATTCTCGCCGATTCTGGAATCCTATTTTTCTGGGTGGTCTGCGGATAGAGATATTCCTAAGTCTATTTATGCCTTTGGTATAAAAGGACACTTAGGGTTTTCGGGGAATATGAGATCTGTGCGTGCTGATCGAATCGAAGCCGACGGAAGTGTTCCGCCGTTCGCTCATTCTGCCGATCCCGAATCCCGCCACCGACGGAAGTGTTCCGCCGCCGCCGTGCTCGCTCCGTCGACTTCCTCCTCTCCAGCGATCGTCGCTGGTGTTGCTATCCCTGGCGCGGACCTAGCAGTCCGTGGGAAAGCAAGGTGCAGTCTTTCTCCTTGCCGATTTTCGTGCGACGGAAAGATCGGTGTTCTCCCGCTCGTGTGGATTTCTGCAGAGACGTGGACATCATTCCACGTAGAACTTGCCACCAGCAGGAATACGAAGCTTGGAGCATCTCCGTTGAATTGTAACTCAACGCCACCGAGGTAATTTTTGCCTAGTTGTACATTAACTTCTTGATTCAACTACCATGGCCCGATCCCATCTCTTTTGGGTTTTCTTGATGTTTTATTCTTCCGCTGCGTGCACAAGCGTTGTGCCATCCTCATAGAGAAACCCAACAAGCAGATGGGAGTTCCAGCCCGCGAGCCCAGTCCGCCCCTTCTGCGCGGACTGGCGTGTTCTTTCTTTTTGCTTCCCGTCACCGCTGCCCGGTTCTCTTGTATCCCGGGCAGTCGGTTATTTTAGCCCTGCCCGTTTGGGCAGGCCCCCCATCCTATAAATAGGGGGAGGTGGTGCACCCAAGGCACGCTGACTCATGCCCAGGAGCCGACTTGTTAAAGGCCGCTGACTCGAATCTTGTGCCTTGCGGACTCCTCCTTGCTCTGCTCTTGTCTTCCTTTTTCCTTCACTTGTAACCGAACCTTTCTTCAATCAAGGAAAAGCCCGTCGCAAGAGAGACATTCAGGCCGCGACGGGCGAAGTCTGTTGTTGTCGTGGCTCACGGCCCTGTTGTTCTTCCTGCTCTCGTCCGCTTAGTAGATTGCTACTCGCAGTATCTCCTTTCCCTTCTTTTCCCTTGTGCTCAAACCGTTAGCTGGTGGTGCCCGACTCCCTGTGCGTTTTCGGGCATCAACAGTTAACACGCGACCTTCAGATTCGTGTTTTATTTCAAATTCAGCGGACAAAAATGTCAGACCACAGAGCCCGCTCTTTTGACCGCTCCAGTTCTTCAGAGAACTCTCTCTGGGATGCAATCGAGCAAGCTCGCTTTGAGGCCGAGCAGTCCCGCAGGCAGACTGACCAGCGTCTCGACACGATCAACCAAGCCCTGCTTGCGCTAACCCAGCGGCTTGCTCCTCAGGCCGCAGCAGAACCAGTGGACTCGCCAGTCCGCCAGACTCCAGCTCGCCGAACTCCACTTCGGCAGTCGCCAGTCACTCCCCGAGATCCTGTCCAGTTCGCCGCCCCTCTGCGCCCTCAGGAGGAGCAGTTTGCTTTCAGGAATTTCTTCAGAGAAGCTGCCAGGGGCACTCCTGCCCGCCAGCTTCATTTTGCTGACCGCTAGTCCGCCGAGCCCGCGGACTCCCCAGCTTCAGTCCGCCCCTTCTACCCTGCTAAGTTCGAGACTCCATCTCCCTTCGTTGATCGAATCCGATGGGAGTCAGCTCCGAACAACTTCAGGGAGCCTCGCCTTCCCTTCTATTCAGGGGAGAGTGGTCCAGTGTCCCACCTCCAAGCATTTGAAGGGGCAGTTGCTTTGAGATGCCTCTCTGACGCCATCAAGTGTAAACTCCTGGTAACCACTCTCGAAGGACAGGCGAGAGAGTGCTTCTATGAGCTGCCTCCGGGCACCATCTCTTCTTTCGCTGAGCTTCGCAGCGAGTTGTTGCTGAGATTTGCTACCTCAAGAAAGAGGAAAGATGGACCATCCGCTCTCTTTGAAATCAAACAAAGGGACAACGAATTAGTGGCGCGGTTCGTTGATCTCTTTCAAAAGGAGATCCAAGGGGTAAGGAATGTGAACCCAGATTATTACAAGGTTGCCTTGATCCATGGCCTCCGGGAAGGCCCCCTGAAGTTTAAAGCAACAACCAAGGCACCTGATAATTATCAAGAGCTGATTGCCATGGTGAATCGCTTCATAGAAGGCGAGAATGCCAATCCTACCTATGTTTCATCCCTGATAGCTAAGGCTGAATGAAGGGATGTCTCTGCTTCTTCTTCTTACAGCAAGCCCCCTCGCCCAGATTTCCAGCCTCATTCTCAGAGAGGCCGGAATTTCCGCAATAAGAAGCCTTTCCTTGGCCATCAACAACTTCAGGAGCAGAGAGTGTCGTTGCCCGCCACTCCTGTCATTCCATTGCAAGCACTTCCTTTCCTCCAGTAAGCAGCCTTGCCTGCTCCAAGCCGATGTGATACAAGCCCCATGGAGGATATTGCAGATCTGGACCTTGATGAAGTCATCCAGATCTTGCAAAAGAGATCAGAAGAAAAGAAGCAAGAGCCTCAGAGAGCGTGGAGGCAAAGGAACAATACGCAGTACTGCCAGTTCCACAAAGAGAAGGTCCACTTGACCGAGGATTGTAAGGCCCTTCGTATGCTGATAGATAAGCTGCTTGCCGAGGGCAAGATTGACCTGACCAAGAAGGACTCTTCTTCTTCAAAGCCATCCACCTCCAAAGGCAAAGAGGTAGCTGAAGCATACCAGGAATGTGCGGAGGTCGAGGACGAAGGCTGTCTGGGGCCAATCAATGTCCCGGTTGAGTGCTTCGGTGTAGATGATGAAGGGGTTCTGGGATGCCTCTTCTTTATCCATGGTGGAGCAGGAACGAGTTTACTCGGAAATATTCAATCTCTAGGGTCACTCGAGCAGATGTGGCCTCTTCTTCTTCCGTTGCTCCACCAATTGAGATCATCACATTTGGTCCAGCTGATCTACCCCAAACAGCGAATCTATTTGATGATGCAGTAGTGATCAAGGCTGTGATTGGGGATTTCACAATTGATAGAATTCTTGTTGACACCGGAAGCTCAGTTAACCTCCTGTTCAAGTCTACTTTTGAGGCCCTGAAGACTGGAAAGCCTCTGCTTTCCACCGAAGGGCCACTCTATGGCTTCTCAGGAGAAAGAAAAGAAGTTGAGGGTAGCGTCATCCTGCCCGTGAAGCTTGGAGGGGCAACTAAGCAAGTGCAATTCATAGTGTTTGACGCTCCCAGTAGTTATCATGCCATCTTCGGCAGGCCTCTATTGGACAAGTATCAAGCGGTGGTCTCCACTTACCACCTTGCAATCAAGTTCTTCGCAGATGGAAGGATGTGTCGGGTCAGGAGTGGCCCAAGGAGCGCAAGGGAGTGCTACATTCGCACTGTCAATATGGTTGATGCTAGTCCTTCCCTTGCTCTAGCAGCAGCTGCAGAAGCCTCTCCAAATTCAGAAGCTGCTGCTGATGGAGGTGCTCACCTGGAACCTGCCCAGGTGACGCAAGGAGTCCCCATTGCTGAGGGGGAGGAGAGGAAGCTCTCCATCAACTCGGAGCTACCTGAAGATCAAAAGGCCGAGCTGATCTCCTGCCTGTTGAGAAACTTGGATGTCTTTGCCTGGTCAGCAGAAGACATGCCAGGAGTGGATCCAGATTTTGCATGCCACCACCTGAATGTTGATCCCAGCTGCAAGCCTGTGCAACAAAAGAAGAGGGATATAGCAACAAAGCTTGCTGAGCCAATAAGTTAGGAGTTCGCAAAGCTCCTCAAGGTGAATTTTATTAGAGAAATCCAATACCCCACCTGGATATCTAACGTTGTAATGGTTAAAAAGCCAGGAGGAAAATGTCGCATGTGTGTAGATTTTACCAAACTTAATAAAGCATGCCCCAAAGATTGTTACCTCTTTCCTCGGATAGATTCTTTAGTTGATTCCCTGGTAGGGTACTCTTGCATGAGTTTTTTAGATACGTTTTCTGGTTATCACCAGATAAGAATGCATAAGTCTGATGTTCCTCATACGTTGTTTATTACCAATGATGGTTGCTATTGCTATCTTGTGATGCCCTTTCTCCTTAAAAATGATGGTGTAACTTACCAACGTATGATGGATCGTGTGTTCAAGCATCAGAAGGGGAGAAACATAGAAGTGTATGTAGACGACCTCTTGATTAAGAGTAAGTCGTTTTTGCTGCACTTGCAAGATCTAGCAGAGACGTTTTCTACTCTGCGTAGATACAAAATGAAGCTCAACCCATTGAAGTGCACCTTTGGGGCGAGTAAGGGGAAGTTTCTTGGTCATCTCCTTACTCCAGAAGGACTTGCCCCCAATCCAGATAAAGTGAAGGCTATTCTTGATATGCCTACCCCTCGTTCACCTAAGGAAGTTCAGCAGTTATTGGGGAGGCTAGCAGGCCTTGCGAGATTTCTCTATCGGGTTGGAGATAGGAGTGCTCCTTTATTTAAAACTCTCCGAGGAGCATCCAAGTTTGAGTGGACAGAAGAATGTTCTCAAGCCTTTGAGCAGTTGGAAGCAACTGACCTCAACACCTCTGCTTCAGAGTCCCCGACAGGAGAGTTGCTTTTCTTATACTTAGGGGATGGCCCTGAGGATGTCAGCTCCGTTCTTCTTCGGGAAGAAAGCAGGAAACAGTCCAGCCATATTCTAAAGAGTGCCGAGACACGGTACCCAATTCTGGAGAAGTTATCCTTGGCACTAGTCATGTCAGCTCGCAGACTCCGTCCATATTTCCAAGCACACTCGATCCAAGTCGTTACCGATCAGCCTTTGAAAAGTGTGCTGGAGAAACCGGAGCATTCTGGCAGATTAGCCCAATGGGCAATAGAGTTGAGTGAATTTGACATCTCTTATGTGCCCAAGACAGCCATCAAAGCTCAAGTCCTAGCAGACTTCCTAATTGACATGCCAGACCCCAGTTCTGATCTAGCAGAAAGGTCACCTTTGGCTTGCACCATCTATGTTGATGGTGGCTCAGGAAGAAGTTCTTCTGGAGCAGGAGTGGTCCTCATTAATCCAAACGGTGTCAAACTAGAGAAGGCCATCAAGTTCTACTTTCCAGTAACCAATAACCAGGACGAGTATGTGATGCTAAAGATCACGGCAGTGAACCGGTCGCACAATTAATATAAAATGGGCGAGTTTTCCCAAGTATCGATCTCTCAAGGAACACAGTAAGGTGGAGTTAATTTTGAGGAGGACTTGAGATTGAAGTCCTTAGGTCGGCGGTAATGATGGGGGTTTTGATTGTTGCGATAAAAAGAAAGTAAAAATCTAACAACTACTCCTATGCAACGCCGCTATGCGATGCTTCGCCAGGCGGGATGGAAGACTAGTCAGGCCGCTATACACCGAATCACTAGGCGGATGGACGAGTAGGCTTGCGGATGAGGTGATGAGAATGGCGGAATGAGGGTCGCGAGCACCTCTTCGCTACGCACGCCACTAGCAATTGCTAGTGCGGCAAGGGTGGATTGTGGAGGATGGAATATGGCGCAACTCGAGCAACTTAAGCAGTAAAAAGAAATAGGAATCACATAGACATGAAACACATAACATATACAACCAAAGTGCACTTCATCAATATAAATATATTTAAACACCAATATTCAACAAGAAAGCAAGAACAAGTCAAGAGATCGACCGAATCCGAAGTCTTGCTGAGGATTCACGGTTGGAATCGTCGTGTTGTCAATTCACGTCCAAGCTCGGTCCTCAACTACGTCCGGGGTAGAGAAGGGTTGTCACCACCTTCCAATGGCCCGTCTTCTTCGTGTCAAGATAGCGGACTAAAGTTGCAAGCTTCCCTTTTGCTTGTTGGCGATGGAGTCAAACCTTACTTGAAGCTCACGGATGAAGGAGAAGGCCGAGAGGAAGCTCCGGTATGGATTTAGCGGAGAAAGCTTGCCCGGAGCACCTCCCTATGATGGAAGATGAAGGGGAACGGCTGAAAAGGCGGAAAACGGCGGAGAAATGTCGAGCGATCAGTGATCTCCGAATTAGGGCGAGACCTGCACTATTTATACAAAGCAGAAATGAACAATGCGCACGATCACGGGCGCACGACCAGTGGTCGTGAGCACTATGTCCGGTGATCGTGCGCACTGGCATGGCAGATTAGGAAGAAGAACTGGGATAACGTGCACCAGCAGTGGCGCACGACCAGTGATCGTGCGCACTAAGTCCAATAGTCGTGCGATTACCCCAGACAGGACTCCAGAAAAGAGGAATCAATGCACACGAAGAGTGGCGCACGACCGGTGGTCGTGCGAACTAGATCCAGTGGTCGTGCGATTAGCCAGCCTGATTCTGGATAACGTAGAGTAGTGCGCACGATCAGGGGCGCACGACCAGTGGTCGTGCGCATTAGATCCCATGATCGTGCGCAGTATTCCTGTTTCAAAATCATCCCCGGACACGCACACGACCCCTGTACCGAAAGAAAAAAACCAATCACTGATATGTGCAGACATTCCAGGCAATCACAAAGAGGAGTACAAACTATAAAAATAATGAAATACACAACCACGGGCATAAATGTGCACTTCCTATGGAAATAAAGATAAGATGAAATATGAACGATATAGAACTAAAAGTGAAGTGCAAACGCGTGAAAACTAGCCCAGATGAGTGCGAAAATAGGTATATAAATCGGACTCATCACACCCCCATACTTAACTGTTTGCACTTCCCGAGCAAACAAAATCTAAGTAGATAGGGAAAATTACTAGCTAGCAAAGAAATTGAAAAACAAAGTATCATGCGAAGTCGCATGCTCGCGTGCGTAAAAATACAATTGAGAAAATTTCTAAGTGTGCAGAATAGTTTATATTTTTCACAATGCGTATCAAAATTTTATTACTACTCAAAAATAGAATCACGGTGAATCAACCGGTCACGTATAGGAAGAATGTAGGTAGGCCACTAAGGTGAGCTTTGCCAAAGATCAGGGCTCAGGATCACCTCCAAAGGAATCCACCAATGTCGGGGACCATACGCTTGCCCGTTCACACTCTCTCCACGACACTAGTTAGACTGAAGCGCAAATCAGCAGGACTTTAGGATAATCACGGGGCTTGGGTTACAGTGAGGTAAACAATGATAGAAAGGACTATGCACCTAACCCAAATGAGCTAGTCTAAAAAGAATCCAACCGCTAACCACAATATATGCAGGAACACCGCACCTCCAAACTTAACTTTTAACAAATGGGTGTGTGCACCGCCTACTCCAAATATAATCACATTTCCAAAAAGATTTTCAATTTAAACTTTTTCTTTTCACTCTTTTTTCTCTTTACAAATATATTTTTTTTTCTTCATTTTATTTTCACAATTCAGCAGATATAAACTTGGGAGCACTTCCACATTTTCACAAATAATAACACCACATCACATCCCAACATGAAAATATAAAACACTAAACTCGACTTGGGTGTGCGACTAGGATTGGCTATGAGGTTTTGGTGAATGAAGGTGGAGCTGAATCAAAAGAAGGGTAGGCACAATGAGGCTAGCGAGGATATGACGTTAGGAACGGTACAAAGCTCAACCGGGCCAAAATGATGGCCTACATCACGCTTACGCTAGACTAACCAAGTACCCATGCTTCGAGAGTAGCTTTGGGCAAGTTCTTAGCCACCGAGAAAGATGATCCTTCATCCCAACTCTAGCAAAACGAGTCTAGTGACGGCTACACACATTCCTATACTACCGTTTGATTCATACCGGTTTCACCAACTTTTGAGTAGAATAAAAAGATCTTTACGCAAATAGAAAAATATAAAACTATAAGCATACAGAAAAATTAAATCTACTTGAATTTCTACATGAGACGAGAGCAGTTGAATAGAAACACAACAAGGTCAACATTTTACTCTGTCTCACAATCCTAAGCCAGCACAATAATTTTCCCAAATCTAACGAAGAAATGAGTTTAACTCGCGGCACACGAACAGCTAAGCATGAGCTCATGTGGGTGTAGTGGTGTGCAGTGCAATGAAATAATCAAAATAAAACTATAAAGGCTTCTAGTATGCACATGAGATGTGCACGTGCAAAAGGTAACAAAACTGGCTCTCCCCTAGACTTAAACTAAACTACACAGCATATGATAGAGAAATTAAATTCATAAAGAGCTAAGGTAAGAGGTTACCCAATGCTCAGCCAGTGAGCATACCAGAAGACGCGTGGAAACCTGAAGCAGGTCCGCCATACGAAAAATCACAACCCCGCCAATGCACTTTGCCATGAATACCTGCAAGGGTGAGCTCCCAAAAACAAAAGAAAAATATACAAAAAAAATGCTAAAACTAAAATAGACATGAAAAATAAAAATACAAAATATGAAAGATAAGTACTGGGGTTATTGTCATCCCAGCACGACTTATTAAATTCTAAACAGTTCTAGCTAATGGGCCTATGAAATAAAAAGTGCACAGGAAACTGGCCTAATATCCATTGCGGTAGCAAGTACCAATACAGAGATAGAGCAGTTACCCCTCTACCTAAATAATAATACCTGCCCAACACAGGTAGAGGAAATAAGAAATAAGAAGAGGAGGAGCACTGGTCCTCACTCATCTTATCACAAAAAGTATCCTCGCCTAGCAAGGCATCGTCAACCACAGGTGTAGAAGGTGTGATGGCAACGACATGAGCACTAGGCTCATCGTCATCCCAACGTACCCGTGGAGACTCATCCAACACAGGCTCAGATAAAGAAGGGGGATCAAGAAATAAAGGAGACGAAGAACTAAAATAATCAGAAAATGGGAGAGTGATCCCGTTGTCACTCTCTGCAGGATCCAAGCATAGATCACTGTCGGTGTCATATGAGTCGTATCGGGGAGAATTCGAGACTCGAGGTCCACGGTGGCAAGAGAAACGGCCTCGTCTAATAAAGAGGTGCAAACCTCCACATCAGAAAGAGGGTATTCCTCATCCCACCGGGGTGCGTAAAAGTGTTCTGAAGATCCACCTTCTCCACCGGAGATAGAGGAATCATCATCCCACTTCGGCGCAACCTCGGGCACCGAATCATCAACAAATACGGCATCATCAGCCGACTCACACAAAAATGGAGTAGCACAATCCGGCTGATAAGCCCGTAATCCGCGACCTGCCCGCGCAGTTTTCCAGACCGGGCGGTCTGCCTATTCAAGCCGCCAAGCCTCCAAGCCGGGCGGTCTCCATGTCAGGCCGCTGCCAGTGCCGACCCTGCTCAGCGACAAGGCCCAAGGACCCAGCCGTCAGCTCGCCAGGAGGAATCCGCCAGGCCGCGCGGCTTCCCTCCTTTCTTGTTTCTTTCTCTTTTGCTTCCCCTCACCTCTGCCCGGTTCTCCTGTACCCCGGGCAGCCGGTAATTTTAGCCCTGCCCGTTTGGGCAGGCCCCCGAGCCTATAAATAGGGGGAGGGTGCACTCCCCAAGACACCATGACTGGGATCCAGGAGCTCGCCTGTTACGAGCTGCGGTCTCAAGTCTAGTGTATTGCGGCTTGTAGCCCGGCCGGCTTCTTCTTTTGCTTGTTGTAACTGTCTCATTTTTAAGTAAAGGAAAGCCCGCCGCAAGAGTGGCATTCAAGCCGCGGCGGGCGAATTCTGCTGTTGCCGCTGCCAGCGGCCCCTCCTCTTTTCTGCCCTTTAGCCGCGACCGCTAGTAACCGATTAGTCGACAGTCTCCTCCTTTCCTTCCCTATTCCCCGGTGTTCGAACCGTTAGCTGGTGGTGCCCGACTTCCCTGTCCGTTTTCATGCATCAACAGTTAACACGCGGCCTTCAGATCTCGACTAATCGATGAAATCAGTGGTCTAGGGAGCCAGATCGCTCAATCCTCTAGAGTTCGGCGGCCTGTCTAGCAAGCCGCGACTTTGCCGGCTAAGGCTTTCAGCCCGCCTCCCGCTCTGTGGAACCTGGCATTCTATCCGCTCTCTTTTCAGCCGGTCTTCTTATCGGTTTGCAGAATCGCCTAGCCGCCACGTTAAGCCGCCGCTGTTCTGCGGTCTCTTGCAAAAGTTCGGCTATTTCTTTCTTTTCAGGATGAATCCTGCAAAGGGTCATGATAAATCGAGCCGCATCTCAGTTACTACAGATCTCTCAGAAGTGCAGGATTGCTCGTATTTGGATAGTGAGTTTGTGGACACTCATAAAGAAATTTTTGCAAACAGTGTTGAGCGTGGTTTAGAATCTGTTGCAAATGAACCCCTTTGTGAGGACGAAGAAGAGGCCCCTTCTCCATTCACTAATCAAATTCGGTGTGATACTGTTTCCGATAACTTTAGAGTACCGCGTCTCCCGGAGTATTCTGGATGTGATGATCCGTTTTCTCATTTGCAAGCTTTTGAATCAGCTATTTCATTGAGAAAAGTGTCAAATGGAGTAAAATGCAAGCTCTTCGTTATATCCTTTGGCAATGTTGCAAGAGAATGGTTTTATAACCTCCCACCTCGATCAGTAACCAGCTTTAAGGATCTTCGAAACCAATTTATTTCTAGATTCGCTATTTACAGGAAGCGGAAAAGAGACGTTGGAGCTCTCTTCCGAATCAAGCAAGGAATTGACGAGTCTAATTCAGATTTTGTTGATCGGTTTCAAAAGGAGGTTCTAGATATTTGTAGCGTCCATCAAGACTATTACTTGCATGCTTTCATAAATGCCCTTCAAGAGGGCCCATTAAAATTCAAGCTCACCACAAAATATCCCAAAAGCTACGGAGATCTTATTGACAAAGTTAATACAATCGTAATAGGCGAAGAAGCAAACAAAGGTTATGTTTCATTTCTGAATCAAATGGTTAAGCAATCCCAAGGGACTTCTGGCCAACAACAATCTATTTCTTCACAAGATGTTTTACAAGTTGAATACTGCAGGTCTCCTTATATTCTCCAGGATAAAATTCCAAAGTATGAAAAAGATTCAGGTAAGTGTGTTAAGTTCAAAATTCCTATGGAAGATCTTTTGATAATCATTCAGGGAATGCCTGAGTTCAAGAAGCCTCGGCGTATGAAATCCAAAGTCAAGTATCGGCACGAGCAGCTTTTTTGCAAGTATCATAAAGATATTGGTCATCTAACAGAGGATTGCATAGCTCTCAGAGAATTGGCTAATCAACTTGTAAGAGCTGGAAAGCTGCAGGAATATTTCATTTAGTTACTCTCTAAGACAATCTTCCGTTTCTTGCTCAATAATTCAAGCAATGATTCCTCTTTCTCTCTATAAAGAAAAGTGCTTATGTTCAGAATAATACATAACATCTCTCTCTCTCTCTCTTTCTATAAGGCATGATGAAATTGCAGATATATATCCTTTATCACTTCCTTAACATCATGCAAATGTTACATTTTCATTTAAAGCTTATTTTTAGCTTTACTCTTTATGCCTATATGTATGCATGTAGGGGCAAGAGCCCCTTTCGGATTCTTAAGCCCTCCACATCCTGCTCGACTTCAGTAGCAGATGTGTAGTGGGTTTTCCACTTGACCTTCAGTCACAGACAGGCTTTGCGTACCCGTCACGCATGACTTCGGTCACAGACAGGCTTTACGTACTTGTCCCGCTTGACCTCGGTCGCAGACATTGCGTACTTGTCCTGCTTGACCTCAGTCGCAGACGTTGCGTACTTGTCCCGCTTGACATTGGTCATGGAATTTAAGAATTTCGATCCCACTTATGTGTTCTTTGTGTGGAAAGCAATGCTATACGCACCTGCCCACATTGACACATAAGTGCCTATCTTCACCTATTTTTGCAGGACAACACGCGCCTATCCGCTGTCTCGCGGTTTTATTTAGCGGCCTGTGCAGGTTTTATAATTATTTACACAAGCCGCCCGGTTTCATATTCCGGCGTAAGTTTTTAACTTCCCTGTTCTTACCGGCCGGATTATCATTAATCTATTTTGGAACTCGGCCGACTTACGTCCGCCTATCCGCTATTCAGTATCTTATTCGGCTTATATATATCAATTGCCGGTTTGTTATTCATATGGAAAGGAAGTCGCCCGACCTGCTCCTGGCACTTGATTCCTGGCTTTGATCTGCCGACTTATGGTATTAATTACATTAGCTAATCAGCGAACTGTCGGCACAAAGATTCCCGGCTTCCATATGCCTATATCGGTCTGTGTTATCGGAAGCCGAAGCTTGTTTCTCTATTCCTGTTCCTTTAATCAAATGGGCAATTCGTTTCAGAATTCGCCCTATCCGCAATCTAATGCTTCAATGTTATGAATGTTTGCCGACTATGACAGGTGGCCGCGCGGCTTAGCGGTCACGGTTTATGTATGAGCAAGCCGCGGCAATTCAGCTCTTCTAGCAGATAACGGTGAATAATTCATAAAGGAAAATTGCGGTTTAAATTATTAGCCGCTCGGCTTATTGTTGACGTGCACTCCGTTAGAAACCGCAGGGAAATGTCTCTCTCTTGCGGACAGCTTTGATGAAGTCGCAGCGCAAGATCAGTCGGTTTACATACTTATATTCTAAATCGGAAGCTAAATTGAGACCGCGCGGACTTAGTCAAGTAAGAAAAGTAAGATGTAACAAAAAGTATGGTAAAAATGCCTTCATTTCTATGTCATTAAGTATTACAAAATTTTTAATCGCGCGGTTACAAAAACAATCCGCCGATTTCAAAAAAGTTCAAAATACAAAACCAAGTTATAAATTTTTCTAATCGTCCGGTTTGAGCTTCTTAGTCGCAGGAGCATCCAAATCACTGCCATCGCCAACATCGACAGATGATAAAGAGTACCCGCTGCTAGTTGCGGAGCTCGCTGAACCATCAGAAGATGTCGAGTCTGGCCGCGCGGTCTCCGACTCTTGGCCGCCGGACTCAGGAGATGTGCGTGGACTCCGGCTTCCCTGGCCGACCTCTTCCACGGCCTCTCCCACCACCTCGCCGACTTCTTCCGCGACTTTGGCCTTGCCTTTGATCGACTTATAGACGTCGGCCACCTGCTCCTTCAGGGAAGGGTAGATGTCGGCGCATGTGAAGTCGGTGAAGCCGGTGGCCAAGCCGCCAATGTCCCGGAGGCGGTTAAGCGCTCCATCGATTCCTTGGACAAGTTGGGGGAAGACTTGGTCTTGGAAGATCGGGTTGGCAGGGTTGTACATTTCCTGCAAAGCAAAGGTAAAGGTAAGGTCGCGCGGTTATATAACGCTAACCGCGCGGGTATTGGTAATGACTTACCGCCTCTTTCTCTTTAAGCCGCTTGTTCTCTTCTTTCTGTTCGCCTAACTGCGTCTTCAGGCCGCTGTTCTCTTTCATCAGCTCCTTGTAGGCAAGCCCCATGAAGTGACTTGCCACGAAGCTCCTCGCGCCGACTTGCGCGGCTAGCCGCGGCAGGTCGTCTGGAGGAACTCGCCGCATAGCCCTCAGGTTGCGCTTGCCGTACAGCGCGCCGCCAACCGCATTAGCATGGCGGCTTACTTCTTCTGCTCCCCAGTAGGGGAGGGCGGTGGAGATCGTCACCGACTTGCCGTCCGGACTCCACCGCAAGGCCGGGTCGCCGTGGACATCCTTCAGGCTGCTGCCGGTTCCTTGCAGCATGAATTCTCCAGAGGAGTCCGACTCCTCCTCCTCCGCAGCTCGCGCCGGCTTGACCCGCTTCGCTCTCTTTTCTCTTTGAGTGAGGGTCAAGCCGCCCGGAGTCTGCGGCTTGTTCAGCGGGACCGCCAGAGCAGCTGCAAAGATAAAGGCAAAGTTAGTTTCCATGCCGTGCGGCTACAAATGCAGTTCGGGCGGTTTGGAGCTTACTGTCCTCCGCCTCAATTCCAGCTAGAGATGGCAGCAGCGGGATGTAGTGGTTTACATCAAGCCGCTCGCCCTTGAAGAAGTCATAGATCTCCTTCTCCATGCCGTCCAAGCCGCTGCTGCCGAAGGCGGCCTCTTCTCGGATTTGGGGATCGACCGGCAGCAACCCCAAGTTGCCCTCGAAGATCAGAAACCGCTCCGGCCAGTTCGCGATCTTGTTGGCCAAGTTGACTACCTTCAGCCCTCGGCAGCCGAAGTAGAGGTGCCCCCGGAAGATCTTAGCCCCGGAGTTCGGGATAGACCGCACCGAGAAGCACTCTCGGAAGAGCCTCATGGAGAATCGGACTCTTTCTGACCGCAGATAAGAAATGAAGCCGTATATCGCGGCTATCGAGTTGGGAGGAAGTTGCCCGGGCACAACTCCATAGTGGTCGAAGACCGCTACGGCCTCTAGCAAGACCGGGAAGCTGAACCCGCAGTCGAAATGGTCGATGGGGACCGCGATCTGGTTAGCGTTGGAAGAGTTGATCCGCTCATCCTGCCGGGGAAGCCGCGCGATCAGCGGGCTTCCTTGCATGTGTTTCTCGACAAAGGAATCCAGCTCGGCTTTTGTAAGCCGGCATTCCTTGTGGTCAGCTGAGTAGAAGGCGGAGGCCGCGTCTGTCCTAACGGCTGTGGCCTTGTCAGACCGCGACGATTTGGACTTAGCCCGCATCCTTCTCGATTTGTGATGAAATCTACGGGGTCTGCGCTATTTATAGAAAATCCGTGATGCTACAGTGCCCGACGTCAAATCGCGGCTAGTCGTCACGCCGCGCGGCCTAAGTCCGCTGGAAGTACAATCAGCCTGATCACCAAACCGCATTTCAGTCCGTCAGTCCGCACGGCTATTTCCTGCACTTAGAAAAATTCTATGGCGAATCGTGTGGATATCAACTATTCAAGCCGGCGTTCTGTTCGCCAGACCGCGCGGCTACGTTCCAAAACTTAACATTTCTCAGAACAAAGCAGCAGACATGTGGATTATAAATTCAAACCGCATAAGCCGCATTCAGTTCGCAGCATAATAAAATACAACAGTTTACAGCAATCAAGTTGTCCAACATCCAGAGAAAAAATATATATTACAACACAATATACGAATGTCCGCGCGGCTTAGGTCTCTCAAGTAGCTCAGGATCGTTTGTCGTCTTCCGGCCTATCTCGTCCCATGTGCGCGACCTGTTCACCGGTCTGCACAATCGCAACATACACCTGGCTAACCAGATTATGAAGCGCATGGAGAGACCGATGAACTCGCGCAGCGTCGCGCTCAACTCTCGCAAACGGAATCATATGGATCGCCTGGGTCCCCGGACCGCTTGGAACTGCGACCTGGTTAGGCGCCGCGGCCACTGGCGGATGCGAACTCTCGCCAGAGGCCGGGCGGCTAGTTCCCGGCAACTCCGCAGGAGTTGGTGGTGCAGGCCGCAGTTCTCCGCCGGTCTCCGCCGGCGAGTCTTGGTTTTCGCCGCCTCCGGCATGCAGGATCTGTTCTCTGTCTCCTTCCGGCCGCGCGGCCATCAGCAAGTACTTCTCCGCCCTCTCCTGCTCCAAGGTGACCTGCATCTCAGCGATCTTCGCCTCAGCGGTTTCCATCGCGGTCTGGAGCCTGGCGGTCTCTTCCTTCATCACGGTCTGTAGCCTGGCAGTCTCTTGTTCCATCGCGGTCTTCATCCTCGCGGTCTCCTGCTCAAGCGCTCTTTGCAACCTAGTGGTCTCTTGCTCCAGGGTGGTTTGCAACTCTTGGATCCTTTTTTCCGCGGCCTCCTGGGCAACCCGCTGCTGTTCGTCCTTAATCCGCAGTGTTTCGGTGGCCGCGTTCAAAGCCGCCTGCAGCGAGCCGACCTCCTTCTGGAAGTCGGCCATCTCCTTCTCGCGAACACTTGGAGGCGGAGGCGGTGGCAGCATAGACAAATACGACGTCAAGTCGCCCGGCTTCATCGCAGTTTCCGGTGCACCTGCAGAAGACAAACCGCAGTCAGGTTCAGCCGGATTATTGCGACCTTCTTGTAAGGAAATCGGTAGGATAAGACCGCCGGTTTGATGTTTATCTCCTCCAGAGGCCGCGGTATGGATTTTAATCACTGGCCGCCTGAGCCGCTCAGGATCTATCCTCTTCAGCTTATCTTTCCATAGCCGCTCGGTTTCCTTTCGGCTTTTCAGTTGAGCCGTGGTCAGGAAAAAGCTGGCCGGCGGATTCAATATTATATTCGCCCCCTTCTTCCTTGACCGCGACTTGTAGAATTTAACAATTCGCCTAACGTCCCGGTGTTTACCTTGCAGTAATGGATGTGCGGTCTCCACCGGCTTATTGGCGATTAGTTTCTTCATCTCCTCCATCTTCTCGCGGAGCTTCAGTTTCTCGGCTCCTTCAGAAGCCGCGGAAGCCGGTTCGCCAGGCTTCTCCCCAATAACCTGGATGTCGGGGCGGTCAACCTCCTCAGACGCCGCTGGTGTCGACAATAGCGCGTCTTGCCGCTGGAGAGCCTCCATGCCCTTCAGGAGCTCGCTCAGCGAATCGCTAACCGCGGGCGTATTCTCCAGCTCGCTCGGCTTGTGATCCGGTGTAGCCGGCTCCTCGGGTACCTCCTTCTCGTGCGGCCTGTGTTGAAGACTGTCCGCGCCGGTCGTTTCAGAGATATTCCGGTTTCTGGCGTGCAGCTTCCTCATTTTCTTCTTCATCCTTTCTTCAAGGGTTTCGCTCCTTTCTTTCCGCCGTTTCAGGGAGCCGGACACCTTTTCAGTCCGCTTGCCCTGTTCAGCAACAGTCCGCTCGGGTTCCAGCGCCTTCTCCGGCTCGTCATCCACAACGATTAAGTCGACCTTGCTCGGCAATTCGGTCGGTTTCCCAGAATCAACACTCTTCTCCTCCGTCCCACCGATCTTTAGGAGTGGTTCTCCTGATGGAGAGAAAGTCACGTCGAAGGATTTGGCAGTTCCGGTTTGCACTGGAGCAGCTTTTGAAACCGCTTTGGGATCGGCTGCGGCCTGCGATGGTCCGCCGACCATCTCTGACGGCCTCTTTTCAGGTCCAGAAGCCGCTGTTGTCTCCGGCTTCTCGTTCTTCTTGGCGGTCTGCCGGGCAGAATCATTCGAGTTCTCGCTCCGGCTCTGCTTCGCTTCTGGCGGTTTCTTGTTGCGAGCTAGCATTGATGACATCACATCCATCGCTAGAGAAATCGCGTCGGCTTGCAAAATTCTAACCGCAAGTGGCGAGTAGCGACCCGTGCTTGGCAGGAATCCTGAAGAATGTCAAGGGTCAGGGGATTTTATAGACAACGATGAAGCAGTCGCGGTCTCCGGCTTAGTTCTACATTTTCGAAGTTTTTTGGAAACTTAAAAATGTGCGGGGATTATGATAAGCCCGGAATCCGCGACCTGCCCGCGCAGTTTTCCAGACCGGGCGGTCTGCCTATTCAAGCCGCCAAGCCTCCAAGCCGGGCGGTCTCCATGTCAGGCCGCTGCCAGTGCCGACCCTGCTCAGCGACAAGGCCCAAGGACCCAGCCGTCAGCTCGCCAGGAGGAATCCGCCAGGCCGCGCGGCTTCCCTCCTTTCTTGTTTCTTTCTCTTTTGCTTCCCCTCACCTCTGCCCGGTTCTCCTGTACCCCGGGCAGCCGGTAATTTTAGCCCTGCCCGTTTGGGCAGGCCCCCGAGCCTATAAATAGGGGGAGGGTGCACTCCCCAAGACACCATGACTGGGATCCAGGAGCTCGCCTGTTACGAGCTGCGGTCTCAAGTCTAGTGTATTGCGGCTTGTAGCCCGGCCGGCTTCTTCTTTTGCTTGTTGTAACTGTCTCATTTTTAAGTAAAGGAAAGCCCGCCGCAAGAGTGGCATTCAAGCCGCGGCGGGCGAATTCTGCTGTTGCCGCTGCCAGCGGCCCCTCCTCTTTTCTGCCCTTTAGCCGCGACCGCTAGTAACCGATTGGTCGACAGTCTCCTCCTTTCCTTCCCTATTCCCCGGTGTTCGAACCGTTAGCTGGTGGTGCCCGACTTCCCTGTCCGTTTTCGTGCATCAACACCTGCAAAAATTGCGGAGGGGCAAGGCTGCTCTCAAAATCAAGCACTGAATGAGCAGGCCCCCTCGCACAGTCATTCGTAGACGCCACCCCGTCGACGACCAGAACAATCTCATCGTCTCATACAGGAGCGTCCATGAGTTCCTGCTCCTCTTTTTCTTGGCTAACTACATAGTGATCATCATTACTCAAGGGAAGCTCGTAAAAAGGGATCGAGGGACCCATGAAAGAGTTATATGCGGCTAGAGATTGTTCGGTAAATTCAACGGGTAGAGAACGAGCAAAGTGCGTTATGTTAGTGTATGGGCCAGGCAACACCCTGGTAGGCCTATCCACAACAATCTTCCGCGAAGGGGAGGTTGTTGTGCACACGCCCTCAGAGGGAGAAGGCTTGCACAAACGAGGGCAATCCTTCAACATGTGGCCCACGCCTTGACATAACAAACACTGAATGTATTGCTCATCATTCATAATAGCAATGATATTGATGGATCGGCGCAAAGTGTCAAGTACACGACACTCAGCATTAGGATCCATCGCGAACAAAAATAATTGCTGAAAAAGTGCTACACAGCTAAAATAAAAATAGCACGGATCTGCTATCTAAATCAAAAATCAGAAATGGGCAAAAAGAAATAAGCAAAATAAAAAAAAAATTCTAATAACCAAAGAAAATAAAAAAATGATATGCACAAATGGAAAAGCGCTTCAATCTATTATCTCCCTCTCCAAAAACTCACACGACTGTGTTCCCCGGCAACGGCGCCAAAAACTTGATGCTAAAGATCACGGCAGTGAACCGGTCGCACAATTAATATAAAATGGGCGAGTTTTCCCAAGTATTGATATCTCAAGGAACACAGTAAGGTGGAGTTAATTTTGAGGAGGACTTGAGATTGAAGTCCTTAGGTCGGAGGTAAAGATGGGGGTTTTGATTGTTGCGATAAAAAGAAAGTAACAATATAACAACTACTCCTATGCAACGCCGCTATGCGATGCTTCGCCAGGCGGGATGAAAGAATAGTCGGGCCGCTATGCATCGAATCACTAGGCGGATGGGCAAGTAGGCTTGCGGATAAGGTGATGAGAATGGCGGAATGAGGGTCGTGAGCACCTCTGCGCTACGCACGCCACTAGCAATTGTTAGTGCGACAAGGGTGGATGGTGGTGGATGGAATATGGCGCAACTCGAGCAACTTAAGCAGTAAAATGAAATAGGAATCACATAGACATAAAACACATAACATATACAACCAAAGTGCACTTCATCAATATAAATAGATTTAAACACCAATATTCAACAAGAAAGCAAGAACAAGTTAAGAGATCGACCGAATCTGAAGTCTTGCAGAGGATTCACGGTTGGAATCGTCGGGTTGTCAATCCGCATCCAAGCTCGGTCCTCAACTGCGTCTGGGGTAGAGAAGGGTTGTCACCACCATCCAATGGTCCGTCTTCTTCGTGTCACGATAGAGGATGAAAGTTGCAAGCTTCCATTTTGCTTGTTGGCGATGGAGTCAGACCCTACTTGAAGCTCACGGATGAAAGAGAAGTCCGAGAGGAAGCTCCGGCATGGATTTGGCAATGAAAGCTTGCCCGGATCACCTCCCTATGATGGAAGATGAAGGGGAGCGGCAGAAAAGGCGGAAAACGGCGGAGAAATGTCGAGCGATCAGCGATCTCCGAATTAGGGCGAGACCTGCACTATTTATACAAAGCAGAAATTAACAATGCGCACGATCACGGGCGCACGACCAGTGGTCGTGCGCACTATGTCTGGTGATCGTGCGTAGTGGCATGATAGATTAGGAAGAAGAACTGGGATAACGCGCACGAGCAGTGGCGCACGACCAGTGGTCGTGCGCACTAAGTATAATGGTCATGCGATTACCCCAGACAGGACTCCAGAAAAGAGGAATCAATGCACACGAACAGTGGCGTACGACCGGTGGTAGTGCGCACTAGGTCCAGTGGTCGTGCGATTACCCAGGCTGATTCTGGAAAACGTAGAGTAGTGCGCACGATCAGGGTCGCACGACCAGTGGTCGTGCGCATTAGATCCCATCATCGTGCGCAGTATTCCAGTTTCAAAACCATTCCCGGACACGCACACAACCCCTGTACCGAAAGGAAAAACCAATCACTGATATGTGCAGATATTCCAGACAATCACAAAAAGGAGTACAAACTATAAAAATAACGAAATACACAACCACGGGCATAAATGTGCACTTCCTATGGAAATAAAGATAAGATGAAATATGAACGATATAGAACTAAAAGTGAAGTGCAAATGCGTGAAAACTAGCCCAGATGAGTCCAAAAATAGGTATATAAATCGGACTCATCAGTATGAAGCTTTGCTAGTAGGCTTGAGACTTGCAAGGGAACTCGGAATCGATCATGTTCATATCAAAACTGATTCTCTTGTAATGGCGTCACAAGTCCTTGGCAACTTTGAAACAAGAGAGGCTATCTTGAAGATGTATTTGGCTCTTGTGAAGATAGAGATTGCCAAGTTCAAGAGCTTTGTCATTGAGTACATCTCTAGAACCAAAAATGAGGAGGCAGATGTTCTTGCTAAGTATGGGCTGCCATTAGGAGGAACAACTTCCGAGCTCTTCCGCCCGGCTGTGGAGGAAGGAGATTTGATGCAAGTAGATCAACGTCCCTCCTGGATGGACCCATTCATTCTCTATCTGTCAATAGGAGATTTTCACCATTCAGTTAAAGATAAGACGAAGTTGAGAATAAAAGCAGCTCACTACTTCTTAGTGGCGGGAATCCTTTACAGAAGGACATTCCTCTCTACCATGGACCTGTGTGTTTCAGAAAAAGAAGCTCCCCTTGTTTTGCAAGAAGTCCATTCAAGAGAGTGTGGAAGTACTCGGGAGCAAGAACCTTGGAAAGACGGATCCTGCGGCAGAGATATTTCTGGCCCACAATGAAGAGAGACTCTGAGGTCTATGCTAGAAAGTGTGTTCAATGCCAGAAATTTGCTCCACTTCAACTCCAAGCAGCTCAGTCACTCAGATCGATTGCAACTCCTTGGCCCTTTGCAGTTTGGGGGATGGATCTCATTGGTCCTTTTCCCATGGCAAGAGGACAACGGCGTTTCATCATAGTGATGATCAACTACTTTAGCAAGTGGATTGAAGCCAAGGTATTGACAAAGACAACAACTCAAGTTATCAAAAATTTCATTTGGGGGGAGATTGTCTACCGACATGGAATTCCTATGGCTATAATCTCTGACAATGGGCCACAATTCAAAACTCAGAGATGATAGATTTTTGCAAGCAGATCGGAACAGAGTGTCGGTTTGCATCAGTTCATCATCCCAGGAGCAATGGCCAAGTTGAAGCAGCCAACAAGCAGATCCTTAATTTGCTCAAGAAGAAAGTGCAGAATCTCAAGGGCAGCTGGGCTGATCAGCTTCCATAAGTCCTCTGGTCCCTAAGGACAACACCTTCATCCGCAACTCGCGAGACTCCGTTCAAACTTTCTCATGGCTCAAAGGCACTCATTCCAGTTGAGTTTGAAGTCCCGTCACCTAGAGTTCTGCTTGCCAGACAAGGCATTGAGGACTGGCTTGAGTTGAATAATGAAGAGATAAGATTCAGCCTGGAACACATCGAGGCAATCAGAGACCATGCAGTCATAAGGCAGGAGGAGGTCAAAAGAAGGATGGAGAAGCGTCGGAGCCCCAAATCACGAGCCGAGTCCACATCTGCGGAGGCAAATCCGTTGTGATTATTTTCATCCGGCTAAATTCCCATGGCTAGGAAGAGGGGTCGTAAGGTAACGACACTTCTCCTCTTGGTTTTTAGGATGCAAGCTTAGCATCTTTTACTTCAAGCTTTTGGGCACCAAACTCTCAAATGAGAGGGGTTTGGGTCGCCATAGTTCAAGACGAACCTCCGGGTCAATTGAGTCCGTCCCCGGCATGATTTTGTATTAGAGATCCGCTCCGTTTGTGGATTAAGCATTGTGGGTGAAGCCGTAGTCGCGGCCGTTAGTCCGACTCGGTGATGTTGCATAGCGAGCCTTAAGGATTTTGTAGAAATCAATTGCGACAAGATGTCGTTTGTGATGTTTGTGTTTTTCCCCTTTTCTCGAGTGAGTACGTGACTGGAATCAAACATGGTTAGCTCCGCAATGGCAGTAGATGGTTTCCTTGGTGGACAAGGTTAGCTCCGCATTGGCGGTAGATGGTTTCCTTGTTCCGCGTGGACGTTGCAGTACAAATGATGGATTAGGGTTGGAATGATTATGGATTGTGATTTGCTAAGGCGCGGCTTTATATCCGTGGTCGGGTTGCTATCCCGTGACGTGCAAGAATGTGGGGAGAGTGTCCCTGCTAGACTAGACCCCTTCTGTGAGACTGACGAGAATGCCAAGCATGGGGCAAGCCCGGGCAATGAGGCCATGAGCGGGTGGGGTCCAACAACGGTTCTTAGAATCGGTCAGTGTGTGAGACGAACTGTTGACGCGAGAAGTCAGAGCTTGCAGCAAGCTCGGGTTTAAGAACCATGAGCGGGTGGGGCCTTGGCAAGAGTTGCGTATGGGGGCTTGTACGCCGTTAGGGGAAATGCAGTACCCTTTTGTTTGTGGCTTAATGTCACTGGGGAAATTGGAAGTACCCAGATGTTATGATGATGTGCTAGTTGCATACGCAATAGGGTGCCTTGGGTGAAGCCCGGGTTTTACATACATGCTGCATAGTAGGCCCCTTTTTATTATATGCTTAACATAGAAAACGTGTTTGTTGTTTAAGACATCCCAACCTGTTCTTTTAGAGCTTTACATGTGTATATGGTATACGAAGTGCTGACTTGCAGGTTGGAGGGGTACCCCGTGGTCCGTTAGGGGCGTCCGGGAGGAGGTGTGTTTGTTACACAGTTTGAGGTCAGCCTTTGCTGACCCACGTTACCACCAAATTTTACTGGGCAAGGATCGTAAGAAGGAGCTAGCCCGCCGGCCAAAAAGGCTAAGCCTCATGAAGTGTTTCTAGTTTCATACTAGCTCTATTTTGCGGCACTGTATGTTTGATGCTCTTGTTTTTCCGACTTGCATGCCGAGGTAGTCTAGGAGTGCATTTGCACATTGATGGTGGATGTTATCTTTTTAAAGTGTTGGACTCTCTATTGTTGTATGGTCCAAAGGCCGTTTCGATACTCTTATATGCGAATAGCTTCTGGTCCTGTTTCCGCTGTTGTTTAGTTTTGAGTTTTGAGATTGGGTAGTTCATATCATCTTTTAATGCTAAAGCTGTGGCGTCTGTATGTTGTGGGGCCCCGGCCGAACCCGTATTATACGTTCATTACAGGGGAGGTGTTACATGTAAGCACAACAAACGATGTCCTGAACTGAAGTTTAATACATATACTCAAGTGCAAGACTCTCTATGAATTACTCAAAGGGATACAACCTAAAGTTAAATATTTTAAAGTATTTGGTTGTAGATGTTTTATTCATAATAATAATAAGAAATATCTTAGAAAGTTTGAAGCCAAACCTGTAGAAGGAATTTTTCTTAGATATTCCCAAATCAGCAAGGCCTATAGGGTTTTTAATAAATTCACCTTAAAAATTGAAGAATCTGTACATGTGTCATTTGATGAAGCTAATATGTTTTACAAGGAGAAGGATTCTTCTACCATAGAAAATTTGCAGGTACCAAATTTGCGTGAGAAATGGATGACTTAATCGTAACACAAGAGGAAATATCACATCCTTCTCAACAAATTATTGTTGAAGACAGTGAATGTAACGCCCCCGATTTTTCGATGATTTTATTTGTTTGGGCAACGTCAGATTTATGACGTCGTGGCGTTACTTTTAACGTCGAGTGTTGGATTTGAGTAGTTTTGGACTTGCTCGTCCAGTTTCGTCGGAACCCGAGCGATTTTGGAGTCTTGGCGCGCGATCGGAGTTTTTGGTTTTGTTTTTGTTCGCCGCATATTTTGGCGGTTAATATCTCGGGAATGGCTCGTATGATTTTGGTTTTGACTTCGCCGTTGTGTCCGTAGCATCAGTTTTCTCCTACGGCATGAGTTTCGTTTAATTTGGCGCGTTTGAACCTTTGTTTTGATCTCATATTTCCATGTTCATCTATGTGAACACAATATTTGCTATATTATTGACTGCTTGTTTTGATTCTCGGGAAGCCCTTCTAAAGGTGTGGGATTTCGTAGAACCAACCTTTTTTGAATTTTATTTTCTTTTTTGGGCGTTGTGTCGAGTTCGACGATCGTCGAGCGGAGCTCGACGATTGTGTTCTTTCCTGGGCGCTGTCTGAGCTTGACGATCGTCGAGCAGAGCTTGCTTTAGGTCTAGCGGATCTTCGTGTTGAGTTTGACGATCTGGCCCTTCGAATTGAGTTCAACGATTTTCAAATTGCGTTCGACGATTTTCGAATAGATTTCGTCGAGTGGATCCTCCCTTGTACTGGAGTAAATCCCTTGTACTCGAGTAAGTCCCTTGTACTCGAGTAAATCCCTTGTACTCGAGTAAATCCCTTGTACTCGAGTAACTCCCTTGTACTCGAGTAAGTCCCTTGTACTCGAGTAGGTTTCCCGTGCTGTACCTGAGGAACCCTTGTACTCGAGTAATTCCCTTGTGTACTCGAGTAAGTGCCTTAGTGCTCGAGTAATCCCTGTGTTGTACTCGTTTAATTCCCTTAGTTCTCGAGTAATCCTTCCCTCCTGTCTCGGGAAATCTGGTTCAACCAAACCCGGTTTATTTTGTTGTTCTTCCTGTTATCACCCTCAGTATAAGTACCTTCTTCATTTTCTTCATCTTCTCCGATTCGTTTTCCTCCCGAACCCGAGCGGCGTGAGCAAGATAGGGGTTGTCCGTCCTTAATTCTTCCGGTGGCCATTGACGGTGCTCCGATGCTAGGAATTTCAAACCGATCGTAGATCTGGAAAGCTCTCGTAGAGAGCTACGCCCTCGTGGTAATTTCTTCCCCGTTTCTTGAGATTTCTCGTTAGGTTTTTTCGGCCCTAATCCCCTTTTCGACCCTTTTATGTCTATATTTCAACTCCTCCCGCAGTCTTTTGCCCCGATCTACAACGTGTAGCGATTCAGAGGACTTTTCTAGTAAAACCAAGTCAAGTGGTGGTTTCCCCTCGTTTCTCTTTGTCCGATCTGATGGTAACTACTATACTTTCATGTTATTTAAATTTTCTGCGCTTAATCTTCCAAATCGTTGTTATGATTAATCATTTCAACGTTCCTTCGTTGTTGTACAGTGTTTTCTTGGAAAGCCCGATTTTGTCTGGTTTTGGTTAATCGTTCCTGGTGTGTCTTAAAGATGGTTATGCATGTTTTAGCTTTCGTTATTTAGCGCGTTAGAATTTATCTAGGACTGTAATTGCTCCTAGAGATTGATCAACCGCGTCTTGAGTTCGGTAATGTCAAGTAGAATCTGTCGAGCCAAATCTCGAGATATTTGTGCTGTGGTTTCTTTGGGTTTCTTGAATGCGAGAGTTAGTGGACGATTCCACCTCCGCAGCGTTTGTTACCTTCATTAGTGCCCGGTGAAAGTCTACCTGGTTTTTGGATGTCTGCGGTGTATGGTGGAGAGTATGAGACTCCCTCGCAGTAAAACGGATTATATATCCATTTTGTTTTTGGGTGGTGTGTCCAAGAGTGACCACTTCGCTCGTGTTTTTGGGTGGTGTGTCCAAGAGCGACCACTTTGCCCGTGTTTTTGGGTAGGGTCGACCACAGGTGCCGAATAAAGGTTTTATATTTTTTCTTTCTGGTGAAATATTCATGTAGTCACCTTATAGTCTAGTGCGTCTGGTGTACCCTTGTGGAACGTGACAAATCACGTAGGAGTTCTTTTCGTGTTGATGCCCTGTTTTCTTTTGTAATTTACTTCAGTGCTTTTGGGCTTGGGTTGGTACCCCTCTTGACCTCTGTTTATTTTGGCTTATTACTTTTCCTGCCACTATTTGTACCTTCTTGCTGAGGTGTTCTGTCTTTGGAATGCCTCAGATTCAGAGCAGTAGCAGTTAGCAGTGCTAGTTTTGGAGTTTTCTGGGCGACAGTGTTGGCCGTGGTTGTTGCCTCGTCTTAGCGAGATAGTTTGTTGTTTGTTTAGTTTTACTATTTCAAACATACTTTTGTTTGTGGGTTCGTGTCCATTTGTTGGCGCCCACTGAATTGTTAGTTGTTTGATACTTGCTAGCTGCTCGTTTCTTTAAATGTTGATGTGGATTACTTGTTCTCTGGGAGGATTTATGGTAGGAATGCATGTTAGGTATTTTCAACTATAAAATCTACTACTATTACTTCATGCATTGCATAATTTGAAACTCTAACTTGTTATTTTTAGCGACCGTAAAAGCTATCTTTGCTACTATAATAAATTTAGAGTCTTGCATAGCATGAGTTGTCCTTTTGGGACGTTCCGCTCATGTAGGATGTTTGAGTTAATCTAATCAAATATTTTTCCGCAGCGTATAATATATTTTGATTCGTGGACTAGATGAGCCACTAAGCCGAGGGATACGGCTAACTACTGCACTTAACTGATTTTCCTTAAAATAACTTAAAAAAAACCTTTCTTCATGATTAGTTTGGTGTCTGCCTGAGCGTCCGCAGTTATCCCCTGCTGACGTGGAGTTATCCCCTGCTGACGTGGCATCATGACGCGCATTTTCCCTTACACTGATAAGCTTTTTATGCGGTGAAAATGCGGGTTGTGATAGTTGGTATCAGAGGGAGGTTGCTGGACAATTTGTCGGGCAACCTTTCCTTGTTGGCATTAGGTGTTTAACATCATATCATACACACACTGATATGTCATCAGCACGTCTTGGCTGAAGCACGAACACTACACTCATAGCATAACATGAAGTATACGGGGCATATTATGTAGTATGAGATGCATAATATGTGTCCATATATTGATCCACCATAGGGGCACCATGTGGGGGTTATGTAGTATGTGATGCATAACCTCACCACATGAATGCGACAAGCACGTTTCTTTTTCGTTGCATGAGAATGTCATGTAGTATGAGATGCCATAACATTTTCATATGTACGCCGCTCGTAACATACATTAGGGCCTTTTTATAATGCATAGCACAATCATGCAGAGCATAACATTGCATAAGCACAACGTGTCAAGCTAAAGATTTGCGGGATGACATATGTACACACATGGTTTTAAATCAGAAAACGAATATAAATACATGCATTCATGTCATAGGCATAAGAGTCAATAGGATTAGAGGATATCATCATAAGTAGGACATAGTATCATTATAAAATCCCAGAGCAAGTTCCAGCGTAAGCAAGTGTCTTTTAAGTATGGTCTGAACTAGTCGTGTGGCTTTGTTGTAAGCTAGGATTTTGATGAGTTGTTCGTTTGCTTTTTAGAAATGCCGCCAAAGCATCCTGCGATGAGGTCGACTCCCCAGTCGGAGGGTGAGTCATCAAGTGCACAAAGTGACGCGATTATCGAGAGTCTGTGTTAGAGTAATGAGGCTGTGTCGAGACAATTGGTTGCGATGCAATCACAAATTGAGTCTGTGTTGTCTGGCGCGGGAGCCCGCTTCGGGCCAAGCCGTGCCCGATACCGCTGCTCCTCTGGTGCCCCCGATCGAGATATCACCAGAAATGAATTTCATATCGCACTTCCAGCGGTTGGGGCCTCCCACCTTCGACGGGAGTGCTGACTTTGTGATTATAGATGATTGGATCATCTCCATCGAGGTGATGTCTACGTATTCTGGAATTCTAGAAGCCCAGAAGGTGATGATTGCAGCCTATCAGTTAAAAGGTCTGGCGAAGAGTTGGTGGATTCGGGAAAGAGAGGGTCTGAAGGAAGGATGTTCTTGGGAATCTTTTAAGAAGATGCTGCTGAAGAAGTTTCTACCCTCGGTCGAGCAAGACTGCCTGATGAATAACTTCCTGCATCTAAAGCAGAGACAGCTCACTTTGAGCGAGTACGAGATTGAGTTTAGCAAACTGAGCAGGTTTGCTCCTGACTTGGTAGCTTCTGAGGAGGGTAGAGTGAAACGTTTCTTGGGAGGATTAAGAAGCGATGTCCAGCAGTTGGCA
This sequence comes from Platanthera guangdongensis, assembly GCA_039583875.1. Lineage (NCBI taxonomy): Eukaryota > Viridiplantae > Streptophyta > Magnoliopsida > Asparagales > Orchidaceae > Platanthera > Platanthera guangdongensis. Next base: position 113,175,321 of record CM077153.1, on the reverse strand, counting down.
TGTACTTACCAAGCTGAAAGTTATGCTGAAGCAGTGGAAGTCACTTTAAAAGTGGAGGCGATTGAAAACGCCAAGAACCGCGGTGATGCGGCAAGGAAGGAGAAAAGAAAAGGTGTTGAGGATGGTAGATCCAGGGCATCTGGCCCTTCCTCGAAGAAGAAAAGTAAGGAAATGTGTAGCTTCTATGGTCATCCTGGCCACCCCTACGAAAGGTGCTTCAAGAGGACTGCCACCCTGATGTAGCAGTAGGTGCACACCATCCAAGGTGCACCCAAGGGAGAGCTTGTGTGCTCGTTCTGTGCAAGGAAGGGTCATGACGTGACTCGCTGCTGGATGAAAGAAAGGATTTGCTTCCAGTGTGGGAAGAAGGGACACCAGAAGTCTTCGTGCCCCCAGGCTCATTCCCCGCTGCAGCCTGCCCCACTTCGAGCTCTGCCACCGCCACCAAACCTGGATAAAGGAAAAGGAAAGCTGAACGTGATGACCAGCGAGGAAGCCCAAACCTCTACGCAAGTGATATCAGGTTAGCCCCAGTTTAATTTATCCTTGTTAGTTATCGTTGTTGCCATAGTTATTGTTCGTTTAGTTATGTATGTTACGGTTTTAGGGGAGTTTAAGGTGTGGAATAGTGGCCCCGCGTTCTTTTCGATTCGGATGCCACCCATTCCTTTGTGTCCCGGAGATTTGTTGATAAACATCGCCTGAGTGTGGACCACTTGGGAGGCTCCTTCAATGTCAAGCTCCCTTCCGGTGATTCTGTGATATCTAACCAAGGAATTCTGAGATGCCCTATTTATCTTGGCAATTTTATAGCCTTTGCGGTTCTGATGATTTTGGATCTGTCTGATTTTGACGTGATTCTGGGCATGGACTGACTGTCCAAGTATGATGCGGTCATCCAGTGCAAGGCTAAGCTATTGGATTTCAGAATGGACGACGGACAACCTATGAGCGTCTATGGATTTTAGGACAGAGTTTCTCCTGTCATTTCTGCGGTATGTGCTTGTCGTGCCGTAGAGTCTGGTTGCGAGGCATTTTTGGTTTCTATTTCTACTCTGGAGACAACTTTTGTTACGCCACGTCTTAAGGATGTCTCTGTGGTGCGACAGTTTCCAGATGTCTTTCCTGATATTCTTCCAGAACTTCCTCGAAAGGGAGATAGAGTTTGTGATAGATGTCGAGCCAGGTACTCGTCCTATTGCTAAAGCACCGTACCGTATGTCTCCGCGTAAGTTGGACAAGTTGCGTACTCAGCTCGATGAGTTGCTCAGTTGTGGTTTTATTAGACCAAGTACTTCTCCATAGGGTGCTCCTGTTTTGTTCGTCAAGAAGAAAGATGTATCGATGAGACTTTGCATCGATTATAGGGAATTGAACAAGGTTACCATTAAGAATAGGTATCCCCTGCCAAGGATTGATGATTTGTTCGACCAATTGCGTGGTAGCTCGGTATTTTCAAAGATCGATCTTCGCTCAGGCTACGACTAGTTGAGGATTCGAGAGGTAGATATTCCCCGAACCGCTCTCTGTTCTCGGCATGGACATTATGAGTTTTTGGTGATGTTTTTTGGTTTAACCAATGCACCCTCTGCTTTCATGGATTTAATGAATCGGGTGTTTAAAGATTTCTTGGACCGATTTGTTATTGTGTTCATAGATGATGTCTTGGTGTATTCCCGCAAATGTTGAGGAGCATACTCAGCATTTGCGTCTGGTTTTGTCGACCCTGAGGGAGCATAAGTTATATGCGAAGTTGAGCAAATGTGAGTTCTGGTTACCTCAGGTGTCCTTTCTGGGTCATGTGGTTAGCAAGGACGGTATTTCTGTAGACCCGACCAAGATTTCTGCGGTGATGGAATGGGAGAGACCTTCTACACCAAAGGAGATTAGGAGTTTCTTGGGCCTAGCCGGCTATTATAGAATATTCGTGGAGGGGTTTTCGGTGTTGTCTGCTCCTCTAACTAGACTTACTCAGAACAACACTGCTTTCATTTGGAGTGATAAGTGCGAAGAGGCTTTCCAAGAGCTGAAGAAGAGATTATGTACTGCTCGATTTTAACCTTACCTACTGAAGGAGTTGAGTATGTTGTGTATGTTGATGCATCACATATCGGACTTGGTTGTGTTTTAATGCAAGATGGTAATGTGATTGCGTATGGATTGAGATAATTAAAGATCCACAAGCGAAACTATCCTACGCGTGATATGGAGTTTACTGCCGTAATTTATGCGCTGAAGCTTTGGAGACACTTATTATATGGCGCGTTGTGCAATATCTATACATACCATAAGAGTTTGAAGTACGTCTTCACTCAGAAAGAACTAAATCTGCGCCAGCGTCGGTGGTTAGAATATGTGACGGATTATGAAGTGGAAATTCCTTATCATCCAGGAAAGACTAATGTAGTAGTCGATGCCTTGAGTAGAAAGACCGTTAAGATTTTTAATCTGTCGGTGCAGTACTTGATAGAAGAATTTTTGTTGATGGATATTGAGGTTGGGAGTAGTACTGTGCCTGCTAGTCTAGAAGCAGAAGAACGCTCTTGGATTTCCCTTACTCGAGCACATCAGAAGGATGATCCTGATTTGTTGCACCTCCGGAATAGAACTTTGAAGGGAGAGCTACCCGATTTCTCTGTGGACGAGTTGGACACCCTGAAGTATCGGGGTAGATTTTGCGTCCTCGCCTTTGGCGATATTCGAGCTAAGATCTGTGCTGAGGCACATGGTTCCAGTGTAGCCTACCACCCTGGTTCCACTAAGATGTATAAAGATCTAAAGCAAATTATTTGGTGGTCAGGGATGAAGAATGACATCGCAAAGTTTGTATCGGAATGTTATACATGTTAGTGTGTTAAGGCTGATCACAGAAGGCCTGGTGGTAAATTGACACCGCTTGATATTCCAAGTTGGAAATGAGAGAGTATTTCAATGGATTTCATCACCGGTCTGCCAAAATCTCCCCGTGGGCACGACTCTGTTTGGGTGATAGTCGACAGACTGACAAAATGTGCTCACTTTGTTCCATTTAAGATTGGGTACCGATTTAAGGTATTCCACCGCCTATCATCCGCATACTAATGGTCAGACGGAAAGGGTAAATCAGATCGTAGAGGATAAGATCAGGTGTTATGTTTTGGATCATGGTGGTGCTTGGGATGAGCGTCTCAAACTCATGGAGTTTGTATACAATAATAGTTATCAAGAGAGTCTGCAGATGGCTCCATTTGAGGCTTTGTATGGGAGGCATTGTAGAACTCCATTATTTTGGGCTGAAGTTGTTGGGAGACCGTTGTTAGGTCCGGAAGCCCTTGAAGAGATGAATTGTGCTGTGACTCATATTCGGGAAAAGTTTCGTGTGGCTCAAGAGCGATATGAGAAGTATGCTAATCTACGAAGGGTCGATCTGGAATTTGTCGTTGGGGACTTGGTTTTTCTGAAAGTTTCCCCGATGTCTGGCGTTAAAAGGTTTGGAAGGTACCACAAGTTAGACCCCCGGTATGTGGGACCTATCCAGATTCTTGAGCGCGTCGGAGTGTCAGCTTATAGGCTGGATTTGCCTGCGACCTTCCCTGGTGTCCATGTTGTGTTCCATGTGAGCCAGTTGCGGAAGTGTGATTGTAGTGATTGTCAAGTGCTCGACTCGATACCCCAGATTCAGCCCAACCTTACATATGTGGAAGAACCTGTGCGTATCCTGGATTCTCAAGAGCGTGTGTTGAGGAGAAAGACCATCCCTATGGTCAAGATTCTTTGAAGGAATCAAGACGTCGAGAGCGCGACGTGGGAATTGGAATCGGCGATGAGGGAATCTCATCTGCACCTCTTCTCTTAGTTTCGGGTATGTTGTTATGTTTTCAGTTATGCATGGTTTTATCAATTTTGGTTTGGTTTTGGAGTTGTGATAAGTTTCGGGACGAAACTTCTTTTTAGGGGGAGTGACTGTAACACCCCCGATTTTTCGATGATTTTATTTGTTTGGGCAACGTCAGATTTATGACGTCGTGGCATTACTTTTAACATCAATTGCTGGATTTGAGTAGTTTTGGACGTGCTCGTCCAGTTTCGTCGCAACCCGAGCGTTTTTGGAGTCTCGGCGCGCGATCGAAGTTTTGTGTTTTGTTTTTGTTCGCCGCATATTTTGGCGGATAATATCTCGGGAATGGCTCGTAAGATTTTGGTTTTGACTTCGTCGTTGTGTCTGTAGCATCAGTTTTCGCCTACGGCGTGAGTTTCGTTTCATTCGGCGCGTTTGAGCCTTTGTTTTGATCTCATATTTCCATGTACAACTATGTGAACACGATAATTGCTATATTATTTACTGCTTGTTTTGATTCTCGGGAAGCCCTTCTAAAGGTGTGGGATTTCGTCGAACCAACCTTTTTTGAATTTTACTTTCTTTTCTTGGCGCTGTGTCGAGTTCGACGATCGTCGAGCGGAGCTCGACGATCGTGTTCTTTCCTGGGCGCTGTCTGAGCTCGACGATCGTCGAGCGGAACTCGACGATTGTTTCTCTTCGTGTTGAGTTCGACAATCTGGCACTTCGAATTGAGTTCGACGATTTTCAGATTGCGTTCGACGATTTTCGAGCAGATTTCGTCGAGTGGATCCTCCCTTGTACTCGAGTAAATCCCTTGTACTCGAGTAAGGCCCTTGTACTCGAGTAAATCCCATATACTCGAGTAAGCCCCTTGTACTCGAGTAAGTCCCTTGTACTCGAGTAATTTCCTTGTACTCGAGTACGTTTCCCGTGATGTACTCGAGTAACCCTTGTACTCGAGTAATTCCCTTGCTGTACTCGAGTAAGTGCCTTAGTGCTCGAGTAATCCCTGTGCTGTACTCGTGTAATTCCCTTAGTACTCGAGTAATCCTTCCCTCCTGTCTCGGGAAATCTGGTTCAGCCGAACCCGGTTTATTTTGTTGTTCTTCCTGTTATCACCCTTAGTACAAGTACCTTCTCATTTTCTTCATCTTCTCCGATTCTTTTTCCTCCCGAACTAGAGCGGCGTGAGCAAGATAGAGGTTGTCCGTCCTTAATTCTTCTGGTTGCTGTTGACGGTGCTCCGGTGCTCGGAATTTCAAACCGATCGTAGATCTGGAAAGCTCTCGTAGAGAGCTACGCCCTCGTGGTAATTTCTTCCCCATTTCTTGAGATTTCTCGTTAGGGTTTTTCGGCACTAATCCCCTTTTCGACACTTTTTTGTCTAGATTTCAAATCCTCCCGCAGTCTTTTACCCCGATCTACGACGTGGACGATTCAGAGGACTTTTCCGGTAAAACCAAGGCAAGTGGTGGTTTCCCCTCGTTTCTCTTTGTCCGATCTGATGGTAACGACTATACTTTCATGTTCTTTAAATTTTCTGCGCTTAATCTTCCAAATCATTGTTATGATTAATCGTTTCAACATTCCTTCGCTGTTGTACAGTGTTGTCTTGGAAAGCCCGATTTTGTCTGGTTTTGGTTAATCGTTCCTGGTGTGTTTTAATGATGGCTATGCATGTTTTAACTTTAGTTATTTAGCGCGTTAGAATTTATCTAGGACTGTAATTGCTCCTAGAGGTTGATCAACCGCGTCTTGAGTTCTGTAATGTCAAGTAGAATCTGTCGAGCCAAATCTCGAGATATTTGTGTTGTGGTTTCTTTGGGTTTCCTGAATGCAGGAGTTAGTGGATGATTCCACCTCCGCATCGTTTGTTACTTTATTTGGTGCCCTGTGAAAGTCTACCTGTTTTTTGGATGTCTGCGGTGTATGGTGGAGAGTATGAGACTCCCTCGTAGTTAGACGGATTATATATCCATTTTGTTTTTGGGTGGTGTGTCCAAAAGTGACCACTTCGCCCATGTTTTTGGGTGGTGTGTCCACGAGTGATAACTTCGCCAGTGTTTTTGGGTAGAGTCGATCACAGGTGTCGAATAAAGGTTTTGCATTTTTTCTTTCTGGTGAAATATTCATGTAGTCACCTTATAGCCTTGTGTGCTGGTGTACCCTTGTGGAACGTGACAAATCACGTAGGAGTTCTTTTCCTATTGATGCCCTGTTTTCTTTTGTACTTTACTTCAATGCTTTTGGTCTTGGGGTGGTACCCCTGTTGACCTTTGTTTATTTTGGCTTATTACTTTTCCTGGCACTATTTGTACCTTCTTGTTGAGGTGTTTTGTCTTTGGAATGCCTCAGGTTCAGAGCAGTAGCAGTTAGCAGTGCTGGTTTTGGAGTTTTCTGGGCGGTAGTGTTGGTCGTGGTTGTTACCTCATCTTAGCAAAGTAGTTTGTTGTTTGTTTAGTTTTACTAGTTCAGACATACTTTTGTTCGTGGGTTCGTGTCAGTTTGTTGGCACCCACTGAATTATTAGTTGTTTGATACTTGCTAGCTGCTCGTTTCGTTAAATGTGGATGTGGATTACTTGTTCTCTGGGAGGATTTATGCTAGGAATGCAAGTTAGGTATTTTTAACTATAAAATCTACTACTATTACTTCATTCATTGCATAATTTGAAACTCTAACTTGTTATTTTTAGCGACCGTAAAAGCTATCTTTCCAACTATAATAAATTTAGGGTCTTGCATAGCATGAGTTGTCCTTTTGGGACGTTTCGCTCATGTAGGATGTTTGAGTTAATCTAATCAAGTATTTTTCCATAGCGTATAATATATTTTGATTCGTAGACTAGATGAGTCAGTAAGCCGAGGGATACGGCTAACTACTGCACTTAACTGATTTTCCTTAAAATAACTTAAAAAGAACCTTTCTTCATGATTAGTTTGGTGTCTGCCTGAGCATCCGCAGTTATCCCCTGCTGATATGGCATCATGACGCGCATTTTCCCTTACTCTGATAAGCTTTTTATGAGGTGAAAATGCGGGTTGTGACAGTGAAGAAGATTTCGTTGTAATGATTGCTGACCCTACAACAGCCAACATAATTCCACAAGAGCAATTAATTCCAAATGTTGTAGATGTCCAAACTCCTCCTACTGATCTTGTCACACTTAGAGATCACCATATATCTCAAGTGATTGGAGACATATCAGTTGGTGTGCAAACAAGGCATCAACTCAACCAGGATTTGATGCATGCTTGCTTTATATCTCAACTTGAGCCCCAATCCATAAAAGATGCAGAGCAAGATTTACACTGGATTATTGTAGTGTAAAAGGAGCTCAATCAGTTAGAGAGATGCAGAGTTTGGGATTTAGTTCCAAGACCCAAAGACTACCCATTCATTGGAACTAAATGGGTATTCAGAAATAAATTTGATGCACAAAGAGCCATAGTAAGAAACAAAGCAAGATTGGTAGCTCAAGACTATTCTCAGGAGGAAGGAATTGACTATGATCAAACCTTTGCCACTGTTTCAAGGTTGGAGGCTATCAGATCTTTCTTGCCTATGCAGTATACAAGAAGACCAAAGTCTATCAGATGGATGCCAAGAGTGCTTTTCTAAATGGTGAACTTAAAGAGTAAGTCTATGTGGAGCAACCACCAGAGCAATGGCGATCTCTCCGGCCCTCCTCTCAAACATGAAATTTGATGTTGATTTTGATATCGACCTTGAATCTTTCAGTCACTCGGGTCAAATATTCGAGGATATCCTTCAGTTGTTTGAAGCTCATAATCTGCAGTACTTCATGAAAACCAGAATCAAACTCCAGTTTCAGAGATAAAGGAATGGATGTTTACTGCAAAGCTTCAGGATACCCCTGCCATTGTTGGAACCATTTCTAGTAATCAAGTTATCTTAACTCCAGATGTTTTAACTGAGGTTTTTGGATTTGTTAATGGGGAAGATGATATTGAGTTATCTAGTAGTGAATTAACTGATATGCTAGATAGGGTGGGTCACTCCTAGGGAAAATCTAACCATTTACTCAAGAAGAATCTGTCTATAGAATTCATGTTTTGGCAGATTTAGTAGGCAAAGTGATATCACCAGACACCAATTCAACCTGATATTCTACCCTGGTCAATAAGAAGTCAGTGAACTGGGGAATAATTTTCTTTGATTCTATCAAGAAGAAGCTAACAGGAAAATTTGGAGGATATGGGAGGATCCTAAGGATCTTCCTTCAGGCTAATTGCCCAGAATTGTTGGTCTCCCAGACCACTTTCATCAATGCTTCCAAGAGGATTACATCAGCTCTCTTTGGAAAATGGGAGTGGACTATCCGAAAGCCATCCAGGGCCTCCTCCTCAAGAGCTTTAGAGAACACAAGGGGAGTCATAGTCACTCCCCCACCTCCAGAAGAAGTTCTTCATCCACCAGAATTCTTTCACCTCCTCAACAGCAACCATCCACTATCATCCCTCCTACTTCACCACTTCCACCACTATCACCTCCACATTCACCAGTCATTATCCATGAGGATACACCATCTCCAACTCCTCAATCACCTATTCATCATCATCTGGATGAAATTCCATCCGCCTCTTCACAACAAAATTTCAACTAGTTGTCACCTCCGCAACCATCTCCACAACATTCTCCAATCCAGCATTCTCTAATTCAATCCCCCGTTCAGGAAACCAACACTACCATCATTCCTACCACAATTCCATCCAACATTCCATCTCCAACACTATGTCCAATTTATTCATCCACTCAGGTCACCCCTTCATCCTCAGATAATCCCCTCCATCTACCTGATATTTCTTTTACAGATAACCAGTCAGGATTTTCTCTCTGTCCCAAATGTGGACATACATACCACTATGCCACTCCTAATCCAGAATAGATATATCTGAATTTTTCTGATATTTCAAATGATTTGTTAAAATTCATTACTCCTACTCTCAGAAAACTCATATATGAAGCCATTGCACATCTTACTAACACCATCTCTCGTCTATCTGCTCAAATTGCCTCCATCTCTTCTATCCCTTCTTATTCTAGGGGCCTGGCTTCAAGACTCTCTGAAACCAGATAGGGGGAGATGTTCAATGAAGAAGTTCCAACTCGTCCTCCTCTAGTAAAAGCAGTAGTTTCTCAAGAGGCAAAAGTTCCCACAAAACTTATTGATACTATTGATGATGATTCAGATACTCATATGATTTGTGATGCAAATAATGACATAAGCACTGTGGTTGATTTCATGATAAATCCTATTGTTGATTTGGTTTCTTTATTACAATTTTTTGATTCTGTATATAGCAACAATCTTCTAGTTCCAACAGTTTCAGTTTTAGATATGTCCAAGCTATAGTGTGTTATTCATCCCAAATAAATCTTGAAATTGTGTGTAAGACCCCCCTCTCGGATCCCAAAACACGGCACGAAGGGGGTCTTATGCCCAGAATAGCCGCCTTGCGGTAGCATTAGCACACGGGCTAACCAGTACCATAAGACGCCTATTCTGCCGGCTACAACCAATATCAATATATATGCCAACCCAACCAAATATAATAAAGAGAAGTCAAATCCACACAAAGTATATAAGTCCAAAGTGCATCAAAATAGAGAAGCTAAAACATGCTTCTACAATATATCAGAGTACAGCTAATAAACGCCCAAAAGGGCTCCATCAGAGTCGCTCAACACTCATATCAGTAACTGACGGTAGCGACGGTACCGTCCCTTCAGGCCCTATTGTCCTGGCCTGACTGTCCTGCTGCGAAGTCTGCGACTTCTCTACAAGCGGGGAGACCTCCAAAAAAGGAAGACATAGCAACCGTTAGTCGAAAAAACTAAGTAGATTCACATCCGCTCCACCGGCGACTCTTCGGCACTGGGCGGAGAAAAGAGCAAGGGTACAAAGTATAATAAATAGTATAAGCAGGTACAAGTAGGTGGTAATGGTACAATAAGATTAACAACTATTTATCTAGCAATTCTACAAGAGATATATAAATCATCAAAAGCAAGTAACTACAACAAGAAGGTAACCTAACTTATAAGGATGCTCATATAAGCTTATAAGTTAAGGGTCTGTTTGCATAAAATAACTCATCGTATAGGAGTGCGCATACAAACTTATACGATGAGGATCTTATTTTGTGCAATGTTATGAAATGATATGTATGCTATGAA